>CM070664.1:20331627-20967859 GCA_036346575.1 Dendrocalamus sinicus
GACGGATTCGAAATGCATGGTGAACTGAGCTAGGATGCATATGAACTCTATTCGCGGTGTTGGCACTTGGTTTCTTTTCATGCCTCGATTTCGTGTGAATGGAGTTTGTAGTTTCAACTGAAACCAATCTTAGAGCAAAGTTTCATACTGACTCAGACGGATTCAAGATGCATGCCGAAGTGAGCTAGGGTGCATGTCAACTCCATTCGGGGTATTTGGTACTCAGTTTCATTTCGTGCCGATATTTCGTACAAATGGAGTTTGTAGTTTCAGCTGGAATCCATCATGGTGGAAAGTTTCACACCGACTCAAACGGATTTGAAATACATACCAAAATGAGATAGGACACATATAAACTCCATTCGCGGTGTTTGGTACACACTTTCAGTATGTGCCTAGATTTTGTGCGCCTATAGTTTGATTTGCCCAATGGAGCCCGACGCGGAGGAAAGCTTCACACCGACATGGATGGATTCGCAATACATGTCAAAATGAGCTAGGACACATGTGGACATCATTCGAGGTGTTGGCTCTCAGTTTCATTGCGTGCCGAGATTTTTGCGTTCATGTAGTTTGCACATCCTAACGAACCCCTCGTCGAGGAAAGTTTAACACCAGCTCAGATAGATTTGAAATGCATGCTGAAATGCGTTAGGGCGCATATGAACCACACTCAGGGCGTTTGGCACTCTGTTCATCTCGTGCCTCAATTTTGTACGAATGGAGTTTTGTAGTTTCGGATGGAACAGGTCATGGAGGAAAGTGTCACACCAACTCGGACGTATTCAAAATGCATGCCAAAATGACCAAAGGTGTACATAAACTTCGTTCAAGGGGTTTGGGACTTAGTTTCATTCCGTTCATCGGTTTGTGCTCACGGAGTTTGTACTACCCAATGAAACCCGTCATCGGGGAAAGTTTCACGCCAACTCTGACGGATTAGATGTACATGCCAAAATAAGATAGAGCATAGATGAACTCCATTCGTAGTGTTGGAACTCAATTTCATTTTGTGCCGAGATTTCATACGAATTGAAGCTTAGGTGGAGCCCATCGTGGAAAGAAGTTTTACACCGACTCGGATGCATTCAAGATGCAAGCTAAAACGAGCTAGGGCACATATGAAATTCCATTCGGGATGTTGGCACGCCGTTTCATTACGTCGCTCGATTTTCTGTGCATGGAGTTTGTATTGCCCAATGGACCCTGTCGTGGACAAAGTGTCACACCGACTCAAACGGATTCGAAACGCATGCCAAAATGAGCTAGGGTGCAAATGAACTCCATTGGGGTGTTTGGCACTCAGTTTTATTTCATGCCTTGATTTCGTACGTGTGGAGTTTGTAGTTTCAGGTGGAACCCATCGTCGTGGAAAGTGTCACACTGACTTGGACGGATTTGAAATGCATGCCAAAATGAGCTAGGGCGTACACGAGCTCCATCCGAGGTATTGGCAGTCAGTTTCATTTCGTTCGTTGATTTTGTGCTCGCAGAGTCCGTACTATCCAATGGTTCCCGAGGTTAAGTTTCCCTCCAAGTTGGACGGATTCGAAATGCTTGCCAAAATGAGCTACATCGCGTCTAAACTCCGTTCTGGGTGTTTGACACTTAGTTTTGTTTCGCGCCTTGATTTTGTATGAATGGAGTTTCTGCTTCCAATTAGAACCTGTCGTGGAGGAAACCTTCACACCGACCTAGACGGATTCAAAATAAATGTTGAAGTGTGCTAGGGTGCATATGAATTCCATTCAGGGTGTTGGCACTCGATTTCATTTCGTGACTTGATTTCGTATGAATAGAGTTTGAAGTTTCAGATGGAACTCGTCATAGAGGAAAGTGTCATACCGACTCGGATGAAATCGAAATGCATGCCAAAATGAGCTAGGGAGTATATGAGTTCCACTCGAGTTGTTTTTCACTTAGTTTCTTTTGACGCATTGATTTCGTATGAATGGCACAGTAGTAACTGTTGGAACCCGTCGTTGAGGAAAGTTTCACACCAACTCAGACAGATTCAAAATGCATGCGAAAATGATGTAGGGTGCATATGAACTCCATTCGAGGTGTTTCAGAACCAGTTTCATTATATGCCACGATTTTGTGTGCATGGAGTTTGTTGTTTCGATTCTGACCCATTGTGGAGGAAAGTTTCACACCTACTCGGATGGATCCCGGATGCTTGCCAAAATTGTTAGGCGCATATGAACTCCAATCGGGTGTTCGCCTTCAGCCATTTTTGCCTCAATTCGGTATGAATGCAGTTTGTAGTTTCAATTGGAACTCGTCGTGGAGGACATTTCACACCGACTCAGACGGATTCGAAATGCATGGTGAACTGAGCTAGGATGGATATGAACTCTATTCGCGGTGTTGGCACTTGGTTTCTTTTCATGCCTCGATTTCGTGTGAATGGAGTTTGTAGTTTCAACTAAAACCAATCTTAGAGCAAAGTTTCATACTGACTCAGACGGACTCAGATGGTATTTGGTACTCAGTTTCATTTCGTGCCTGTATTTCGTACAAATGGAGTTGTGGTTTCAGCTGGAATCCGTCGTGGTGGAAAGTTTCACACCGACTCAAACGGATTTGAAATACATACCAAAATGAGATAGGACACATATCAAGTCCATTCGCGGTGTTTGGTACACAATTTCAGTACGTGCCTTGATTTTGTGCGCCTGTAGTTTGATTTGCCCAATGGAGCCCGACGCGGAGGAAAGCTTCACACCGACATGGATGGATTCGCAATACATGTCAAAATGAGCTAGGACACATGTGGATATCACTCGAGGTGTTGGCTCTCAGTTTCATTGCGTGCCGAGATTTTTGCGTTCATGTAGTTTGCACATCCTAACGATCCCTCGTCGAGGAAAGTTTAACACCAGCTCAGATAGATTTGAAATGCATGCTGAAATGCGTTAGGGCACATATGAACCCCACTCAGGGCGTTTGGCACTCTGTTCATTTCATGCCTCAATTTTGTACGAATGGAGTTTTGTAGTTTCGGATGGAACAGGTCATGGAGGAAAGTGTCACACCAACTCGGACGTATTCAAAATGCATGCCAAAATGACCAAAGGTGTACATAAACTCCGTTCAAGGGGTTTGGCACTTAGTTTCATTCCGTTCATCGGTTTATGCTCACGGAGTTTGTACTACCCAATGAAACCCGTCATCGGGGAAAGTTTCACATCAACTCTGACAGATTCGATGTACATGCCAAAATAAGATAGAGCATAGATGAGCACCATCCGTAGTGTTGGAACTCAATTTCATTTTGTGCCGAGATTTCATACGAATTGAAGTTCAGGTGGAACCCGTCGTGGAAAGAAGTTTTACACCGACTCGGAGGCATTCAAGATGCAAGCTAAAATGAGCTAGGGCACATATGAATTCCATTCGGGATGTTGGCACGCTGTTTCATTATGTTGGTCGATTTTCTGTGCATGGAGTTTGTATGGCCCAATGGACCCTGTCGTGGACAAAGTTTCGCACCGACTCAAACGGATTCGAAATGCACGCCAAAATGAGCTAGGGTGCATATGAACTCCATTGGGGTGTTTGGCACTCAGTTTCATTTCATGCCTTGATTTCGTACGTATGGAGTTTGCGGTTTCAGGTGGAACCCATCGTCGTGGAAAGTGTCACACTGACTCCGACAGATTTGAAATGCATGCCAAAATGAGCTAGGGCGTACATGAGCTCCATCCGAGGTATTGGCAGTCAGTTTCATTTCGTTCGTTGATTTTGTGCTCGCAGAGTCCGTACTATCCAATGGTTCCCGGGGTTAAGTTTCCCTCCAAGTTGGACGGATTCGAAATGCTTGCCAAAATGAGCTACATCGCGTCTAAACTCCATTCTGGGTGTTTGACACTTAGTTTTGTTTCGTGCCTTGATTTTGTATGAATGGAGTTTCTGCTTCCAATTAGAACCTGTCGTGGAGGAAACCTTCACACCGACTCAAACGGATTTGAAATACATACCAAAATGAGATAGGACATATATAAACTCAATTTGCGGTGTTTGGTACACACTTTCAGTACGTGTCAAGATTTTGTGCGCCTGTAGTTTGATTTGCCCAATGGAGCCCGTCACGGAGAAAGCTTCACACCGACATGGACGTATTCGTAATACATGTCAAAATGAGCGAGGACACATATGAACATCATTCGAGGTGTTGGCTCTCAGTTTCATTGCGTGCCAAGATTTTTGCGTTCATGTAGTTTGCACATCCTAATAGAACCCCTCATCGAGGAAAGTTTAAGAACAACTCAGATAGATCTGAAACGCACGCTAAAATACGTTAGGGCGCATATGAACCCCACTCAGGGCGTTTGGCACTCTGTTCATTTTGTGCCTCAATTTTGTACGAATGGAGTTTGTTGTTTCGGATGGAACAGGTCATGGAGGAAAGTGTCACACCAACTCGGACGTATTCAAAATGCATGCCAAAATGACCAAAGGTGTACATAAACTCCGTTCAAGGGTTTGGCACTTAGTTTCATTCCGTTCATCGGTTTTTTCTCATGGAGTTTGTAGTACCCAATGAAACCCGTCATCGGGGAAAGTTTCACATCAACTCTGACATATTCGATGTACATGCCAAAATAAGATAGAGCATAGATGAACACCATCCGTAGTGTTCGGAACTCAATTTCATTTTGTGTCGAGATTTCATACGAATTGAAGTTCAGGTGGAACCCATCGTGGAAAGAAGTTTTACACCGACTCGGACGCATTCAAGATGCAAGCTAAAATGAGCTAGGGCACATATGAATTCCACTCGGGATGTTGGCACGCTGTTTCATTACGTTGCTCAATTTTCTGTGCATGGAGTTTGTATTGCCCAATGGACCCTGTCGTGGACAAAGTTTCACACCGACTCAAACGGAGTCAAAATGCATGCCAAAATGAGCTAGGGTGCATATGAACTCCATTGGGGTGTTTGGCACTCAGTTTCATTTCATGCCTTGATTTCGTACGTATGGAGTTTGTAGTTTTAGGTGGAACCCATCGTCGTGGAAAGTGTCACACTGACTCGGACGGATTTGAAATGCATGGCAGAATGAGCTACGGCGCGTATATGAGCTCCATCCGAGGTATTGGCAGTCAGTTTCATTTCGTTCATTGATTTTGTGCTCGCAAGGTCCGTACTGTCCAATGGATCCCGAAGTTAAGTTTCACTCCAAGTTGGACGAATTCGAAATGCATGCCAAAATGAGCTAGATCGCATCAAAACTGCATTATGGGTGTTTGACACTTAGTTTTGTTTCGTGCCTTCAATTGTATGAATGGGGTTTCTGCTTCCAATTAGAACCTGTCGTGGAGGAAACCTTCACACCGACCCAGACGGATTCAAAACAAATGTTGAAGTGTGCTAGGGTGCATATGAATTCCATTCAGGGTGTTGGCACTCGATTTCATTTCGTGACTTGATTTCGTATGAATAGAGTTTGAAGTTTCGGACGGAGCTCGTCATAGAGGAAAGTGTCATACCGACTCGGATGAAATCGAAATGCATGCCAAAATGAGCTAGGGTGTATATGAGTTCCACTCGAGTTGTTTTTCACTTAGTTTCTTTTGACGCGTTGATTTCGTATGAATGGCACTGTAGTAACGGTTGGAACCCGTCGTTGAGGAAAGTTTCACACCAACTCAGGCAGATTCAAAATGCATGCCAAAATGATGTAGGGTGCATATGAACTCCATTCGAGGTGTTTCAGAACCAGTTTCATTATATGCCACGATTTTGTGTGCATGGAGTTTGCTGTTTCAATTACAGCCCATTGTGGAGGAAAGTTTCGCACCTACTCGGATGGATCCCAGATGCATGCCAAAATTCGTTGGGGCGCATATGAACTCCGATCGGGGTGTTCGGCCTTCAGTTTCATTTCTTGTCTCAATTCGGTATGAATGCAGTTTGTAGTTTCGATTGGAACTCGTCGAGGAGGCCATTTCACACCGACTCAGACGGATTCGAAATGCATGGTGAGCTGAGCTAGGATGCATGTGAACTCTATTCTCGGTGTTTGGCACTTAGTTTCTTTTCATGCCTCGATTTTGTGTGAATAGAGTTTGCAGTTTCAACTGAAACCAATCGTAGATCAAAGCTTCATACTGACTCAGACGGATTCAAGATGCACGCCAAAGTGAGCTAGGGTGCATGTCAACGCCATTCGGGGTATTTGGTAGTCAGTTTCATTTCGTGCCTCTATTTCGCATAAATGGAGTTGTAGTTTCAGCTGAATCCGTCGTGGTGGAAGTTTCACACCGACTCAAACGGATTCGAAATACATACCAAAATGAGATAGGACACATATAAACTCCATTCGCGGTGTTTGGTACACACTTTCAGCACGTATCTAGATTTTGTGCTCCTGTAGTTTGATTTGCCCAATGGAGCCCGTCATGAGAAAGCTTCACACCGACATGGACGTATTCCTAATACATGTCAAAATGAGCGAGGACACATATGAACATCATTCGAGGTGTTGGCTCTCGCCATTGCGTGCCAAGATTTTTGCTTTCATGTAGTTTGCACATCCTAATAGAACCCTCGCCTAGGATGCATATGAACTCTATTCGCGGTGTTTGGCACTTAGTTTCTTTTCATGCCTCGATTTCGTGTGAATAGAGTTTGCGCTTCAATGAAACCAATATTAGGCAAAGCTTCATACTGACTCAGACGGATTCAAGATGCACGCCAAAGTGAGCTAGGGTGCATGTCAACTCCATTCGGGGTATTTGGTACTGAGTTTCATTTCATGCCTCTATTTCGTACAAATGGAGTTGTAGTTTCAGCTGGAATCCGTCGTGCTGGAAAGTTTCACACCGACTCAAACGGATTTGAAATACATACGAAAATGTGATAGGACACATATAAACTCCATTCACGGTGTTTGGTACACACTTTCAGTACGTGTCTAGATTTTGTGCGCCTGTAGTTTGATTTGCCCAATGGAGCCCGTCGCGGAGAAAGCTTCACACCGACATGGACGTATTCGTAATACATCTCAAAATGAGCGAGGACACATATGAACATCATTCGAGGTGTTGGCTCTCAGTTTCATTGCGTGCCAAGATTTTTGCGTTCATGTAGTTTGCACATCCTAATAGAACCCCTCATCGAGGAAAGTTTAAGAACAACTCAGATAGATCTGAAATGCATGCTGAAATGCGTTAGGGCGCATATGAACCCCACTCAGGGCGTTTGGCACTCTGTTCATTTCGTGCCTCAATTTTGTACGAATGGAGTTTGTAGTTTCGGATGGAACAGTCCATGGAGAAAGTGTCACACCAACTCCGGACGTATTCAAAATGCATGCCAAAATGACCAAAGGTGTACATAAACTCCGTTCAAGGGGTTTGGCACTTAGTTTCATTCCGTTCATCGGTTTGTTCTCATGGAGTTTGTACTACCCAATGAAACCCGTCATCGGGGAAAGTTTCACATCAACTCTGACATATTCGATGTACATGCCAAAGTAAGATAGAGCATAGATGAACACCATCCGTAGTGTTCGGAACTCAATTTCATTTTGTGTCGAGATTTCATACGAATTGAAGTTCAGGTGGAACCCATCGTGGAAAGAAGTTTTACACCGACTCGGACGCATTCAAGATGCAAGCTAAAATGAGCTAGGGAACATATGAATTCCACTCGGGATGTTGGCACGCTGTTTCATTACGTTGCTCGATTTTCTGTGCATGGAGTTTGTATTGCCCAATGGACCCTGTCGTGGACAAAGTTTCACACCGACTCAAACGGATTCGAAATGCATGCCAAAATGAGCTAGGGTGCATATGAACTCCATTGGGGTGTTTGTCACTCAGTTTCATTTCATGCCTTGATTTCGTACGTATGGAGTTTGTAGTTTCAGATGGAACCCATCGTCGTGGAAAGTGTCACACTGACTCGGACGTATTTGAAATGCATGGCAGAATGAGCTAGGGCGCGTATATGAGCTCCATCCGAGGTATTGGCGCCGCCATTTCGCTCATTGATTTTGTGCTCGCAGGTCCGTCTCGCCCAATGGATCCCGGAGTTAAGTTTCACCCAAGTTGGACGGATTCGAAATGCATGCCAAAATGAGCTAGATCGCATCAAAACTGCATTCTGGGTATTTGACACTTAGTTTTGTTTCGTGCCTTCAATTGTATGAATGGGGTTTCTGCTTCCAATTAGAACCTGTCGTGGAGGAAACCTTCACACCGACCCAGACGGATTCAAAACAAATGTTGAAGTGTGCTAGGGTGCATATGAATTCCATTCAGGGTGTTGGCACTCGATTTCATTTCGTGACTTGATTTCGTATGAATAGAGTTTGAAGTTTCGGACGGAGCTCGTCATAGAGGAAAGTGTCATACCGACTCGGATGAAATCGAAATGCATGCCAAAATGAGCTAGGGTGTATATGAGTTCCACTCGAGTTGTTTTTCACTTAGTTTCTTTTGACGCGTTGATTTCGTATGAATGGCATCAGTAGTAACGGTTGGAACCCGTCGTTGAGGAAAGTTTCACACCAACTCAGCAGATTCAAAATGCATGCCAAAATGATGTAGGGTGCATATGAACTCCATTCGAGGTGTTTCGAAACCAGTTTCATTATATGCCACGATTTTGTGTGCATGGAGTTTGTTGTTTCATTCTGACCCATTGTGGAGGAAAGTTTCGCACCTACTCGGATGGATCCCGATGCATGCCAAAATTGTTAGCGCATATGAACTCCGATCGGGTGTTCGCCTTCGCCATTTTTGCCTCAATTCGGTATGAATGCGGTTTGTAGTTTCGATTGGAACTCATCGTGGAGGACATTTCACACCGACTCAGACGGATTCGAAATGCATGGTGAGCTGAGCTAGGATGCATATGAACTCTATTCTCGGTGTTTGGCACTTAGTTTCTTTTCATGCCTCGATTTCGTGTGAATAGAGTTTGCAGTTTCAACTGAAACCAATCGTAGATCAAAGCTTCATACTGACTCAGACGGATTCAAGATGCACGCCAAAGTGAGCTAGGGTGCATGTCAACGCCATTCGGGGTATTTGGTAGTCAGTTTCATTTCGTGCCTCTATTTCGTACAAATGGAGTTTTAGTTTCAGCTGGAATCCATCGTGGTGGAAGTTTCACACCGACTCAAACGGATTCGAAATACATACCAAAATGAGATAGGACACATATAAACTCCATTCGCGGTGTTTGGTACACACTTTCAGCACGTATCTAGATTTTGTGCGCCTGTAGTTTGATTTGCCCAATGGAGCCCGTCATGAGAAAGCTTCACACCGACATGGACGCATTTGTAATACATGTCAAAATGAGCGATGACACATATGAACATCATTCGAGGTGTTGGCTCTCAGTTTCATGGCGTGCCAAGATTTTTGCGTTCATGTAGTTTGCACATCCTAATAGAACCCCTCATCGAGGAAAGTTTAACAACAACTCGATAGAACTGAACGCACGCTGAAATGCGTTAGGCGCATATGAACCCCACTCGGGCGCTTGGCACTGCTCATTTCGTGCCTCAATTTTGTACGAATGGAGTTTGTAGTTTCAGGTGGACCCATCGTCGTGGAAAGTGTCACAATGACTCGGACGGATTTGAAATGCATGCCAGAATGAGCTAGGGCGCGTATATGAGCTCCATCCGAGGTATTGGCGATCGGCCATTTCGTTCATTGATTTTGTGCTCGCAGTTGTCCGTACTATCCAACGGTTCCCGGAGTTAAGTTTCACTCCAAGTTGGACGGATTCGAAATGCATGCCAAAATGAGCTACATCGCATCTAAACTGCATTCTGGGTGTTTGACACTTAGTTTTGTTTCGTGCCTTGATTTTGTATGAATGGAGTTTCTACTTCCAATTAGAACCTGTCGTGGAGGAATCCTTCACACCGACCTAGACGGATTCAAAATAAATGTTGAAGTGTGCTAGGGTGCATATGAATTCCATTCAGGTTGTTGGCACTCAATTTCATTTCGTGACTTGATTTCGTATGAATAGAGTGTGAAGTTTCAGACGGAACTCGTCATAGAGGAAAGTGTCATACCGACTCGGATGAAATCGAAATGCATGCCAAAATGAGCTAGGGTGTATATGAGTTCCACTCGAGTTGTTTTTCACTTAGTTTCTTTTCGCGCGTTGATTTCATATGAATGGCACTGTAGTAACGGTTGGAACCCGTCGTTGAGGAAAGTTTCACACCAACTCCCCATATTTGAAACATTTGATGTTGTTTTACCCATTAATGACATGTCCATGTACTTCACAAAGTCGAGGATGCCTTTTTCTTATGGGTGGGAGAATGGTGTGAATGAAAACATTGCAATGTATGCATTTGATAGCTGTTGTAGTATCAATTGGTTTGTGCAAAACAGTGAGAATAAGAATGACACAATAATTGATTCATACATATGCCATGCATATGTGTTGTTCTTGTTGCTTACCACACCTCCAGGAAATAATAATGTGAAAGACGGAAGGGGTGTAACCGACCAATACATATACCATGCATACACATTGTATTCTTTGTTTAGTACAATTTCAGGCTATCAAAAGCCGAGGACGGCTTTTCTTGAAGAAGGGGAGGATGATGCAGATATGCACATGATTAGCACTTCTAAGTTAAATACATTATTTCACTTCAAAGAAATATTGAGCCGCACAAAATATTGTCAGGTGAATTTGTTTCGTAATGAATTTCCTTCTATTCATGGAAACGATATACTACCTTATGAAAAATTCTTCTTTATTATTAGGTTTAAATATTATGATGATTCCGGGGCCAAAACAATGGAGAAGCACAAGAAGGGTAATAATATTTGCTACCAAGAACATAAAGCTCAAAGCTCATGGGAATGGAAAGGAGAAAGCCAAGCAGCCCATGCAGTTGATCAAGGAGGAAAGAAGCCCATGCAGTGGGAGAGCAAAAGGGAGGATCCCAAGGACTTAAACTACAAGTTTTGGATAAGATTTTCAAGCCAAATTCATACCTCCCACGTGCTCAACCCAATTCAAACTCGGATTCAACTCAGGATTCAATTCGGATTCGGTTCGGGACAGCCTGACAGGCAGTTAGTAAAAAGGCCATAACTTTCACAAACGGAGTCCGATTCAGGTGTTCTTGTACTCGTTGGAAAGATAATTTCAAGGGCTACGCAATGGATCTAGTTCCACCTTCAAATTCGTCACGGATACAAAGTGATGACCAAAATAATATGACGGGTGAAAAATATAGTTTTCTTTTTGTGAGAGTTTGTATCTAAAACCATATAGGGTTGAGTTGTAATTGGTTTGGGGACCATATGGACGTCTCAAGGGGCTATATAAGCCCTGTATTGGCAGCCTTTTGGGCTGAGACCACGTTTGAGAAAATTAATCTACTAAAGTTTGTTTGAGTTTAGCATTGCTGCCGAAGTTCCACAAGGAATTAGGAGTGTTCTCTTCAATCAAGATCGTTCAGCCTTTCCGCTGGGAATTGGGTGCACGATAGATGTTCGCTTGGTGGTCGGCGAAATCAACACGAGTGTGTTTTGGCAGATTAAAGAGTGTTCGTCCCTTGCATTGGCATTGGAGGATCATTACGATTCATCAAGACTCCCGTGAGTATCCATCCTACGCCGAGAAGATCGGCGACCCGTATCATCTTGGTATCGAGCGCGTTTACTCGGTAGGATCTTATCCCTTTAAATTTCAGTTATTACTTGCTGTCCTATAGTCCATAAACCAAAAACACAAAAAATAAATCCAAACCCTAGTTTTGCATCTGCTATTTTCATGAGTTTTATTAAGTCTTGATCCATTAGAAATTTTGTTTATGTGCTGATCTTCGTGTTCCTTCACGTAACTTGATCTTGTGTCCCCATAAAACAAAAAAAAGGTAGATTCAATTTACTCTTGAAGTTGAGTCTGTATCCATAACTCCTCTCAGATCAATCTGAGTACAACTCTAGAATCCAAGTCGGTTTTGCTTAGCTGTCCACTTCCGAATCCGTTTGGAAGTTGCCATCCGAAACCAACTCTAAGGAGGTGTTAGTGTTCACGTTGGCTTCCTTGAAAACCATACAGCTGAACACCACACATACGAGCTTCACTTATATCCTTTGAATACTTGAGACTAGTCATTGATGTTGCATTGAGGGCTGCTCCTGAATACTTATAGCTGAATATTGGGCTTATGCATCACCACTCCGGCCGATAAAAAAAATCAAAGTTTAGAGAGAGAGATATCCCTACCTTCCACAAAAGTTTGTGACCCATATACAAAGATAGACTCAGAACAGTGAGTTGAACATATTTGGGTGATTGGCAAGGTAGCAAAAAAAGAGGTGAGCAAAAAAAAGAGAGGAAAAAAAAAAGAGAGAAGGCTGATTGGGTGAGTGGTCCTAGCTCCTATTGGGTGAGTGATTTGAGCAATCTTGTGCCCTCTATTCTTGTTATTGCAATTGGCTAGCGTCTCTCCTAGTACTTGATGCAAACGAGCTATTGTTCCTATTTGTTCCCATCTAGCTCAATCCTTTGTTGCATTGAGTCACATTGATCTTTGCGTGTGCGTTCATACACTTCACTTATATCTTTTGGATCAGCACTTAGGCAAAGTATTCTAGCTTGGATTATTACTTAATTTTACAACATCGTGAAATTCAGATCGTGTAGGATAAATACTTCCTAACCAAGCTCCACAAAATATCCTTTGCTGTGCAATTGTGAGTCACTTTTAAATCCGCTTGATCATCACTTGTTATTGTAGGCACCACCAAGTGTAAGTTTTTTTGTCTCAATTCACTTCGGAAAGGTAAGAACTTTACTTGGTTGAGGAAAAGTGAGATTGAGTGACTCCACATATTACCCATATATTTGTGGCTTTTGTGTCTTCTTTTTGCTACTAACCATGACAGGAGGAGAAGAAAACTAGGATACCGTTTCCAACGTCATTGCTTGAGAAGTACATTACACAAGAAACTGTAATGGAGGGACAACACAAGGCGGATATGCAGGATCTTCGTATTGAGCTCAATCAACAAATGAAGGTGTTACAAACAAACATCGTGAATGACATTGTGCGGCACTTCACCACAACAAGAAGAAGATACATTTGTTCCTTTCTATGGCAGTAATGACCCGCAGGAGTATCTTGAATGGGAATGGCGAATGGAGAAAGTGATTAGATTTCAGAAGTTCCCCAAATCCCAAGAGGTGATGCGTGCCACTAGAGAGTTTGAAGACTATGCTTATAGTTGGTGGCGACAACTATTTGGGAAACAACTCATTCAATCTTGGTCAGACTTGAAGGCGTTCATGAGGAGTGAGTTTGTGCCATCATATTATGCACGGAAATTACTTCGCCATCTAGAGAGTATAACACAAGGGAGTAACACTGTTCAAGATTACTATTATGAGTTGAAGCATGCATTGCGTCGTGCCGGCGTCACAAGTGCATTAAGGTAGAAGGCATATTTCAAAGAAAGCTTGAATTCTGAGATCGCCACTGCACTTCAAGGTAAATATTTTAGTAGCATGCTTGACCTTGTGAATTGCGCTGTTGAGCAGGAAAAGAGACTTATAGATATGCATAGATCACGGTTTCATCCAAGTCCACATTTCAGTTCTTATGGTTCCACTAGTGTGACACATGAGAAGATGACCGAGCATGGGACTTTCCCTTCGGTAAAGGAGACATCTTGTGCTGCTCCAATGACACATACAATATTTGAGATGTGTCAAAACCCATGTGAGAATGAGAGCCATATAGCCAAATTGAGTGAGGGTGATAAAAGAGTGGGCTATGTGATCCCACCATATGTGAGTTTGAGGGCATCCAAATTGAGAGTGTGAGAGGAACACCAAAAGAGAAGAAAGAGGTAGATGATGGACAAAGTGAGGTTGATTTTGAAACTAACACATTAATGTCTACTTCTAGTGTTGTTTCTCACATTGTGTAGGTTGAAATTGAAGATGAGGAATTAAACATTCAACAACCGGCATCATTGGAAGTCAAAGATGAGGAGATAACCACGGTTGACGATGAAGTACTTGCTATCCCGTTGTTACATCATGATGATTTAATACCTACAACACCTACATTAACCGAGGAGAACAACAAAGGTAACAATATTGGTGCTGAAATTGATTGCGAAACGGTGAGTACTTGTGAGAACTCATATGTGCGAATGAACATTCCATGTTCTGAAATTTCTTTGCTCAATTTACATAATGTGGAATTGATTACTCATAAGGAAGTTCTTACTCGAATATCTCCTAGTGATTCTTTATACTATATCATGTTTGATGATCCTAGAGAGCTATCTAGTGTGCTTGAGAATCTTGCTGAAATTTCATGTTTAAAATCACTAGTTAGTGTTTATGCTTACACCTATAAGTTTAATTTGATCGGAGATTATGGTGTAGATGACAAGTTTTATGTATTTCGAATATGCATTACATGTGATAAGCTTGCTAAATTGAAATTGCATATTTTGGATAAACGACCTTTTATACCATGTCATGATCACAATGAGATAACATTCAACAATAGTGCTTCATGTTTAGAAAGATTTTATAATCCTACTTGTTCATCCTTTCATGTACGATCATGTACAATTAATCAGAGTGGCGCAGTTGAAGCATGGAAGGCATTAAAGATTTTCTTCCCCATATTTGAAACATTTGATGTTGTTTTACCCATTAATGACATGTCCATGTACTTCACAAAGTCGAGGATGCCTTTTTCTTATGGGAGGGAGAATGGTGTGAATGAAAACATTGCAATGTATGCATTTGATAGCTGTTGTAGTATCAATTGGTTTGTGCAAAACAGTGATAATAAGAATGACACAATAATTGATTCATACATATACAATGCATATGTGTTGTTCTTGTTGCTTACTACACCTCTAGGAAATAATAATGTGAAAGACGGAAGGGGTGTAACCGATCAATACATATACCATGCATACACATTGTATTCTTTGTTTAGTACAATTTTAGGCTATCAAAAGCCGAGGACGGCTTTTCTTGAAGAAGGTGACGATGATGCGGATACACACATGATTAGCACTTTTCAATCAAATACATTATTTCACTGGAAAGAAGTATTGAGCCGCATTAAATATCGTCAGGTGAATTTGTTTCTTAATGAATTTCTTTCTATTCATGAGAATGATATACTACCTTATGTCAAATTCTTGTTTATTATTAGGTTTGAATATTATGATGATTCCGGGGCCAAAGCAATGGAGAAGCACAAGGAGGGTGATCATATTTGCTACCAAAAACGAAAAGCTCAAAGCCTATGGGAAGGGAAAAGAGGAAACCAAGCAGCCCATGTAGCTCATCAAGGAGGAAAGAAGCCCATGCAGTGGGAGAGCAAAAGGGAGGAGCCCAAGGATCTAAACTACAAGTTTTGGATAAGATTTTCAAGCCGAATTCGAACTTCCGACGTGCTCAACCCAATTCAAACTCGGATTCAACTCAGGATTCAACTCGGATTCGGTTCGGGACAGCCTGACAGGCAGTTACTAAAAAGGCCATAACTTTCACAATCGGAGTCCGATTCAGGTGTTCTTGTACTCGTTGGAAAGATAATTTCAATGGATACGCAATGGATCTAGTTCCACCTTCAAATTCGCCATGGATAAAAAGTTATGACCGAAACAATATGACGGGTGTAAAATATAGTTTCCTTTTTGTGAGAGTTTGTATCTAAAACCATATAGGGTTGAGTTGTACTTGGTTTGGAGACCATATGGACGTCCCAAGGGGCTATATAAGCCTTGTATTGGCAGCCTTTAAGGCTCAGACCACGTTTGAGAAAAATCAATCTACTAAAGTTTGTTCGAGTTTAGCATTGCTGCCGAAGTTCCAAGGGAATTAGGAGCGTTCTCTTCAATCAAGATCGTTCAGCCTTTCCATTGGGAATTGGGGGCATGATTGATCTTCGCTTGGTGGTCGGCGAAATCAACACGAGTGTGTTTTGGTGGATTAGAGAGTGTTCGTCCCTTGCATTGGCATTGGAGGATCATTACGATTCATCAAGACTCCCGTGAGTATCCATCCTACGTCGAGAAGATCGGGCGACCCCGTATCATCTTGGTATCAGAGCGCGGTTTACTCGGTAGGATCTTATCCCTTTAAATTTCAGTTATTACTTGCTGTCCTATAGTCCATAAACCAAAAACACAAAAAAAAATCCAAACCCTAGTTTTGCATCTACTATTTTCGTGAGTTTTATTAAGTCTTGATCCATTAGAAATTTTGTTTACGTGCTGATCTTCGTGTTCCTTCACGTAACTTGATCTTGTGTCCCCATAAAACAAAAAAAAGGTAGATTCAATTTACTCTTGAAGTTGAGTCCGTATCCATAACTCCTCTCAGATCAATCTGAGTACAACTCTAGAATCTAAGTCGGTTTTGGCTAGCTGTCCACTTCCGAATCCGTTTGGAAGTTTGATGCGGATACACACATGATTAATTTGAATATTATGATGAGTCCGGGGCCAAAGCAATGGAGAAGCATAAGGAGGTTAATCATATTTTCTACCAAGAACAAAAAGCTCAAAGCCCATGGGAATGGAAAGGAGAAAGCCAAGCAACCCATGCAGCTGATCAAGGAGGAAAGAAGCCCGTGCAGTGGGAGAGCAAAAGGGGAGAAGACCAAGGACTTAAACTACAAGTTTTGGATAAGATTTTCAAGCCAAATTTGGACTTCCCACGTGCTCAACCCAATTCAAACTCGGATTCAACTCAGGATTCAATTCGGATTCGCTTCGGGACAGCCTGACAGGCAATTACTAAAAATGCCATAACTTTCACAAACGGAGTCCGATTCATGTGTTCTGGTACTCGTTGGAAAGATAATTTCAAGGGCTACGCAATGGATCTGGTCCCACCTTTAAATTCGTTACGGATAGAAAGTTATGACCGAAACAATATGACGGGTGAAAAATATAGTTTCCTTTTTGTGAGAGTTCGTATCCAAAACCATATAGGGTTGAGTTGTAATTAGTTTGGGGACCATTTGGACGTCCCAAGGGGCTATATAAGCCTTGTATTGGCAGCCTTTAGAGGGAGACTAACTTTATGCATAAGACTGAAACATAGCTATTGCTTGTTCTTTCAAAACCAGAGTTCATGCGAGGATTTTGAGAGAGAATTAGGCAATCCATTGTTCGTTCTGCAATTCAAGGTCAAGCCGTCGTTCCATTGGGAATTGGGGACTTGGCGTTCGTCATTTGTGGTCTCGCGACGAACAATTATCCGGTGTGTTTTGGGCGTATTCCGAAGAGTTGAGGGTTCGTGCATTGGCGCGAGTGTTCAACTAGCGACATCATCTACTTCGCATCAACTATACACGATTCCTCACCGAGAAGATCGGGACCCCACCCCGTATCATGTGGTATCGGATTCTAGGTTTGCTCGGTGAGAATTTCTTTATCCGTAGTTTGTAGATTGGTTTTTATTTCCTATAGTCCAGAAAAAATTGCTCCACAAAAACAGTTAATTTCCGTTGTCCAAACCCCGTTGTGCCTTTCAATCTGTTAGTTTTGGTTTGCTAAATTAAATTTGTGTCCGTCTTAGCATTGTCTAGTTGCTGGTCATATCTTTCTTCCATTAAAAATCCAAACAAAAAAAATTCCCCACCCTAAACCCTAATTCCAATCCGGCTGATTTGTCCTTTCTCTGCAGCCGCCACCAAAAATGCTATAACTTTTGATTCCGAGATTATTTTTGAGTGAGACCACCGCCATTAGATTCACAACTTCATTGTCCATCTATCTGTTAAATTTCACGTCATTCCAGTAAGGCAGTTAAGAGATATATGTGGTGAAAGTTGACCCAAATATCTGAATTGAATCTGCAACAGTCGGTACTTGTGAATTTTGTGCGAATTTTTCGCTCGGTTTCCAGAAATTTGCATCAAAACAAAAGTTGTAGAAAAAGCCGTCAGAAAACTGAGAAAAAAAGAATCATTGCACAAAAGGCAACTGACAAAAAGTTACAGCCGAAATACCGACATGCTGTCCAGTAGACAGAAATCCACGGTTCCTCACTGAGAAGATCGGGATCCCTCCCCGTATCATGTGGTATCAGATTCTAGGTTTACTCGGTGAGAACTTCTTTACCCGTAGTTAGTAGATTGGTTTTTCTTTCCTATAGTCCAGAAAAAAAATTGCCCCACAAAAAGAGTTAATTTCATGTCCAAACCCGTTGTGCCTTTCAATCTGTTAGTTTTGGTTTGCTAAATTGAATTTGTGTCCGTCTTAGCATTGTGTAGTTGCTGGTCATATCTTTGTTCCATTAAAAATCCAAACAAAAAAATATTCCCCACCCCAAACCCTAATTCCAATTCGGCTGATTTGTCCTTTCTCGGCAGCCGCCACCAAAAATGCTATAACTTTTGATTCCGAGATTATTTATGAGTGAGACCACCGCCATTAGATTCAAAACTTCATTTTATATCTATCTGTAAAAGTTCATGTCATTCTAGCAAGGCAGTTAAGATATATATGCGGTGAAAGTTGACCCAATTTTCTGAATTGAATCTGCAACAGTCGGCACTTGTGAATTTTGTGCGAATTTTTGGGTCAGTTTCCAAAACTTGGCCCCAAAACAAAAGTTGTAGAAAAAGCCGTTCGGAAACTAAAAAAAAGAATCATTGAAAAAAAGTCAACTGACAAAAAGTTACGGCCGAAATACCGACGTGCTGTCCAGTAGACAGCAATCCTCAGTTTTCATGTTTTGGGTCAACCATTGTGTTCTTCAATTCCAGATTGCATTCGATTGAATTATCTTGTATTTACCACTCTCATACATTGTCATACACTTATTTTAGCCTTCATCCATCCTTGGTTGATCAGCAACATAGGCTAAGTGCTAGATACGAACTATAATTCAATTCTTTGCAATTTCTAAAATTAATTGATTGTTTTCCCTTGCTACAAAATACATAACTGTCAAAGCTCCACCTACACCCGTTGGTGTACTCCCTTGCTCTTGGTTACGCTCATACATTACCGGGTTGATATCGTTCGCTGTCGCAATTGTTGATTTGCCGTCCTTGATTCACTTTGGAACGGTAAGCTTGTCTTGTTTTCAGAACAGTGAGTTGCAAGCATAGAGAGAGCTTTTGTTTTACTAACCCGGATATAACCTCGTTTCTTGTTTGTGAGTCGTTCCCATGTGATGAGGCGATGGGGTCCCGATCTTCCGATAGGATGATAACTATCGATTTTGGTGGAGGTGACCCTTGCGATCCGACTACAACCAAATGACGTCGCTTGCGCCTTAGCAATCCACGAAGGTCTATTCCTGCATGCAATCGAAGAACACGCAAGAAAAAGATAACAAGCAATCTGAAATTGCAAATATATAAATTGAGATCAAAAGGTGGGATTCCGAAGGCTGCCTTGACAGGTGGTCGTCCGACACAACTGAAGAACAGAAGTTTGCATAAGGGCTAAACCTAAACTCAACGAAATCCAACTCCTAACAAGGGAGGCGGTGGCTCCTTTATAGGGAGAACAACCAGGAGGGGCGTCCAAAGTGCATGCTCTAGGGTTACATGGCCCATGGGCCCAATTGGTGGTGACGCAGCACCCTTTTGACTCGGACTCAAAAACCAAAAATGGATTGTTTTGATGATTGCAGCTGGTTCGGATGGAATTTGAAGATGAGGTTGGATCTGTTGGAAAGTAGACTTCATAATATTTCCATGAAGTACAAGAACGTCCCAAACGGAGTTCGTATGAGAAAGTTACGTTTGTTTCAACTTGCACCATTGCAGCAGTCCGAATCTGATTCCAGTACGTGACCAATACGGACTCTTTTGATGATTGCGGCTGCCTCGGATAGAATTTGAAGATGGGGTTGAATCCTTTAGAAAGTAGACTTGATAAGCTTTCCATCAAGTCCAAGAACGTCCCAAACGGAGTCCGTATGAGAAAGTTACGTCCGTTTAAACTTGCCCCATTGCAGCAGTCCGAATCTGATTCCAGTACGGGTCCAACAAGGACCCTTTTGAATTGGTGTAAAAGTGACGTGGTGCTGTAAAAATATATTTTTTCATTATTAGGTAGCATCATATTCTCATTTAAAATATGTTGAGGCTCAAGAAACGAATTCACCTTTAGTTCAATTTGATATTGGACGCTGTCGTAGGGGTGGCCCCCACCTAAGCCCAGCAGGCTTGTTAGGGAGTTATAAGAACCAGAGTAACATGAGTAATGACATAAGTGCCCCTAATGGGGAGATATGGGTGTAAGGGCATAATGGTAAAAGCATACTTCGTGTGAATATATATATATCAGAATGAGGGGGAGGGTGAGACAGAACACTCCCACCTCTCCACTACCATCTCTCTCTGTTTGGTCTGTAGCCACAACAGTTGGCGCCGTCCGTGGGGAGGACGAGGACAAGCCTGAAGACTGAAGGAAAAAGATAGCACCGAAAAAAGCTTCACCAGCGGCGGCGAAGGCAAAGAAGACGGCCGGGTCGGAGCAGCGCGTGAACACCAGGGCTTCGGCATCCGCCGCCAAAGGAGTTGGCGGCGGCGTACGCACCGTGGTCACGGGCATTGACGCTCGCGCGGCAACGACCGGCCCCGCCAGCGCTGCTACAACGACATCCAACCCCGCCGCTGGCGCTGCAGCGACAGCCCCCGCCACCTTCACCGGCAGCGCGGATAAGACAGTCGGGGGTAGCCGCAACAAACCATCCGGCGGATCTGGAGATCGCGAGGCGATGGTCCCTGCACCGACCCGTCCGCTGGGCGTTTCGGCGGCCCCAACGGCACCTGCAGTGGAAAGCGCCCTACTAGTAGCCCTCAACGCGTTCCAGCGGGAACTAGGGGACCTTCGTGGAGCCGTCCAAGACATACAAGAGGCTCGGAGCCAGCAGGTCGCACCAGTAATCGCGCCCGAGCCCACGCCAAAGAAGGCGGACAGCCGCGAAGCCCCCACGTCTAGCCGCGTCCCGCTGAGGCGCGTAGATCCGGACTCCCCGCTTTCGGCGGGGCTGCAGCAAGCGGCGTGGCCCGAAGACTTCAAGTTCCCTAGCATCACCGACCCGTACAAAGGCGACACGGATCCTCGCGAGTTCGTGCGCGTGTACGAAACTGCGATCGAGGCCGCGGGCGGGGACGACACCACGAAGGCGAAGGGACTCCCCCTCGCACTGCACGGAGTGGCGCTCTCTTGATTTTTTACCATAGAGCCGGGCTCCATCTACGTGTGGGAGCAGCTTCGCGACCGCCTTCACAGCAACTTCCAAGGACACCATGTCGAGCGAATCGCTGCGGACCAACTCTTCGCTGTGAAGCAAAGACCCTCGGAGACGCTCCGGGACTACTCCAAGCGCTTCGCCAAGATTCGATGCCAGGTGAAAGATATTAATGAAGCCACCGTCGTTAGTGCAGCCATACAGGGCCTTCGCCCGGGCCCGATGGCCGAGTACAACGCGCGGAGGCCAATCAAGACAGTCGCCAAGCTCTTCGACAAAATGGACGAGTATGCGCGGGCGGAGGCGGGTGCGCGAAGACGCAGCATTACCGCCCTCGGCCTCGCCCATGAGGAGCGCCCCCCGCACGAAGTGGGGGCGGGTGGTCCCTCCTCGAAGCCGGGCCGCAGCCGAGAGCCCCGAGGAGGCCCTCCCCGAGGCATCGAGGCCGGGGTACAGGAAGGCTCTTCCAGGAGCAGGCCTAAACCTCGCCGCCGCCAGCGCAGGTCACAGGCGGCCCATCATGTCCTCGACACCGAGAGCGCCCGTCAAGGACCCGACCCGCCTCATGGAGGGAAGACCGGGGATCGGAAGGCGGACTTGATAGCGGCGGCCAACCCCACGCAGAACAAGAGCTCCTGCATTATGGCAAGTGGTGCGAGGTACATGGCTACGGTGATCATTACACAAGGGCATGCACCGCAGTCATGGAGCTGCGGAGGGTGACAGCCGGATCTCGGGCTCCGCCTCCTCGGCCCCCCGCCGGAGCCCGCGTGGGGCACCCGAGGGGTAGCCCCATATGAGCCACCGCAACGGAGGGCGCGCAGCAGCGCACCGTCAGCGTCATCACTGGAGGCTCCTCAAGGACCCCTGGGGAACAGCCGCAATTATGGATGCCGCCCCGCAATATCACCTTCGACTTGAACGACGCCAGGGGTGTGGAGTACCCTCACCAAGACCCTCTAGTCATCCAGGCCCACATAGCATGTTGTGAGGTCAGGCGCGTCCTTGTCGACGGGGGAAGCTCCGCGAATATCTTGTTCACAGAGGCCCTCGAACGCATGGGGATCCCTCGCAACTGGCTAGAGCAGCCAGGAGCTCTGCTTCAAGGCTTCGGGGGTCAACCGCTGTAGGCCTTGGGGCACGTGTCCCTTCCGGTCACTTTCCGTCAGGAGGGCAACAAAGGCAACATCTGGACCGAGCATGTCACCTTCGACGTCGTAGATATCCCACACCCCTACAACGCCATACTGGGGCGACCCGCCATCAACTCTTTCGAGGCGATCCCGCACCACGCGTTTTTGTGTGTAAAACTCCCAGGCCCGGAGGGTGTTATCACCGTCTTTGGTGACCAGGACCTGGCCAGGCGTGCCGAAGGCGGCAGCCGCGTTCCGCATCGCCCGGTGCATGCCCTCTCCGGCACGCTCGGCGATGGGCCCTCCGCCCCCGGGTGGACGCCCAAGCCTCGGCCCGAAGGCGGAGTCAAGAAGGTGCCGCTCCAGGCGGAGGGGCAGTTTGTGTCCATTGATTTTGTGCTCGCAAGGTCCGTACTGTCCAATGGATCCCGAAGTTAAGTTTCACTCCAAGTTGGACGAATTCGAAATGCATGCCAAAATGAGCTAGATCGCATCAAAACTGCATTATGGGTGTTTGACACTTAGTTTTGTTTCGTGCCTTCAATTGTATGAATGGGGTTTCTGCTTCCAATTAGAACCTGTCGTGGAGGAAACCTTCACACCGACCCAGACGGATTCAAAACAAATGTTGAAGTGTGCTAGGGTGCATATGAATTCCATTCAGGGTGTTGGCACTCGATTTCATTTCGTGACTTGATTTCGTATGAATAGAGTTTGAAGTTTCGGACGGAGCTCGTCATAGAGGAAAGTGTCATACCGACTCGGATGAAATCGAAATGCATGCCAAAATGAGCTAGGGTGTATATGAGTTCCACTCGAGTTGTTTTTCACTTAGTTTCTTTTGACGCGTTGATTTCGTATGAATGGCAATCGTAGTAACGGTTGGAACCCGTCGTTGAGGAAAGTTTCACACCAACTCAGGCAGATTCAAAATGCATGCCAAAATGATGTAGGGTGCATATGAACTCCATTCGAGGTGTTTCAGAACCAGTTTCATTATATGCCACGATTTTGTGTGCATGGAGTTTGCTGTTTCAATTACAGCCCATTGTGGAGGAAAGTTTCGCACCTACTCGGATGGATCCCAGATGCATGCCAAAATTCGTTGGGGCGCATATGAACTCCGATCGGGGTGTTCGGCCTTCAGTTTCATTTCTTGTCTCAATTCGGTATGAATGCAGTTTGTAGTTTCGATTGGAACTCGTCGAGGAGGCCATTTCACACCGACTCAGACGGATTCGAAATGCATGGTGAGCTGAGCTAGGATGCATGTGAACTCTATTCTCGGTGTTTGGCACTTAGTTTCTTTTCATGCCTCGATTTTGTGTGAATAGAGTTTGCAGTTTCAACTGAAACCAATCGTAGATCAAAGCTTCATACTGACTCAGACGGATTCAAGATGCACGCCAAAGTGAGCTAGGGTGCATGTCAACGCCATTCGGGGTATTTGGTAGTCAGTTTCATTTCGTGCCTCTATTTCGTACAAATGGAGTTGTAGTTTCAGCTGGAATCCGTCGTGGTGGAAGTTTCACACCGACTCAAACGGATTCGAAATACATACCAAAATGAGATAGGACACATATAAACTCCATTCGCGGTGTTTGGTACACACTTTCAGCACGTACCTAGATTTTGTGCTCCTGTAGTTTGATTTGCCCAATGGAGCCCGTCGCGGAGAAAGCTTCACACCGACATGGACGTATTCCTAATACATGTCAAAATGAGCGAGGACACATATGAACATCATTCGAGGTGTTGGCTCTCAGTTTCATTGCGTGCCAAGATTTTTGCTTTCATGTAGTTTGCACATCCTAATAGAACCCCTCGTCTAGGATGCATATGAACTCTATTCGCGGTGTTTGGCACTTAGTTTCTTTTCATGCCTCGATTTCGTGTGAATAGAGTTTGCAGTTTCAACTGAAACCAATATTAGGGCAAAGCTTCATACTGACTCAGACGGATTCAAGATGCACGCCAAAGTGAGCTAGGGTGCATGTCAACTCCATTCGGGGTATTTGGTACTGAGTTTCATTTCATGCCTCTATTTCGTACAAATGGAGTTGTAGTTTCAGCTGGAATCCGTCGTGCTGGAAAGTTTCACACCGACTCAAACGGATTTGAAATACATACGAAAATGAGATAGGACACATATAAACTCCATTCACGGTGTTTGGTACACACTTTCAGTACGTGTCTAGATTTTGTGCGCCTGTAGTTTGATTTGCCCAATGGAGCCCGTCGCGGAGAAAGCTTCACACCGACATGGACGTATTCGTAATACATCTCAAAATGAGCGAGGACACATATGAACATCATTCGAGGTGTTGGCTCTCAGTTTCATTGCGTGCCAAGATTTTTGCGTTCATGTAGTTTGCACATCCTAATAGAACCCCTCATCGAGGAAAGTTTAAGAACAACTCAGATAGATCTGAAATGCATGCTGAAATGCGTTAGGGCGCATATGAACCCCACTCAGGGCGTTTGGCACTCTGTTCATTTCGTGCCTCAATTTTGTACGAATGGAGTTTGTAGTTTCGGATGGAACAGGTCATGGAGGAAAGTGTCACACCAACTCGGACGTATTCAAAATGCATGCCAAAATGACCAAAGGTGTACATAAACTCCGTTCAAGGGGTTTGGCACTTAGTTTCATTCCGTTCATCGGTTTGTTCTCATGGAGTTTGTACTACCCAATGAAACCCGTCATCGGGGAAAGTTTCACATCAACTCTGACATATTCGATGTACATGCCAAAGTAAGATAGAGCATAGATGAACACCATCCGTAGTGTTCGGAACTCAATTTCATTTTGTGTCGAGATTTCATACGAATTGAAGTTCAGGTGGAACCCATCGTGGAAAGAAGTTTTACACCGACTCGGACGCATTCAAGATGCAAGCTAAAATGAGCTAGGGCACATATGAATTCCACTCGGGATGTTGGCACGCTGTTTCATTACGTTGCTCGATTTTCTGTGCATGGAGTTTGTATTGCCCAATGGACCCTGTCGTGGACAAAGTTTCACACCGACTCAAACGGATTCGAAATGCATGCCAAAATGAGCTAGGTGCATATGAACTCCATTGGGGTGTTTGGCACTCGTTTCATTTCATGCCTTGATTTCGTACGTATGGAGTTTGTAGTTTCAGATGGAACCCATCGTCGTGGAAAGTGTCACACTGACTCGGACGTATTTGAAATGCATGGCAGAATGAGCTAGGGCGCGTATATGAGCTCCATCCGAGGTATTGGCGATCGCCATTTCGTTCATTGATTTTGTGCTCGCAGGTCCGTCGCCCAATGGATCCGGAGTTAAGTTTCACTCAAGTTGGACGGATTCGAAATGCATGCCAAAATGAGCTAGATCGCATCAAAACTGCATTCTGGGTGTTTGACACTTAGTTTTGTTTCGTGCCTTCAATTGTATGAATGGGGTTTCTGCTTCCAATTAGAACCTGTCGTGGAGGAAACCTTCACACCGACCCAGACGGATTCAAAACAAATGTTGAAGTGTGCTAGGGTGCATATGAATTCCATTCAGGGTGTTGGCACTCGATTTCATTTCGTGACTTGATTTCGTATGAATAGAGTTTGAAGTTTCGGACGGAGCTCGTCATAGAGGAAAGTGTCATACCGACTCGGATGAAATCGAAATGCATGCCAAAATGAGCTAGGGTGTATATGAGTTCCACTCGAGTTGTTTTTCACTTAGTTTCTTTTGACGCGTTGATTTCGTATGAATGGCACTGTAGTAACGGTTGGAACCCGTCGTTGAGGAAAGTTTCACACCAACTCAGGCAGATTCAAAATGCATGCCAAAATGATGTAGGGTGCATATGAACTCCATTCGAGGTGTTTCAGAACCAGTTTCATTATATGCCACGATTTTGTGTGCATGGAGTTTGCTGTTTCGATTCTGACCCATTGTGGAGGAAAGTTTCGCACCTACTCGGATGGATCCCAGATGCATGCCAAAATTCGTTGGGGCGCATATGAACTCCGATCGGGGTGTTCGGCCTTCAGTTTCATTTCTTGCCTCAATTCGGTATGAATGCAGTTTGTAGTTTCGATTGGAACTCGTCGTGGAGGACATTTCACACCGACTCAGACGGATTCGAAATGCATGGTGAGCTGAGCTAGGATGCATATGAACTCTATTCTCGGTGTTTGGCACTTAGTTTCTTTTCATGCCTCGATTTCGTGTGAATAGAGTTTGCAGTTTCAACTGAAACCAATCGTAGATCAAAGCTTCATACTGACTCAGACGGATTCAAGATGCACGCCAAAGTGAGCTAGGGTGCATGTCAACGCCATTCGGGGTATTTGGTAGTCAGTTTCATTTCGTGCCTCTATTTCGTACAAATGGAGTTTTAGTTTCAGCTGGAATCCATCGTGGTGGAAGTTTCACACCGACTCAAACGGATTCGAAATACATACCAAAATGAGATAGGACACATATAAACTCCATTCGCGGTGTTTGGTACACACTTTCAGCACGTATCTAGATTTTGTGCGCCTGTAGTTTGATTTGCCCAATGGAGCCCGTCGCGGAGAAAGCTTCACACCGACATGGACGCATTTGTAATACATGTCAAAATGAGCGATGACACATATGAACATCATTCGAGGTGTTGGCTCTCAGTTTCATGGCGTGCCAAGATTTTTGCGTTCATGTAGTTTGCACATCCTAATAGAACCCCTCATCGAGGAAAGTTTAACAACAACTCAGATAGAACTGAAACGCATGCTGAAATGCGTTAGGGCGCATATGAACCCCACTCAGGGCGTTTGGCACTCTGTTCATTTCGTGCCTCAATTTTGTACGAATGGAGTTTGTAGTTTCAGGTGGACCCATCGTCGTGGAAAGTGTCACAATGACTCGGACGGATTTGAAATGCATGCCAGAATGAGCTAGGGCGCGTATATGAGCTCCATCCGAGGTATTGGCAGTCAGTTTCATTTCGT
Organism: Dendrocalamus sinicus; assembly: GCA_036346575.1. Classification (NCBI taxonomy): domain Eukaryota; kingdom Viridiplantae; phylum Streptophyta; class Magnoliopsida; order Poales; family Poaceae; genus Dendrocalamus; species Dendrocalamus sinicus. The sequence continues at coordinate 20,358,943 of CM070664.1, forward strand.
TCATTGATTTTGTGCTCGCAGTGTCCGTACTATCCAACGGTTCCCGGAGTTAAGTTTCACTCCAAGTTGGACGGATTCGAAATGCATGCCAAAATGAGCTACATCGCATCTAAACTGCATTCTGGGTGTTTGACACTTAGTTTTGTTTCGTGCCTTGATTTTGTATGAATGGAGTTTCTACTTCCAATTAGAACCTGTCGTGGAGGAAACCTTCACACCGACCTAGACGGATTCAAAATAAATGTTGAAGTGTGCTAGGGTGCATATGAATTCCATTCAGGTTGTTGGCACTCAATTTCATTTCGTGACTTGATTTCGTATGAATAGAGTGTGAAGTTTCAGACGGAACTCGTCATAGAGGAAAGTGTCATACCGACTCGGATGAAATCGAAATGCATGCCAAAATGAGCTAGGTGTATATGAGTTCCACTCGAGTTGTTTTTCACTTAGTTTCTTTTCGCGCGTTGATTTCATATGAATGGCACTGTAGTAACGGTTGGAACCCGTCGTTGAGGAAAGTTTCACACCAACTCCCCATATTTGAAACATTTGATGTTGTTTTACCCATTAATGACATGTCCATGTACTTCACAAAGTCGAGGATGCCTTTTTCTTATGGGAGGGAGAATGGTGTGAATGAAAACATTGCAATGTATGCATTTGATAGCTGTTGTAGTATCAATTGGTTTGTGCAAAACAGTGAGAATAAGAATGACACAATAATTGATTCATACATATACCATGCATATGTGTTGTTCTTGTTGCTTACCACACCTCCAGGAAATAATAATGTGAAAGACGGAAGGGGTGTAACCGACCAATACATATACCATGCATACACATTGTATTCTTTGTTTAGTACAATTTCAGGCTATCAAAAGCCGAGGACGGCTTTTCTTGAAGAAGGGGAGGATGATGCAGATATGCACATGATTAGCACTTCTAAGTTAAATACATTATTTCACTTCAAAGAAATATTGAGCCGCACAAAATATTGTCAGGTGAATTTGTTTCGTAATGAATTTCCTTCTATTCATGGAAACGATATACTACCTTATGAAAAATTCTTCTTTATTATTAGGTTTAAATATTATGATGATTCCGGGGCCAAAACAATGGAGAAGCACAAGAAGGGTAATAATATTTGCTACCAAGAACATAAAGCTCAAAGCTCATGGGAATGGAAAGGAGAAAGCCAAGCAGCCCATGCAGTTGATCAAGGAGGAAAGAAGCCCATGCAGTGGGAGAGCAAAAGGGAGGATCCCAAGGACTTAAACTACAAGTTTTGGATAAGATTTTCAAGCCAAATTCATACCTCCCACGTGCTCAACCCAATTCAAACTCGGATTCAACTCAGGATTCAATTCGGATTCGGTTCGGGACAGCCTGACAGGCAGTTAGTAAAAAGGCCATAACTTTCACAAACGGAGTCCGATTCAGGTGTTCTTGTACTCGTTGGAAAGATAATTTCAAGGGCTACGCAATGGATCTAGTTCCACCTTCAAATTCGTCACGGATACAAAGTGATGACCAAAATAATATGACGGGTGAAAAATATAGTTTCCTTTTTGTGAGAGTTTGTATCTAAAACCATATAGGGTTGAGTTGTAATTGGTTTGGGGACCATATGGACGTCTCAAGGGGCTATATAAGCCCTGTATTGGCAGCCTTTTGGGCTGAGACCACGTTTGAGAAAATTAATCTACTAAAGTTTGTTTGAGTTTAGCATTGCTGCCGAAGTTCCACAAGGAATTAGGAGTGTTCTCTTCAATCAAGATCGTTCAGCCTTTCCGCTGGGAATTGGGTGCACGATAGATGTTCGCTTGGTGGTCGGCGAAATCAACACGAGTGTGTTTTGGCAGATTAAAGAGTGTTCGTCCCTTGCATTGGCATTGGAGGATCATTACGATTCATCAAGACTCCCGTGAGTATCCATCCTACGTCGAGAAGATCGGGCGACCCCGTATCATCCTGGTATCAGAGCGCGGTTTACTCGGTAGGATCTTATCCCTTTAAATTTCAGTTATTACTTGCTGTCCTATAGTCCATAAACCAAAAACACAAAAAATAAATCCAAACCCTAGTTTTGCATCTGCTATTTTCATGAGTTTTATTAAGTCTTGATCCATTAGAAATTTTGTTTATGTGCTGATCTTCGTGTTCCTTCACGTAACTTGATCTTGTGTCCCCATAAAACAAAAAAAAGGTACATTCAATTTACTCTTGAAGTTGAGTCTGTATCCATAACTCCTCTCAGATCAATCTGAGTACAACTCTAGAATCCAAGTCGGTTTTGCCTAGCTGTCCACTTCCGAATCCGTTTGGAAGTTGCCATCCGAAACCAACTCTAAGGAGGTGTTAGTGTTCGCGTTGGCTTCCTTGAAAACCATACGGCTGAACACCACACATACGAGCTTCACTTATATCCTTTGAATACTTGAGACTAGTCATTGATGTTGCATTGAGGGCTGCTCCTGAATACTTATAGCTGAATATTGGGCTTATGCATCACCACTCCGGCCGATAAAAAAAATCAAAGTTTAGAGAGAGAGATATCCCTACCTTCCACAAAAGTTTGTGACCCATATACAAAGATAGACTCAGAACAGTGAGTTGAACATATTTGGGTGATTGGCAAGGTAGCAAAAAGAGGTGAGCAAAAAAGAGAGGAAAAAAAAAGAGAGAAGGCTGATTGGGTGAGTGGTCCTAGCTCCTATTGGGTGAGTGATTTGAGCAATCTTGTGCCCTCTATTCTTGTTATTGCAATTGGCTAGCGTCTCTCCTAGTACTTGATGCAAACGAGCTATTGTTCCTATTTGTTCCCATCTAGCTCAATCCTTTGTTGCATTGAGTCACATTGATCTTTGCGTGTGCGTTCATACACTTCACTTATATCTTTTGGATCAGCACTTAGGCAAAGTATTCTAGCTTGGATTATTACTTAATTTTACAACATCGTGAAATTCAGATCGTGTAGGATAAATACTTCCTAACCAAGCTCCACAAAATATCCTTTGCTGTGCAATTGTGAGTCACTTTTAAATCCGCTTGATCATCACTTGTTATTGTAGGCACCACCAAGTGTAAGTTTTTTTGTCTCAATTCACTTCGGAAAGGTAAGAACTTTACTTGGTTGAGGAAAAGTGAGATTGAGTGACTCCACATATTACCCATATATTTGTGGCTTTTGTGTCTTCTTTTTGCTACTAACCATGACAGGAGGAGAAGAAAACTAGGATACCGTTTCCAACGTCATTGCTTGAGAAGTACATTACACAAGAAACTGTAATGGAGGGACAACACAAGGCGGATATGCAGGATCTTCGTATTGAGCTCAATCAACAAATGAAGGTGTTACAAACAAACATCGTGAATGACATTGTGCGGGCACTTCGACCACAACAAGAAGAAGATACATTTGTTCCTTTCTATGGCAGTAATGACCCAGAGGAGTATCTTGAATGGGAATGGCGAATGGAGAAAGTGATTAGATTTCAGAAGTTCCCCAAATCCCAAGAGGTGATGCGTGCCACTAGAGAGTTTGAAGACTATGCTTATAGTTGGTGGCGACAACTATTTGGGAAACAACTCATTCAATCTTGGTCAGACTTGAAGGCATTCATGAGGAGTGAGTTTGTGCCATCATATTATGCACGGAAATTACTTCGCCATCTAGAGAGTATAACACAAGGGAGTAACACTGTTCAAGATTACTATTATGAGTTGAAGCATGCATTGCGTCGTGCCGGCGTCACAAGTGCATTAAGGTAGAAGGCATATTTCAAAGAAAGCTTGAATTCTGAGATCGCCACTGCACTTCAAGGTAAATATTTTAGTAGCATGCTTGACCTTGTGAATTGCGCTGTTGAGCAGGAAAAGAGACTTATAGATATGCATAGATCACGGTTTCATCCAAGTCCACATTTCAGTTCTTATGGTTCCACTAGTGTGACACATGAGAAGATGACCGAGCATGGGACTTTCCCTTCGGTAAAGGAGACATCTTGTGCTGCTCCAATGACACATACAATATTTGAGATGTGTCAAAACCCATGTGAGAATGAGAGCCATATAGCCAAATTGAGTGAGGGTGATAAAAGAGTGGGCTATGTGATCCCACCATATGTGAGTTTGAGGGCATCCAAATTGAGAGTGTGAGAGGAACACCAAAAGAGAAGAAAGAGGTAGATGATGGACAAAGTGAGGTTGATTTTGAAACTAACACATTAATGTCTACTTCTAGTGTTGTTTCTCACATTGTGTAGGTTGAAATTGAAGATGAGGAATTAAACATTCAACAACCGGCATCATTGGAAGTCAAAGATGAGGAGATAACCACGGTTGACGATGAAGTACTTGCTATCCCGTTGTTACATCATGATGATTTAATACCTACAACACCTACATTAACTGAGGAGAACAACAAAGGTAACAATATTGGTGCTGAAATTGATTGCGAAACGGTGAGTACTTGTGAGAACTCATATGTGCGAATGAACATTCCATGTTCTGAAATTTCTTTGCTCAATTTACATAATGTGGAATTGATTACTCATAAGGAAGTTCTTACTCGAATATCTCCTAGTGATTCTTTATACTATATCATGTTTGATGATCCTAGAGAGCTATCTAGTGTGCTTGAGAATCTTGCTGAAATTTCATGTTTAAAATCACTAGTTAGTGTTTATGCTTACACCTATAAGTTTAATTTGATCGGAGATTATGGTGTAGATGACAAGTTTTATGTATTTCAATATGCATTACATGTGATAAGCTTGCTAAATTGAAATTGCATATTTTGGATAAACAACCTTTTATACCATGTCATGATCACAATGAGATAACATTCAACAATAGTGCTTCATGTTTAGAAAGATTTTATAATCCTACTTGTTCATCCTTTCATGTACGATCATGTACAATTAATCAGAGTGGCGCAGTTGAAGCATGGAAGGCATTAAAGATTTTCTTCCCCATATTTGAAACATTTGATGTTGTTTTACCCATTAATGACATGTCCATGTACTTCACAAAGTCGAGGATGCCTTTTTCTTATGGGAGGGAGAATGGTGTGAATGAAAACATTGCAATGTATGCATTTGATAGCTGTTGTAGTATCAATTGGTTTGTGCAAAACAGTGATAATAAGAATGACACAATAATTGATTCATACATATACAATGCATATGTGTTGTTCTTGTTGCTTACTACACCTCTAGGAAATAATAATGTGAAAGACGGAAGGGGTGTAACCGATCAATACATATACCATGCATACACATTGTATTCTTTGTTTAGTACAATTTTAGGCTATCAAAAGCCGAGGACGGCTTTTCTTGAAGAAGGTGACGATGATGCGGATACACACATGATTAGCACTTTTCAATCAAATACATTATTTCACTGGAAAGAAGTATTGAGCCGCATTAAATATCGTCAGGTGAATTTGTTTCTTAATGAATTTCTTTCTATTCATGAGAATGATATACTACCTTATGTCAAATTCTTGTTTATTATTAGGTTTGAATATTATGATGATTCCGGGGCCAAAGCATTGGAGAAGCACAAGGAGGGTGATCGTATTTGCTACCAAAAATGAAAAGCTCAAAGCCTATGGGAAGGGAAAAGAGGAAACCAAGCAGCCCATGTAGCTCATCAAGGAGGAAAGAAGCCCATGCAGTGGGAGAGCAAAAGGGAGGAGCCCAAGGATCTAAACTACAAGTTTTGGATAAGATTTTCAAGCCGAATTCGAACTTCCGACGTGCTCAACCCAATTCAAACTCGGATTCAACTCAGGATTCAACTCGGATTCGGTTCGGGACAGCCTGACAGGCAGTTACTAAAAAGGCCATAACTTTCACAATCGGAGTCCGATTCAGGTGTTCTTGTACTCGTTGGAAAGATAATTTCAATGGATACGCAATGGATCTAGTTCCACCTTCAAATTCGCCATGGATAAAAAGTTATGACCGAAACAATATGACGGGTGTAAAATATAGTTTCCTTTTTGTGAGAGTTTGTATCTAAAACCATATAGGGTTGAGTTGTACTTGGTTTGGAGACCATATGGACGTCCCAAGGGGCTATATAAGCCTTGTATTGGCAGCCTTTAAGGCTCAGACCACGTTTGAGAAAAATCAATCTACTAAAGTTTGTTCGAGTTTAGCATTGCTGCCGAAGTTCCAAGGGAATTAGGAGCGTTCTCTTCAATCAAGATCGTTCAGCCTTTCCATTGGGAATTGGGGGCACGATTGATCTTCGCTTGGTGGTCGGCGAAATCAACACGAGTGTGTTTTGGTGGATTAGAGAGTGTTCGTCCCTTGCATTGGCATTGGAGGATCATTACGATTCATCAAGACTCCCGTGAGTATCCATCCTACGTCGAGAAGATCGGGCGACCCCGTATCATCTTGGTATCAGAGCGCGGTTTACTCGGTAGGATCTTATCCCTTTAAATTTCAGTTATTACTTGCTGTCCTATAGTCCATAAATGTCAGACCCAGATTTTACAATCCGGAATCTACTGTGTTTAGCTGCACTATTCCCTGGATCAGTAGATAGTGCTCACAGTTACAGTAATGAATATCAAATACATATCATGCGGAATCGTAAATATAATAGTAGACTTACTTCATGGGCCGATTAGGCCGAAATCAATAAATTGCAGCAGCGGAAGAACGAGCACACAAGTGGGACCTTCAGGACATGCCCACAGGCAGCCAACTGGAGGTACGCGACCTAGTTATTGACATCTTCATCTTCTCTGCCAGCTTGTCCAATCTTGTTGCTGAGGCGAGGTGATCTGATTCCTGATCCTGAATATTGTCGCAAAAGCGAGCGTGAGCACTCCGACCCCGTGCTCCGCGAGCCAATACACAGAATGCAAATAAATAGTATGCATGGCATAACAAAGGAGAGGCTCGGGTTATTTTATTTGCCAAAAATTGCTTTTAGCAGCATTATTATTCTTATTTAATCAAAGTGTTATTGTTGCTACCTAACTCCACACTACAATTACCAAAATCGACTTAATCCACCGAACATGCACTCTATTTATTGACTGCTGTCTAAAACTCCAAACAGCAAGTATCATCATTGATTTAATCCACCGATCCTACTCTGTATTTTAAGTTACTAATAATCCAATCCTGCCATTACTATTCATCAGCCCTTACCTCTGAATTCTAATGATTCTCTAACATAATTACTTTCAAATCCACCGATATCATTCGTATTCAATCCTTTTTGTCATTGATTCCAACCCCTAATCCATCTCATTTTCCATTACCTATCACTAGCTAATCCTCAAATATACTTCCACCGAAAATTCAATTTACTAAGATTGTAATCCACTAATTGTTATGAATCCTCCAATCTTCTCAGAAATTCAATTCATCCATCCAGTAATTGATCAACTCCTATTAATTCCCCATATTGTCAACATCTTCCAAGGATTAATAATCACCATTATATATCCACCAAGAATATCATTGATTAATTCTACGATCCACTAGTATCCTCCCACCAAGTAAATCCCTAATCAGGATCTATAATCCAATACTTGTATTACTCCTCCAAATTCCCAAAAATCAATTGACTCATCTAGTAACCGAATCTATTCATTCCAATATTGTCATCTCCCAAGAATTTATTTATCAGCGTCGTAATCCAATATTTATCTGTGCAATACCTAAGTCTCCAAGAATCATTTAGATCATCTATCTAGTCTATCTATTCAGCTAAACTCCACCAATTTATTTCTCCCAGAACCCACACTATCATTTCCTGTTTAAGATCGACATGAATCCACCAATATCTTTATGTGTACACTACAAACATCTATCTCCTTTACTCACGACCCTGCTTATTCTTTCCATATTTTATTTTGTAGGAATAGAAATGCCACTATTTGATATACATTACTTAAAATTTCCTGAGACCTAGCAGCTTTGGAACAAAACATAATGTTCAAGGAATATTAACAAGTTGTTCCATACATATGGCATCACACCATATGCCTAATATCACCATAATTCTTCCATACATATGGCATCACACCATATAGTATCTTTCAAATTATAGCCGCTTAACTTACCATCGGGACGACACCCAGACAACTCAAATCAGGCTTTCCTCCGCCTTCCACTTTTCCCTTCCCATTTTCCAAATATTTTTAAATAGAACTATATCTAGTTAAGTTCCCATGTCTGCCCTTGACCGTGGGCACGGCTATTCGAATAGTTTTAACTCTGCAGAGTTTGTACACTTTCACCACAAGAGACAATCAACTCGTTGCCCCACACGATTCCTTAGACGTGTGGTCGAGCAGACCATCTCAGTGACTTTTCAAAGTATCTAGTCCTTTCTTTCATCTCACATTATGGGTGACCGCCCATTTGCGATGGGTCCCATCTGTGCGCGGAATGTTTTCCCCAGACTCTAACGCAGCTCGGGCTTCTACTTCCCGCAACGTTAGGAAAGCGGGAAAACTTCACCCTCCACTGGTGTCCCTTCAGGCCCCCTTGCCATAGCATAACCCCATCAATCCACTACCAGTGAGATGAGTCCGGGATTTCGATAAGTTTACTTAGCCAAGTTGTATTTTACAGACTTGTGGTTGTACTGTTTTACACGGGTTGACATGACAAGATTCGGTCCTTAGTATTATCTGAGCGGTTCTACCACACTCCACAATTTTGTGCATTCCTTCGCACCACATACCAGCCCCCAAACCATCCGCTCAGATATTAAAGCAAATTGAGAGTTTTTGGAAATATAAAATAACCATATCCAACATACACCAGTCATTATCACCATGACTGCCCAACCAACTTTTCTCATGATTAAAAAGTGATGCTTGGGCGCTCTCGCGCCCATGAGTACCTAAACAATACTACGCATGGCATACAATTACGGACTTATTTTCGAAAGGTTACTATTATAATTTGTGCTAGGGCGACAATGTTCACATGCTCAAATATTTCAAAGGAGGGGTAATATTAACCAAGTACACAATGGGATATAACTAGAATCTTAAATTAACATGTATTTGCATATAACATAACAGCATGCAATTTGATAATTTAAACAAAAGTAATTTGCAGAAAACGTAGGTTCAACATGATCAAAGTATTGACTCTTTGCGCGGTTTATCGCGATCTTGAGCTCGCTCATAGCTTTCTCTTGGGCTTTTGGTCTTTATCCTCGCTTCGCTCTTGATCACGCCTGATCCTTTGATTCTTTGGGACTCCACTATCTAGCTACACGCTAAATGACTGAATACAAATAAAAGCAAATAACTCAAAATATCCAAATAAATCCAAATACTTTAAATGCCCGATTTACTTTAAATTATGCAGTTATTATGTTTGAGAATAGGAGGATGATTTGGCTTAGTGTGTTGCAAACACAGCAGTAGCTGGGTTTGAGTGAGAGAACGAGTTATCTGAATAGCTTTACCGTGAGGGAAAATTTTAGGATAATAAGGGATCATAAGGGAGGAAGTATCTACAGGGATTATTTACTTTGGAAAAGAAGTGGCCAAACATAGCCGATTGGAACAAGACGAGGTTCGATCTTTTTTTATTAATAACCTCTTTTATTATTTTCATATTTATCAAGGAAGTTCCATGAGTTATGGTAGATCTATGTATCGAAGTACGAGTCTGGCTGGGTATATATATTCCTTGCAACTTAGGTTATGATACTTAGGTTATGGTAAAGGCAAGATGGACTGATGGATGAGATCTGTACTTATTCTATAAATCTTTAATAATCCCATTATCATATTTTATGCATCGTCATTCATAGCTAGGCTAAATTTAAGTTGAATTAGGATCCGCTCATATGGGTCCTAACTTGTTATATATACAATTATGCTCAATACTATTATGTACTAGAGCTAGTGTTAAGATTTAATTAATGTCACTATTTAGTAGCTTGCTTATACTTTAACTATTCCTAGGCTTAGCTCTATATTTGATTCATTTATCTAGGCAGAGATCTTTGTACACTGTAGTGTTCCATTATTTAATAAGATACATTACTGAGATTTATTAGGTGACAGATGTTAAATATCGAACATATGTTTTAATTAGGATTAAGAGCATCTTTACTAAGTTTGGATGTTTAGCCAAAGTTGTTCCTCTTGATCAATGCCCTAACTAGTATTTAGTCTTTTAGATTATTGCTCAAACCATATTAATCATGCATATATGAACTAGTCTTAATATTAGTGGCTTAATATCCAAATCATCTAATGGTCAAAAGGGTTCTTCCAATTGCTTGGGACATAGAGATGATGGTTATGTTTTAAACCATGCCATGGTTAATTCTATAACATTTACTAGTATGCCACGGTTTAGGATTTATTTCTTTAGACCATCCTCATTTGTTAAGTCATCATTTCATGTAAGCATAACCTAAACAAGATTATGGCTAAACTCCCCACTATGCCTCTATTTGATAATTGAGTCTCATTAAATATTCAAGCTATGGTTATGGCTCATAAAACAAATGACCAGATATTACATCTTATTTTACATCCTAATTAAATTTATTAACTTCTCTAAATTAGTCCCTAATTTTTCCACAATTTTCGCTAATTAAAATGTGGTACAAAACTGAAATCACACAAAGTGGAAAAAGGTGTCTCGGTAGGATCGAACTCGAGACCTCCGGTCACAGAGAGTGCATGGGCTGGCGCCGGTGACCACTAGGCAGCGGGTGTTTCACGGCTAAGGGAGGGGGAGAAAGAATTTAAGGGGATGCATGGACTTGGGCAAAACAGAGCAGAACGGCGCCGTCGGGGAGGGGCCTCGCCGGCGGCGAGCGGCGGCCGTAGGGATTCGGGGGACCATCAAAATGGGTCACTGGGGAGGCAAGGGGGCTCTGGGAAGTGGCGCCCGGGTCGGAGCGGCGGCAAGGCGGCGAGCGGCTGCACGGGGCGGCCGGCGGTGGAGTGGGATGGGCGCCGCGCCGGGAAAAAGAGGGGAGAGGTGGCATGCGCATGAGCATCGTGGAGTTAAGGGAGGGCTCACCATGCGGTTGTTCGGGCCGGAGGTTCGGAGCTGGCCGTCGGCGTGAGGCGGCGCGGATCGAGGAGGTCACCGTGGAGGAGGAGCTCCGCGACGAGGAGCTTCGCCGCCGCTGAGGGGGCTCGAGCACCGCGTAGTTGCTCCCACCGCGCGAATAGAGAAGAGGCGGCCCAAGGAGGAGGTGGCGGCGGCGTTGGGGAAATGGCCGTGCGGCGAGCTCGGTGCACCGGAGCCCAATTAACTTGGCGGGGAGGTATAGGGAGAGCAACGGCCCACCGTGACGGGGTCGGGATGGCGAGGCCTTGTCGGAGCAGCCGAGGCGGCGTGGAGGCGGAAATGGCGGCATTGTTCCCGAGCGGAAGAAAGGGCAGGGGAGGGAAGGAAGGAAGAATGGCGTGGGGGAAGCGCTACTTATGGCCGTTGCGGAGACCGTGGGCGCGCGCGGAGAAGAAAACCGGGGGCGACGGCAGGAGGGGTGGCGCATGGATGCCACGCGGCGGAAGAAGGCTGAGCGCGGCAGGCACGCGCGGGTGGGGAGCAGAGAGATGTCGGGGAGGAGGCGGAGAGGAGGGAGAAGAGGGAGGGCGGGTGAGGGGGCGGGCCCATCGGTCAGCGCGCGGGAGAGAGAGGTATTGCGGGCTGGGCCGGGGGTGGCCGGCCGGCTGCACCTCCCCTTTTTTGTTTAAATGTATTTTTATATTTTTGTTTATTTGTGTACATGGATGTATATTTTATATTTTCAACTTCATGTATTGTTATTTTTCTGGCTTATTTAATTTTGTATATTTTTATTTTCTATTGCTAAGCTCTTCCTAGTGCATGCACAATTTATATGTGTATATATATATTTTATTCATTTGCCCTTATTGGTATTTATATTATTATTTCCAAATGAGATTTTGTATTTTAATTCAAATTTCTCCCTCCTTATGCTGGATCATCTTTTCAGATTCGAATTTATAACCTTGAGTTTTCATTATTTGCACATTTCCTTTTATGGCATTACTAATATCCGCCTTTGTCTTTTATGAGTTCTTAAACTTTGAAACCTCCACCAAAATCAGGAAAACACCATAAAATCCAAATTCAAATAAAACATATTGCAAAATAATTCAAAAGCTTCACCTTTTCAAATTTCAAAATTTTGGGATGTTACAAACCTACCCCCCTTAAAATGAATCTCGACCCCGAGATTCCGGTAGAGTAGATAGAAGTAGGAGGGGTTATATTGGCTAGCAATGGGTTTCGGAGCGTTGTTCGACGTATAGTTCCTTGGCTTCATGGAGAGATGAAAATCTGCACAATAGTGGTTAGAACTTGAAAAAGTCAAAAAGGAAAGAGAGATACCTTGTTCTCCTGGATAGGTCGTAGATTGCCAACTACTTGCTCCTTGACATTTTCGTTTCTTAGTGCTACCCCCCTTAAATAAATGACGATTGTCATTATGGTTGGCGGCAATTTGATTTATCTCGAATCTTGGTCCTCATGCTGATTGGGGCTCTTAGTTGGAAAATTTGCGAAGGCTTCACTTATCCTTGTTCGTCTTGGCTTGGCTATCTATCACTTTGCTTGGGTCGATCTGACTGGGCTTGTAGCAATGGGGACGAGAGGGAATAGCAGGAGGTAAAGATAGAATCGCGGGATACGGAAATCTAAACCCATTACAATCAGAAAAGAGTATACCCCGGGAAACTGGGTGGCACATGAATCTCATAAGTTTTAAAACACTCTTTTCCTGTGACCACGAAATGTAACGCCCGAGGGCAAGAAGGCAGTGCACAGGGCCAACTAGAACCTTGCAACAATACATCGTCTACTCGGGAAAGCACACATAAGAGGCATTGGGTTTATCTGTATAGTTCGTTTAAAACGAAACCACCTTATATTCATGAATATCTTCAATGTCCCTAACCTTAAATTTTTGGAGTAAGATACGATAAGAGGATCAAAATTTCCTTTTTGAATTAATAGATAGAGGAGGGAAATATTTGGGGGCAATTTGGTTGATATTAGCATTCAGTCTTGAGTTATTGTTTTGAATTCGGGGTAAGAAAGCTTCAAGTAAAACGGCTAAGGCAAAGATGTAGATGAGAGGAATCATCTAAAAGAGATAAGAATGAGCAATATAACTTATATTTGTGAAAATAGATATTGAGGAAATAGTTCTAGTCATGGACTAACGGCCAGTTAACTAGGTCACGACTGCGCAATGATATGCTCGATACCATCCTGCTGGACCAGATTTTACAATCCGAATCTCTCAGGTTTAGCTGCACTATTCCTGGATCGAGAGATAGTGCTCACGATTCTGATAATGAATATCAAATACATATCATGCGGAATCGTAAATATAATAGTAGACTTACTTCATGGGCCGATTAGGCCGAAATCAATAAATTGCAGCAGCGGAAGAACGAGCACACAAGTGGGACCTTCAGGACATGCCCACAGCAGCCAACCGGAGGTACGCGACCTAGTTATTGACATCTTCCATCTTCTCTGCCAGCTTGTCCAATCTTGTTGCTTTGGCGAGGTGATCGATTCCTGATCCTGAATATTGTCGCAAAAGCGAGCGTGAGCACTCCGACCCCGTGCTCCGCGAGCCAATACACAGAATGCAAATAAATAGTATGCATGGCATAACAAAGGAGAGGCTCGGGTTATTTTATTTGCCAAAAATTGCTTTTAGCAGCATTATTATTCTTATTTAATCAAAGTGTTATTGTTGCTACCTAACTCCACACTACAATTACCAAAATCGACTTAATCCACCGAACATGCACTCTATTTATTGACTGCTGTCTAAAACTCCAAACAGCAAGTATCATCATTGATTTAATCCACCGATCCTACTCTGTATTTTAAGTTACTAATAATCCAATCCTGCCATTACTATTCATCAGCCCTTACCTCTGAATTCTAATGATTCTCTAACATAATTACTTTCAAATCCACCGATATCATTCGTATTCAATCCTTTTTGTCATTGATTCCAACCCCTAATCCATCTCATTTTCCATTACCTATCACTAGCTAATCCTCAAATATACTTCCACCAAAATTCAATTTACTAAGATTGTAATCCACTAATTGTTATGAATCCTCCAATCTTCTCGTAAATTCAATTCATCCATCCAAGAATTGATCAACTCCTATTAATTCCCATATTGTCAACATCTTCCAAGGATTAATAATCACCATTATATATCCACCAAGAATATCATTGATTAATTCTACGATCCACTAGTATCCTCCCACCAAGTAAATCCCTAATCGTGATCTATAATCCAATACTTGTATTACTCCTCCAAATTCCCAAAAATCAATTGACTCATCTAGTAACCGAATCTATTCATTCCAATATTGTCATCTCCCAAGAATTTATTTATCATCGTCAGAATCCAATATTTATCTGCAATACCTAAGTCTCCAAGAATCATTTAGATCATCTATCTAGTCTATCTATTCAGCTAAACTCCACCAATTTATTTCTCCCAACCCACACTATCATTTCCTGCTTAAGATCGACATGAATCCACCAATATCTTTATGTGTACACTACAAACATCTATCTCCTTTACTCACGACCCTGCTTATTCTTTCCATATTTTATTTTGTAGGAATAGAAATGCCACTATTTGATATACATTACTTAAAATTTCCTGAGACCTAGCAGCTTTGGAACAAAACATAATGTTCAAGGAATATTAACAAGTTGTTCCATACATATGGCATCACACCATATGCCTAATATCACCATAATTCTTCCATACATATGGCATCACACCATATAGTATCTTTCAGCGTTATAGCCGCTTAACTTACCACTGGGACGACACCCAGGACAACTCAAATCAGGGCTTTCCTCTGCCCTTCCACTTTTCCCTTCCCATTTTCCAAATATTTTTAAATAGAACTATATCTAGTTAAGTTCCCATGTCTGCCCTTGACCGTGGGCACGGCTATTCGAATAGTTTTAACTCTGCAGAGTTTGTACACTTTCACCACAAGAGACAATCAACTCGTTGCCCCACACGATTCCTTAGACGTGTGGTCGAAAGGCACCATCTCAGTGACTTTTCAAAGTATCTAGTCCTTTCTTTCATCTCACATTATGGGTGACCGCCCATTTGCGATGGGTCCCATCTGGCGCGGAATGTTTTCCCGGACTCTAACGCAGCTCGGGCTTCTACTTCCCGCAACGTTAGGAAAGCGGAAAACTTCACCTCCACCGGTGTCCCTTCAGCCCCCTTGCCATAGCATAACCCCATCAATCCACTACCAGTGAGATGAGTCCGGATTTCGATAAGTTTACTTAGCCAAGTTGTATTTACAGACTTGTGGTTGTACTGCTTTACACGGGTTGACATGACAAGATTCGGTCCTTAGTATTATCTGAGCGGTTCTACCACACTCCACAATTTTGTGCATTCCTTCGCACCACATACCAGCCCCAAACCATCCGCTCAGATATTAAAGCAAATTGAGAGTTTTTGGAAATATAAAATAACCATATCCAACATACACCACATTATCACCATGACTCGCCCAACCAACTTTTCTCATGATTAAAGTGATGCTTGGCGCTCGCGCCATGAGTACCTAAACAATACTACGCATGGCATACAATTACGGACTTATTTTCAAAGGTTACTATTATAATTTGTGCTAGGCGACAATGTTCACATGCTCAAATATTTCAAAGGAGGGTAATATTAACCAAGTACACAATGGGATATAACTAGAATCTTAAATTAACATGTATTTGCATATAACATAACAGCATGCAATTTGATAATTTAAACAAAAGTAATTTGCGTAAAACGAGGTTCAACATGATCAAAGTATTGACTCGCTCATGCGCGGTTTATCGCGATCTTGAGCTCGCTCATAGCTTTCTCTTGGGCTTTTGGTCTTTATCCTCGCCGCTCTTGATCACGCTGATCCTTTGATTCTTTGGGACTCCACTATCTAGCTACACGCTAAATGACTGAATACAAATAAAAGCAAATAACTCAAAATATCCAAATAAATCCAAATACTTTAAATGCCCGATTTACTTTAAATTATGCAGATTATTGCGGTTTGAGAATAGGAGGATGATTTGGCTTAGTGTGTTGCAAACACAGCAGATAGCTGGGTTTGAGTGAGAGAACGAGTTATCTGAATAGCTTTACCGTGAGGGAAAATTTTAGGATAATAAGGGATCATAAGGAGGAAGTATCTACAGGATTATTTACTTTGGAAAAGAAGTGGCCAAACATAGCCGATTGGAACAAGACGAGGTTCGATCTTTTTTATTAATAACCTCTTTTATTATTTTCATATTTATCAAGGAAGTTCCATGAGTTATGGTAGATCTATGTATCAAGTACGAGTCCGGCTGGGTATATATATTCCTTGCAACTTAGGTTATGATACTTAGGTTATGGTAAAGGCAAGATGGACTGATGGATGAGATCTGTACTTATTCTATAAATCTTTAATAATCCCATTATCATATTTTATGCATCGTCATTCATAGCTAGGCTAAATTTAAGTTGAATTAGGATCCGCTCATATGGGTCCTAACTTGTTATATATACAATTATGCTCAATACTATTATGTACTAGAGCTAGTGTTAAGATTTAATTAATGTCACTATTTAGTAGCTTGCTTATACTTTAACTATTCCTAGGCTTAGCTCTATATTTGATTCATTTATCTAGGCAGAGATCTTTGTACACTGTAGTGTTCCATTATTTAATAAGATACATTACTGAGATTTATTAGGTGACAGCATGTTAAATATCGAACATATGTTTTAATTAGGATTAAGAGCATCTTTACTAAGTTTGGATGTTTAGCCAAAGTTGTTCCTCTTGATCAATGCCCTAACTAGTATTTAGTCTTTTAGATTATTGCTCAAACCATATTAATCATGCATATATGAACTAGTCTTAATATTAGTGGCTTAATATCCAAATCATCTAATGGTCAAAAAGGGTTCTTCCAATTGCTTGGGACATAGAGATGATGGTTATGTTTTAAACCATGCCATGGTTAATTCTATAACATTTACTAGTATGCCACGGTTTAGGATTTATTTCTTTAGACCATCCTCATTTGTTAAGTCATCATTTCATGTAAGCATAACCTAAACAAGATTATGGCTAAACTCCCCACTATGCCTCTATTTGATAATTGAGTCTCATTAAATATTCAAGCTATGGTTATTGCTCATAAAACAAATGACCAGATATTACATCTTATTTTACATCCTAATTAAATTTATTAACTTCTCTAAATTAGTCCCTAATTTTTCCACAATTTTCGCTAATTAAAATGTGGTACAAAAACTGAAATCACACAAAGTGGAAAAGGTGTTGTCGGTAGGATCGAACTCGAGACCTCCGGTCACAGAGAGTGCATGGGCTGGCGCCGGTGACCACTAGGCAGCGGGTGTTTCACGGCTAAGGGAGGGGGAGAAAGAATTTAAGGGGATGCATGGACTTGGGCAAAACAGAGCAGAACGGCGCCGTCGGGAGGGCCTCGCGGCGGCGGCGCGCGGCGTGGATTCGGGACCATCAAAATGGGTCACTGGGGAGGCAAGGGGGCTCTGGGAAGTGGCGCCCGGGTCGGAGCGGCGGCAAGGCGGCCAGGCGGCTGCACGGGGCGGCCGGCGGTGGAGTGGGATGGGGGCGCCGGCGGCCGGGAAAAAGAGGGGAGAGGGTGGCATGCGCATGAGCATCAGGGAGTTAAGGGAGGGCTCACCGTGCGGTTGTTCGGGCCGGGGAGGTTCCGGAGCTGGCCGTCGGCGTGAGGCGGCGGCGGATCGAGGAGGTCACCGTGGAGGGAGGAGCTCCGGCGACGAGGAGCTTCGCCGTCGCTTGGAGGGGGCTCAGAGCACCGCGTAGTTGCTCCCACCGCGCGGAATAGAGAAGAGGCGGCCCAAGGAGGAGGTGGCGGCCGGCGTTGGGGAAAATGGCCGTGCGGCGAGCTCGGTGCACTGGAGCCCAATTAACTTGGCGGGGAGGTATAGGGAGAGCAACGGCCCACCGTGACGGGGTCGGGATGGCGAGGCCTTGTCGGAGCAGCCGAGGCGGCGTGGAGGCGGAAATGGCGGCATTGTTCCCGAGCGGAAGAAAGGGCAGGGGAGGGAAGGAAGGAAGAATGGCGTGGGGGAAGCGCTACTTATGGCCGTTGCGGAGACCGTGGGCGCGCGCGGAGAAGAAAACCGGGGGCGACGGCAGGAGGGGTGGCGCATGGATGCCACGCGGCGGAAGAAGGCTGAGCGCGGCAGGCACGCGCGGGTGGGGAGCAGAGAGATGTCGGGGAGGAGGCGGAGAGGAGGGAGAAGAGGGAGTGCGGGTGAGGGGGCGGGCCCATCGGTCAGCGCGCGGGAGAGAGAGGTATTGCGGGCTGGGCCGGGGGTGGCCGGCCGGCTGCACCTCCCCTTTTTTGTTTAAATGTATTTTTATATTTTTGTTTATTTGTGTACATGGATGTATATTTTATATTTTCAACTTCATGTATTGTTATTTTTCTGGCTTATTTAATTTTGTATATTTTTATTTTCTATTGCTAAGCTCTTCCTAGTGCATGCACAATTTATATGTGTATATATATATTTTATTCATTTGCCCTTATTGGTATTTATATTATTATTTCCAAATGAGATTTTGTATTTTAATTCAAATTTCTCCCTCCTTATGCTGGATCATCTTTTCAGATTCGAATTTATAACCTTGAGTTTTCATTATTTGCACATTTCCTTTTATGGCATTACTAATATCCGCCTTTGTCTTTTATGAGTTCTTAAACTTTGAAACCTCCACCAAAATCAGGAAAACACCATAAAATCCAAATTCAAATAAAACATATTGCAAAATAATTCAAAAGCTTCACCTTTTCAAATTTCAAAATTTTGGGATGTTACAATAAACCAAAAACACAAAAAAAAATCCAAACCCTAGTTTTGCATCTACTATTTTCGTGAGTTTTATTAAGTCTTGATCCATTAGAAATTTTGTTTACGTGCTGATCTTCGTGTTCCTTCACGTAACTTGATCTTGTGTCCCCATAAAACAAAAAAAAGGTAGATTCAATTTACTCTTGAAGTTGAGTCCGTATCCATAACTCCTCTCAGATCAATCTGAGTACAACTCTAGAATCTAAGTCGGTTTTGGCTAGCTGTCCACTTCCGAATCCGTTTGGAAGTTTGATGCGGATACGCACATGATTAATTTGAATATTATGATGAGTCCGGGGCCAAAGCAATGGAGAAGCATAAGGAGGTTAATCATATTTTCTACCAAGAACAAAAAGCTCAAAGCCCATGGGAATGGAAAGGAGAAAGCCAAGCAACCCATGCAGCTGATCAAGGAGGAAAGAAGCCCGTGCAGTGGGAGAGCAAAAGGGGAGAAGACCAAGGACTTAAACTACAAGTTTTGGATAAGATTTTCAAGCCAAATTTGGACTTCCCACGTGCTCAACCCAATTCAAACTCGGATTCAACTCAGGATTCAATTCGGATTCGCTTCGGGACAGCCTGACAGGCAATTACTAAAAATGCCATAACTTTCACAAACGGAGTCCGATTCATGTGTTCTGGTACTCGTTGGAAAGATAATTTCAAGGGCTACGCAATGGATCTGGTCCCACCTTTAAATTAGTTACGGATAGAAAGTTATGACCGAAACAATATGACGGGTGAAAAATATAGTTTCCTTTTTGTGAGAGTTCGTATCCAAAACCATATAGGGTTGAGTTGTAATTAGTTTGGGGACCATTTGGACGTCCCAAGGGGCTATATAAGCCTTGTATTGGCAGCCTTTAGAGGGAGACTAACTTTATGCATAAGACTGAAACATAGCTATTGCTTGTTCTTTCAAAACCAGAGTTCATGCGAGGATTTTGAGAGAGAATTAGGCAATCCATTGTTCGTTCTGCAATTCAAGGTCAAGCCGCTGCTCCATTGGGAATTGGGGACTTGGCGTTCGTCATTTGTGGTCTCGCGACGAACAATTATCCGGTGTGTTTTGGGCGTATTCCGAAGAGTTGAGGGTTCGTGCATTGGCGCAAGTGTTCAACTAGCGACATCATCTACTTCGCATCAACTATACACGATTCCTCACCGAGAAGATCGGGACCCCACCCCGTATCATGTGGTATCGGATTCTAGGTTTGCTCGGTGAGAATTTCTTTATCCGTAGTTTGTAGATTGGTTTTTATTTCCTATAGTCCAGAAAAAATTGCTCCACAAAAACAGTTAATTTCCGCTGTCCAAACCCCGTTGTGCCTTTCAATCTGTTAGTTTTGGTTTGCTAAATTAAATTTGTGTCCGTCTTAGCATTGTCTAGTTGCTGGTCATATCTTTCTTCCATTAAAAATCCAAACAAAAAAAATTCCCCACCCTAAACCCTAATTCCAATCCGGCTGATTTGTCCTTTCTCTGCAGCCGCCACCAAAAATGCTATAACTTTTGATTCCGAGATTATTTTTGAGTGAGACCACCGCCATTAGATTCAAAACTTCATTGTCCATCTATCTGTTAAATTTCACGTCATTCCAGTAAGGCAGTTAAGAGATATATGTGGTGAAAGTTGACCCAAATATCTGAATTGAATCTGCAACAGTCGGTACTTGTGAATTTTGTGCGAATTTTTCGCTCGGTTTCCAGAAATTTGCATCAAAACAAAAGTTGTAGAAAAAGCCGTCAGAAAACTGAGAAAAAAAGAATCATTGCACAAAAGGCAACTGACAAAAAGTTACAGCCGAAATACCGACATGCTGTCCAGTAGACAGAAATCCACGGTTCCTCACTGAGAAGATCGGGATCCCTCCCCGTATCATGTGGTATCAGATTCTAGGTTTACTCGGTGAGAACTTCTTTACCCGTAGTTAGTAGATTGGTTTTTCTTTCCTATAGTCCAGAAAAAAAATTGCCCCACAAATAGAGTTAATTTCCGCTGTCCAAACCCCGTTGTGCCTTTCAATCTGTTAGTTTTGGTTTGCTAAATTGAATTTGTGTCCGTCTTAGCATTGTGTAGTTGCTGGTCATATCTTTGTTCCATTAAAAATCCAAACAAAAAAATATTCCCCACCCCAAACCCTAATTCCAATTCGGCTGATTTGTCCTTTCTCGGCAGCCGCCACCAAAAATGCTATAACTTTTGATTCCGAGATTATTTATGAGTGAGACCACCGCCATTAGATTCAAAACTTCATTTTCTATCTATCTGTAAAAGTTCATGTCATTCTAGCAAGGCAGTTAAGATATATATGCGGTGAAAGTTGACCCAATTTTCTGAATTGAATCTGCAACAGTCGGCACTTGTGAATTTTGTGCGAATTTTTGGGTCAGTTTCCAAAACTTGGCCCCAAAACAAAAGTTGTAGAAAAAGCCGTTCGGAAACTAAAAAAAAGAATCATTGAAAAAAAGTCAACTGACAAAAAGTTACGGCCGAAATACCGACGTGCTGTCCAGTAGACAGCAATCCTCAGTTTTCATGTTTTGGGTCAACCATTGTGTTCTTCAATTCCAGATTGCATTCGATTGAATTATCTTGTATTTACCACTCTCATACATTGTCATACACTTATTTTAGCCTTCATCCATCCTTGGTTGATCAGCAACATAGGCTAAGTGCTAGATACGAACTATAATTCAATTCTCTGCAATTTCTAAAATTAATTGATTGTTTTCCCTTGCTACAAAATACATAACTGTCAAAGCTCCACCTACACCCGTTGGTGTACTCCCTTGCTCTTGGTTACGCTCATACATTACCGGGTTGATATCGTTCGCTGTCGCAATTGTTGATTTGCCGTCCTTGATTCACTTTGGAACGGTAAGCTTGTCTTGTTTTCAGAACAGTGAGTTGCAAGCATAGAGAGAGCTTTTGTTTTACTAACCCGGATATAACCTCGTTTCTTGTTTGTGAGTCGTTCCCATGTGATGAGGCGATGGGGTCCCGATCTTCCGATAGGATGATAACTATCGATTTTGGTGGAGGTGACCCTTGCGATCCGACTACAACCAAATGACGTCGCTTGCGCCTTAGCAATCCACGAAGGTCTATTCCTGCATGCAATCGAAGAACACGCAAGAAAAAGATAACAAGCAATCTGAAATTGCAAATATATAAATTGAGATCAAAAGGTGGGATTCCGAAGGCTGCCTTGACAGGTGGTCGTCCGACACAACTGAAGAACAGAAGTTTGCACAAGGGCTAAACCTAAACTCAACGAAATCCAACTCCTAACAAGGGAGGCGGTGGCTCCTTTATAGGGAGAACAACCAGGAGGGGCGTCCAAAGTGCATGCTCTAGGGTTACATGGCCCATGGGCCCAATTGGTGGTGACGCAGCACCCTTTTGACTCGGACTCAAAAACCAAAAATGGATTGTTTTGATGATTGCAGCTGGTTCGGATGGAATTTGAAGATGAGGTTGGATCTGTTGGAAAGTAGACTTCATAATATTTCCATGAAGTACAAGAACGTCCCAAACGGAGTCCGTATGAGAAAGTTACGTTTGTTTCAACTTGCACCATTGCAGCAGTCCGAATCTGATTCCAGTACGTGACCAATACGGACTCTTTTGATGATTGCGGCTGCCTCGGATAGAATTTGAAGATGGGGTTGAATCCTTTAGAAAGTAGACTTGATAAGCTTTCCATCAAGTCCAAGAACGTCCCAAACGGAGTCCGTATGAGAAAGTTACGTCCGTTTAAACTTGCCCCATTGCAGCAGTCCGAATCTGATTCCAGTACGGGTCCAACAAGGACCCTTTTGAATTGGTGTAAAAGTGACGTGGTGCTGTAAAAATATATTTTTTCATTATTAGGTAGCATCATATTCTCATTTAAAATATGTTGAGGCTCAAGAAACGAATTCACCTTTAGTTCAATTTGATATTGGACGCTGTCGTAGGGGTGGCCCCCACCTAAGCCCAGCAGGCTTGTTAGGGAGTTATAAGAACCAGAGTAACATGAGTAATGACATAAGTGCCCCTAATGGGGAGATATGGGTGTAAGGGCATAATGGTAAAAGCATACTTCGTGTGAATATATATATATCAGAATGAGGGGGAGGGTGAGACAGAACACTCCCACCTCTCCACTACCATCTCTCTCTGTTGGTCTGTAGCCACAACAGTTGGCGCCGTCCGTGGGGAGGACGAGGACAAGCCTGAAGACTGAAGGAAAAAGATAGCACCGAAAAAAGCTTCACCAGCGGCGGCGAAGGCAAAGAAGACGGCCGGGTCGGAGCAGCGCGTGAACACCAGGGCTTCGGCATCCGCCGCCAAAGGAGTTGGCGGCGGCATACGCACCGTGGTCACGGGCATTGACGCCGCGCGCAACGATCGCCCCGCCAACACAAGCATAACGACATCCAACCCGCGTGGCGGGCGCTGCAGCGACAGCCCCCGCCACCTTCACCGGCAGCGCGGATAAGACAGTCGGGGGTAGCCGCAACAAACCATCCGGCGGATCTGGAGATCGCGAGGCGATGGTCCCTGCACCGACCCGTCCGCTGGGCGTTTCGGCGGCCCCAACGGCACCTGCAGTGGAAAGCGCCCTACTAGTAGCCCTCAACGCGTTCCAGCGGGAACTAGGGGACCTTCGTGGAGCCGTCCAAGACATACAAGAGGCTCGGAGCCAGCAGGTCGCACCAGTAATCGCGCCCGAGCCCACGCCAAAGAAGGCGGACAGCCGCGAAGCCCCCACGTCTAGCCGCGTCCCGCTGAGGCGCGTAGATCCGGACTCCCCGCTTTCGGCGGGGCTGCAGCAAGCGGCGTGGCCCGAAGACTTCAAGTTCCCTAGCATCACCGACCCGTACAAAGGCGACACGGATCCTCGCGAGTTCGTGCGCGTGTACGAAACTGCGATCGAGGCCGCGGGCGGGGACGACACCACGGCGCGAGGGACTCCCCGCGCCGCACGGAGTGGCGCTCTCTTGATTTTTACCATAGAGCCGGGCTCCATCTACGTGTGGGAGCAGCCGCGACCGCCTTCACAAAGAACTTCCAAGGACACCATGTCGAGCGACCGCCGCGACCAACTCTTGCTGTGAAGCAAAGACCCTCGAGACGCTCGGGACTACTCAAGCGCCGCCAAGATTCGATGCCAGGTGAAAGATATTAATGAAGCCACCGTCGTTAGTGCAGCCATACAGGGCCTTCGCCCGGGCCCGATGGCCGAGTACAACGCGCGAGGCTAATCAAGACAGTCGCCAAGCTCTTCGACAAAATGGACGAGTATGCGCGGGCGGAGGCGGGTGCGCGAAGACGCAGCATTACCGCCCTCGGCCTCGCCCATGAGGAGCGCCCGCGGTGGGGCGGTGGTCCTCCTCGGCCGGCCGCAGCCGAGAGCCCGAGGAGGCCCTCCCGAGGCATCGAGGCCGGGTACAGAAGGCTCTTCCAGAGCAGCCTAAACCTCGCCGCCGCCAACGCAGTCACAAAGCGGCCCATCATGTCCTCGACACCGAGCGCCGTCAAGGACCCGACTCGCCATGGAGGGAAGACCGGGATCGGAAGGCGGACTTGATAGCGGCGCCAACCCCACGCAGAACAAGAGCTCTGCATTATGGCAAGTGGTGCGAGGTACATGGCTACGGTGATCATTACACAGGGCATGCACCGCAGATCATGGAGCTGCGGAGGGTGACACCGGATCTCGGCTCGCCTCCTCGGCCCCGCCGGAGCCCGTGGGGCACCCGAGGGTAGCCCCATATGAGCCACCGCAACGGAGGCGCGCAGCAGCGCACCGTCCGCGTCATCACCGGAGGCTCCTCAAGGACCCCTGGGGAACAGCCGCAATTATGGATGCCGCCCCGCAATATCACCTTCGACTTGAACGACGCCAGGGGTGTGGAGTACCCTCACCAAGACCCTCTAGTCATCCAGGCCCACATAGCATGTTGTGAGGTCAGGCGCGTCCTTGTCGACGGGGGAAGCTCCGCAAATATCTTGTTCACAGAGGCCCTCGAACGCATGGGGATCCCTCGCAACTGGCTAGAGCAGCCAGGAGCTCTGCTTCAAGGCTTCGGGGGTCAACCGCTGTAGGCCTTGGGGCACGTGTCCCTTCCGGTCACTTTCCGTCAGGAGGGCAACAAAGGCAACATCTGGACCGAGCATGTCACCTTCGACGTCGTAGATATCCCACACCCCTACAACGCCATACTGGGGCGACCCGCCATCAACTCTTTCGAGGCGATCCCGCACCACGCGTTTTTGTGTGTAAAACTCCCAGGCCCGGAGGGTGTTATCACCGTCTTTGGTGACCAGGACCTGGCCAGGCGTGCCGAAGGCGGCAGCCGCGTTCCGCATCGCCCGGTGCATGCCCTCTCCGGCACGCTCGGCGATGGGCCCTCCGCCCGCGTGGACGCCAAGCCTCGGCCGGCGAGTCAAGAAGGTGCCGCTCGCGCGAGGGGCGCTTTGTGTCCATTGGCGAGGGGCTCCCACCGGGGGTCGAACGGGATCTGCTCCAAGTGCTTCAGAACAACGTTGACATTTTCGCATGGTCCCCGGAGGACATCAAGGGCGTAGACCGAGCAGTAATCGAGCATCGCTTGGCGGTCCGCCCCGACGCCAAGCCAGTC
Organism: Dendrocalamus sinicus; assembly: GCA_036346575.1. Classification (NCBI taxonomy): domain Eukaryota; kingdom Viridiplantae; phylum Streptophyta; class Magnoliopsida; order Poales; family Poaceae; genus Dendrocalamus; species Dendrocalamus sinicus. The sequence continues at coordinate 20,384,564 of CM070664.1, forward strand.
AAGCAAAGGCTTCGGCGTATGTCGATGGATCGACAGCAGGCGGCTAAAGCAGAGGTGGTGAAGCTCCTTTGCGCCGGGGTCATTCGCGAGGTCCACCATCCAGAGTGGCTCGCTAACCCGGTGCTGGTCAAAAAGGCCAGTGGGGCCTGGCGCATGTGCATCGACTTCACGGCGCTCAACAAGGCATGCCCGAAGGACAATTACCCCTTGCCGCGCATCGATCAGCTGGTCGACGCTACTGCTGGGTGCGAATGCATGAGTTTCCTGGACGCCTATTTCGGCTACCACCAAGTTTACATGGCCGAAGACGACGAGGAGAAGACCAGTTTCATCACACCGCTTGGGACGTTCTGCTTCCTCAGAATGCCCTTTGGCTTGAAGAACGCAGGCGCTACCTTCACCCGTCTCGTTGCTATTGCCCTGGCCGCCCAGCTCGGGAGGAATGTCGAAGCATACATCGATGATGTGGTGGTCAAAACTCGGCAGCTTGCCCTGCATGGCCGGGACCTCCAGGAGACCTTCGACAACCTCCGAAAGGCGGGCATCAAGCTCAACCCCGACAAATGTGTCTTTGGGGTGCAGGCGGGCAAACTCTTGGGTTTCCTCGTGTTCGGACGGGGCATCCAGGCGAACCCTGACAAAGTAGACGCCATCCTGGGCATGGAGCCACCCAAGACAACGAGGGAGGTCCAGAGGCTGGCGGGCCGCATGGCAGCACTCAGCCGCTTCCTATCCAGGGCGGCGGAGCGGGGCTTGCCATTTTTCAAGACGCTTCACGGGTGCGATGGATTTCGTTGGGACGGAGATTGCGCGAAGTCCTTCGACGAGCTCAAAGAGCACCTGGCCGGCCTCCCCACGCTGGTCGCCCCAAAGACTGAGGCTCCTCTCGCTCTATCTCGCGTCGTACCATCGCGATCGGCGCCGCCTCGTCTTAGAGGAAGGCGCCATGCAGCGGCCCGTCTACTTTGTCTCCAAAGCCTTCCAAGGCGCCAAGACAAGATACACAGAGCTTGAGAAGCTCGCCTACGCGCTGGTCATGGCATCCAGGAAGCTTCGGCATTACTTTCTGGCCCACCCGACATGAAGGCCTTCCTCATTCCCGCTGCCAGAGATGCTACACAACAAGGAGTCCACGGGGCGCATCGGCAAATGGGCTGCCGAGCTCGCTCCCTTCTCCTTAACGTATGCTTCACGCACGGCAATCAAATCCCAAGTCCTTCCGGATTTTCTCGCCGAATGGACCCCATCGGCCCAACCCGTCCAGACGCACGACGACCCGTCCTCGACGCCACAATCGACGGAGCTTACGCGCGCGCCGCGGGCGTAGGTGCGGTGATCGCCACGCCCGGCGACAGCGTTGCTATACTTGGCGCGCCGCCTTCCCGCCACCAACAACACGGCTGAATACGAGGCACCGCTCTTTGGCTCGGCGGCTCAAGCGCGATCGCGCGAGACGGGTGCTAGTCTGCACCGACTCGCGCTTGGTGGCCGGTCATGTGGACAAGTCATATCAAGCCAAGGACCCTGAGTTGGCCAAGTACCTTGCGGCGGTGAGGGCGAGGGAAAGGCACTTTTTGGGCGTCACCGTCAAGGCCATCCCCCGCGCGGAGAACGAGCAGGCGGACACCCTCGCTAAGGCTGCCAGCCAGCAGCTGCCCCCTCCTGAGGGGGCGTTTTACGAGATATTAGTGCAGGCGGCCATAGCGCAGGACAACCGGGATGCGGCACTCGTCCAAAGCATCGACCGGCCAGGCGATTGGCGAGAGCCCATCTTCAATTTCTTGCAAGGCATCGCTGAGCCGAAGGACCCCGCCGAGCTTCGGCGCTTGCAGCACCGCACAAGGTCCTTCCAGGTATTCGAGGGGATACTCTACAAGAGAGGGGTTTGCGCACCGCTCCTGCGCTGCCTCTCGACTGAGGGAGGAAAGGAGCTCCTTGCGGAGATCCACGCGGGTGTGTGCGGGTCCCACCTGGCACCAAGGTCATTAGTCGGCAAGGCGTTCAGGCAAGGCTTCTACTGGCCAACTGCCATCACCGACGCCCAGGACCTCGTCCGTCGGTGCCAAGGGTGCCAATGGATGGCGCGCATCATCCGTAGGCCCCCGATGAGCCTCAGTCCCATTCCCCCGGTGTGGCCACTGGCACGCTGGGGTCTCGACATAGTAGGCCCACTTGCCCGAGCTCCAGGGGACCTCCGGTTCGTGGTAGTCGTGCTGGAGTATTTCTCCAGATGGCCGGAAGCGGTCGCCCTGGCCAAAGTAACTTCTGCGACCGTACAGCGCTTCCTCTGGCAAAACATCATATGTCGCTTCGGCGAGCCCCGGGAGCTCACGGTCGACAATGGCCTGCAGTTCAACGCCGCCCTCTTCATGGACTATTGTGACAGCATGGGCATCACCCTCCGATTCGCCTCAGTTGGGCATCCCCAGTCCAACGGGGCGGTCGAACGGGCGAACGGCGCCATCTCCGCTGCCATCAAAAAGCGCCTGGTCAGATTACCGAAGGGCAAGTGTCCAAGCGAGCTTCACAGCGTCCTCTGGTCGCTTCGCACAACGGTAACGCGCCCGACGGGATTCACGCCGTTCAAGCTCCTTTTCGGTGACGAAGCGGTGACGCCCGAGGAAATCACGGCCGCACGCGAGGGTCTCGCCCAAGCACCCAAGAGGAGCGCCGTGTGTCCTGGACCTCCTCGACGGATACGGCGATGCAGCCCACCATGTCGAGAAGTATGCGCGCGCACAATGCGTACTCGGATCGCTCTATATGCCCGCGGGGGTTCAAGCCTGGGGATCTCGTTCTCAGAGTGGCGCTCCAGGCGGAGACCGCTGGCAAGCTGGAGTCTAAGTGGGAAGGCCCGTACATCGTGACGGAGGCATTGCTGAAGGGAGCATACCGCCTCGCCACGCTCGAAGGACAAGCACTCCGGCATACAGGGAACACGGACAGGTTGCGGCGATACTACGCCTAGAAGAAGGACAACAAGCGTAGGGCCACCAGCCCTTTGTCGTACGACGCTCGCCCGCGCAAACGGGAGTTCAATAAAGATGGCTATTCCCAGAGCATTGCCTGTCCGCACTGAGCAGAACAAAGTCCACGGACTTTAAATAAGACGTAGCGTCGAGGTCCGCCTCCGCACGCGCGAGTCCCCGGACTATAAAGAAAGACGTACCGTCGAGGTCCGCCTCCGCATGCACGAGTCTACGGACTTTAAATAAGACGTAGCGTCGAGGTCCGCCTCCGCACGCACCAGTCTACGGACTTTAAATAAGACGTAGCGTCGAGGTCCGCCTCCGCACGCACCAGTCTACGGACTTTAAATAAGACGCCAGCCTCCGCTGCCACCCGTTCGAAGGGTAGGGGACGGAGCGCGCACGCGTCTACTTCGACTAGGCGCCAGCCTCCGCTGCCACCCGCTCGAAGGGTACGAGACGGAGCGCGCGCGCGCGTCTACTTCGACTAGGCGGCAGCCTCCGCTGCCACCCGTTCGAAGGGTAGGGGACGGAGCGCGCTACTCGCCGACCAGGCGCCCGGGCTCAAGGGTAGGGGACGCGCGCGCGTCTACTTTTCGACCAGGCGCCACCTCGCCGCCACCCGCTCAAGGGTAGGGGACGGAGCGCGCGTCTACTTCGACCAGGCGCCACCTCCGCTCCCACCCGCTCAAGGGTAGGGGACGGAGCGCGCGCGTGTCACTTCGACCAGGCGCCACCCTCCGCTCCCACCCGCTCAAGGGTAGGGGACGAGCGCGCGCGTGTCACTTCGACCAGGCGCCGGCCTCGCCCCACCCGCTCAAGGGTAGGGGACGGAGCGCGCGCGCGTCATTCGACCAGGCGCCACCTCCGCCGCCACCCGCTCAAGGGTAGGGGACGAGCGCGCGCTTACTTCGACCAGGCGCCACCTCGCGCCACCCGCTCAAGGGTAGGGACGGAGCGCGCGTCTACTTCGACTAGGCGCCAGCTTCGCCGCCACCCGTTCGAAGGGTAGGGGACGAGCGCGCGCGCGTCTACTTCGACCAGGCGCCAGCCTCCGCTGCCACCCGTTCGAAGGGTAGGGGACGGAGCGCGCGCGTCTACTTCGACTAGGCGCCAGCTTCGCTGCCACCCGTTCGAAGGGTAGGGGACGGAGCGCGCGCGTCTACTTCGACTAGGCGCCAGCTTCGCTGCCACCCGTTCGAAGGGTAGGGGACGGAGCGCGCGCGTCTACCGACTAGGCGCCACCTCCGCGCCACCCGCTCAAGGGTAGGGGACGGAGCGCGCGCGTCTACCGACCAGGCGCCGGCCTCCGCGCCACCCGCTCGAAGGGTAGGGGACGGAGCGCGCGTCTACTGACCAGGCGCCACCTCCGCGCCACCCGCTCGAAGGGTAGGGGACGAGCGCGCGCTGCTCGACTTCGACCCGCTCGGCGCGAGCGCGCGCGTCTCCGCCAGGCGCCACCCGCTCCAAGGGTAGGGGTAGGGGCGCGCGCGCGCGTCTACTTCGACTAGGCGCCACCTCCGCTCCCACCCGTTCGAATGGTAGGGGACGGAGCGCGCGCGTCTACTTCGACTAGGCGCCAGCTCCGCTGCCACCCGTCCGAAGGGTAGGGGACGGAGCGCGCGTCTACTTCGACTAGGCGCCGCCTCGCGCCACCCGCTCGAGGGTAGGGGACGGAGGGCGCGCGCGTCTACCGACTGGCGCCCGCCTCGCGCCACCCGCTCAAGGGTAGAGGACGGAGCGGCGCGTCTACCGACTTGGCGCCACCTCGCGCCACCCGCTCAAGGGTAGGGGACGAACGCGCGCGCGTCTACTTCGACTAGGCTCCAGCCTCCGCTGCCACCCGCTCGAAGGGTAGGGGACGGAGCGCGCGCGCGTCTACTTCGACTAGGCGCCAGCCTCCGCTGCCACCCGCTCGAAGGGTAGGGGACGAGCGCGCGCGTCTACTTCGACTGGGCGCCGGCCTCGCCGCCACCCGCTCAAGGGTAGGGGCGGAGCGCGCGTCTACTTCCACTAGGCGCCACCTCGCGCCACCCGCTCGAAGGGTAGGGGACGGAGCGCGCGCGTGTGCCGACCAGGCGCCACCCTCTGCGCCACCCGGTCGACGGGTAGGGGACGGAGCGCGCGCGTCTACTTCGACTAGGCGCCGGCCTCGCCGCCACCCGCTCGAAGGGTAGGGGACGGAGCACGCGCGTCTACGTCGACTAGGCGCCAGCCTCGACCGCCACCCGTTCGAAGGGTAGGGGACGGAGCGCGCGCGCCTACCGACCAGGCGCCACCTCGCGCCACCCGTTCGAAGGGTAGGGGACGGAGCGCGCGCGTCTACTTCGACTGGCCGCCAGCCTCGGCTGCCACCCGTTTGAAGGGTAGGGGACGGAGCGCGCGCGCGTTTACTTCGAACAAAGTAAAACCTCTTTGAAACGAGCTCACCTGATAATTTAAGCGATGCGTAGGAGCTCTTGTAATTAGGACAACAAGCATAGCAAATATGGTTGTATCCATAGGGGTCATGTCCTCATCACCATGTCAGGTCACGAGGAGGATCCATCTAATGTGGAGGCGCCGATTACGTGGATCGAGTTCACTCGGTTGTGCGAGATGCGACAAAAACAACGTCATAATGGTGACAATGGCGTGCGCGATGAGCTCAGGGAAGTTCAAACTGGACTGAACACCCTCGGGGTGGAGGTCAAACAGTTGCGTATGACCATCAACAATAACTTTCGGGGGCTACGTGCCATGTTCGCACACTACAATCTACGTGGGGGTGCACCAGCTGATGACACAAGTGTGCACGGCCCTCCGGTCGTTCTGCACAATGAGACCGAGGAGGACATGAGGGTTTTAAAATCATCTTCCTACACTCCCCGTACAGCACCTACTGGAGGTAAAACCATATCTCGTTTCAATTCGTTTAAATCTAATCCATCTAGTGGAAGTTTTACTCCTAGTGCACGTGCTGCCCCATTGCTACAAACAACACTTGAGATGCCTCAAAACCCATATGAGAGTGAAAGCCACATAGCCAAAGGGAAAGAGAGTATTAAAAAGAGTGAGGTGTGTGATTCCACCATATGTGAATTTGAGAGCATCCCAATTGAGAGTGTGAGAGAAACACCAAAAGAGAAGAAAGAGGTAGATGATGGACAAAGTGAGGATGATTTTGACACTAACACATTAATGTCTACTTCTAGTGTTGTTTCTCACATTGTGCAGGTTGAAATTGAAGATGAGGAGTTAAACATTCAACAACCGGCATCATTGGAAGTCAAAGATGAGGAGATAACCATGGTTGAAGATGAAGTACTTGCTGCCCCGTTGTTACATCATGATGATTTAATACCTACAACACCTATATCAACTGAGGAGAACAATAAAGGTAACAATATTGGCGCTGGAATTAATTGTGGAACGGTGAGTGCGTGTGAGAACTCATATGTGCGAATGAAAATTCCATGTTCTGAAATTTCTTTGATCAATTTACATAATGTGGAATTGATTACTCATAAGGAAGTTCTTACTCGAATATCTCCTAGTGACTCTTTGTGCTATATCATGTTTGATGATCCTAGAGAGTTATCTAGTGTGCTTGAAAATGTTACTGAAATTTCAAATATAAAATCACTAGTTAGTACCTATGCATATACATATAAGTTCAATTTGATGGGAAATTATGGTATAGATGATACTTTTTATGTTTACCGAATATGCATTACATGTGATAAGCTTGCTGAATTGAAATTGCATATTTTGGATAAACAAACTTTTGTGCCATATCATGATCACAATGAGATGAGTTTCAACAATAGTGCTTCATGTTTTAAAATATTTCTTAAGCCTACTTATTCATTCTTGAATGTACAATCATCTACAAATAATCAGAGTAGCGCAGTTGAAGCATGGAAGGAACTAAAAATTTTCTCCCCCATATTTGAACAACTTAATTTGGTTTGGCCCATTAATGACTTGTCCATGTGCTTAGCAAAGTCGAGGACGACTTTTTCTCATGGGAGGGAGAATGATATGAAAGACAATATTGCAATGTATACATCTTATGGTTGTTGTTATATTAACTGGTTTGTGTGGAACAACGAGAATGACACAATAATTGATTCATACATATACCATGCATATGTGTTTTTATTTTTATCTACTACACCTTCATATGTTCTTGATATGCTAAGCAAAAGCAGTGTTGATGACAAATATATATACCATGCATATACGTTATATTCGTTGCTTAGTACAATTTCAGGCTACCAAAAGCCGAGGATGGCTTTTCTTGAAGAAGGGGAGGATGATGCGGATACGCACATGATTAATTTGAATATTATGATGAGTCCGGGGCCAAAGCAATGGAGAAGCATAAGGAGGTTAATCATATTTGCTACCAAGAACAAAAAGCTCAAAGCCCATGGGAATGGAAAGGAGAAAGCCAAGCAACCCATGCAGCTGATCAAGGAGGAAAGAAGCCCATGCAGTGGGAGAGCAAAAGGGCAGAAGACCAAGGACTTAAACTACAAGTTTTGGATAAGATTTTCAAGCCAAATTTGGACTTCCCACGTGCTCAACCCAATTCAAACTCGGATTCAACTCAGGATTCAATTCGGATTCGGTTCGGGACAGCCTGACAGGCAGTTACTAAAAAGGCCATAACTTTCACAAACGGAGTCCGATTCAGGTGTTCTGGTACTCGTTGGAAACATAATTTCATGGTCTACGCAACGGATCTGGTCCCACCTTCAAATTCGTCACGGATAAAAAGTTATGATCGAAACAAGATGACGGATGAAAAATATAGTTTCCTTTTTGTGAGTGTTCGTATCCAAAACCATATAGGGTTGAGTTGTAATTAGTTTGGGGACCATTTGGACGTCCCAAGCGGCTATATAAGCCTTGTATTGGCAGCCTTTAGAGGGAGACTAACTTTATGCATAAGATTGAAACATAGCTATTGCTTGTTCTTTCAACACCAGAGTTCATGCGAGGACTTTGAGAGAGAATTAGGCGATCCATTGTTCGTTCTGCAATTCAAGGTCAAGCCGTCGTTCCATTGGGAATTGGGGACTTGGCGTTCGTCGTTTGTGGTCTTGCGACGAACAATTATCCGGTGTGTTTTGGGCGTATTCCGAAGAGTTGAGGGTTCGTGCATTGGCGCGAGTGTTCAACTAGCGACATCGTTTACTTCGCATCAACTATCCACGATTCCTCACCGAGAAGATCGGGACCCCACCCCGTTTCAAGTTTCCATCCGAAACCAACTCTAAGGAGGTGTTAGTGTTCGCGTTGGCTTCCTTGAAAACCATACGGCTGAACTCCACACATACGAGCTTCACTTATATCCTTTGAATACTTGAGACTAGTCATTGATGTTGCATTGAGGGCTGCTCCTGAATACTTATAGCTGAATATTGGGCTTGTGCATCACCACTCCGGCCGATAAAAAAAATCAAAGTTTAGAGAGAGAGATATCCCTACCTTCCACAAAAGTTTGTGACCCATATACAAAGATAGACTCAGAACAGTGAGTCAAACATATTTGGGTGATTGGCAAGGTAGCAAAAAAAAAGAGGTGAGCAAAAAAAAGAGAGAAGGCTGATTGGGTGAGTGGTCCTAGCTCCTATTGGGTGAGTGATTTGAGCAATCTTGTGCCCTCTATTCTTGTTATTGCAATTGGCTAGCGTCTCTCCTAGTACTTGATGCAAACGAGCTATTGTTCCTATTTGTTCCCATCTAGCTCATTCCTTTGTTGCATTGAGTCACATTGATCTTTGAGTGTGCGTTCATACACTTCACTTATATCTTTTGGATCAGCACTTAGGCAAAGTATTCTAGCTTGGATTATTACTTAATTTTACAACATCGTGAAATTCAGATCGTGTAGGATAAATACTTCCTAACCAAGCTCCACAAAATATCCTTTGCTGTGCAATTGTGAGTCACTTTTAAATCCGCTTGATCATCAATTGTTATTGTAATATCCTGAACGTCTTTACGGCGTAAGTTTTTAAAATAATCGCGGAGTCACCGGTTTTCGGTAAATCGCGGGAAGGAAAAAATAAAAATTGTAGAACGGTGTAAAATAAATAAAATAAATTAAAAATTAAATTAAAACCTCGGATGGGCTACCGGGAGAGTGGGCCGACCACCTTGGGCCGGAGGCCCAAGGGGTGGCCGCACCTCCCCCTCTCCCTCCCCTAAAACCCTAAGCCACTCTCCCCCTTTCCCCCCACAGCCGCCACCCCCCCTTTCCCACCCTCTTGGGCGCAGCCCCCCTCCCTGGTTGGTGCCCCCACCCCCCCACAAGTGCTGCTACCATTGGAGCCAAGGAGAGGAGAAGAAGGAAGGAGAAGGAAGAAGAAGAGGAGGAGGAGGAAAAAAAGGGGTGATCCATCATCTAGGTAATTTTTCCTCATCCCAAACCCTCTGTTCTATGGAATAATTAGGGTTCTTGGCACGGATTTTGAAGGTAGTTAATAGATTAATTGCCCGATTAGAGATTAGCTGATGTCTGCCTGTAGATTGATTCGCGCAGCGTGTCTGTTCGCAAAGTTTTGACCTAGTAAACGAATTTTCCTGTGGACCTTCCCAAAAGGAAAGTTGTAGAGGACTTCCAGACGCATATCCTGTATTTGTTTCGGAATTTTATGCCTTGTTATCTGGGAGTTACAGGGTCGGGAATACTGCTGTTCGTCAGGCGAGCAGATTGGTACAGACCGACGGTAATCTGGGAATTAGAGGTCGTAAATGATTTTTATGACCATGTCCGTAATTGAGAAAATTGTAGATAATTTAGAGGTATAGCTGATGTATAAAATTCAGAATTTTTAGACCCTTTTACTGATGTTGGGACTAATTTGTTTATTGCCGTCCAATCTGCCAGAACAGAGTTCTTCCTCTGTTTTGGGCATTAAATTACACCTAGCTGTGATCAAAATAAAAATAGGTGTTCTACATGACAAATGTAGGCTTTTAAGCGATGAATCCAGAGAGATATAGTTTGCTGTAAATGGACCAATATTTTTAAAGTTACGAAATGTTAAGCAGCACTGCTGCAGAGGGTAATTTGCTGAATTGTTGAGCGGAGAGGAGTTTGTGCGGGTTCGGGTTCTAGCGACGTTTTTAATTATTAATGTCATGTTTGTATGCTGTAGCTGTGTGCTGAGAGTTGCCTTTTGGACAGGTGGTCTTGTCCCTGAGCGCTCTTGATTTTACTTCGCTTCGTCGGTTTGAGGCAAGTAAACGTAGCGGTGGTTGCTACCGCTTAACTTGTTATTCCTTCTACTTGCAGTTTACATTATTATCATAATTTGATACATTATGCCATGATTGCATGATAATTTAATTGTGGAGATGGTAGCAAGTACTTATCCATTGATATGTTGATAATCTGCTAGTAGCCATGTGGAAATCTTGCTTAATGTTATAATGTGGAACATGAAAATAACATGTGGTGGACGTGGATATGTCGTGAGCATGTTGATGCTCCTTTGAGGATGGATTAATGTGATTTGTGATTATCATATCATATCATGTCATATGCATATGTGGATGTCGCCGACATAGCCGCGATCAGACGCAGACAAAGATCGTATATTGCCGAATACGATGCACCTCTTATCCCGCGGAAGCATCGTATATTGCCGTAATACGATGCACCTCAAATCCTGCCCTGAAAGAGTGATGTGGAGCATAGCATTCATATGCATTGCATTGTGGAAAGATTCATTTGCATACATATGCAATATGTTGTGGTGAAGTTATTTTGTGGAATATTCAACTCATAGTTGTAATGTGGATTATACAACTTCATAGTTGTAATGTGGAATTGGCTCATGTGAGCTATTTGTGGTATGAGGATTATGGTTGTGGACGTGGAATGAGGTTCATCCCTTGTGTACAGTAAGGTTTGTGATTGTGGCATGAGATTCTTTTCTCTTGTATTAATTGTTGATAACAATTGTGGATGTGAGAAATAATAAAGTGTTGAAGTAAAACATACATATGTTTTATTGCTTTTGCTAGTTGTAGTGGTTGAGAATTTAAAGTAGTCAAACAAGATTTTATTTGTTAATGCTTTAACATCATTGATGGTGATTTGAGGTTGAGGATAATAACATTGTAATTGTGGAAGAATGTTGATGATTAACCTATTGTGGTTTGTGGAAGATTAAATGTTTCATTTGCATTTAATTGTGGATAAAATGACTGCATTCATATGCCAATAAAATCTGAAATTGAAGAGGTATGATTCATGGAAGTTTGTGGTGGTTTAATAATTGTGGACATGAATTGTGGTTATAGTTGTATGGAATTATAAATGATGATGTATAATTGTTTGTAGTTTGAATAGCTCATTAAATGTTTGCTTGCTGAGATTTTTATCTCACCCTTGTTTCCCCCTCCCTACAGGTGGACTTTGAGCATGCATGGGAAGGGTAGAACGGCACTACACTGATGCACGTGAATCATATTTTTATGCTGTAATAAAGTTGAAAGGATTCTAGACCTTGCATAGTTTTGTTTACATTATCTTAATAATGTTAAATCTGTGAACTATGTTTTAGATTAAAATGTTGGAGGATGTTTTAAATAGTGAATTGTTATCACTATCCTGTTATTCCTTAGTTGTTTATGCTTCCGCTTATACTATCTTGTTTAGTAATTGTTGCGCTTATTTTATCTTGTAAATTGGCTCGTTGTAGAGCGCTTTTAGTAGCATCCCGGGTAATGTGGGTCCCGGGTGTTACAATTGGTATCGAGCGGGCGTTAGGTCCGTGGTAATTGAATTATTAAATTGACACACCGGTGCACATTAGGATGGGATGGGTCAAGCATTGCATTTATGCTTTTGACATGTTGTATTGATGATTTACATTATGAGATAACCTTGTATGATTATTATTTGCTCCTATGACTGTATGAGTGAAGAATTGTCAATGATAAGATGTAGAGGTTGTATTTGCTGCCTTGGCATTGCCAAAGTTATACCACTGTTTGTAGCATGGGGATTAGCGATGTAGTTACCTCGGGTAACTTAGTTGCGGATGTTGTGAGTGAGTTTACTTAGAAATGTTGATATCTTCCTTGAGTTGATTTTGGCCAATTCTTTGTCTATTGCAGTTAATGAACTTCTCTTGAGTTTGTGGTTCATTGTAGTTGAGGGTTTGCAATTGGTCTCTATTTGTTCGTTGAAGCAATTATTGTTTCTTTTCGGACTAGTAAGACACTATTGCTGCTTGTGAATATTGTTGATTTGCAAGGTTAGTCCCTTTGTGGGAATTTTGTCTTGTTGTGAATCATGACTCATTGGTTCGCTTGGTATTTTTTTACCAATGAAAGTTTTGTGTTGCAAACTCATTAATATGTTAAAGCCTTGGATCTATGTTTTTTTTTAGATTATTTCGGGTGTTGAAGTTTATTTCCATTCCTTTCTGAAAGAGAGTGTTAAAACCTTTGTGGTGTTTTGCTATGCTTAAGTGGAAGGTGGTAATCATATAAACTAATTCATAAGGTATGAATTATCAAGTTGAGATGTTAGCGTGGTGCATAATTAATTTCAACTAGCATTCTTGGAAGTGTAGTTGATTAATGTGATATTGCCTTGTAATAGTTTCTAGAAGAACTGTGATTAAGAATTTGTCTATACATGATTGGAACTCATGGAGTTATTGAGGAGTGTGCAAAAGAATTGGAATGATTATTATGATTGTTTAAATTTCTATCATGTTGGATAAATTGAATTATTTTTGTTTATAGTAATTAATCTGACCGTTTGGAATGATTAAGTAAGGAGGTGTTGGAATATTGCCTTGGTAATATTAACCTTTAATCTGTCCTTTATTTAGATACTTTATGAGCATGTACAATTGCTAGATTCATCTACCTTTCACCATGCTAAATTGTTGAAATATGTATAAAGAAATAGAGGAAGGTGGATGTATTGACTTGTAGAATCTTGTCTTACAAAGTGGTATTATTGAAGTTTAAAGTTATTTCGTTCTAATTTCGAACGTAAGGTGGGATATCGAATCTATGCTCATGATTGTTTTATGATTGTAAAACGGAGTTAGGATCATGAATGTTGTTATGATAAAATAATAATCAATTATTGCTAGTAATGACTAGAGTACAATCAATTTGTGCTAAATTAGAGTTGAGCATCAATAAGAATTGAATATATGGAATCTAATAAGAGATTCATACTAGCATGTTTGTGAGATTGTCATGTTCTAGTATCATCTTGTTTAAAAGCTTTGATTTAATATGGCGGCTTATGCACTAGGATTTCCTAGATTAAGTAGTCGCAATCTTACTCGAATAATAGAAACATGATGAAGTGATTTCTTATGTTTCTTTTGGAAAAGTTTGTGAAGGGATTTGTGGATATGATGATGCTTGTTAAGAATGTATTATTCTGATGTTAGCATGATGGTTAGTTGTGGTTGTGATGATAATGTTGAATGTTCCTTAAATAAAAGAATTTGATAACTTCCATGATACTACTTAAATCAAAAGTTTTGAGATTTGCGTGCGCAATCTTTTTGATCTCATGACTTATGTGGCAGCTGAAATTGTATGAGCAAAGTGACGTGTTGAGAGCTTTTATTAGTTCTTAAGGGATTAATGTGTTGTGGTCTTTAAATCACTTTTGTTGGAATTGTCAAGGTGATACCGTAATCAAAGAAAGTTGTTCTCTTTATTAAAAGAAAGAGTGCAGTAAAAGTATTGGAGGTTGAAGTCATGTCATGCAATTTTTTAGGTTTGTTTGACTTCTTAATTTCACGCATAAGAGCTTCTTGAACTCAAATGGCAATATTTTTTCCGTCGCCTAAGAGTTTCTTGAGCTCAAATGGCAATATTGTATTCTTATTGGTTGAGATTTGGTATTTTCTTCTTGAGGGGCATGTGCCTTCAACTGTGATCTTATCTTTTGCTATCCAAGATTGTTGCTATTTCTTTTGGTCTTGCATTTATTGCGGATGGTAGCATCATCCTCTGTGCTGAAATTTACTTCTTTTGCCTCTTCTAAGAAAGGGTAATCAATTTGGGTTGCAAAGTCCTTTAAGAGGTGTATGGCATCTAGTTGGTGTGGTCATGTGATTGATTTTGGTGAGAATGTGGGTGTGATATGAATTTCGAGTTGTTATCCTTAAAAGGATTGAGGTGTTTTAGGAATTATCTATCAAAGTAATTCCATTGGTCGTTGTCTTGGCTAGAATGTATTTTTGTGGAGACAGTAGAGTCTCTCTGCAAGGGTGTGGATGATGTACTCAGTTTGAGCGCATTGTCAAAGTTGCCAACCTAAGATAAATGAGTTGGTGTGTTGGGTGATGATTTGAAAATCCTTGGTTCGAGGAAGTTAAATTTCCAAAGGGAATGGATTGGGGAATTATTAATAACTCGAGCAGTAATATGCTCTCTTGATTCGTGTTTAAACTGTGTGTTTATGGCAGAGGTCATCTGCAAATTGAGTTGTTATATGTTGTGGTGTATTCTTTTCCAGTTAGGAAAAGAAAACGATTGTTTTGGTCTGTCGAGTGATTTTCACTCTTGGCTTGTGCAATGTGGATTCCCAAATGTCTTTTTGGAGAGTGTGAATGATTTTGTTGTGAATCCTTTGTTTTGGATTGTGGTCCTTTGAAGGAAGGTTGTTTGCTAGTATGTTGCTTGAGAATCCTTTATTCCTCTTTTGGTTGGGTTCCTTCATGAAGTTATTATTCGTGCTTGAGTAAAATGTTATGAGTGGATCTGTGGTTGAATTCTTTTCAAAGGGTACAATGTATTATCCCGATTATAATATATAGAGGAAAATGTTGTAAGAAGGAGGATGGTATTAGATAGTGGCTTGATAGTTGTGGCGGAGAATTTTGTGAGAACGGCAGATCTCATGGCCGCTCAGAGCCGACAAAAGAGTTATGGTGCTCCCTTCGGATGTTCTATCCTTGGGATGCTCTTTCTTGTGGTTGTTCTTTCCTTCATTGCTCTTTTCTTTGCTGTTCTCTTGGTTAGTGGTTTGAGGAGTTAGATTCGAGGACTAATCCTTTTAGGTGGGGAGAATGTAATATCCGAACGTCTTTACTGGCGTAAGTTTTAAAATAATCGCGAGTCACCGGTTTTCGTAAATCGCGGGAAGGAAAAAATAAAAATTGTAGAACGGTGTAAAATAAATAAAATAAATTAAAAATTAAATTAAAACCTCGGATGGGCTACCGGGAGAGTGGGCCGACCACCTTGGGCCGGAGGCCCAAGGGTGGCCGCACCTCCCCTCTCCCTCCCCTAAAACCCTAAGCCACTCTCCCCTTTCCCCACAGCCGCCACCCCCTTTCCCACCCTCTTGGGCGCAGCCCCTCCTGGTTGGTGCCCCACCCCCACAAGTGCTGCTACCATTGGAGCCAAGGAGAGGAGAAGAAGGAAGGAGAAGGAAGAAGAAGAGGAGGAGGAGGAAAAAGGGGTGATCCATCATCTAGGTAATTTTTCCTCATCCCAAACCCTCTGTTCTATGGAATAATTAGGGTTCTTGGCACGGATTTTGAAGGTAGTTAATAGATTAATTGCCCGATTAGAGATTAGCTGATGTCTGCCTGTAGATTGATTCGCGCAGCGTGTCTGTTCGCAAAGTTTTGACCTAGTAAACGAATTTTCCTGTGGACCTTCCCAAAAGGAAAGTTGTAGAGGACTTCCAGACGCATATCCTGTATTTGTTTCGGAATTTTATGCCTTGTTATCTGGGAGTTACAGGGTCGGGAATACTGCTGTTCGTCAGGCGAGCAGATTGGTACAGACCGACGGTAATCTGGGAATTAGAGGTCGTAAATGATTTTATGACCATGTCCGTAATTGAGAAAATTGTAGATAATTTAGAGGTATAGCTGATGTATAAAATTCAGAATTTTTAGACCCTTTTACTGATGTTGGGACTAATTTGTTTATTGTCCGTCCAATCTGCCAGAACAGAGTTCTTCCTCTGTTTTGGGCATTAAATTACACCTAGCTGTGATCAAAATAAAAATAGGTGTTCTACATGACAAATGTAGGCTTTTAAGCGATGAATCCAGAGAGATATAGTTTGCTGTAAATGGACCAATATTTTTAAAGTTACGAAATGTTAAGCAGCACTGCTGCAGAGGGTAATTTGCTGAATTGTTGAGCGGAGAGGAGTTTGTGCGGGTTCGGGTTCTAGCGACGTTTTTAATTATTAATGTCATGTTTGTATGCTGTAGCTGTGTGCTGAGAGTTGCCTTTTGGACAGGTGGTCTTGTCCCTGAGCGCTCTTGATTTTACTTCGCTTCGTCGGTTTGAGGCAAGTAAACGTAGCGGTGGTTGCTACCGTTTAACTTGTTATTCCTTCTACTTGCAGTTTACATTATTATCATAATTTGATACATTATGCCATGATTGCATGATAATTTAATTGTGGAGATGGTAGCAAGTACTTATCCATTGATATGTTGATAATCTGCTAGTAGCCATGTGGAAATCTTGCTTAATGTTATAATGTGGAACATGAAAATAACATGTGGTGGACGTGGATATGTCGTGAGCATGTTGATGCTCCTTTGAGGATGGATTAATGTGATTTGTGATTATCATATCATATCATGTCATATGCATATGTGGATGTCGCTGCACTTAGCCGCGACCGTACCAGTACAGCATCGTATATTGCCGTAATACGATGCACCTCTTATCCCGCGGGAAGCATCGTATATTGCCGTAATACGATGCACCTCAAATCCTGCCCTGGAAAGAGTGATGTGGAGCATAGCATTCATATGCATTGCATTGTGGAAAGATTCATTTGCATACATATGCAATATGTTGTGGTGAAGTTATTTTGTGGAATATTCAACTCATAGTTGTAATGTGGATTATACAACTTCATAGTTGTAATGTGGAATTGGCTCATGTGAGCTATTTGTGGTATGAGGATTATGGTTGTGGACGTGGAATGAGGTTCATCCCTTGTGTACGGTAAGGTTTGTGATTGTGGCATGAGATTCTTTTCTCTTGTATTAATTGTTGATAACAATTGTGGATGTGAGAAATAATAAAGTGTTGAAGTAAAACATACATATGTTTTATTGCTTTTGCTAGTTGTAGTGGTTGAGAATTTAAAGTAGTCAAACAAGATTTTATTTGTTAATGCTTTAACATCATTGATGGTGATTTGAGGTTGAGGATAATAACATTGTAATTGTGGAAGAATGTTGATGATTAACCTATTGTGGTTTGTGGAAGATTAAATGTTTCATTTGCATTTAATTGTGGATAAAATGACTGCATTCATATGCCAATAAAATCTGAAATTGAAGAGGTATGATTCATGGAAGTTTGTGGTGGTTTAATAATTGTGGACATGAATTGTGGTTATAGTTGTATGGAATTATAAATGATGATGTATAATTGTTTGTAGTTTGAATAGCTGTTAAATGTTTGCTTGCTGAGATTTTTATCTCACCCTTGTTTCCCCCTCCCTACTGTGGACTTTGAGCATGCATGGAAGGGTAGAACGGCACCACACCGATGCACGTGAATCATATTTTTATGCTGTAATAAAGTTGAAAGGATTCTAGACCTTGCATAGTTTTGTTTACATTATCTTAATAATGTTAAATCTGTGAACTATGTTTTAGATTAAAATGTTGGAGGATGTTTTAAATAGTGAATTGTTATCACTATCCTGTTATTCCTTAGTTGTTTATGCTTCCGCTTATACTATCTTGTTTAGTAATTGTTGCCAGTTTATTTTATCTTGTAAATTGGCTCGTTGTAGAGCAGTTTTAGTAGCATCCCAGGGTAATGTGGGTCCTGGGGTGTTACAGTTATTGTAGCCACCACCAAGTGTAAGTTTCTTTTGGTCTCAATTCACTTCGGAAAGGTAAGAACTTTACTTGGTTAAGGAAAAGTGAGATTGAGTGACTCCACATATTACCCATATATCTGTGGCTTTTGTGTATTTTTTTTGCTACTAACCATGACAGGAGGAGAAGAAAACTACGATACCGTTTCCAACGTCATTGCTTGAGATGTACATTACACAAGAAACTGTAATGGATGGACAACTCAAGGCGGATATGCAGGATCTTCGTATTGAGCTCAATCAACAAATGAAGGTGTTACAAACAAACATCGTGAATGACATTGTGCGGGCACTTCGACCACAACAAGAAGAAGATACATTTGTTCCTTTCTATGGCAGTAATGACCCAGAGGAGTATCTTGAATGGGAATGGAGAATGGAGAAAGTGATTAGATTTCAGAAGCCCCCCAAATCCCAAGAGGTGATGCGTGCCACTAGAGAGTTTGAAGACTATGCTTATAGTTGGTGGCAACAACTATTTGGAAAACAACTCATGCAATCTTGGTCAGATTTGAAGGCGTTCATGAGGACTGAGTTTGTGCCAACATATTATGCACGGGAATTGCTTCGCCATCTGGAGAGTATCACACAAGGGAGTAACACTGTTAAAGATTATTATTTTGAGCTGCAAAATGCATTGCGTCATGCCGGTGTCACAACTGCATTAAGGGAGAAGGCATATTTCAAAGAATGCTTGAATTCTGAAATCGCCACTGCACTTCAAGGTAAATATTTTAGTAGCATGCATGACCTTGTGAATTGCGCTATTGAGCAGGAAAAGAGACTTATAGATATGCGTACATCACAGTTTCATCCAAGTCCACACTACAGTTCTTATGGTTCCACTGGTGTGTCATGTGAGAAGATGACCGAGCATGCGACTTTCCCTTCGGTAAAGGAGACAACTTGTGCTGCCCCAATGACACATACAACAATTGAGATGCATCAAAACCCATGTGAGAATGAGAGCCACATAGCCAAATTGAGTGAGAGTGTTAAAAAGAGCGAGCTGTGTGATTCCACCATATGTGAATCTGAGAGCATCCAAATTGAGAGTATGAGAGATACACCCATCGTCGTGGAAAGTGTCACACTGACTCGGATGGATTTGAAATGCATGCCAAAATGAGCTAGGGCGTATATGAGCTCCATCCGAGGTATTGGCAGTCAGTTTCATTTCGTTCATTGATTTTGTGCTCGCAGTGTCCGTACTATCCAACGGTTCCCGGAGTTAAGTTTCACTCCAAGTTGGACGGATTCGAAATGCATGCCAAAATGAGCTACATCGCATCTAAACTGCATTCTAGGTGTTTGACACTTAGTTTTGTTTCGTGCCTTGATTTTGTATGAACGGAGTTTCTGCTTCCAATTAGAACCTGTCGTGGAGGTAACCTTCACACCGACCCAGACGGATTCAAAATAAATGTTGAAGTGTGCTAGGGTGCATATGAATTCCATTCAGGGTGTTAGCACTCGATTTCATTTCGTGACTTGATTTCGTATGAATAGAGTTTGAAGTTTCGGACGGAACTCGTCATAGAGGAAAGTGTCATACCGACTCGGATGAAATCGAAATTCATGCCAAAATGAGCTAGGGTGTATATGAGTTCCACTCGAGTTGTTTTTCACTTAGTTTCTTTTCACGCGTTGATGTCGTATGAATGACACTGTAGTAACGGTTGGAACCCGTCGTTGAGGAAAGTTTCACACCAACTCAGGCAGATTCAAAATGCATGCCAAAATGATGTAGTGTGCATATTGATGAGGCAATGGGTCCCGATCTTCCGATAGGATGATAACTTCGATTTCGGTGGAGGTAACTCTCACTATCCGACTACAACCGTACGACGTCGCTTGCGCCTTAGCAATCGCTGAACCACACTCCAAGTCGTTATCAACCGTGCCAAGAACGCGGTTGACCTGACCACGAAGGTCTATTCCTGCATGCAACCGAAGAACACGCAAGAACAAGGATAGTGAGCAACCTGAAACTTGCCAGATATAAAAGTCGCACAAGGATAGTTGAGGTTCTGTAACACGAATCTGTTGGTCTAGCCGACACAAGAGACAACGTGGAGTTTGCACATGGGGCTAAACTGATCTAAATAAAACCTAAGTCCTAACAAGGGAGGCGGCGGCTCCTTTATAGGGAGAACAACCAGGAGGGGCCTCCAAAGTGCATGCTCTAGGGTTACATGGCCCATGGGCCCAATTGGTGGTGGCGCAGCACCCTTTTGACTCGGACACAAAAACCAACATGGATTGTTTTGGTGATTGCAGCCGGCTCAGATGGAATTTGAAGATGAGGTTGGATCCGTTGGAAAGTATACTTCATAAGCTTTCTATGAAGTACAAGAACGTCCCAAACGGAGTCCGTATGAGAAAGTTACGTTCGTTCAACTTGCAGCATTGCAGCAGTCCGAATCTGATTCCAGTACGTGACCAACACGGACTCTTTTGATGATTGTGGCTGTCTCGGATAAAATTTGAAGATGGGGTTGAATCATTTAGAAATTAGACTTGATAAGCTTTCTATCAAGTCCAAGAACGTCCCAAACGGAGTCTGTATGAGAAAGTTACGTCCGTTTAAACATGCACCATTGCAGCAGTCCGAATCTGATTCTAGTACGGATCCAACAAGGACTCTTTTGAATTGGTGTAAAAGTGACGTGGTGCTGTAAAAATATATATTTTAATTATTAGGTAGCTTCATATTCTCATTTAAAATATGTTGAGGCTAAAGAAACGAATTCACCTTTAGTTCAATCTTGATATTGGACTGTAACACCCCAACTCCACAAGAGCCAAGAATGCTACTAAAGTAACCTTACACAAAACTAAACTAAGATACTTTACTAAAATTCGGCAGAGTCTCCTTTGTATTTCTAACATCACATGGGTTTCAACAGTTAAAAGGGAGTTATAACGGAGTACTGCAATATTCAAGATCAACAAGAAGTACTCATGAACTTACTAATCGACTGAACAAATCCTCAAACTTCCAACTAGACTACTCATCATTATTACAAATAATCCGATACGATAACATAAACAGGTCAAATCTTTGATCAGTAGCTTAATTAATAAGGCATGGTCCGAGAATTAAAGTTCATGACAGTGTGCGTGCAAAGCATAACGCTACTCCCTCCCTTGCATACTGCGCTTGAACTGGGTACCTAAAAACAACAAGAAAGCAAGAGTGAGTCCACAGACTCAACAAGTACATAAATAAACAGACGCATAATTCAATCCATAGCGTCAGCATCCATATTCAGGAGCACATCACTAAATCATTCCACATGCAAATGCAATGCTCAAGGATTCCTTTTCTCTATCTCTTTGTGCATTACACTGGTAATGCAAAGTATGCAACCGTCGCTGCATACCCATGCTCGTCTTGCCGCACGCACAGGACCAATTGCCCAATACTCCGCAAGTATTGGGACCTCATGCCCACACTCCACGAGTGTGGGGATCTCAAGCCCGTCACATTCATGACGGGGACCTCAAAGATGTGCATACGTGGTCATCACAAGACCAGGCCTCAACATGATATCAAAATGCATATGCACCATCTCTTTTCAACATCAAGCACCAATGGCGGTAACAACATTCATGAATAAAGGCAACAACGACATTCGTGAATTAAGGCATAACAACATTCATGAATAAAGGCAATAACAACATTCATGAATAAAGCATATCCATAGTTTGAACATTCACCACTCTGATTATGCACACTTATCAATAGCCACACGACATTAACAAGCATCAAACCCGCATTCATATCCAAGCAATCACAAACAAGGATCAAACAATGCACTTGCCTCAACCGAGCGGGAACGGAGGACGAGAAGAGGGTGCCGCCTCCGGAACCAGTCCCCCACCTAAACATTCAATTAAGAAATGCTAAGACAGGAATAGAGGACCACTCAAACCATAAAAGTAAACACGGACTCACGAACGTTCCTTTAGCGCGAACCCAGCCCCAATTTCTAGATGTCGCTTTGTCCCCTCTGTGGACAGTCAACTTCTAAAATACATAACTTTCTGCTCAGGAGTCCAATGAGGTGTTCTTAGACTTTCTGGAAAGGTAATTAAATTACCTAAATAAACTTATTTGGGGAGCCCTTTTGATTAATCCATCCACTGCCCTACCAAGCCAAACTACAGAACAACAATTTTCACGTCGGCTTCTCTGGACAGTACACTAAAACCACCATAACTTTTGCTACGGAAGTCCAACTCTTGCGTTCTTTATCTCTCTGAAAAGGTATGGAAATTACCTACAATATTCGTTATATTGAGATCCTCTGATTTTGTCTTTAACTAATAGATTAACTCAGTTGTCTACAGACTGTCAGGATGTTGACAGATTAACCAGACAGCGGCACTAAACAATTCATAACTTTCTAACCGTTAATCTGATTTTGGCGTTCTTGGCGGCCACTGAAAGCTAAGAACATTATCTACATAATTCTAGGAAACAAAACTCCTAATTCGGCCTCTAAACACACGAAACTGACCGCGCAATAATCTGGACAGAACGCGATCTATTAAACCGACGCAAATCAATCTACCAAACGACATCAACCGCAACTACTACGCATCAAACAACGAAGAACACGCGATGTTACCCTTGTAGAATCGCAGCAAGATGATGAACTCTCCCCACGAAGTTGATCTCCTCTCCTTTCTTCACTTGATCGGCAGCAGGGAGCACCGACGGCGAGGAAGGGATGCACCAATGGAGGGGGGCACCACCATGGAGGAGAGGTGTGCTACAGTAGCCATACTACAGTGCATCGGCACTGTAGCTACAGTGCATCTAGGGTTTTCCCCCTTCCTTTTATTGGTAGCCGACCCCTCATGGGCCTCCTGGGCCAAGGCCCAAGGCCCAAGTTGCCGAAAAACTGCAGAAACCCCCCCTTTTTTTTGTCTAATTTCTCTTTTGAACGCTTTCTTTCATAGAATAAATTGGAGTATTACATTAAAACCCCTCTTTCTCCTGTTCAATCGCTTTGCTAAAAGAAATATTCTCCCGATTTTAATTATTCTCTCCCGATTTAATTATTCTCTCCCGATTTAATTTTTGGGGTATTACATGGACGCTATTGTCGTATGTGTTTGTGGCGTGGTCACATCATCCTCCCCTTCTTGACAGAAAATCATGCTCGGTTTTAATGTATGTGTAGCCTCACGTATTGCATGATCTTGATCATAAATCTCGGTATATGATAACAAACGCAACAAACCCTCATTATGTAATATCATAAGTTCTTTATCAAGCAAAGTAAAACCTCTTTGAAACGAGCTCACCTTATAATTTAAGCGATGCGTAGGAGCTCTTGTAATTAGGACAACAAGCATAGCAAATATGGTTGTGTCCATAGGGGTCATGTCCTCATCATCCTCCCCTTCTTGAAAACAAAGCCGTCCTCGGCTTTTGATAAACTGAAAGTATGGTAACAAAGAAGCCAAGGTGTATGCATGGTATATGTATATGTCATCCGTTTTAATGGTTCTTCGTTGTTGCACAATTAATGCTATAACACAGCAGCAATCATAAAAGCTCATTGTATTATTAACCCAAAAGTAATCATATATGTTAATGAGCAAATCAAAATTTCTCACACAGTAATTATTGCAACTTGTTTTGCAAATGTAAGTGAAGCATTTATGCAATTCAAATCTTTGAAGTTGTAAACTTGTAGTGGTGGCACATATGGGCAAAGCTACAACTTTTGGAATCAAACAAAGTTTATCTATATAATCAGATTTCAATTGAGCAATAGCAAATTCATCTAGTAAGGGTGAAAAGATTTGCAAGTTCTTCCATATATCAATTTCATTATTCAGATTGTCAATGTTAGATAGTTCAACAAGAGAAGAACACATAGGCATTGAATGATCACTAAATTTTATTTTTCTTTCATAATGAACAAGATTGAGCATACAAGAGTTGTTGTTCAAAACAACAAGCTTCAATTCATCCATGTGATCACAGGTTATGCATATTCGATATACAATAAATTGATTTTCTACACCATAATCTCCAATCAAATTAAACTTATACCCAGGGGTGTAGGCACTAAACAAGAATTTCGAACATGCAAGTTCAGAAACTTTCTTCATAGCACATTCCACACTAGCGGCCTCATTAAGCATGATATAACACAATGCATCAGCAGGGGATATTCTATCAAAAACTTCCTTATGTGTAATTAATTCGACATGTGCAAAATTATGAGAATTTAGATCAGCACATGGTTCATTCAAGTAAACACAAGGAATATCAAACGATTGCACTACAGCAGGTATATACTCACAAGGTTGCTCTATGTCTTGTTGTAGCACCAAATCAGTACCTTTGTCATTATCGTCCTCACCAGATCATCAGAGGTACCTCAAACTTCTCCTCTAATGGCATAAGATGCATCAGATCATCCTTCACCTCTTCAAGTATCTCGGTGATATCTGTAGATGGAGTAGGAGCCAAAACAATATCAACATTTTCAGTTACCTCAGATTGCACCTCGCTTGTGACCGTGGGTGGTGGAGGTACAAAACGATATTGCAATTTCTTCTTCATCTCCTCCCATGTGTAGATGTAGTGGAACTCAAGATTCGACCACCAATGTTGAACATCACCAATCAGCGCCGTCCTTGCCATGCTCATCTTCTCATAAGGATCAAGATCTTGTCTTTCAAAGTAGCTATCCATCATAGTAACCCACAAGAAGTAGTCCGACGACGTACTCTCAGCGGTGAGTGGCAAGATATATACCGATAATTGTTTCCCTTCGAGTTCAAATCTGCCCGCGATGACATCATAATCTACCAATTTTCTCAAGCCTGTCATTGTTAGTAGAAAACAAGGAAACAAATCACAAGTAAATATTCCTATCAACTACTAGGATATGGAGGCTCATATCAAGTCACACATCTCTCAAGCTCTTACCAAATTCTTACAAGTTCTTACCAAAGCAAACAGGTGGCGCAACCGGTGGCTGGTTTGTGATAAATCTGACTCAAGTGATGAGTAAAGCGATTGCAAGGTACAATGAGACCTGTTCGGTTAGTAGAAAAGTGGAGCTTGGATAGGCTATGTATTTTGTAGTAAAGGAAAACAATCAATTAATTTCATAAATTGCACAGAATTGAATTATAGTTCGTATCTAGCACTTAGCCTATGTTGCTGATCAACCAAGGATGGAAGAAGGCTAAAATATGTGTATGGTAATGTATAGGAGTGTTAAATACAAGATAATTCAACTGAATGCAATCTAGAATTGAAGAACACAAGGATTGACCCAAAACTTGGAAACTGAAGATTTCTGTCCACTGGATAGCACGTCGGTATTTCGGCCGTAACTTTTTTCAGTTGCCTTTTTTTCAATGATTCTTTTTTTCTAAGTTTTCTGACGGCTTTGTCTACAACTTTTGTTTTGGGGCCAACTTCTGGAAACCGACCGAACAATTCGCACAAAATTCACAAGTGCCGACTGTTGCAGATTCAATCTGGAATTTTAGGTCAATTTTCACCGCAGATATCTCTTAACTGCCTTTCTGGAATTACGTGAAATTTTATAGATAGATGGACAATGAAGTTTTGAATCTAATGGAGGTGGTCTCACCCAAAAATAATCTCGGAATCAAAAGTTATGGCTTTTTTGGTGGCGGCTGCAGAGAAAGGAAAAATCAGCCGAAATTGGAATTAGGGTTTGGGGTGGGGGAATTTTTTTGTTTGGTTTTTTATAGGAACAAAGATATGACCAGCAACTAGACAATGCTAAGACGGACACAAATTCAATTTAGCAAACCAAAACTAACAGATTGAAAAGCACAACGGGTTTGGACAGCGGAAAATAACTCTTTTTGTGGGGCAATTTTTCTGGACTACAGGAAATAAAAACCAATCTACTAACTAGGGATATAAAAAAATTCCTACCGGTCAACTGAAGCTCTGATACCAATTGATGAGGTGATGGGTCCCGATCTTCCAATAGGATGATAACTTCGATTTTGGCGGAGGTGACTCTTACGATCCGACTACAACCGTACGAAGTCGCTTGCGCCTTAGCAATCGCTGAACTACACTCCAAGTCGTTATCAACCGTGCCAAGAACGCGGTTGACCTGACCACGAAGGTCTATTCCTGCATGCAACCGAAGAACACGCAAGAACAAGGATAGTGAGCAACCTGAAACTTCCTAGATATAAAAGTCGCACAGGGAAAGTTGAGGTTCTGTAACACGAATCTGTTGGTCTAGCCGACACAAGAGACAATGTGGAGTTTGCACATGGGGCTAAACTGATCTAAACAAAACCTAAGTCCTAACAAGGGAGGCGGTGGCTCCTTTATAGGGAGAACAACCAGGAGGGGCGTCCAAAGTGCATGCTCTAGGGTTACATGGCCCATGGGCCCAATTGGTGGTGGCGCAGCACCCTTTTGACTCAGACTCAAAAACCAATGTGGATTGTTTTGATGATTGCAGCTGGCTCGGATGGAATGTGATACGGGGTCGCCCGATCTTCTCGACGTAGGATCTGGATACTCACGTGGAATTGATGAATCGTAGTGATCCCCCGTTGCCAATGCAAGAGTTAGCACTCTATAATTTGCCCAATCACACGTGTTGAACTTCACGACCACCAGATGAAGTTCTATCGCGCTCCCAAGTCCCAGCGGAAAGGTTGAACGATCTTGATTTTTGACTAACTCCCAATTCCTTCAATGTTGGTTCGGCCAACAGAAAGAACAAGAGTATTTTTAATATCAAAAGTGGTTCCCTTTACAATGGGGGTCTACCCCTCAATATATAGTCTCAGACTAAGACTACTCAACACTAAATTCTCCATGTGGTACTATTCACGCGCAAGCACTGTAGCACGGTACTGTAGCATGGGCCTGGCACTGTTCACGGCCCGCAAGCACTGTAGCATGGGCACTGTAGCACGGGCCTGGTACTGTTCACGCATTGCACTATTTATGGGCTGATCATTGTTCATGCTGTGGAATTGTGCTTTCTTGGATGACGGCCACATATCCTTGATCTAAATCCACCGCTGACTCTTCAAACCTTAGTACAAGTAAAACATTGTTTTTAGGTAGTGTAAAATTCTCATTAAAATTAATGACATATTCATTAAGGAGCAGGTTCACCTGAGATTGTAGTTTCTTGGCTCGTGCTCTTGTTATTGGTCCTGTTATTGAGTCTCATTACTAGCGATGTCCTCATCAGAATGTGAAGATGAGGTTGGATCCGTTGGAAAGTAGACTTCATAAGCTTTCCATGAAGTACAAGAACGTCCCAAACGGAGTCCGTATGAGAAAGTTACGTTCGTTTCAACTTGCACCATTGCAGCAGTCCGAATCTGATTCCAGTACGTGACCAACACGGACTCTTTTGATGATTGCGGCTGTCTCGGACAGAATTTGAAGATGGGGTTGAATCCTTTAGAAAGTAGACTTGATAAGCTTTCCATCAAATCCAAGAACGTTCCAAACGGAGTCCGTATGAGAAAGTTACGTCCGTTTAAACTTGCACCAATGCAGCAGTCCGAATCTGATTCCAGTACGGGTCCAACAAGGACTCTTTTGAATTGTTGTAAAAGTGACGTGGTGCTGTAAAAATATATATTTTCATTATTAGGTAGCATCATATTCTCATTTAAAATATGTTGAGGCTTAAGAAACGAATTCACCTTTAGTTCAATCTAGATATTGGACGCTATGTGTTTGTGGCGTGGTCACATCACATTTCATGCCTTGATTTCGTACGTATGGAGTTTGTAGTTTCAGGTGGAACCCATCGTCGTGGAAAGTGTCACACTGACTCGGACGGAGTTGAAATGCATGCCAAAATGAGCTAGGGCGTATATGAGCTCCATCCGAGGTATTGGCAGTCAGTTTCATTTCGTTCATTGATTTTGTGCTCGCAGTGTCCGTACTATCCAACGGTTCCCGGAGTTAAGTTTCACTCCAAGTTGGACGGATTCGAAATGCATGCCAAAATGAGCTACATCGCATCTAAACTGCATTCTGGGTGTTTGACACTTAGTTTTGTTTCGTGCCTTGATTTTGTATGAACGGAGTTTCTGCTTCCCATTAGAACCTGTCGTGGAGGAAACCTTCACACCGACCCAGACGGATTCAAAATAAATGTTGAAGTGCGCTAGGGTGCATATGAATTCCATTCAGGGTGTTGGCACTCGATTTCATTTTGTGACTTGATTTCGTATGAATAGAGTTTGAAGTTTCGGACGGAACTCGTCGTAGAGGAAAGTGTCATACCGACCCGGATGAAATCGAAATGCATGCCAAAATGAGCTAGGGTGTATATGAGTTCACTCGAGTTGTTTTTCACTTAGTTTCTTTTCACGCGTTGATTTCGTATGAATGGCACTGTAGTAACGGTTGGAACCCGTCGTTGTAGAAAGTTTCACACCAACTCAGATAGATTCAAAATGCGTGCCAAAATGATGTAGGGTGCATATGAACTCCATTCGAGATGTTTCACAACCAGTTTCATTATATGCTACGATTTTGTGTGCATGGAGTTTGTTGTTTCAGTTACAGCCCATTGTGGCGGAAAGTTTCACACCTACTCGGATGGATCCCAGATGCATGCCAAAATTCGTTGGGGCGCATATGAACTCCAACGGGGTGTTCGGGCTTCAGTTCATTTCTTTCCTCAATTCGGTATGAATGCAGTTTGTAGTTTCGATTGGAACTCATCGTGGAGGACATTTCACACCGACTCAGACGGATTAGAAATGCATGGTGAACTGAGCTAGGATGCGTATGAACTCTATTCGCGGTGTTTGGCAATTAGTTTCTTTTCATGCCTCGATTTCGTGTGAACAGAGTTTGTAGTTTCAACTGAAACCAATCTTAGAGCAAAGCTTCATACTGACTCAGACGGATTCAAGATGCACGCCAAAGTGAGCTAGGGTGCATGTCAACTCCATTCGGGGTATTTGGTACTCAGTTTCATTTCGTGCCTCTATTTCGTACAAATGGAGTTGTAGTTTCAGCAGGAATCCGTCGGGGTGGAAATTTCACACCGACTCAAACGGATTTGAAATACATATGAAAATGAGATTGGACACATATAAACTCCATTCGCGGTGTTTGGTACACACTTTCAGTACGTGTCTAGGTTTTGTGCGCCTGTAGTTTGATTTGCCCAATGGAGCCCGTCGCGGAGAAAGCTTCACAGCGACATGGACGGATTCGTAATACACGTCAAAATGAGCGAGGACACATATGAACATCATTCGAGGTGTTGGCTCTCTGTTTCATTGCGTGCCAAGATTTTTGCGTTCACGTAGTTTGCACATCCTGATAGAACCCCTCGTTGAGGAAAGTTTAACACCAACTCAGATAGATCTGAAACGCATGCTGAAAAGCTTTAGGGCGCATATGAACCCCACTCAGGGCGTTTGGCACTCTGTTCATTTCGTGCCTCAATTTTGTACGAATGGAGTTTGTAGTTTCGGATGGAACAGGTCATGGAGGAAAGTGTCACACCGAGTCGGACGTATTCAAAATGCATGCCAAAATGACCAAAAGTGTACATAAACTCCGTTCATGGGGTTTGGCACTTTGTTTCATTCCGTTCATCGGTTTGTGGTCATGGAGTTTGCACTACCCAATGAAACCCGTCATCGGGGATAGTTTCACATCAATTCTGACAGATTCGATGTACATGCCAAAATAAGATAGAGCATAGATGAACACCGTCCGTAGTGTTTGGAACTCAATTTCATTTTGTGCCGAGATTTCATACGAATTGAAGTTCAGGTGGAACCCGTCGTGGAAAGAAGTTTCGCACCGACTCGGACGCATTCAAGATGCAAGCTAAAATGACCTAGGGCACATATGAATTCCATTCGGGATGTTGGCACGCTGTTTCACTACGTTGGTCAATTTTCTGTGCAAGGAGTTTGTATTGCCCAATGGACCCTGTAGTGGACAAAGTTTCACACCGACTCAAACGGATTCGAAATGCATGCCAAAATAAGCTAGGGTACATATTAACTCCATTGGGGTGTTTAGCACTCAGTTTCATTTCATGCCTTGATTTCGTACGTATGGAGTTTGTAGTTTCAGGAGGAACCCATCGTCGTGGAAAGTGTCACAGTGACTCGGACGGATTTGAAATGCATGCCAAAATGAGCTTGGGCGTATATGAGCTCCATCCGAGGTATTGGCAGTCAGTTTCATTTCGTTCATTGATTTTGTGCTCGCAGTGTCCGTACTATCCAACGGTTCCCGGAGTTAAGTTTCACTCCAAGTTCGACGGATTCGAAATGCATGCCAAAATGAGCTACATCGCATCTAAACTGTATTATGGGTGTTAGACACTTAATTTTGTTTCATGCCTTGATTTTGTACGAATGGAGTTTCTGCTTCCAATTAGAACCTGTCGTGGAGGAAACCTTCACACCGATCTAGACGGATTCAAAATAAGTGTTGAAGTGTGCTAGGGTGCATATGAATTCCATTCAGGGTGTTGGCACTCGATTTCATTTCGTGACTTGATTTCGTATGAATAGAGTTTGAAGTTTCGGACGGAACTCGTCGTAGAGGAAAGTGTCGTACCGACCCGGATGAAATCGAAGTGCATGCCAAAATGAGCTAGGGTGTATATGAGTTCACTCGAGTTGTTTTTCACTTAGTTTCTTTTCACGCGTTGATTTCGTATGAATGGCACTGTAGTAACGGTTGGAACCCGTCGTTGAGGAAAGTTTCACACCAACTCAGACAGATTCAAAATGCGTGCCAAAATGATGTAGGGTGCATATGAACTCCATTCGAGATGTTTCACAACCAGTTTCATTATATGCCACGATTTTGTGTGCATGGAGTTTGTTGTTTCAGTTACAGCCCATTGTGGAGGAAAGTTTCACACCTACTCGGATGGATCCCAGATGCATGCCAAAATTCGTTGGGGCGCTTATGAACTCCAATCGGGGTGTTCGGCCTTCAGTTTCATTTCTTGCCTCAATTCGGTATTAATGCAGTTTGTAGTTTCGATTGGAACTCGTCGTGGAGGACATTTCACACCGACTCAGACGGATTCGAAATGCATGGTGAACTGAGCTAGGATGCATATGAACTCTATTCGCGGTGTTTGGCACTTAGTTTCTTTTCATGCCTCGATTTCGTGTGAACAGAGTTTGTAGTTTCAACTGAAACCAATCTTAGAGCAAAGCTTCATACTGACTCAGACGGATTCAAGTTGCTCGCCAAAGAGAGCTAGGGTGCATGTCAACTCCATTCGGGGTATTTGGTACTCAATTTCATTTCGTGCCTCCATTTCGCACAAATGGAGTTGTAGTTTCAGCAGAATCTGTCGTGGTGGAAAGTTTCACACCGACTTAAACGGATTTGAAATACATACGAAAAGAGATTGGACACATATAAACTCCATTCGCGGTGTTTGGTACACACTTTCAAGACGTGTCTAGATTTTGTGCGCCTGTAGTTTGATTTGCCCAATGGAGCCCGTCGCGAGAAAGCTTCACAGTGACATGGACGGATTCGTAATACAAGTCAAAATGAGCGAGGACACATATGAACATCATTCGAGGTGTTGGCTCTCTGTTTCATTGCGTGCCAAGATTTTTGCGTTCACGTAGTTTGCACATCCTAATAGAACCCCTCATCGAGGAAAGTTTAACACCAACTCAGATAGATCTGAAACGCATGCTGAAAAGTGTTATGGCGCATATGAACCCCACTCAGGGCGTTTGGCACTCTGTTCATTTCGTGCCTCAATTTTGTACGAATGGAGTTCTAGTTTCGGATGGAACAGGTCATGGAGGAAAGCGTCACACCAAGTCGGACGTATTCAAAATGCATGCCAAAATGACAAAAAGGTGTACATAAACTCCGTTCAAGGGGTTTGGCACTTAGTTTCATTCCGTTCATCGGTTTGTGCTCCTGGAGTTTGCACTACCCAATGAAACCCGTCATCGGGGATAGCTTCACATCAACTCTGACAGATTCGATGTACATGCCAAAATAAGATGGAGCATAGATGAACACCATCCGTAGTGTTTGGAACTCAATTTCATTTTGCGCCGAGATTTCATTCGAATTGAAGTTCAGGTGGAACCCATCGTGGAAAGAAGTTTCGCACCGACTCGGACGCATTCAAGATGCAAGCTAAAATGAGCTAGGGCACATATGAACTCCATTCGGGATGTTGGCACGCTGTTTCATTACGTTGGTCAATTTTCTGTGCAGGGAGTTTGTATTGCCCAATGGACCCTGTCGTGGACAAAGTTTCACACCGACTCAAACGGATTTGAAATGCACGCCAAAATGAGCTAGGGTGCATATGAACTCCATTGGGGTGTTTGGCACTCAGTTTCATTTCATGCCTTGATTTCGTACGTATGGAGTTTGTAGTTTCAGGAGGAACCCATCGTCGTGGAAAGTGTCACACTGACTCGGACGGATTTGAAATGCATGCCAAAATGAGCTTGGGCGTATATGAGCTCCATCCGAGGTATTGGCGATCGCCATTTCGCTCATTGATTTTGTGCTCGCAGTGTCCGTACTATCCAACGGTTCCCGGAGTTAAGTTTCACTCCAAGTTGGACGGATTCGAAATGCATGCCAAAATAAGCTACATCGCATCTAAACTGCATTCTGGGTGTTAGACACTTAATTTTGTTTCGTGCCTTGATTTTGTATGAACGGAGTTTCTGCTTCCAATTAGAACCTGTCGTGGAGGAAACCTTCACACCGACCCAGACGGATTGAAAATAAATGTTGAAGTGTGCTAGGGTGCATATGAATTCCATTCAGGGTGTTGGCACTCGATTTCATTTCGTGACTTGATTTCGTATGAATAGAGTTTGAAGTTTCGGACGGAACTCGTCGTAGAGGAAAGTGTCGCATCGACCGGATCAAATCGAAATGCATGCCAAAATGAGGTAGGGTGTATATGAGTTCACTCGAGTTGTTTTTCGCTAGTTTCTTTTCACGCGTTGATTTCGTATGAATGGCATCAGTAGTAACGGTTGGAACCCGTCGTTGAGGAAAGTTTCACACCAACTCGCATGCATTCAAAATGCGTGCCAAAATGATGTAGGGTGCATATGAACTCCATTCGAGATGTTTCACAAACAGTTTCATTATATGCCACGATTTTGTGTGCATGGAGTTGTTTCAGTTACAGCCCATTGTGGAGGAAAGTTTCACACCTACTCGGATGGATCCCGATGCATGCCAAAATTCGTTGGGGCGCTTATGAACTCCAATCGGGTGTTCGGCCTTCGCCATTTCTTGCCTCAATTCGGTATTAATGCGCTTTGTAGTTTCGATTGAACTGTCGTGGAGGACATTTCACACCGACTCAGACGGATTCGAAATGCATGGTGAACTGAGCTAGGATGCATATGAACTCTATTCGCGGTGTTTGGCACTTAGTTTCTTTTCATGCCTCGATTTCGTGTGAACAGAGTTTGTAGTTTCAACTGAAACCAATCTTAGAGCAAAGCTTCATACTGACTCAGACGGATTCAAGTTGCTCGCCAAAGAGAGCTAGGGTGCATGTCAACTCCATTCGGGGTATTTGGTACTCAATTTCATTTCGTGCCTCCATTTCGCACAAATGGAGTTGTAGTTTCAGCAGGAATCCGTCGTGGTGGAAAGTTTCACACCGACTCAAACGGATTTGAAATACATACGAAAAAGAGATTGGACACATATAAACTCCATTCGCGGTGTTTGGTACACACTTTCAGTACGTGTCTAGATTTTGTGCGCCTGTAGTTTGATTTGCCCAATGGAGCCCGTCGCGGAGAAAGCTTCACAGTGACATGGACGGATTCGTAATACAAGTCAAAATGAGCGAGGACACATATGAACATCATTCGAGGTGTTGGCTCTCTGTTTCATTGCGTGCCAAGATTTTTGCGTTCACGTAGTTTGCACATCCTAATAGAACTCCTCATCGAGGAAAGTTTAACACCAACTCAGATAGATCTGAAACGCATGCTGAAAAGTGTTAGGGCGCATATGAACCCCACTCAGGGCGTTTGGCACTCTGTTCATTTCGTGCCTCAATTTTGTACGAATGGAGTTCTAGTTTCGGATGGAACAGGTCATGGAGGAAAGTGTCACACCAAGTCGGACGTATTCAAAATGCATGCCAAAATGACAAAAAGGTGTACATAAACTCCGTTCAAGGGGTTTGGCACTTAGTTTCATTCCGTTCATCGGTTTGTGCTCCTGGAGTTTGCACTACCCAATGAAACCCGTCATCGGGGATAGCTTCACATCAACTCTGACAGATTCGATGTACATGCCAAAATAAGATGGAGCATAGATGAAAACCATCCGTAGTGTTTGGAACTCAATTTCATTTTGCGCCGAGATTTCATTCGAATTGAAGTTCAGGTGGAACCCATCGTGGAAAGAAGTTTCGCACCGACTCGGACGCATTCAAGATGCAAGCTAAAATGAGCTAGGGCACATATGAACTCCATTCGGGATGTTGGCACGCTGTTTCATTACGTTGGTCGATTTTCTGTGCAGGGAGTTTGTATTGCCCAATGGACCCTGTCGTGGACAAAGTTTCACACCGACTCAAACGGATTCAAATGCACGCCAAAATGAGCTAGGTGCATATGAACTCCATTGGGGTGTTTGGCACTCGCCATTTCATGCCTTGATTTCGCACGTATGGAGTTTGTAGTTTCAGAGGAACCCATCGTCGTGGAAAGTGTCACACCGACTCGGACGGATTTGAAATGCATGCCAAAATGAGCTTGGGCGATATGAGCTCCATCCGAGGTGTTGGCGATCGCCATTTCGTTCATTGATTTTGTGCTCGCAGTGTCCGTACTATCCAACGGTTCCCGGAGTTAAGTTTCACTCCAAGTTGGACGGATTCGAAATGCATGCCAAAATAAGCTACGTCGCATCTAAACTGCATTCTGGGTGTTAGACACTTAATTTTGTTTCGTGCCTTGATTTTGTATGAACGGAGTTTCTGCTTCCAATTAGAACCTGTCGTGGAGGAAACCTTCACACCGACCCAGACGGATTGAAAATAAATGTTGAAGTATGCTAGGGTGCATATGAATTCCATTCAGGGTGTTGGCACTCGATTTCATTTCGTGACTTGATTTCGTATGAATAGAGTTTGAAGTTTCGGACGGAACTCGTCGTAGAGGAAAGTGTCGTACCGACCCGGATCAAATCGAAATGCATGCCAAAATGAGGTAGGGTGTATATGAGTTCACTCGAGTTGTTTTTCAGTTAGTTTCTTTTCACGCGTTGATTTCGTATGAATGGCACTGTAGTAACGGTTGGAACCCGTCGTTGAGGAAAGTTTCACACCAACTCAGACAGATTCAAAATGCGTGCCAAAATGATGTAGGGTGCATATGAACTCCATTCGAGATGTTTCACAACCAGTTTCATTATATGCCACGATTTTGTGTGCATGGAGTTGTTGTTTCAGTTACAGCCCATTGTGGAGGAAAGTTTCACACCTATTCGGATGGATCCCATATGCATGCCAAAATTCGTTGGGGCGCATATGAACTCCAATGGGGTGTTCGGCCTTCAGTTTCATTTCTTGCCTCAATTCGGTATGAATGCAGTTTGTAGTTTCGATTGAAACTCTTCGTGGAGGACATTTCACACTGACTCAGACGGATTCGAAATGCATGGTGAACTGAGCTAGGATGCATATGAACTCTATTCGCGGTGTTTGGCACTTAGTTTCTTTTCATGCCTCAATTTCGTGTGAACAGAGTTTGTAGTTTCAACTGAAACCAATCTTAGAGCAAAGCTTCATACTGACTCAGACGGATTCAAGTTGCACGCCAAAGTGAGCTAGGGTGCATGCAACTCCATTCGGGGTATTTGGTACCCGGTTTCATTTCGTGCCTCTATTTCGTACAAATGGAGTTGTAGTTTCAGCAGGAATTCGTCGTGGTGGAAAGTTTCACACCGACTCAAACGGATTTGAAATACATACGAAAATGAGATAGGACACATATAAACTCCATTCGCGGTGTTTGGTACACACTTTCAGTACGTGTCTAGATTTTGTGCGCCTGTAGTTTGATTTGCCCAGTGGAGCCCGTCGCGGAGAAAGCTTCAGAGCGACATGAACGGATTCGTAATACATGTCAAAATGAGCGAGGACACATATGAACATCATTCGAGGTGTTGGCTCTCTGTTTCATTGCGTGCCAAGATTTTTGCGTTCACGTAGTTTGCACATCCTAATAGAACCCCTCGTCGAGGAAAGTTTAACACCAACTCAGATAGATCTGAAACGCGTGCTGAAAAGCGTTAGGGCGCATATGAACCCCACTCGTATGCTTGGCACTGCTCATTTCGTGCCTCAATTTTGTACGAATGGAGTTTGTAGTTTCGGATGGAACAGGTCATGGAGGAAAGTGTCACACCGAGTCGGACGTATTCAAAATGCATGCCAAAATGACCAAAGGTGTACATAAACTCCGTTCAAGAGGTTTGGCACTTTGTTTCATTCCGTTCATCGGTTTGTGCTCATGGAGTTTGCACTACCCAATGAAACCCGTCATCAGGGATAGTTTCACATCAACTCTGACAGATTCGATGTACATGCCAAAATAAGATAGAGCATAGATGAACACCATCCGTAGTGTTTGGAACTCAATTTCATTTTGCGCCGAGATTTCATACGAATTGAAGTTCAGGTGGAACCCATCGTGGAAAGAAGTTTCGCACCGACTCGGACGCATTCAAGATGCAAGCTAAAATGAGCTAGGGCACATATGAATTCCATTCGGGATGTTGGCACGCTGTTTCATTACGTTGGTCGATTTTCTGTGCAGGGAGTTTGTATTGCCCAATGGACCCTGTCGTGGACAAAGTTTCACACCGACTCAAACGGATTCGAAATGCACGCCAAAACGAGCTAGGGTGCATATGAACTCCTTTGGGGTGTTTGGCACTCAGTTTCATTTCATGCCTTGATTTCGTACGTATGGATTTTGTAGTTTCAGGTGGAACCCATCGTCGTGGAAAGTGTCACACTGACTCGGACGGATTTTAAATGCATGCCAAAATGAGCTAGGGCATATATGAGTATTGGCAGTCAGTTTCATTTCGTTCGTTGATTTTGTGCTCGCAGTGTCCGTACTATCCAACGGTTCCCGGAGTTAAGTTTCACTCCAAGTTGGACGGATTCGAAATGCATGCCAAAATGAGCTACATCGCATCTAAACTGCATTCTGGGTGTTTGACACTTAGTTTTGTTTCGTGTCTTGATTTTGTATGAATGGAGTTTCTGCTTCCAATTAGAACCTGTCATGGAGGAAACCTTCACACCGACCCAGACGGGTTCAAAATAAATGTTGAAGTGTGCTAGGGTGCATATGAATTCCATTCAGGGTGTTGGCACTCGATTTCATTTCGTGACTTGATTTCGTATGAATAGAGTTTGAAGTTTCGGACGGAACACGTCGTAGAGGACAGTGTCATACCGACCCGGATGAAATCGAAATGCATGCCAAAATGAGCTAGGCTGTATATGAGTTCCACTCGAGTTGTTTTTCACTTAGTTTCTTTTCACGCGTTGATTTCGTATGAATGGCACTGTAGTAACGGTTGGAACCCGTCGTTGAGGAAAGTTTCACACCAACTCAGACAGATTCAAAATGCGTGCCAAAATGATGTAGGGTGCATATGAACTCCATTCGAGATGTTTCACAACCAGTTTCATTATATGCCACGATTTTGTGTGCATGGAGTTTGTTGTTTCAGTTACAGCCCATTGTGGAGGAAAGTTTCACACCTACTCGGATGGATCCCAGATGCATGCCAAAATTCGTTGGGGCGCATATGAACTCCAACCGGGTGTTCGCCTTCGCCATTTCTTGCCTCAATTGGTATGAATGCGGTTTGTAGTTTCGATTGGAACTCGTCGTGGAGGACATTTCACACCGACTCGCACGGATTCGAAATGCGTGGTGAATCGAGCTAGGATGCATATGAACTCTATTCGCGGTGTTTGGCACTTAGTTTCTTTTCATGCCTCGATTTCCTGTGAATGAGTTTGTAGTTTCAATGAAACCAATCTTAGAGCAAAGCTTCATCTTGACTCAGACGGATTCAAGATGCACGCCAAAGTGAGCTAGGTGCATGTCAACTCCATTCGGGTATTTGGTACTCGATTTCATTTCGTGCCTCTATTTCGTACAAATGGAGTTGTAGTTTCAGCAGGAATCCGTCGCGGTGGAAAGTTTCACATCGACTTAAACGGATTTGAAATACATACGAAAATGAGATAGGACACATATAAACTCCATTCGCGGTGCTTGGTACACACTTTCAGTACGTGTCTAGATTTTGTGCGCCTGTAGTTTGATTTGCCCAATGGAGCCCGTCGCGGAGAAAGCTTCACAGCGACATGGACGGATTCGTAATACATGTCAGAATGAGCGAGGACACATATGAACATCATTCGAGGTGTTGGCTCTCTGTTTCATTGCGTGCCAAGATTTTTGCGTTCACGTAGTTTGCACATCCTAATAGAACCCCTCGTCGAGGAAAGTTTAACACCAACTCAGATAGATCTGAAACGCATGCTGAAAAGCGTTAGGGCACATATGAACCCCACTCAGGGCGTTTGGCACTTTGTTCATTTCGTGCCTCAAATTTGTACGAATGGAGTTTGTAGTTTCGGATGGAACAGGTCATGGAGGAAAGTGTCACACCGAGTCGGACGTATTCAAAGTGCATGCCA
The DNA here is from genome assembly GCA_036346575.1 of Dendrocalamus sinicus. NCBI lineage: Eukaryota > Viridiplantae > Streptophyta > Magnoliopsida > Poales > Poaceae > Dendrocalamus > Dendrocalamus sinicus. Next base: position 20,423,170 of record CM070664.1, read on the forward strand.
AAATGACCAAAGGTGTACATAAACTCCGTTCAAGGGGTTTGGCACTTAGTTTCATTCCGTTCATCGGTTTGTGCTCATGGAGTTTGCACTACCCAATGAAACCCGTCATCGGGGATAGTTTCACATCAACTCTGACAGATTGGATGTACATGCCAAAATAAGATAGAGCATACATGAACACCATCCGTAGTGCTTGGAACTCAATTTCATTTTGTGCCGAGATTTCATACGAATTGAAGTTCAGGTGGAACCCATCGTGGAAAGAAGTTTCACACCGACTCGGACACATTCAAGATGCAAGCTAAAATGAGCTAGGGCACATATGAATTCCATTCGGGATGTTGGCACGCTGTTTCATTACGTTGGTCGATTTTCTGTGCAGGGAGTTTGTATTGCCCAAAGGACCCTGTCGTGGACAAAGTTTCACACCGACTCAAACGGATTCGAAATGCACGCCAAAATGAGCTAGGGTGCATATGAACTCCATTGGGGTGTTTGGCAGTCAGTTTCATTTTTGCCCTGATTTCGTACGTATCGAGTTTGTAGTTTCAGGTGGAACCAATCGTCGTGGAAAGTGTTACACTGACTCGGACGGATTTGAAATGCATGCCAAAATGAGCTAGGGCGTATATGAGCTCCATCCGAGGTATTGGCAGTCAGTTTCATTTCGTTCATTGATTTTGTGCTCGCAGTGTCCGTACTATCCAACGGTTCCCGGAGTTAAGTTTCACTCCAAGTTGGACGGATTCGAAATGCATGCCAAAATGAGCTACATCGCATCTAAACTGCATTCTGGGTGTTTGACACTTAGTTTTGTTTCGTGCCTTGATTTTGTATGAATGGAGTTTCTGCTTCCAATTAGAACCTGTCGTGGAGGAAACCTTCACACCGACCCAGACGGACTCAAAATAAATGTTGAAGTGTGCTAGGGTGCATATGAATTCCATTCAGGGTGTTGGCACTCGATTTCATTTCGTGACTTGATTTCGTATGAATAGAGTTTGAAGTTTCGGACGGAACTCGTCGTAGAGGACAGTGTCATACCGACCCGGATGAAATCGAAATGCATGCCAAAATGAGCTAGGGTGTATATGAGTTCACTCGAGTTGTTTTTCACTTAGTCTCTTTTCACGTGTTGATTTCGTATGAATGGCACTGTAGTAACGGTTGGAACCCGTCGTTGAGGAAAGTTTCACACCAACTCAGACAGATTCAAAATGTGTGCCAAAATGATGTAGGGTGCATATGAACTCCATTCGAGATGTTTCACAACCAGTTTCATTATATGCCACGATTTTGTGTGCATGGAGTTTGTTGTTTCAGTTACAGCCCATTGTGGAGGAAAGTTTCACACCTACTCGGATGGATCCCAGAAGCATGCCAAAATTCGTTTGGGCGCATATGAACTCCAATCGGGGTGTTCGGCCTTTAGTTTCATTTCTTGCCTCAATTCGGTATGAATGTAGTTTGTAGTTTCGATTGGAACTCGTCGTGGAGGACATTCCACACCGACTCAGACGGATTCGAAATGCATGGTGAACTGAGCTAGGATGCATATGAACTCTATTCGCGGTGTTTGGCACTTAGTTTCTTTTCATGCCTCGATTTGGTGTGAACGGAGTTTGTAGTTTCAACTGAAACCAATCTTAGAGCAAAGCTTCATACTGACTCAGACGGATTCAAGATGCACGCCAAAGTGAGCTAGGGTGCATGTCAACTCCATTCGGGGTATTTGGTACTCAGTTTCATTTCGTGCCTCTATTTCGTACAAATGGAGTTGTAGTTTCAGCAGGAATCCGTCGCGGTGGAAAGTTTCACACCGACTCAAACGGATTTGAAATACATACGAAAATGAGATAGGACACATATAAACTCCATTCGCGGTGCTTGGTACACACTTTCAGTACGTGTCTAGATTTTGTGCGCCTGTAGTTTGATTTGCCCAATGGAGCCCGTCGCGGAGAAAGCTTCACAGCGACATGGACGGATTCGTAATACATGTCAAAATGAGCGAGGACACATATGAACATCATTCGAGGTGTTGGCTCTCTGTTTCATTGCGTGCCAAGATTTTTGCGTTCACGTAGTTTGCAGATCCTAATAGAACCCCTCGTCGAGGAAAGTTTAACACCAACTCAGATAGATCTAAAACGCATGCTGAAAAGCGTTAGGGCGCATATGAACCCCACTCAGGGCGTTTGGCACTCTATTCATTTCGTGCCTCAATTTTGTACGAATGGAGTTTGTAGTTTCGGATGGAACAGGTCATGGAGGAAAGTGTCACACCGAGTCGGACGTATTCAAAATGCATGCCAAAATGACCAAAGGTGTACATAAACTCCGTTCAAGGGGTTTGGCACTTAGTTTCATTCCGTTCATCAGTTTGTGCTCCTGGAGTTTGCACTACCCAATGAAACCTGTCATCGGGGAAAGTTTCACATCAACTCTGACAGATACGATGGACATGCCAAAATAAGATGGAGCATAGATGAACACCATCCGTACTGTTTGAACTCAATTTCATTTTGTGCCGAGATTTCATACGAATTGAAGTTCAGGTGGAACCCATCGTGGAAAGAAGTTTCGCACCAACTCGGAGGCATTCAAGATGCAAGCTAAAATGAGCTAGGGCACATATGAATTCCATTCGAGATGTTGGCACGCTGTTTCATTACGTTGGTCGATTTTCTGTGCAGGGAGTTTGTATTACCCAATGGACCCTGTCGTGGACAAAGTTTCACACCGACTCAAACGGATTCGAAATGCACGCCAAAATGAGCTGGGGTGCATATGAACTCCATTGGGGTGTTTGGCACTCGCCATTTCATGCCTTGATTTCGCATTTATGGATTTTGTAGTTTCGTGGAACCCATCGTCGTGGAAAGTGTCACACCGACTCGGACGGATTTGAAATGCATGCCAAAATGAGCTAGGCGTATATGAGATCCATCCGAGGTATTGGCGCCGCTTTCATTTCGTTCATTGATTTTGTGCTCGCGATGTCCGTACTATCCAACGGTTCCGGAGTTAAGTTTCACTCCAAGTTGGACGGATTCAAATGCATGCCAAAATGAGCTACATCGCATCTAAAGCGCATTCGGGTGTTTGACACTTAGTTTTGTTTCGTGCCTTGATTTTGTATTAATGGAGTTTCGCTTCCAATTAGAACTCGTCGTGGAGGAAACCTTCACATCGACCTGCACGGATTCAAAATAAATGTTGAACTGTGCTAGGGTGCATATGAATTCCATTCAGGGTGTTGGCACTCGATTTCATTTCGTGACTTGATTTCGTACGAATAGAGTTTGAAGTTTCAGACGGAACTCGTCGTAGAGGAAAGTGTCATACCGACCTGGATGAAATCGAAATGCATGCCAAAATGAGCTAGGGTGTATATGAGTTCCACTCGAGTTGTTTTTCACTTAGTTTCTTTTCACGCGTTGATTTCGTATGAATGACACTGTAGTAACGGTTGGAACCCGTCGTTGAGGAAAGTTTCACACCAACTCAGACAGATTCAAAATGCGTGCCAAAATGATGTAGGGTGCATATGAACTCCATTTGAGATGTTTCACAACCAGTTTAATTATATGCCACGATTTTGTGTGCATGGAGTTTGTTGTTTCAATTACAAGCCATTGTGGAGGAAAGTTTCACACCTGTTCAGATGGATCCCAGATGCATGCCAAAATTTGTTGGGGGCGCATATGAACTCCAATCGGGGTGTTCGGCCTTCAGTTTCATTTCTTGCCTCAATTCGGTATGAATGCAGTTTGTAGTTTCGATTGGAACTCGTCGTGGAGGACATTTCACACCGACTCGCATTTAATTCAAATGCATGGTGAACTGAGCTAGGATGCATGTGAACTCTATTCGCGGTGTTTGGCACTTAGTTTCTTTTCATGCCTCGATTTCGTGTGAACAGAGTTTGTAGTTTCAACTGAAACCAATCTTAGAGCAAAGCTTCATACTGACTCAGACGGATTCAAGATGCACGCCAAAGTGAGCTAGGGTGCATGTCAACTGCATTCGGGGTATTTGTTACTCAGTTTCATTTCGTGCCTCTATTTCGTACAAATGGAGTTGTAGTTTCAGCAGGAATCCGTCGCGGTGGAAAGTTTCACACCGACTCAAACGGATTTGAAATACATACTGTCGTAGGGGTGGCCCCCACCTAAACCCAGCAGGCCTGGTAGGAAGTTATAAGGCCCAGAATAGGCCACGTGTAATAACACAAATGCCCCTGAAGGGGAGGATCAGCTGTAAGGGCATAATTGTAAAGGCACTCCCCATGTGTATATATATAGAATACCGGCCATGGGGAGAAGGCAGGCCATCATACTCATTTCCACCACTCTCCACTACCATCTCTCTCTCTGTTTGGTCTATAGCCACGACAGTTGGAGCCGTCCGTGGGGAGGACAAGGACAAGCCTGAAGACCGAAGAAGAAGGATGGCACCAAAAAGCCGTCGGCAAATGAAGGAAAGAAGGCGGCGGGCGGGCGTTGTATGAATACGGGGCTTCGCATCGGCGGCGGTGGCGCGGTAGCGGCGCGCGCGCGTAGCCGAAGACGTCGACGTCCGCGCGGTGATGACCAACCCCATCACCGGCACCGCGACGACCAACCCCATCACCGGCATCGCAACAACCAACCTCGTCACCGGCACCGCGACAACAAATCGTCACCGCACGCGGCGACTAACCTCGTCACCGGCACGCGGCGACCCACCCGTCACGGCGTCGCGAGGACGGACCCGCGGTCGAAGACGCGTCGACGGTGCGGCGACAACCGACCCGCCGACGCAACGACACCGACCTCGCTGCCCGCCCAACCCTCACCGGCAGCGCGGGCCGGGCGGTTCGAGGTAGCCACGACGGAGCGACCGGCAGCTCGGGACCTCGCGACGCGGTCGTGCCCGCGCCGATCCGACCGTTGGGAGTACCGACGACCCCGCCTGCACAGGCGGCAGAAAGCGCCCTGCTGACGGCCCTCAACGCATTCCAGCGGGAGCTAGGGGACCTTCGCGGAGCCGTCCGAGATATGCAAAAGGCTCGGAGCCCGCAGGCCGCGCCAGTAATCGCGCCCGAGCCCACACCGGAGAGGGCGGACAGTCGCGAAGCCCCCACGTCTAGCCGCGTGCCGCTGCGGCGCGTAGATCTGGAGTCCCCGCTTTCGGCGGGGCTGCAGCAGGCGGCATGGCCCGAAGACTTCAAGTTTCCTAGCGCCATCGACTCATACAAAGGCGACACGGACCCCCGCGAGTTCGTGCGCATGTACAAAACCGCGATCGAAGCCGCGGGCGGAGACGACACCACGAAGGCGAAGGGACTCCCCCTCGCGCTGCAAGGCGTGGCACTCTCTTGGTTCTTTACCATAGAGCCGGGCTCCATCTACACGTGGGAGCGGCCGGCGTCGCCTCACAACAACTTCCAAGGAAACTACGTCGACCGAGTCAACGCGGACCAACTCTTTGCTGTCAAGCAAAAACCCTCGGAGAAGCCCCGGGACTACTTCAAACGCTTCGCCAAGATGCATCCATACAGGGCCTTCGTCCGGGCCCGACGACCGAGTATAACGCGCGAAAGCCAATCAAGACGGTGGCGAAGCTCTTTGACAAAATGGAGGAATATGCCAGGGCGGAAGAAGATGCGCGGCGAAGGCAAGGGGACGACTCCGACACCAACCAGGCCGGAGCCTCGGCAAAAGCCGAAGATCCCCCGAAGAATGGCTCTTCGAAGGGAAAACGTAAGCAGGAGTCGTCCAGGGACGCACCCGACCGCAGGAACGCCTCGCATAAGGAGTCATCCGATCAGCCCAAGCGCGGCCAGCAGAAGTCGAGGCGAAATCGGTACGTCCTCGACATTGAAGGCGGTTCCGACGAGGCGCTGCGCGCGGCGAGTCGGCGCCGTGGTGGGAAGCGCGCGCGGGCGGGCGCGACGATAAAGGTCATGGAGATTACGACGACCAGCACCAGGGACTGTGGTGTGTGGTCCACGGCCGCGGCAATCATGATACCCGCACCTGCACCTCCATCGCGGCGCTCCGTGATAGCGTCGCTAGGGACAGGAACCCGGAGACGCATCCGCCCGTGGTGGCCCACGTTCAATTCCCGTACGAGGCCCCCATGCAGGTACAGGGGCAAGGGATGCAACCCCAGGAAGGTACCTTGCGGATCCAAGCTCACGTACAGCAGCCTCGGGAGGGCCTCCTGTCGCTGCAGGCCCCGGAGGCAACCCACCGCAGGATCATTAACGTCATATCCGGAGGTTCTGCGGCGGAATTTGCCTCAGCACGGCAGCAGAAGGCCTATGCGCGAAGACTACATCACGTGGCGGCATACCCAGCGCAGGCACCCCCGGGCTGGGCGCAGCACGAAGTTACATTCACACCGATGGCGCCCAAGGCGTGGACTTCCTCATCGGGACCCCTGGTCATCCGGGTCACTATCGCGGGATGCGGCGTGGGCGTGCCACGGTAGGCGGCGGTAGCTCGCGAGCGTATTGTTTGCGGCGCCTTCGACCGGATGGGGATCCTCGAAGCCGCCTAGGGCCTCGGGAATCCCACCTGCGGGGCTTGGGGACAGCCCTGCGGGTACTGGGCCAAATAGGTCTTCAAGTCTCCTTCACCAAGATGACAATGTGCGGGCGAAGATGCCACCTTCGGCGTGGTCGACCTTCCGTACCCTACAATGCTATATTAGGTGCCCAATCCTCAACTCCTTCGGCGGTACCACATCACGGCTATCTATGCATGAAGATCCGGGTCCCGGGCCATCATCACCATCCGCGACGACTGCATATGGCCCGCGCGCCGAGCCCGGTGCAGTGCCCGTCGCGGCCCAACGGCGCTCCTAGAGTGGCGTCATAGCACGGAGGTCCGGGGCCATTCGAGGCGCCATGACGAACCACGTAGATGTCTAGCAACTAGAGGCTTCGCCTCACCAAGGGCAAGCGGTTAGTATATCCACCCCTTGTAGTTGCTTACCCGCAAAGCGGGAGGTAATGAAGATCGCCGTTTGTCACTAATCTTTCTTCATCACGCGCAGAAATGCGCGCGGCGCGCGCGCGAGCTCAGCCAACGCGCGTTCCGCGATGTAAAACAAAGACGCTGCGTTCGGCGTGTGCACTCGGCGTAGCCAAAGGTGACGGGCCTGAGTATAAACAAAGACGCACGTTCGCGTGTGCACTCGCCGTAGCTAGGGGTACGGGACTGAGTATAAATCGAAGTCGCACGTTCACGTGTGCACTCACCGTAGGCAAAGGTGACGAGCACGAGTATAAACAAAGACGCGTTCGGCGTGTGCACTCGCCGTAGCCAAAGGTGGCGGGCACAGTATAAACAAAGACGCGCGTTCGCGTGTGCACTCGCCGTAGCCAGCGTGCGGGATCGAGTATAAATCGAAGTCACACGTTTGCGTGTGCACTCGCGCGTAGCCAAAGGTGACGGGCCTGAGTATAAACAAAGATGCACGTTCGCGTGTGCACTCGCCGTAGCCAAAGGTGACGGGCCCGAGTATAAACAAAGACGCGCGTTCGCATGTGCACTCGTCGTAGCGAGTGCACGGATGAGTATAAATCGAGTCGCACATTTGCGTGTGCACTCGCCGTAGCCAAAGGTGACGGGCTGAGTATAAACAAAGACGCACATTCGGCGTGTGCACTCGCCGTAGCTGAGTGCACGGATGAGTATCATCGAAGTCGCGCGTCGCGTGTGTGCACTCGCCGTAGCCAAAGGTGACGGGCCTGAGTATAAACAAAGACGCACGTTCGCGTGTGCACTCGCCGTAGCTGGGGTATGGGATGAGTATAAATCAAGTCGCACCTTCGCGTGCACTCGCCGTAGCCAAAGGTGACGAGCACGAGTATAAATAAAGACGCACCGGGGCGCCCTCGCGCGCACCGGTCTGGACTTTAAATAAGGCGTGGCGTCGAGGTCCGCCTCCGCACGCACCCGCCTACGGACTTTAAAATAAGGCGTGGCGTCGAGGTCCGCCTCGCACGCGCCGATCTACGGACTTTAAATAAGGCGTGGCGTCGAGGTTCGCCTCCGCACGCACCCGGTCTACGGACTTTAAATAAGGCGTGGCGTCGAGGTGCGCCTCCGCGCGCGAGTCTCCGGACTATAAAGGAAAGCGTGGCGTCGAGGTTCGCCTCGCACGCGCGCGATCTACGGACTTTAAATAAGGCGTGGCGTCGAGTGCGCCTCGCACGCGCGAGTCTCCGGACTATAAAGGAAGGCGTGGCGTCGAGGTTCGCCTCGCACGCGCGATCTACGGACTTTAAAAAGACGTGGCGTCGAGTGCGCCTCGCACGCGCAAGTCTCGGACTATAAAGGAAGTCATAGCGTCGAGTGCGCCTCCGCACATGCGAGTCTCCGGACTATAAAGAAAGGCGGAGCGCCGAGGTCCGCCTCCGCACACGCCAGTCTACGGACTATAACAAGGCAAAGTGCGGGGTTCCGCCTCCGCACACGCCAGTCCACGGGCTGTAAAAGGTGAGATGCCAGCGGCGCCCCCATAGCGCCATTCTAAGGAACCCTTGCGCCGCTACTTCGCCAACGGTGGCATCAACACACAGCGCATATCCTAAAATGCTAGGAAATCTGCATATCGGAAAAATCACAAGTACAAAGGCCCGGCAACATCCTTGCCGCTCTAAGCCGCTATCCCGCGGGTTCGTCCTTAACACGCGCTAAAGCTGGGGCCTCGCTCGAAGAGGGCCGGCCCGCCCAAAAGTCAGCGACTCTTGACCCTTCGCGGCGTCGGCGTGGTCGGGTTGAAAGGTCGGCCGCAAGAAGTCGGCCCCATAACGGCCGCCGGATATAGGCGAGTCGAATGCATGCCGCAAGTGTGTACTTTATTCGCAAAAAGAGGCGCATACAACACACGCCTACATCTTGGCACCACGGTGTCGGACTGCGGTTCCGGCGCCCGGAGGGCCCAGCGCCGCCCTCGTCGCATCGAGGACCCCGTCGAAAAATGGCGAGGCTCCCGCCCGTGAGCGACTTCGAGCTCGATCCGTGCAGCATCCGGCCCAACGTAAGCCCGATCCGGTCGGCGAAGGGCGAGGGCACGGCGAGGAGCGGGCGGCGCCGACATTACTCGCCCCGCCGTCATCTCGGTGGGGTCATCCAGCCCGGCGACGTGTGTACAACCGCGGTGCTGCAGGAGCGCACACACCAAGCATGCCGACGTGTACGCACAGTGGGTGCCAAAGGACATCGCCGCGTCGCGCGCAACATTGGCGGCATCCCCGATCCAGCGGAGCGTCCGAGACAACTCCTCCGGGCCGAAAGCGCGGTCCGGCACCTCAGTTACCAGCTCTTGAAGATGGCTCTCCAGCGCTTGCATGGCGTCCCACGCAACCACCGAGGCATCGCCAAGCGTCTGGTTACGCTCCGCCAGAGTCAAGGCAAGTTCGCCTTTTTCCCTCTCTAGCGAGGCGACCTGCGCCAGGAGCCTGTCTCGCTCCGCCGCAAACTTTTCTTCAGCAGCTGCGCGCCGACTCTGCGCCGGCGCAACAAGTCCCTCGGCGTGTGCCCTCACCGGCACATTCCGCTTCGGTGGCGGATGAGGCGTCTGGGCGAGCGGGCTCCGGAGGCCAGCGTACCTCCTCCTCGGTGACCCGCGATCTATCCTCGGCGCCTTTGGTCACGAGTATGGACGCTTGCAAGGCCTGCCCGGCACAAAGTGCAGCAGGGAGAAGACTCGGCAAGCTCAACTAGATCGGCGTGGTTGCATGAGTACCACCCTCACCCTGACAACTCGGCGTCCTCGGCGTCCCGCACCGTAGGCCTGCAGCACTTGCGGGTCGACGCTCGTGGCCGCGTCATTCACAATCCCGCGCCACGCCCTCAGCGTATCCGGAGGCGGCACAAAGTCAGCGGGGCTCACGCGCTCGGAGGCTCCGCGTTCCGCCGAGTGCTCCCCCTCCGGAATGAGCAATGCTGCAAACAGGGATACGGGTGAGCGCCCCAAGGCATAAAAGCACACACCAGAGTAAGCTAAGCCACCTTACCTTCGGTAGAAGGAATGGCCCCGCCGCGGGCAAAAGCCTCCGTGTTCGGGGAGGGCGACGGCTGTCCCCGCGCGGCGGGTGGCGTGGCCAGGGGGCAGAAGGCGCGTATACCGCAGGGTCTCCGGTGCTTGCACTGGCGTCCCAAGCCGATGCCGTGGCCACAGCGAATCCCAGCGGTGTCGGTGGAGCTCCGGCCGCACGCACGGCCGTTTAGCCAGGGCAGCCAGCGGCGACACCGCCCCCGTAGCCGCGGTTAGCGAAGCCCCCGCGGCTGTCGTGCCCGGGGACGAAGGTTCCACGGTGGCAGTTGTCGCAGGGGGCACCTCGGTTTCTGCTGCTGTTGGTAAGGGTAGCACGGCTCCGTGCGCCCCCGCGGAAGGCGCCTCCGGCACCACGGCGGCCACGGTCGAAAGCTCCACCTCGACATCGTCGGTCCGCACGGGTGCCGCCTCGGTGACTTCGGCGGTCGGTGAGGCTTCCCCCCTTCGGCCGCTCGCGGTAAACCCGCCGTCCGGGACGCTCGGCGAAGATACCTCGCCTTCGATGTCTACACCGCCCAAACCGGAATCGGCATACCTCGCCAAGTCCGACCCCGCGTCCGCCGCACCCTCGGACGCACTAGCAGCAGCAGCAGCCGCCGCGCCAAGCGCGGCAGGCGCCCCGCCGTGGCCCCTCTTCCGAGACGGGGTCTTCTTCTTCTTCGCTGCACCATCGTCTGGAGCGACACGGTCCGGCATGGCAAGGCCCAGAGCCTCGCACACGCGGTTGATTCGCCCCAGCCCCGCCTCGGCAATAGCAGCCGCGCGCTGCTCGTGCTCCCTGCCAGTGTACGAGCCCAGGAATACGCGCACGGCTTGCTCCGCCTCCTCCAAGGAAATCCCTGAAACAAAGGAGAAGACCATCAGCATATAACGCATTCCGCGTGAACAAAGGAGAGACACGAGCGAGGCTTACGGAGATCGACGGGCGCCGGCAGCAAGCAAACCCATGGCAAAACATTGTCGTCTCGATGCCTCTCGGCGGCAAGACGCCAGTCACGGGCAAGCGGCGCCACGCCGTACATCACAAACTCTTCGGCGAGGTCGCGCATGTTGAAGCGGGCGGCCACGCCTACGAGCCGCTGGACCCTCCGCTTGTCCTCGTCATCGAGTGTTCGGCCGGGCGAGGGCTTGAACGCGATTGGTCGGCCTGTGCACTCAAGGCCGCTCCCGCTCTCCACATGGTGGTAGAACCACCGCTTCATCCAATAAGACTCCCACTTCCCGCGAGTTGCGTTCGCGGGGAAGAGCTTCTTGCACGATGGACGAAGGACAAAGGTGATGCTACCGAAGCTTGACAGCGTCCCGTCCTTCCGGTCCTTGCGCTGGCATCGTGCCTCGTGAAGGTAGGTGAACAACGAGGCGCTGGGCCAACACGCCCCTGAGCGTAAGGCCCAGTTGTACACCGCGAGCCGGGCCACGGCGTTGAGTCGATTGCGCGCCGCTCGGCCGAAGGTCCACAAAGACGTCGCCCACGACAGCCGTCGCGGGGATGCGGAGCCCCGCGTCGAAAAAGGCAACGAACACGACCGCCTCCGACCTCTCGGGATGTGGTTTTGTCTCGTTGGCAGCGGGCAATCGTACCTCCTGGCACTCGGACAATTTCCCCGCGCGCAGTAGCCCTTGGATCGTCTCCTCAGTCACGAGCGAGGGGCCTAGCTCACCGGAGAATGTGCCTTTCTCCTCCGCCACCAGCCACTCCTTGTCAGCCGCCGTCGGGTCGCGCTCTTGGAGCGTGTATTTCACCTTTAACTGCGAGGACCGCCGGCGAACGACAAAGCCACCAACCATCCGCCGCGCCGCTGTCGGAGGCCATTGCTTCACGAGAGATTGAAGCGGTGAAGATATCGCGAAAGTGTCGAGAACGGAGCAGGCAGGAAAAAGGGCGTAAAGGTGCGGGGGCGCTGTTACAGGGGGGCTATTTCAAGCCACCTCGCCCGTACCGCTGCTATCGAAGCGTCGCAACGATCCGCATGCCGGATGCAGCCGCAGAGGTGTAAAGGTCCGCCCCGCACGATCCCCTGTAACGGAAAGCGAAGTGTCACGAAGGTCCGCGTCGGGGCGCGACCGCAGTCGTACAAGCGCCCGTCCAGCGCAATGCCCCATACCCAAAGCTGGAAGGCCACGACCACAAGCGCCAAGGGCCATCACAGCACAATGCTACCTAGCCGCAGTTAAAGGCGCATTAATGGGCTAGGGGATCACAACCGCTCCGGCGCCGTGCCATTCACTGCCCGCCCCGTGTCCCCCTTGCCTAGGGAAGAGGCGAGCGGCCGCGCACACGCAACCGTCCACATCCCGCTGCCCGCCAGTCGTAGGCCGCCATGTGCCCCGGGCGCGTCGGGTCGCACGGTACGGGAACCTAACCCTGGCAGGCCGTGGGCCGGCGTGATTCCAGGAACCTCTACAGCGCAAGATCGCATCGCAAGATCCCGGAGTCACCATACGCGTGGCGGTATTCGCGAGGCGAGGGCGCCAGCTTCGCCACCACCCGTTCGAAGGGTAGGGGACGGAGCACGCGTGTCTACTTCGACTAGGCGCCAGCTTCGCTACCACCCGTTCGAAGGGTAGGAAACGGAGCGCGCGTGTCTACCTCGACTAGGCGCCAGCTTCGCTGCCACCCGTTCGAAGGGTAGGGGACGGAGCGAGCACGCGTCTACCTCGACTAGGCGCCAGCTTCGCTGCCACCCGTTCAAAGGGTAGGGGACGTAGCGCGCGCGTCTACGTCGACTAGGCGCCAGCTTCCCTACCACCCGTTCGAAGGGAAGGGGACGGAGCGCGCGTGTCAACGTCGACTAGGCGCCCGGCCGCGCCACCCGTTCGAAGGTAGGAAGCGGGCGCGCGTCTACCTCGACCAGGCGCCAGCCGCCGCCACGCGTTCGAAGGGTAGGGGCGAAGCACGCGCGTCGTCGACCAGGCGCCGCTTCCACGCCACCCGTTCGAAGGGTAGGGGCGAGCGCGCGTCTACCGACTGGCGCCAGCCGCGCGCCACCCGTTGAAGGTAGGGGCGGAGCGCGCGCGCGTCGTCGACTAGGCGCCGCCTTCCACGCCACCGTTCGAAGGGTAGGGGCGGGCGCGCGCGTGTCAACGTCGACTAGGCGCCCGCCGCGCCACCCGTTCGGCGGGTAGGACACGAGCGCGGCGCGCCTACCTCGACCAGGCACCGGCCGCGCCACCCGTTCGAAGGGTAGGGGCGAACACGCCGTCTCGTCGACTGGCGCCCGGCTTCCCGGCACCCGTTCGAAGGGTAGGGGACGGCGCGCGCGTCTTTCGACTGGCGCCGCCTTCCCGCCACCCTTCGAAGGGTAGGGGCGGGCGCGTTCGTGTCTGCCGACTAGGCGCCGCCGCTGCCACCCGTTCAAGGGTAGGGCACGGGCGCGCGCGTCTACATCGACTAGGCGCCAGCTTCGCGCCACCCGTTCCAAGCGTAGGGGCGGGCGCGCGCGTCTACCTCGACTGGCGCCAGCCGCGCCACCCGTTCGAAGGGTAGGGGCCGGAGCGCGCGCGTCTACGTCGACTAGGAGCCAGCTTCCCTGCCACCCGTTCGAAGGGTAGGGGCGGGCGCGCGCCTCGTCGACCAGGCGCCGCCCGCGCCACCCGTTCGAAGGGTAGGGGCGGAGCGCGCGTCTACATCGACTAGGCGCCGGCCGCGCCACCCGTTGGAAGGGTAGGGGACGGAGCGCACGCGCGTCTACCTCGACTAGGCGCCGGCCGCGCAACCCGTTCGAAGGTAGGGGCGGAGCGCGCGCGTCGTCGACTAGAGCCAACTTCCCCGCCACCCGTTCAAGGGTAGGGGCGGGCGCGCGCCTCGTCGACTAGGCGCGGCCGCCGCCACCCGTTCAAGGGTAGGGAACGGAGCGAGCGCGCGTCTACCTCGACTGGGCGCCAGCTTCGCTGCCACCCGTTCGAAGGGTAGGGGACGGAGCGCGCGCGTCACGTCGACTAGGCGCCAGCTTCGCTGCCACCCGTTCGAAGGTAGGGGCGGAGCGCGCGCGTCTGCGCCGACTGGCGCCGGCTTCGCGCCACCCGTTCAAGGGTAGGGGCGGGCGTCGCGGCGTCGTCGACTGGCGCCGGCTTCCCCGCCACCCGTTCGAAGGGTAGGGGCGGGCGCGCGTGTCAACGCGTCGACTAGGCGCCCGGCCGCGCCACCCGTTCAAGGGTAGGACACGGGCGCGCGTCTACCTCGACCAGGCGCCAGCCGCGCCACCCGTTCGAAGGGTAGGGGACGGAGCACGCGCGTCCACGTCGACTAGGCGCCAGCTTCCCTGCCACCCGTTCGAAGGGTAGGGGACGGAGCGCGCGCGTCTGCTTCGACTAGGCGCCAACTTCGCTGCCACCCTTTCAAAGGGTAGGGGACGGAGCGCGCGTGTCTCCTTCGACTAGGCGCCAGCTTCGCTGCCACCCGTTCGAAGGGTAGGGGACGGAGCGCGCGCGTCGTCGACTAGGCGCCAGCCGCGCCACCCGTTCAAGGGTAGGGGCGGGCGCGCGCGTCGTCGACTAGGAGCCGCTTCCGCCACCCGTTCGAAGGTAGGGGCGGAGCGCGCGCCTCGTCGACTAGGCGCCACCGCCGCGCCACCCGTTCGAAGGTAGGGGCGGGCGCGCGCGTCTACATCGACTGGCGCCCCAGCCACGCCACCCGTTCGAAGGGTAGGGGCGGAGCGCGCGCGTCTACCTCGACTGGGCGCCAGCCGCGCCACCCGTTCGAAGGTAGGGGCGGGCGCGCGCGCGTCACGTCGACTAGGAGCCAACTTCCCGCCACCCGTTCGGCGGGTAGGGGCGGGCGCGCGCCTCGTCGACTAGGCGCCCGGCCGCTGCCACCCGTTCGAAGGGTAGGGAACGGAGCGGCGCGCGTCTACCTCGGCCGGGCGCGGCCGCTGCCACCACGTTCGAAGGGTAGGGGCGGGCGCGCGCGTCGTCGCCGACGGCGCCCGCCTTCCCGCCACCCGTTCGAAGGGTAGGGGCGGAGCGCCGCGCCTCTCTTCCGACTAGGCGCCCGGCCGCGCCACCGTTGAAGGGTAGGGGCGGGCGTGCGTCGTCGTCGACTAGGCGCCGGCTTCCCGCCACCCGTTCGAAGGGTAGGGGCGGGCGCGCGTGTCAACGTCGACTGGCGCCCGGCCGCGCCACCCGTTCGAAGGGTAGGACACGGAGCGCGCGCGTCTACCTCGACTAGGCGCCAGCTTCGCTGCCACCCGTTCGAAGGGTAGGGGACGGAGCACGCGCGTCCACGTCGACTAGGCGCCAGCTTCCCTGCCACCCGTTCGAAGGGTAGGGGACGGAGCGCGCGCTCGCTTTCGACTGGCGCCAACCGCCGCCACCCTTTCAAAGGGTAGGGGCGGAGCGCGTGTCTCCTTCGACTAGGCGCCACCGCGCCACCCGTTCAAGGGTAGGGGCGGAGCGCGCGCGTCGTCGACTAGGCGCCAGCCGCGCCACCCGTTCGAAGGGTAGGGGCGGGCGCCGCGTCTACCTCGACTAGGCGCCAGCCGCGCCACCCGTTCAAGGGTAGGGGCGAAGCACGCGCGTCCACGTCGACCAGGCGCCGGCTTCCCGCCACCCGTTCAAGGGTAGGGGACGGGCGCGCGCTCTACCGACTAGGCGCCAACCGCTGCCACCCTTTCCAAGGGTAGGGGCGGAGCGCGCGCGTGTCTGCCGACTAGGCGCCCGCCCGCTGCCACCCGTTCGAAGGTAGGGGCGGGCGCGCGCGTCACGTCGACCAGGCGCCGGCCGCGCCACCCGTTCGAAGGGTAGGGGCGGAGCGCGCGCGTCGTCGACTAGGAGCCAGCTTCCCGCCACCCGTTCAAGGGTAGGGGCGGGCGTCGCGCTGCGTCGTCGACCAGGCGCCAGCCGCTGCCACCCGTTCAAGGGTAGGGAATGGAGCGAGCGCGCGCTACCTGATCGGGCGCCCGGCCGCCGCCACCCGTTCGAAGGGTAGGGGACGGAGCACGCGCGTCTACGTCGACTAGGCGCCAGCTTCGCTGCCACCCGTTCGAAGGGTAGGACACGGAGCGCGCACGTCTACCTCGACTAGGCCCAGCTTCGCTGCAACCCATTCGAAGTGTAGGGGATGGAGCGCGCGTGTCTACGTCGACTAGGCGCCAGCTTCCCTGCCACCCGTTCGAAGGGTAGGGAACGGAGCGAGCGCGCGTCTAACCTCGACTAGGAGCCAGCTTCGCTGCCACCCGTTCGAATGGTAGGGGACGGAGCGCGCGTGTCAACGTCGACTAGGCTCCAGCTTCGCTGCCACCCGTTCGAAGGGTAGGAAATGGAGCGCGCGCGTCTACCTCGACTAGGCGCCAGCTTCGCTGCCACCCGTTCGAAGGGTTGGGGATGGAGCACGCGCGTCTACGTCGACTAGGCGCCAGCTTCCCTGCCACCCGTTCGAAGGGTAGGGGTCGGAGCGCGCGTCTGCCCGACTAGGCGCCAGGCCGCGCCACCCTTCGAAGGGTAGGGACGGAGCGCGCCGCGCTCTGCCGACTAGGCGCCACCGCTGCCACCTGTTCGAAGGGTAGGGGCGGGCGCGGCGCTCACGTCGACTAGGCGCCAGCTTCGCTGCCACCCGTTCGAAGGGTAGGACACGAAACGCCCGCGTCTACCTCGACTAGGCGCCAACTTCGCTGCCACCCGTTCGAACGGTAGGGGACGGTGCGCGCGCGTCTACGTCGACTAGGAGCCAGCTTCCCTGCCACCCGTTCGAAGGGTAGGGGACGGAGTGCGCGCATCTACGTCGACTAGGCGCCAGCTTCGCTGCCACCCGTTCGAAGGTAGGGAACGGAGCGAGCGCGCGTCTACCTCGGCCGGGCGCCACTTTGCGCCACCGTTCGAAGGGTAGGGGACGGAGCGCGCGCGTCTACGTCGACTAGGCGCCAGCTTCGCTGCCACCCGTTCGAAGGGTAGGACACGGAGCGCGCGCGTCTACCTCGACTAGGCACCAGCTTCGCTGCAACCCGTTCGAAGGGTAGGGGACGGAGCGCGCGTGTCTACGTCGAATAGGCGCCAGCTTCCCTACCACCCGTTCAATGGGTAGGGAACGGAGCGAGTGCGCGTCTACCTCGACTAGGCGCCAGCTTCGCTGCCACCCGTTCCAATGGTAGGGGACGGAGCGCGCGCGTCTACGTCGACTAGGCGCCAGCTTCCCTGCCACCCGTTCGAAGGGTACGGGACGGAGCGCGCGGGTCAACATCGACTAGGCGCTAGCTTCGCTGCCACCCGTTCGAAGGGTAGGAAACGGAGCGCGCGCGTCTACCTCAACTAGGCGCCAGCTTCGCTGCCACCCGTTCGAAGGGTAGGGGACGGAGCGCGCGCGTCTACCTCGACTAGGCGCCAGCTTCGCTGCCACCCATTCGAAGGGTAGGGGCGGGCGCGACGCGTCTACGCGACTGGCGCCGCCGCTGCCACCCGTTCGAAGGGTAGGGGACGGAGCGCGCGCGTCTACTTCGACTAGGCGCCAGCTTTGATGCCACCCGTTCGAAGGGTAGGACACAGAGCACGCGCGCCTACGTCAACTAGGCGCGCCGTCGCCGCCACCGTTCAAGGGTAGGAAGCGGGCGCGCGTCTACGCGACTAGGCGCCCGGCCGCTTCCACCCGTTCGAAGGGTAGGGGACGGCGCGCCGCGTCTACGCCGACTCGGCGCCACCTCGCTGCCACCCATTCAAGAATAGGGATGGAGCGAGCTTGAAGAACAGAGAACAGCACATCGACCACCATAACTCGAAAATGCAAAGGTCAATTTGCGGCAAGAGCGGACATGATCTCGTAAACAGATATGCGTCACCACACGAGCATATGCTCGTTCGCACGATCAGAGCGTATGGATGATTTCATATCTGTCTACGAGAGCAAGTCAGGCCTTGCCATTTCCGCATCAAGCTATGAAGCATTCCCGCAAGCAGGGCGTATCTTGTTCACGGCGCTCGCGCATTGACGCCGATCGACGCATCATCAAGCGCAGATGAACAAAATTTTCCCTACATATGAGAAGTTAACTATGAGCAGTGCAGGATGTGCGGCAAGGATGTCTAGAGAGCGGCCCCGCTCCAACATATTTATACTCGGCCTCACCGGCAAAGAGCCGCGGCGTGGAGGATGCCAATCGGCGCACGCCAACCGGTGGAAGCACAAGCGGGGCGTCGGGTGGTTCAGCTACGAGTGCGTGAGTGCAACCGTCCGCACCCCCACCGTGCACACCGGAAACCGTCGCACGCTCCACTCACGAAGGCGCTACTACGATGCGACAGCTGCCCCGGCAAGCCAACGCCATCTCAAAAGCACATCACCAGCGGCAAGGTCGCGGCGACTAAGAGCGCGCGCCCGAGTCCAAATGCCGGGAGTCCACCGCCACATTGATGGTCACGACGCCTCAAGGCCTGCACCGCACCAAGCACGCTTCACCACGTGGACGGCCGGAAGAACGAGCGTCGTAGCGCGACCCTTATCGTTTAAGGCCCGCGCGACGGCTCAGGAGCCCGCCACGCTTTCCTATGCGGTCAGCGCCCCCGTAGCGTTTGCTTCGGCCACGCGCGACTCGGGTCAAGTTTGGAGAAGTTCACAGGCCGCGGGGACGGAGGGGGCCAAAGGACTCGGCGACATGGCTTCGGCCCTGTGAAGCCCTTCACCATGAGAGGCTCCTGTCGTAGGGGTGGCCCCCACCTAAACCCAGCAGGCATGGTAGGAAGTTATAAGGCCCAGAATAGGCCACGTGTAATAACACAAATACCCCTGAAGGGGAGGATCAGCTGTAAGGGCATAATTGTAAAGGCACTCCCCATGTGTATATATATAGAATACCGGCCACGGGGAGAAGGCAGGCCATCATACTCATTTCCACCACTCTCCACTACCATCTCTTCTCTCTGTTTGGTCTGTAGCCACGACACATACGAAAATGAGATAGGACACATATAAACACCATTCGCGGTGCTTGGTACACACTTTCAATACATGTCTAGATTTTGTGCGCCTGTAGTTTGATTTGCCCAATGGAGCCCGTCGCGGAGAAAGCTTCACAGCGACATGGACGGATTCGTAATACATGTCAAAATGAGTGAGGACACATATGAACATCATTCGTGGTGTTGGCTCTCTGTTTCATTGCGTGCCAAGATTTTTGCGTTCACGTAGTTTGCACATCCCAATAGAACCCCTCGTCAAGGAAAGTTTAACACCAACTCAGATAGATCTGAAACGCATGCTGAAAAGCGTTAGGGCGCATATGAACCCCACTCAGGGCGTTTGGCACTCTGTTCATTTCGTGCCTCAATTTTGTACGAATGGAGTTTGTAGTTTCGGATGGAACAGGTCATGGAGGAAAGTGTCACACCGAGTCGGACGTATTCAAAATGCATGCCAAAATGACCAAAGGTGTACATAAACTCCGTTCAAGGGGTTTGGCACTTAGTTTCATTCCGTTCATCGGTTTGTGCTCCTGGAGTTTGCACTACACAATGAAACCCGTCATCGGGGAAAGTTTCACATCAACTCTGACAGATTCGATGGACATGCCAAAATAAGATGCAGCATAGATGAACACCATCCGTAGTGTTTGGAACTCAATTTCATTTTGTGCCGAGATTTCATACGAATTGAAGTTCAGGTGGAACCCATCGTGGAAAGAAGTTTCGCACCGACTCGGACGCATTCAGGATGCAAGCTAAAATGAGCTAGGGCACATATGAATTCCATTCGGGATGTTGGCACGCTGTTTCATTACGTTGGTCGATTTTCTGTGCAGGGAGTTTGTATTGCCCAATGGACCCTGTCGTGGACAAAGTTTCACACCGACTCAAACGGATTCGAAATGCACGCCAAAATGAGCTAGGGTGCATATGAACTCCATTGGGGTGTTTGGCACTCAGTTTCATTTCATGCCTCGATTTCGTACGTATGGAGTTTGTAATTTCAGGTGGAACCCATCGTCGTGGAAAGTGTCACGCTGACTCGGACGGATTTGAAATGCATGCCAAAATGAGCTAGGGCGTATATGAGCTCCATCCGAGGTATTGGCAGTCAGTTTCATTTCGTTCATTGATTTTGTGCTCGCAGTGTCCGTACTATCCAACGGTTCCCGGAGTTAAGTTTCACTCCAAGTTGGACGGATTCGAAATGCACGCCAAAATGAGCGACATCGCATCTAAACTGCATTCTGGGTGTTTGACACTTAGTTTTGTTTCCTGCCTTGATTTTGTATGAATGGAGTTTCTGCTTCCATTTTTTTTTGAAAGAAAACCGTGGGGCAAAACCCCCCGGCAACAAGGAACTGCAATAAAAAAAGAACAGGTACAAAAGGAGGTCACCCAGAGGATAACCACACCACCAACACACACAAAAAAAGGAAAAGAAAAACAAGAGAGAAAGCAAAAAAACTAAAACTGAGAAAACCTGACGGCTAACAAAAAGTTAACACACAAGGAAAGAAGAATAAGAACTACAGGCTCTGAAGCCAAGACCAAATTGTAGAGTGCAGGGAGGGCTTGATTCTGTGCAGATGATTAGAAACTTCATGTCTGAAAGAGACTTTCCAGGAGCTCAAACTAGGGGCCTTTCCTTCAAAGATCACAGCATTACGTTCAACCCAAATACAGTGCGCCGAGATCATGAAAATCTCCATGAAAAATAGGTGAGGAAAAGCAGCCCTTGCATTTATCAATTTCTGGAAAGGATGAACTAAATCTGTCCATGTAATACCCAAGGTGAACCATCTACTGATAGCAGCAGGACAGTCAAAAAATAAATGCTCCATTGTTTCCTCAACATTATCCAAACATAGAATGCAATTGTATCCTTCTTGCAGAAATTTTTTCCTTCTTCTGAGAATATTTCGTGTGTTGAGTCGATCATTCAATAACAGCCAGGTAAAGAACTTGATGCGTGGAGAGCATTTAGATTTCCAAATCCAACGAATAGGTTGAGGAACAGCTATGCTGGAGAAATGATAATGATAGTACCTGTTGGCTGAGTAGAAATTATTTCCCCAAATAAAAGTCCAGTAATCATTTTCATCAAAAGAGTCAATGGCAAGTGACAGTACATCATTTTGAAGCATTTGCAGTTCATCAAAGGCCTGCCGACTCATTGGGATTCTAAAGAGATCTACCAGGTTTGGAGTATTGATAACCTTCCTTAGGGAGATGACAACATCTTTTGCAAAAACATATAAATTTGGATACTTCAGAGCCATCACATTTCCAAGAATAAGATCATCCCAGAAGCTAATAGTGTCCCCTACTCCATGATTACAAATGGCAACCCCTCTGTATTTTATATGTAACCTTAAAATGTCCTTCCACCAAAAAGAACCTTTCTCCCTTCTAAGATGAGGAACACCATCACTATAATACTTGTTCCAGATGAGATTGACCCATTGAACATTCTTTTTATTGAAGAATTTGTCAAGTTTTTTAAGAAGGAGGGCCTCATTTTGCAAGGTGAGATCAATAACCCCAAGGCCTCCTTTTTCTTTCGGTTTCATTACCAACTTCCACGCAGCTAGGTTGTAACCTTTCTTTTTGAAGTCACAACCTCTCCACAAGCAATCTTTCCTATATTTGTCAATAGCTTCAATTACAGCAACAGGAATCTTTAGGGAACAAAGATAATAAGTTGGGAGTGAGGAGATGACAGAGTTAACCAACTGCAGTCTTCCGGCATAGGATAAAAACAAGGAGCTAGCAGAGAGCCTTCTTTCAATTCTGCACAACAAGGGAGCATAATCCTTGACTTGAGGTTTAGTGATGCCTAGAGGAAGGCCCAAATATGTGAATGGGAAGCTTCCCACCAGACAACCAAAGGCATCAGCCAACTGAATTGCCCTATCATTGCTAATGTTAATTGGGACTAAACATGATTTCCCATAATTTACTTTCAGCCCGGTGGATTCAGAGAAAACATGTAGAATGTCTTTCAAACTGTGCAATTGAGTCTCACTGGCTTGCATAACTAGTAGCGTATCATCAGCGTACTGGACAATTGGGAAGGGATTATTAAGATGCTGAGGAAAAGGGGGCTGCAAAATATTATCATGATATGCTCTATTAATCATACTCTGCAGGAGATCAGCTGCTAGCACAAACAACAATGGGGAGAGAGGGTCTCCTTATCTCACCCCTCTCTTGCATTTAAATTCCTTGCCTGCTACTCCATTGAGTAGAACTGCTGAAGTTGCAGTAGATAGCAAGTCCTTCACCCAAGCAATCCACTTTGGAGGGAAACCTTTAGCTTCGAGCATTCTGAGGATTATATGATGTTCAACTAGGTCGAAAGCTTTTTCAAAGTCAAGCTTCAGAATAATTATCTCCCTTTTTGACTGATGACACTGATGAAGATATTCAAATGCCCATCCAAGGTAGTCTTGTATGGTTTTCTCCTTGATAAAGCCATACTGATTTTCATGTATGATCCTAAGAATAACCTTCTGTAATCTGTTGGCTAACAGTTTGGTCAATATCTTCACTGAAGTATTAAGCAGAGAAATGGGCCTAAAGTCGTTGATCATCTCAGGATTATTCTTCTTGGGGACCAGGGTGATAAAAGAGTTATTGATGCTCTTGATATCAGCACAGTGATTAAAGAAATCCATGCACAAAGAATATATATCCTCTCTAATAATATGCCAAGCTTTTTTAAAAAAGAGACTGTTAAAACCATCGGGACACAGGGCTTTATCATTTGGCATACTCGGGAACAGAGTCAATTTCTTCAGTACTAAAAGGCAAGATTAGTCCATCCAAGTTATCAACAGGAGTGATAAGGTCCTCAAGATCAATTAAATTTCAGTATTCAAAGACATGCCCACTGTTCTTAAACTCTTGCGAGCAGAGCACTTTTCTCCCGATGATCGGTAACCATTCTCCCTCAGGGTGAGAATTTGGGAGATGGTATTCCTTCTATATCTTTCAAGAGCCATGGAGTGGAAAAATTTAGTGTTTTCGTCTCCAAACTGGATGAACCTCTGTGTGAATCTTTGCTTCCAGACTCATTTTGCATGTGCGAAGCCTCTGTAAATGTGCTTTGATGATGGTTCTAAAATTTCTTTCATAGATATAAAGGTCCTGTGCTCCTCCAATGTATCTAAAAAGACAATGACCAGATTACAATTGACAATAAGTTTTGCCAAATTGGATATATTTCTTCCCCAGTGCTTCAGAGTTCTTCTAAGAGATTTAAACTTGGAGCTAATGACATGGGCACTGTTGCTAGCTCTGACAGTTTGGCCGCAAGCATCAGAAACTGTTGCCATGAAAGTTGGATGACTGAACCAATAGTTCTCACACCGAAACACATTAGCTTTCGGGAACCTAGGAGTCCATGCAGCAGAGGTGAAAAACCAGTCGATCTGTTCTAGAAGAGGCTTAGTCTGCATGTTACTCCAAGTAAAACTTCTTCCTTTGATAGGCAGCTCAATGAGACCCAAATGACTAATAATACTGTTGAAAACCATAATATCATTAAAATTGCCCCCAGGCCTATTTCTGTTCTCTATGGACCTATAGAAGTTAAAATCTCCCATAAAAAGCCACAATTCATCATCCTCAATATTCATATTATAAAGCCATTGCACAAATTCATCTCTTTGCGGTCATCTGGACCATATATCTGAAAACTAGGTACCAATTACTAAGATCATGACAGCTTGTAATATTAAGCTTAATTGCAAAAGGATGCTTCTCCAAAGTTGCAACAATGAAATGTGAGCTGGACCAACAAATAAGTATTCCTCTGAAGCACCAGAGATGGGCAAAATCAAATTTATCAAACCGTTTTGGAGCAAACTTTCGATGTCTTGAAGATCAAAAGCCTCTCTCTTAGTCTCTGGATGCGAGAAAATATTTGCACCACTTTCGTCAATTTTATTCCTAATGGAATTCCATTTTCTTTGTCATTTACACCTCGACATTCCAGCAAAGAATATTCCAAGTACGACTAGTACTATTAATATTTGAACTTTGATTCATTGATAACATGGCTGGATACAAAGGATAAAATGACTACACAGCAGTCATTAAACATTCCAATACTAAGATAACATCTTGGAGACATAGTGCAAAGGAACAAAACAAACATAAGCAAAGCATAAGTGGGGTAACTAATAAGATAGCAAAATGACTCTAAGAGCCTAAGGCCATTGGTAAACTTGATGATCTTCATTAGTTCAGGTGGTCGTCATATAGAGCAGCTGGGGTGACTTCCTCAGGAGGCAGCCCACAAAATTCAGTACCCACGTCCATCAGTAAGTGAATAGGGATAGGATCAACCTCAACATCTCCTTTGTCTTCTCCGTCAACATATGCTTCAGCTGCTTCCACCAGTTCATTCAGGTTGCCCAGGACTATAGCTTTTTTCAGATCTTCAACCCTGGAGAACAACCTGTCGTGGAGGAAACCTTCACACCAACCCAGACGGATTCAAAATAAATGTTGAAGTGTGCTAGGGTGCATATGAATTCCATTCAGGGTGTTGGCACTCGATTTCATTTCGTGACTTGATTTCGTACTAATAGAGTTTGTAGTTTCGGAAGGAACTCGTCGTAGAGGAAAGTGTCATACCGACCCGGATGAAATCGAAATGCATGCCAAAATGAGCTAGGGTGTATATGAGTTCCACTCGAGTTGTTTTTCACTTAGTTTCTTTTCACGTGTTGATTTCGTATGAATGGCACTGTAGCAACGGTTGGAACCCGTCGTTGAGGAAAGTTTCACACCAACTCAGACAGATTCAAAATGCGTGCCAAAATGATGTAGGGTGCATATGAACTCCAATCGAGATGTTTCACAACCAGTTTCATTATATGCCACGGTTTTGTGTGCATGGAGTTTGTTGTTTCAGTTACAGCCCATTGTGGAGGAAAGTTTCACACCTACTCGGATGGATCCCAGATGCATGCCAAAATTCGTTGGGGCGCATATGAACTCCAATCGGGGTGTTCGGCCTTCAGTTTCATTTCTTGCCTCAATTCGGTATGAATGCAGTTTGTAGTTTCGATTGGAACTCGTCGTGGGGGACATTTCACACCGACTCAGACGGATTCGAAATGCATGGTGAACTGAGCTAGGATGCATATGAACTCTATTCGCGGTGTTTGGCACTTAGTTTCTTTTCATGCCTTGATTTCGTGTGAACAGAGTTTGAAGTTTCAACTGAAACCAATCTTAGAGCAAAGCTTCATACTGACTCAGACGGATTCAAGATGCACGCCAAAGTGAGCTAGGGTGCATGTCAACTCCATTCGGGGTATTTGGTACTCAGTTTCATTTCGTGCCTCTATTTCGCACAAATGGAGTTGTAGTTTCAGCAGGAATCCGTCGTGGTGGAAAGTTCCACACCGACTCAAACGGATTTGAAATACATACGAAAATGAGATAGCCCAATGGAGCCCATCGCGGAGAAAGCTTCACAGCGACATGGACAGATTCGTAATACATGTCAAAATGAGCGAGGACACATTTGAACGTCATTCGAGGTGTTGGCTCTCAATTTTATTGCGTGCCAAGATTTTTGCGTTCACGTAGTTTGCACATCCTAATAGAACCCCTCGTCGAGGAAAGTTTAACACCAACTCAGATAGATCTGAAACGCATGCTGAAAAGCGTTAGGGCGCATATGAACCCCACTCAGGGCGTTTGGCACTCTGTTCATTTCGTGCCTCAATTTTGTACGAATGGAGTTTGTAGTTTCGGATGGAACAGGTCATGGAGGAAAGTGTCACACCGAGTCGGACATATTCAAAATGCATGCCAAAATGACCGAAGGTGTACATAAACTCCGTTCAAGGGGTTTGGCAGTTAGTTTCATTCCGTTCATCGGTTTGTGCTCCTGGAGTTTGCACTACCCAATGAAACCCGTCATCAGGGATAGTTTCGCATCAACTCTGACAGATTCGATGTACATGCCAAAATAAGATGGAGCATAGATGAACACCATCCGTAGTGTTTGGAACTCAATTTCGTTTTGTGCCGAGATTTCAAACGAATTGAAGTTCAGGTGGAACCCATCGTGGAAAGAAGTTTCGCACCGACTCGGACGCATTCAAGATGCAAGCTAAAATGAGCTAGGGCACATATGAATTCCATTCGGAATGTTGGCACGCTGTTTCATTACGTTGGTCGATTTTCTGTGCAGGGATGTCGGGAGTGTAGCATGTGAGATTTATTTTTAAGTGTAGCATGTGAGTACATAAAGTACTCCGCAAGTCTTGGGAAAAATGCATAGATGCAAGGCTTGACAAAGGAAGACTATATGGCTCTTTTGCACAAAGCAATATTTTAATTTCAATTACTACTAATTATTTTCGAAGGCATCAATTTAATAAAGTAAATGATTTTAACAGAACTACCAATTATTCTCTAGTGAAGGTTCTATCTACCAACACTAGGTTAGTTATTTCCAACTGAACAAGTTAATATTGCAGGTTACATCCACCCTCTCTGCTCCATCCGCCAGATGCCCATCCGAGAGTTCCCTCCACTCTCGGAATACAAAACTTTGATTTTAAAACCAAAATCAGAAATCTACCATGTGAATGCATTCTTTGCCGCCCTTGACCGTGGGCACGGCTATTCGAATAGTTTTACACTCTGCAGAGGTTGTACAACTTTACCCACAAGAGATAAATTATCCTAAAAGTCAACACGCTTCCTTTGGCATGAGACCCAGACAAAATATCACAAAGCCTTTAGCTTACTCTAACCTAGCTAGATACCACCCGCGAGGTTTCACCGCAGTAGGCTAACTGCCCAACCGAAGCCCCTCTTGCGCCATATGAGTACAAGAAATCCTGTCCCTCACTTGTGAATAACGGTCCATCCATCCTCGCACCCACTTTCCACCGGTGGCACCTAAACTAGACTATCATAAGTTAGTCAGCTAGGTCGTACCCATATAGACTTGTGGTTGTACGGTTAATGCTCAGTTTGGACAAACACAAGCGTCGGTCCTTAATTGACTAGGGTGGAACATACACTTTACAAGATCTCGTGCTTCCTGCACCAATCCAAACTAACCATCCACCCTAATCTAAACCAACTTTCACATTTTATTTTATTTTAAAAGAACAGTGGCAACTCCAATTACCACTAATTTTCATAAACACAGGGGCTCAACATTAAATCATAATTTCTCATTTTCAAGATTTGCCAAAGTTATTAGATAGCATGGCTAAGCATTATCCTACCATTCTACTATTCACAAAGGTTAATATTAATCTCATTATTGAGACAAAGGGGGTTCTAGGGTGACAAGGTACATGGCAATCAATGTCAAATGAGGGCATAACAAAGTTGGAATAACTAACTCCTAAAGATTTGAACTAGTGACTTTATATAAATAGCAATGCACATAATTTAAAATATTTAAAACATTTCAAAAGCATAGGTTCAAGATGATCAAAGGAGACTTGCCTTCTTGCGGGGTTTCTGGTCTTCTTCTTTGTGTGAAGAGGATCGTCGACAACGTTGGAATCTACGAGAAAAAGACGAAGCAAACAAAGCAAATAAATACAAACAAAATTCAAATAAAAATCCAAAAAATTCAACAGAGGCCATAGTTGGATAGATTATGATTTTAGATGAATTTAGAAATTTGAATAGCTGAATTTGGAGTTAAAATGAGAAAGTTATGCTCATTTGAAAATCTCAGATTTGAATAAATCTAGAAATTCCCAAATTTCTGACAGGTGGGGCCATCGGGAGATTAGATTTTAATTTCTATTTTTATTCCGAGAGGTGACAGGTGGGGCCCATCGAACATTAACCAGCGCGGTCAGCGACATGTGGGACCCATCGACGATGAGCCCATCGACTTAACCTCTAACATGTGGGACCCTCTGGACTCGGGCCCACTTGTCGAGACCAAAGACAGAGGTGGGGCCCAGCGCGATGGCAGCCTTGCCGCAGATCGACGGCCGTGGCGTGTGGGTCCCACTTGCCGCGCGAGATTTTAAAAGAATGGCTCGACCTCGGTGTGCGGGCCGGGGGCTCGAACGCGCGCCGAGGGAGCCGAGGGGAGGGAAGAGTTAGCGCTGGTAACCAGTCGGGCGGGGAGGCGTTGCCTACCCATAAAGGGTAGGTAACCCACTTGAGGGGTACCTTCGGGTGGCCCGGCGAGGTGATCGGAGGCGGCGGCGCGGCGAGGGAGGCCGAGGTGCTCGGGTGGCGCGTAGAATATAATCTGGCGCGGAGGTTTCGCTTGGAAGGGTCGGCGAAGCTTGGGGACGAACGGTGACGGCCGGCGATGAGGTGGCAGCGACGACGGCTCGGGAGCTCCGTTGCGACGGCGCTCCGGTGACGGGGAGGGGCGGCCGAGGGGTCGGGGAGGATCGCCGGCGTGAGGATGCTCGGGGTGGCGGCGGGCTCGGAGTGGATCGAGGCGGCGGCGATTGCTCGCCGGAGCACTCACCGGCGCGCCTGGTGAACTTCGCGCGACGGCGCTCGGGGCTCAAGGGAGATGTGGAGGGCTCGGAAGGTGGTGCGGGAGAAGCGGCCGAGGGGTATTTATAGGGGCGAGGGGAGCAGGGCGCGGCAATTGCTCGCCGTTCTTTGGCGGCGAGAAGGAAGGTTTGGGGAGGAAAGGAAGGAGGCGCGGAAGGAAGGGAGGCGCGGGATTTGGGATTGGTCGCGGCGGCGTCGAGGCTTCCAAAACCGCAGAGACGAGGAAGGAAAGGCCGGGTCCGTCGAGGATTCGATCGGCGGCGAAAGGAAAGAGGGGAGAGAAAGGAAGGCGCCGGCTCGCGAGGAGCGGATCCGACAGCGGGGCGGGCGCGGCGAGAGCGAGGCGCGTCGCGGTATCGGACGGCCCGCGGGTCGAGAAAAGAGGAGCGGGTGCGGATGGCGGCCGCGTGGTAGAGAGTTGGATCGGATGGCGGGCACGGGCGCAGGAGGGCGGCTGGATGGCCGAGCGAGGGCGTGGCGCGCGATCCGGCTGGCTCTGCGTCGGTCGATGAAGAGGTTTAGCGGAGAGGCCGACGGGCCCGGCCCGCAGCGGTGAGGAAGGAGGGGTGGCTGGATTGGCGGCGCGCGTGGGCGGATCTGGGCCGTCCATGCGTCGGTGGAGGGAAAGGGAGGGATTTTTATTTTCAGAATTTTATTTTGATTTTCAGAAAAGGCTAGAAAATTATTTAGGCCTCAGAAAAATATGAAAATACCTCCAATAATTCCAGAAAAATTCACAGAAGCTCCTGGATATATTTTGGACTAAATAAAATTATTTCCAACTACTGTTGGTATTTTAGTTTCATACTTTGAATTACTTTTTAAATTTAAAAATTAGGTTTTAAATTCCAGAAAATCCAGAAAAGCCACATAAAATCTAATTACTTTAAAAGAATTAATTTGAATTTAATTTTCTTCCAAAAAGCAAATTTTGGGATGTGACAAACCTACCCCCTTAGAAAGAATCTCGACCCCGAGATTCGGATGGACTGGGAAAAAGGTCGGGGAACTCTTCTCTTAGATCCTCTTCACGCTCCCAAGTTGCTTCTGATTCTGAATGGTTGCTCCACTGCACTTTACAGAACTTGATAACCTTGCTACGCGTACGGCACTCTGCTTCCTCCAATATCTTGACTGGATATTCTGGATAGGTGAGGTCCTCCTTCACGTTTATTTCATCTAGAGGCATCTGCTCTTCTGGAACTCTAAGACACTTTCTTAGCTGAGACACATGGAAGACGTCATGCACCTTTGACATTGAGGTGGAAGCTCCAAGCGGTAAGCAACTTCTCCTCGTTTAGCCACAATGAGAAAAGGTCCAATGAATCAGGAGCTAGCTTTCCACTGACTCCAAAACATCTCATTCCTTTGAGAGGTGACACCTTCAAATAAACATGATCCCCAGGTACGAATTCTAAGCTTCTACGTCGGTTGTCCGCATAACTTTTCTGCCTGGCTTGTGCTGTTTTTAATCTGTCCTGGATTAGGCGAACCTGTTCTTCCGCTTGCTTCAACACATCTGGTCCAAATACTTGTCCTTCTCCTGTCTCCTTCCAATACAATGGAGTCCTACACTTTCTGCCGTATAGGGCCTCGAACGGAGACATTTGCAAACTAGATTGATAACTATTGTTGTAGGAGAACTCTGCATAGGGCAAACTCTGATCCCAGTTATTCTTGTTTGCCAGTACACAAGCTCTCAACATGTCTTCCAGAATTTGATTTACTCTTTCTGTTTGTCCATGCATGCATGGATGATAAGTCAGATCTTGAAGTTTAAGTTTGTGCCCAAAGTTCATGTAGCTTTGCCAAAATCTCAAGTGAATTGGGTTCCTCGATCGACACAATCTTCTTTGGGATTCCATGCAAACACACAATTCTTGACATGTACAACTCTGCAAGTCTATCCCGGAGTAGGTGGTCTTTCTTTGGAATGAAATGGGCGACTTTTGTCAAACGATCCACTATAACCCAAATTGAATCGTGCCCTGTTTTGGTTCTTGGTAATCTAGTTATAAAATCCATACCAATTTCTTCCCATTTGCACTCAGGGATCTGCAATGGCTGCAGAAGTCCAGCAGGTCTCTGGTGTTCAGCTTTAATCCGTTGGCATACATCGCACAAGGCTACGTATTCTGCAATTTCTCGTTTCATACTTGACCACCAATACCTTTCCTTGAGATCTTGGTACATCTTGGTACTCCCAGGGTGAATTGAATATCCAGATTCATGGGCTTCCTTCAATATTAACTCCTTTACCTCTTTCTTTTCAGGTACAATAATTCTTTTCCCAAACCAAAGGGTACCTTTTTCATCCTCTGAAAATCCCGAGGCTTTCCCTTTCTTCATATTATCCTTGATCTCCTGGACATACTTGTCCTCCTTTTGAGCTACCCTGATTTGATCTTCTAAGGTTGGTTGAACTTCCAAAGTGGCTAGGAATCCTTTCTCCACTACTTCTAAGTTGAGCCGTTGGAATTCTTCTTGAAGTGCGGGCATAATATCCCTAATCCACAGTTTGGTACAGTAATTCTTTCAACTCAAGGCATCAGCTACCACATTAGCCTTTCCTGGGTGATAATGTATTCCAATATCATAATCCTTTATTAACTCAAGCCATCTCCTTTGCCTCATGTTGAGATCGGGTTGAGTAAATATGTACTTCAGGCTCTTGTGATCCGTGTAAATCTCGCAGCGGTTACCAATCAAGTAGTGCCTCCATATTTTCAGTGCATGCACTACGGCAGCAAGCTCTAAATCATGAGTTGGGTAATTTCCTTCATGGGGTCGCAGCTGCCTCGAAGCATATGCCACTACCTTTCTTTCTTGCATCAGTACACAGCCTAGTCCTTGCCTTGACGCATCACAGAAGACTTCAAAATCCTTTCTAATATCTGGAAGTGTTAACACTGGTGCAGAAGTTAACCTTTTCTTCAGCTCTTGGAAACTATCCTCGCACGGTTTACTCCATTCAAACTTCTTTTCCTTCTTCAGCAACTGGGTGAGAGGTCTTGCGAGCTTGGAGAAGCCTTCAATAAATCGACGATAGTAACCACCATCCCAAGAAAACTTACGATCTCGGATCACGGACTTTGGTTGTGTCCAATTAAGCACATCATTTACTTTCTGGGTCTCTGGACACTCCTCCCGCCGAAATCACATGGCCCAAGAAAGCTACTTTATTCAACCAAACTCACACTTACTAAACTTGGCATACAACCTGATTTTCTCTCGAGCTTTTCCAAAACTATCCTCAAATGTTCTGCGTGGTCTTCCTCATTCTTGGAGTATATCATAATATCATCGATGAATACAACCACAAATTTATCCAAATATTCCATGAACACCTTATTCATCAGATTCATGAAGTATGCGGGAGCATTGGTTATATCGAAAGACATTCATCAGATACTCGTATAATCCATAACGAGTAGCAAATGCTGTCTTGGGTATGTCTTACGGTCTTATCTTCAATTGGTGATAACTCGATCGAAGATCAATCTTGGAGAAGACACTGATCCTTTCAAGCGATCAAATAGATCATCTATTCTGGGCAAAGGGTACTTGTTCTTGATCGTCACGTCATTCAAGGATCGATAATCCACACACATGCAAAGACTTCCGTCCTTCTTCTTTACTAACAGTACTGGGGCTCCCCAAGGTGACGAGCTTGGCCTTACAAATCCTTTATCTTGCAGCTCTTCAATTTGTTTCTTGACTTCGGCCAGATCATTTGCAGACATCCGGTAAGGTCTCTTGGAAATCGGAGCTGTACTGCAGTGCATTTATAACAAATTCAATCTCTCTATCTGGTGGCATTCCTGGCAAATCTTCAGGAAATACATCTGGGTATTCACATGCTATAGGCACCTTTTCCAAAGTTGTTCCCTTCAAACTGTTTAACTTACTTTTCTTCCGGGAAGGTGCATTGGGTGAAACCTTACTCAATCCCTTGAATTGGTAAAAGTAACAACTCACCAAGCACAATCTATCGCCCCTTTATACTTGGTTAACCAATCCATACCAAGTATTACATCTAAACCCTTGGAGTCTATTATAATAAGATTAGCTAGGAACTTAACTCCATTTATATCCACAGATTGCGTTAGGGCAAACCGTGTTAGTCCTATTTCCTTTCCAGAGACTGGACTAGCATAGGGTTACGTAGCTTACGCACATCCCATTTATATCTTTCAACCACATCTTTTGACACAAAAGAATGCGAAGCTCCGAATCAAATAATGCTGATGCAAATCTGAGTTGACAAGGAACTTACCTAACTACGTCGGGTGCATCTGGGTGCCTCCGCAGATGACATGGTTAAGATGTCCCTGCTCATTGCTGCGGAGTCCTTGGGGTTTGTGGTGCCCCACGGCCTTGACCTGCAGTCGGAGCTCTTGCTGGCGTAGTCGCCAGATTGAAATGAACTGGGGTCACTCTCGGGCGTTTACGGGACGATTCTTGGCATAGTGCCCCATGTTCTTGCGGTTGAAACACTTGCACTCCTGCCGCCAAGTCTTGTTCTGCTGGGGTTGGCCACCATTGCTTGCCGGGGAGTTTGTGGATTTGGGCGGGTCCTGAAAGGGAGTCCTTGGCACGCTTGACTCAAGGCTTGTGAAAATGAGGTATGTTGGGGCGAAACCGAGCTGCTTGCTCCTTGCTGAGCTTGGAACTTCCTCTTCCGAGTTTCGTATAGCTGACGCTGAGCATCTTCTTGGACAAAGGCCTTGTTCACTAGGTGCTTGGAAGGTCGGGTAATCATTGGACACCAGCTGCACCTTGAGGTTGGGGTCAAGTCCTGCGTGAACCTCCAAATCTTGGTCGCCTCCGATGTGACCTCTTGGATGCATACAGACAGTTGGGTGAACTTGTTGGTACTGGAAACACCGAGGTTTCCACTGCTGCGCTTGGTAGAATTATCTTTTCTTCATTTCCATTATTCCCGTAGGAATATGGGCGGTCTTGAAAGCTTCCACAAACTCATCCCAAGTGATGGTTTGTGCATTTTGATGGGCGGCGGTAATTTTTCCACCGCTTAGCGCGATTCCCTTGAGTGGTGAGCGACACAAACACCTTCTCGTTGTCGTTGCCGAGCTAGGACCAATTTTCTTTCCACATCCTTGATCCAGTCATCTGCCTCCAGGGGATCCACTGATCCAGCAAAAGTGGGAGGCCTTATTCTCATGAATTCTCCCAACTTAGACTGAGGCGCCTGGTTGGGTGCCTGCTGGGCTGGCTGCACTTGGTTCTGGGCGAGTGCTTGAAGTAACTGCAGCTGCATAGCCATCATCTGCTCCAAGTTGGGGGCCTGAGCGGGAGGTGGTGGAATGTTGTCCTCTGGCTGATTGTTGGCGTCACGGCTGTTGCCAGGGTTGCTCCTTGTGTTCACCATCTGAAGCGGTTTAGGTTAGCAGAAGGTAAGAGGGAAATAGCAAAGGTAAGGGATTAGGGGAACTAAATCACATCCCAAGCCAACACACAAGAAGAAACCGGCAACCACTTAGGGAAAACTTTTATTGAAATTCCGGATAACTCCATGAATGGCTGTACCACAAGTGCACATAGGCCTGGTACAGTCCATCTAGCACACCAAAACATAGCATAAAACGTTCTAAAGACGTGGACATTTTATTTGGGTACTACTGACTTAAAAGACTACTAATCCTCTCCAAAGACGCGCTCCTCAGGGTCCTCCTCCGGGTCCTCTTCTGGATCCTCCTCCGGGTCTTCCTGACGCTCTCTCACATGGTGCCTCGAACAATCACACTCACCAAGCACGGGGCGATTCTGATCGAGGCGATCGAGCGAGCGGAAGGAGAAGGCTTGCGCTTCTTGAGAGTGATGACGGTGGCGGGTGGGCGTCGCACCTTCTTGCGTCTTTGTGAGCAGTCTGAGTCCCGAGAGTCGAAATGGCGCGCGATTGGCGGGGCGGGCTGGTGCGGTGAAGGCGGCGTGTAGTCGGTGCAGCTTGGAGACGTCCCAATCTAAACTCGTCTGTCTGGCTCCGAAGAAGCTGCGCGCGAAGGGTGTCGGAGTGCTGATAGTTGGAAGTGAGAAGCATCCGGAGTTGTCCAATCTCCTCCTGAGCTCTAGCATAAGTGACTGCCATCGCCTGTGTGAGCTGCACCTGGTGCGACAGTCGAGGATCGTCAGCTGGGATGTCAAAGGGATCTGGATACCTCTGTCCTCCTTGAGGGTTGATGAAAAAGCAAAAAGGGCACTGATGTACAGCATCCTTGTGCATGTGGCACAACTCGTCAATGGCGAGGCGTGCTGCGTCCTGGACAGCGTCGAAACAGCGGGATCGAGGGTGCTTGATGGGGTATGTGTGGGAGTTGAATTCCTCTTCCCGTGCATACAGGAATACCTCCATCGTCCAAGAGTCTCGATCCAGGATCCTCGTATTCCGTCCTCTGAAAATGGGTGGCTGACGGTACTCAAGCCTTGCATCACCGCCGGAGAAGGCTAGCGAATGCTCCAAAGATCCTCTCCATGTGAGTAGTAGTCCCACGGGGCAGCGGAGGATGAACCAGCCGTCTACAAAGTTGAGTAAAAGAAAAGATTAGTAAAAGTTTTTAACAAATGGAGTTTTGAGACAAGAACGAGATTCTAAGTAGGAAGAGAGTAGAAGCAAAGAAGCTTATACATTTTTAATATACTCTTTTTATAAATATAAATCCTTATGGTTTGCCATTCTTAATCTAGGTCACGTCCTACAGTCAAATTGGCTCTGATACCATCTCTGCCGGGACCGGATTACAAACCGGACCCTCGTGTATTACAGCACTAGTCCCGGATCAAAGCTAGTGCACACATTAAGCAGAATGGAAAACATCACCAACAACGATTTATTACAATAATTAAAAGTCTTGACCGAAAAGGTCTCATTATTACAAATGAGGTTTAAGACCTCGCACACAAGAAATAAAGCGGAAGCAAAGATAACTCGTGAGCGACCCATCAATTCGCCACGGGCAATTGGTGGGAACCGCGACCTAGTCCTCGGAAAGAATCCGTCACACCACAAGCGAAGCGATGAGTCGTAGTCACCTTCTTGAGCTTCAACTTCCTCTGAGATTTATTTTTAAGTGTAGCATGTGAGTACATAAAGTACTCCGCAAGTCTTGGGAAAAATGTATAGATGCAAGGCTTGACAAAGGAAGGCTATATGGCTCTTTTGCACAAAGCAATATTTTAATTTCAATTACTACTAATTATTTTCGAAGGCATCAATTTAATAAAGTAAATGATTTTAACAGAACTACCAATTATTCTCTAGTGAAGGTTCTATCTACCAACACTAGGTTAGTTATTTCAAACCAACAAGTTAATATTGCAGTTACATCCACCCTCTCGGCTCCATCCGCCAGATGCCCATCCGAGAGTTCCTCCACTCTCGGAATACAAAACTTTGATTTTAAAACCAAAATCAGAAATCTACCATGTGAATGCATTCTTTGCCGCCCTTGACCGTGGGCACGGCTATTCGAATAGTTTTACACTCTGCAGAGGTTGTACAACTTTACCCACAAGAGATAAATTATCCTAAAAGTCAACACGCTTCCTTTGGCATGAGACCCGGATAAAATATCACAAAGCCTTTAGCTTACTCTAATCTAGCTAGATACCACCCGTTGAGGTTTCACCGCAGTAGGCTAAGCGCCCAACCAAGCCCCTCTTGCGCCATATGAGTACAAGAAAATCCATGTCCCTCACTTGTGAATAACCACCCCATCCTCGGCACCCACTTTCCACTGGTGGCACCTAAACTAGACTATCATAAGTTAGTCAGCTAGGTCGTACCCATATAGACTTGTGGTTGTACGGTTAATGCTCAGTTTGGACAAACACAAGCGTCGGTCCTTAATTGACTAGGGTGGAACATACACTTTACAAGATCTCGTGCTTCCTGCACCAATCCAAACTAACCATCCACCCTAATCTAAACCACTTTCACATTTTATTTTATTTTAAAAGAACAGTGGCAACTCCAATTACCACTAATTTTCATAAACACAGGGGCTCAACATTAAATCATAATTTCCCATTTTCAAGATTTTCCAAAGTTATTAGATAGCATGGCTAAGCATTATCCTACCATTCTACTATTCACAAAGGTTAATATTAATCTCATTATTGAGACAACGGGGGTTCTAGGGTGACAAGGTACATGGCAATCAATGTCAAATGAGGGCATAACAAAGTTGGAATAACTAACTCCTAAAGATTTGAACTAGTGACTTTATATAAATAGCAATGCACATAATTTAAAATATTTAAAACATTTCAAAAGCATAGGTTCAAGATGATCAAAGGAGACTTGCCTTCTTGCAGGGTTTCTGGTCTTCTTCTTTGCTGTGAAGAGGGTCGCCGACAACGTTGGAATCTACGCGAGAAAAGACGAAGCAAACAAAGCAAATAAATACAAACAAAATTCAAATAAAAATCCAAAAAATTCAACAGAGGCCATAGTTGGATAGATTATGATTTTAGATGAATTTAGAAATTTGAATGGCTGAATTTGGAGTTAAAATGAGAAAGTTATGCTCATTTGAAAATCTCAGATTTGAATAAATCTAGAAATTCCCAAATTTCTGACAGGTGGGGCCCATCGGGAGATTAGATTTTAATTTCTATTTTTATTCGAGAGGTGACAGGTGGGGCCCATCGAACAGTAACCACGGCGGTCATCGACATGTGGGACCCATCGACGGTGAGCCCATCGACTTAACCTTTGACATGTGGGACCCTCGGACTCGGGCCCACTTGTCGAGACCAAAGACAGAGGTGTGGGGCCAGCGCGCGATGGCAGCGCAGACCGACGGCCGCTGACGTGTGGGTCCCACTTGTCGGCGCGAGATTTTAAAAGAATGGCTCGACCTCAGCGTGCGGAGCCGGGGGCTCGAACGCGCGCCGAGGGAGCCGAGGGGAGGGAAGAGTTAGCGCTGGTAACCAGTCGGGCGGGGAGGCGTTGCCTACCCATAAAGGGTAGGTAACCCACTTGAGGGGTACCTTCGGGTGGCCCGGGCAGAGGTGATCGGAGGCGACGGCGCCGGCGGCGAGGGGAGGCCGGAGGTGCTCGGG
This sequence comes from Dendrocalamus sinicus, assembly GCA_036346575.1. Taxonomy (NCBI): domain Eukaryota; kingdom Viridiplantae; phylum Streptophyta; class Magnoliopsida; order Poales; family Poaceae; genus Dendrocalamus; species Dendrocalamus sinicus. The sequence goes on from CM070664.1 coordinate 20,460,724, forward strand.
TGACGCGTAGAATATAATCCTGGCGCGGAGGGGGTTCGCTTGGAAGGGTCGGCGAAGCTTGGGGACGAACGGTGACGGCCGGCGACGAGGTGGCAGCGACGACGGCTCGGGAGCTCCGATGCGACGGCGCTCCGGTGACGGGGAGGGGCGGCCGAGGGGTCGGGGAGGATCGCCCGGGCGTGAGGATGCTCGGGGTGGCGGCGGCGGGCTCCGGGGTGGATCGAGGCGGCGGCGATTGCTCGCCGGAGCACTTACGGCGCGCGCACGTGAACCAGCACGACGGCGCTCGGGGCTCAAGGGGAGATGTGGAGGGCTCTGGAAGGTGGTGCGGGAGGAAGCGAAGCCGAGGGGGGTATTTATAGGGGCCGAGGGGGAGCAGGGGCGCGGCAATTGCTCGCCGTTGCTGGCGGCCAGAGAAGGAAGGTTTGGGGGAGGAAAGGAAGGAGGGGCGCGGAAGGAAGGGAGGCGCGGGATTTGGGGATCGGTCGCGCGGCGTCCGAGGCTTCCAAACCGCAGAGACGAGGAAGGAAAGGCCGGTCCGTCGAGGATTGGCCGGCGCGAAAAGGAAAGAGGGGAGAGAAAGGAAGGCGCCGGCCCGCGAGGGAGACGGATCCGACAGCGAGGCGGCGCGGCGAGCGCGAGGCGCGTCGCGGTGTCGGGACGGCCCGCGGTCGAGAAAAGAGGCGCGGGTGCGGATGGCAGCCGCGTGGTAGAGTTGGATCGGATGGCGGGCACGGGCGCAAGGAGGACGGCCGGATGGCCGAGCGAGGCGTGGCGCGCATCCGGCCGGCTCTGCGTCGGTCGAGGAAGAGGTTTAGCGAGAGGCCGACGGCCCGCCCGCTTAGCGGTGAGGGAAGGAGAGGGTGGCTGGATTGGCCGGCGGCGTGGGCGGATCTGGGCCGTCCACGCGTCGGCCGGAGGGAAAGGGAGGATTTTTATTTTCAGAATTTTATTTTGATTTTCAGAAAAGGCTAGAAAATTATTTAGGCCTCAGAAAAATATGAAAATACCTCCAATAATTCCAGAAAAATTCACAGAAGCTCCTGGACATATTTTGGACTAAATAAAATTATTTCCAACTACTGTTGGTATTTTAGTTTCATACTTTGAATTACTTTTTAAATTTAAAAATTAGGTTTTAAAATCCAGAAAATCCAGAAAAGCCACATAAAATCTAATTACTTTAAAATAATTAATTTGAATTTAATTTTCTTCCAAAAAGCAAATTTTGGGATGTGACAAACCTACCCCCCTTAGAAAGAATCTCGACCCCGAGATTCGGATGGACTGGGAAAAAGGTCGGGGAACTCTTCTCTTAGATCCTCTTCACGCTCCCAAGTTGCTTCTGATTCTGAATGGTTGCTCCACTGCACTTTACAGAACTTGATAACCTTGCTGCGCGTACGGCACTCTGCTTCCTCCAATATCTTGACTGGATATTCTGGATAGGTGAGGTCCTCCTTCACGTTTATTTCATCTAGAGGCATCTGCTCTTCCGGAACTCTAAGACACTTTCTTAGCCGAGACACATGGAAGACGGCATGCACCTTTGACAGCTTGAGGTGGAAGCTCCAATCGGTAAGCAACTTCTCTCGTTTCGCCACAACGAAAAAGGTCCAATGAATCTGGGAGCTAGCTTTCCACTGACTCCAAAACATCTCATTCCTTTGAGAGGTGACACCTTCAAATAAACATGATCCCCAGGTACGAATTCTAAGCTTCTACGTCGGTTGTCCGCATAACTTTTCTGCCTGGCTTGTGCTGTTTTTAATCTGTCCTGGATTAGGCGAACCTGTTCTTCCGCTTGCTTCAACACATCTGGTCCAAATACTTGTCCTTCTCCTGTCTCCTTCCAATACAATGGAGTCCTACACTTTCTGCCGTATAGGGCCTCGAACGGAGACATTTGCAAACTAGATTGATAACTATTGTTGTAGGAGAACTCTGCATAGGGCAAACTCTGATCCCAGTTATTCTTGTTTGCCAGTACACAAGCTCTCAACATGTCTTCCAGAATTTGATTTACTCTTTCTGTTTGTCCATCTGTCTGTGGATGATAAGCTGTACTGAAGTTTAAGTTTGTGCCCAAAAGTTCATGTAGCTTTTGCCAAAATCTCGAAGTGAATTGGGTTCCTCGATCTGACACAATCTTCTTTGGGATTCCATGCAAACACACAATTCTTGACATGTACAACTCTGCAAGTCTATCCCCGGAGTAGGTGGTCTTTACTGGAATGAAATGGGCGACTTTTGTCAAACGATCCACTATAACCCAAATTGAATCGTGCCCTGTTTTGGTTCTTGGTAATCTAGTTATAAAATCCATACCAATTTCTTCCCATTTGCACTCAGGGATCTGCAGTGGCTGCAGAAGTCCAGCAGGTCTCTGGTGTTCAGCTTTAATCCGTTGGCATACATCGCACAAGGCTACGTATTCTGCAATTTCTCGTTTCATACTTGACCACCAATACCTTTCCTTGAGATCTTGGTACATCTTGGTACTCCCAGGGTGAATTGAATATCCAGATTCATGGGCTTCCTTCAATATTAACTCCTTTACCTCTTTCTTTTCAGGTACAATAATTCTTTTCCCAAACCAAAGGGTACCTTTTTCATCCTCTGAAAATCCCGAGGCTTTCCCTTTCTTCATATTATCCTTGATCTCCTGGACATACTTGTCCTCCTTTTGAGCTACTACGATTTGATCTTCTAAGGTTGGTTGAACTTCCAAAGTGGCTAGGAATCCTTTCTCCACTACTTCTAAGTTGAGCCGTTGGAATTCTTCTTGAAGTGCGGGCATAATATCCCTAATCCACGCTTTGGTACAGAATTCTTTCAACTCAAGGCATCGGCTACCACATTAGCCTTTCTGGGTGATAATGTATTCCAATATCATAATCCTTTATTAACTCAAGCCATCTCCTTCGCCTCATGTTGAGATCGGGTTGAGTAAATATGTACTTCGTGCTCTTGTGATCCGTGTAAATCTCGCAGATGGTTACCAATCAAGTAGTGCCTCCATATTTTCAGTGCATGCACTACGCAGACAAGCTCTAAATCATGAGTTGGGTAATTTCCTTCATGGGGTCGCAGTGCCTCGAAGCATATGCCACTACCTTTCTTTCTTGCATCGAGACACAGCCTAGTCCTTGCCTTGACGCATCACAGAAGACTTCAAAATCCTTTCTAATATCTGGAAGTGTTAACACTGGTGCAGAAGTTAACCTTTTCTTCAGCTCTTGGAAACTATCCTCGCACGGTTTACTCCATTCAAACTTCTTTTCCTTCTTCAGCAACTGGGTGAGAGGTCTTGCGAGCTTGGAGAAGCCTTCAATAAATCGACGATAGTAACCAGCCAATCCAAGAAAACTTCTGATCTCGGATACTGACTTTGGTTGTGTCCAATTAAGCACATCATTTACTTTCTCGGGGTCTACGGACACTCCTCCTGCCGAAATCACATGGCCCAAGAAAGCTACTTTATTCAACCAAACTCACACTTACTAAACTTGGCATACAACCGATTTTCTCTGAGCTTTTCCAAAACTATCCTCAAATGTTCTGCGTGGTCTTCCTCATTCTTGGAGTATATCATAATATCATCGATGAATACAACCACAAATTTATCCAAATATTCCATGAACACCTTATTCATCAGATTCATGAAGTATGCGGGAGCATTGGTTATATCGAAAGACATTACTGTATACTCGTATAATCCATAACGAGTAGCAAATGCTGTCTTGGGTATGTCTTCTGGTCTTATCTTCAATTGGTGATAACCTGATCGAAGATCAATCTTGGAGAAGACACCTGATCCTTTCAACTGATCAAATAGATCATCTATTCTGGGCAAAGGGTACTTGTTCTTGATCGTCACGTCATTCAAGGATCGATAATCCACACACATGCAAAGACTTCCGTCCTTCTTCTTTACTAACAGTACTGGGGCTCCCCAAGGTGACGAGCTTGGCCTTACAAATCCTTTATCTTGCAGCTCTTCAATTTGTTTCTTGACTTCGGCCAGATCATTTGCAGACATCCGGTAAGGTCTCTTGGAAATCGGAGCGTGCAGTGCAGTTATAACAAATTCAATCTCTCTATCTGTGGCATTCTGGCAAATCTTCAGAAATACATCCGGTATTCACATGCTATAGGCACCTTTTCCAAAGTTGTTCCTTCAAACTGTTTAACTTACTTTTCTTACGGGAAGGTGCATTGGTGAAACCTTACTCGAATCCCTTGACTGGTAAGAGTAATACTCGATCGGACAATCTATCTGCCCTTTATACTTGGTTAACCAATCCATACCAAGTATTACATCTAAACCCTTGAGTCTATTATAATAAGATTCGCTAGGAACTTAACTCCATTTATATCCACAGCTTGCGTTGGGGCAACCGTGTTAGTCATATTTTCTTTCAGAGACTGACTAGCATAGGGTTCTGTAGCTTACGCACATCCCATTTATATCTTTCAACCACATCTTTTGACACAAAAGAATGTGAAGCTCCAGAATCAAATAATGCTGATGCAAATACTGAGTTGACAAGGAACTTACCCAGAACTACGTCGGGTGCATCCTGGGCTACCTCCGCAGTGACATGGTTAAGATGTCCCCTGCTCATTGCCTGCGGAGTCCTTGGGGTTTGTGGTGCCCCACGGCCTTGACCTGCAGTCGGAGCTCTTCTTTGGCGTAGTCCCAGTTGAAACGAATCTGGGTCACTCTTGGCGTTTAGGGGACGATTCTTGGCATAGTGCCCCATGTTCTTGCAGTTGAAACACTTGCACTCCTGCTGCCAAGTCTTGTTCTGTGGGGTTGGCCACCATTGCTTGCCCGGGAGTTTGTGGATTTGGGCGGGTCCTCAAAAGGGAGTCCTTGGCACGCTTGACTCAAAGGCTTGTGAAAATGAGGTATGTTGGGGCGAAACCGAGAGCTGCTTGCTCCTTGTGAGCTTGGAACTTCCTCTTCCGAGTTTCAGATAGCCGACGCCGAGCATCTTCTTGGACAAAGGCCTTGTTCACTAGGTGCTGGAAGGTCGGGTAATCATTGGACACCAGCTGCACCTTGAGGTTGGGGTCAAGTCCTGCGTGAACCTCCAAATCTTGGTCGCCTCCGATGTGACCTCTTGGATGCATACAGACGGTTGGGTGAACTTGTTCAGTACTGAAACACTTGAGGTTTCCCTGCTGCAGTTGGTAGAATTATCTTTTCTTCATTTCCATTATTCCCGTAGGAATATGGGCGGTGCGGAAAGCTTCCACAAACTCATCCCAAGTGATGGTTTGTGCATTTTGATGGGCGGCGCGGTAATTTTCCCACCAGTTAGCAGCGATTCCCTTGAGCTGGTGAGCAGCCAAAGACCTTCGTTGTCGTTGCACTGAGCTAGGACCAATTTTCTTTCCACATCCTTGATCCAATCATCTGCCTCCAGGGGATCCACTGATCCAGCAAAAGTGGGAGGCCTTGTTCTCATGAATTCTCCCAACTTAGACTGAGGCGCCTGGTTGGGTGCCTGCTGGGCTGGCTGCACTTGGTTCTGGGCGAGTGCTTGAAGTAACTGCAGCTGCATAGCCATCATCTGCTCCAAGTTGGGGGCCTGAGCGGGAGGTGGTGGAATGTTGTCCTCTGGCTGATTGTTGGCGTCACGGTACCGCTGCGGGGTTGCTCCTTGTGTTCACCATCCGCGGTTTAGGTTAGCGAAAGGTAAGAGGAAATAGCAAAGGTAAGGGATTAGGGAACTAAATCACATCCCAAGCCAACACACAAGAAGAAACCGCAACCACTTAGGAAAACTTTTATTGAAATTCGGATAACTCCATGAATGGCTGTACCACAAGTGCACATAGGCACAGTGCAGTCCATCTAGCACACCAAAACATAGCATAAAACGTTCTAAAGACGTGGACATTTTATTTGGGTACTACTGACTCAAAAGACTACTAATCCTCTCCAAAGACGCGCTCCTCAGGGTCCTCCTCCGGGTCCTCTTCTGGATCCTCCTCTGGGTCTTCCTGACGCTCTCTCACATGGTGCCTCGAACAATCACACTCAGCCGAAGCACGGGGACGGTTACGACTGGAGGCAGTCGAACGCGAGCGGGAAGGAGAAGGCTTGCGCTTCTTGAGAGTGATGACGGTGGCGGGCGGGCGTCGCACCTTCTTGCGTCTTTGTGAGCCGAGTGCGCGAGTCCCGAGTCGAAATGGCGCGCGGTTGGCAGGGGCGGCGGCTGGTGCAGGTGAAGACGGTGTGTAGTCGGGTACAGCTTTGGAGCGTCCCAATCTAAACTCGTGCATCGGCTCCGAAGAAGCTGCGCGCGAAGGGTGTCGGAGTGCCGATAGTTGGAAGTGAGAAGCATCCGGAGTTGTCCAATCTCCTCCTGAGCTCTAGCATAAGTGAGTGCCATCGCCTGTGTGAGCTGCACATGGTGCGACAGTCGAGGATCGTCAGCTGGGATGTCAAAGGGATCTGGATACCTCTGTCCTCCTTGAGGGTTGATGAAAAAGCAAAAGGGCGCGATGTACAGCATCCTTGTGCATGTGGCACAACTCGTCAATGGCGAGGCGTCTTGCGTCTGGGCAGCGTCAAAACAATGGGGATCGAGGTGCTTGATGGGGTATGTGTGGAGTTGAATTCCTCTTCCCGTGCATACAGAATACCTCCATCGTCCAAGAGTCTCGATCCAGATCCTCGTATTCCGTCCTCTGAAAATGGGTGGTGGACGGTACTCCAAGCACTTGCATCACCGCCGGAGAAGGCTAGCGAATGCTCCAAATCCTCTCCATGTGAGTAGTAGTCCCACGGGCAGCGGAGGATGAACCAAATTGTCTACAAAGTTGAGTAAAAGAAAAGATTAGTAAAAGTTTTTAACAAATGGAGTTTTGAGACAAGAACGAGATTCTAAGTAGGAAGAGAGTAGAAGCAAAGAAGCTTATACATTTTTAATATACACTTTTATAAATATAAATCCTTATGGTTTGCCATTCTTAATCTAGGTCACGTCCTCTACCAAATTGGCTCGATACCATCTCTGCCGGGACCCGGATTACAAACCGGACCCTCAGTGTATTACAAAGCACTAGTCCCGGATCAAAGCTAGTGCACACAGCTAAATAGAATGGAAAACATCACCAACAACGATTTATTACAATAATTAAAGTATCTTGACCGAAAAGGTCTCATTATTACAAATGAGGTTTAAGACCTCGCACACAAGAAATAAAGCGGAAGCAAAGATAACTCGTAGACGACCCATCAATTCACCACAGGCAATTGACTGGGGAACCGCGACCTAGTCCTCCGGAAAGAATCCGTCACAGCCACAAGCGAAGCAGTAGTCGTAGTCACCTTCTTGAGCTTCAACTTCCTCTGAGATTTATTTTTAAGTGTAGCATGTGAGTACATAAAGTACTCCGCAAGTCTTGGGAAAAATGTATAGATGCAAGGCTTGACAAAGGAAGGCTATATGGCTCTTTTGCACAAAGCAATATTTTAATTTCAATTACTACTAATTATTTTCGAAGGCATCAATTTAATAAAGTAAATGATTTTAACAGAACTACCAATTATTCTCTAGTGAAGGTTCTATCTACCAACACTAGGTTAGTTATTTCCAACTGAACAAGTTAATATTGCAGGTTACATCCACCCTCTCTGGCTCCATCCGCCAGGATGCCCATCCGAGAGTTCCCTCCACTCTCGGAATACAAAACTTTGATTTTAAAACCAAAATCAGAAATCTACCATGTGAATGCATTCTTTGCCCGCCCTTGACCGTGGGCACGGCTATTCGAATAGTTTTACACTCTGCAGAGGTTGTACAACTTTACCCACAAGAGATAAATTATCCTAAAAGTCAACACGCTTCCTTTGGCATGAGACCCAGATAAAATATCACAAAGCCTTTAGCTTACTCTAATCTAGCTAGATACCACCCGTTGAGGTTTCACCGCAGGTAGGCTAACTGCCCGAACCGAAGCCCCCTCTTGCGCCATATGAGTACAGTAAATCCCTGTCCCTCACTGTGAATAACCAGTCCATCCCTGGCACCCACTTTCCACTGGTGGCACCTAAACTAGACTATCATAAGTTAGTCAGCTAGGTCGTACCCATATAGACTTGTGGTTGTACGGTTAATGCTCAGTTTGGACAAACACAAGCGTCGGTCCTTAATTGACTAGGGTGGAACATACACTTTACAAGATCTCGTGCTTCCTGCACCAATCCAAACTAACCATCCACCTAATCTAAACCAACTTTCACATTTTATTTTATTTTAAAAGAACAGTGGCAACTCAATTACCACTAATTTTCATAAACACAGGGGCTCAACATTAAATCATAATTTCCCATTTTCAAGATTTTCCAAAGTTATTAGATAGCATGGCTAAGCATTATCCTACCATTCTACTATTCACAAAGGTTAATATTAATCTCATTATTGAGACAAAGGGGGTTCTAGGGTGACAAGGTACATGGCAATCAATGTCAAATGAGGGCATAACAAAGTTGGAATAACTAACTCCTAAAGATTTGAACTAGTGACTTTATATAAATAGCAATGCACATAATTTAAAATATTTAAAACATTTCAAAAGCATAGGTTCAAGATGATCAAAGGAGACTTGCCTTCTTGCAGGGTTTCTGGGTCTTCTTGCTGCTGTGAAGAGGGATCGTCGACAACGTTGGAATCTACGCGAGAAAAGACGAAGCAAACAAAGCAAATAAATACAAACAAAATTCAAATAAAAATCCAAAAATTCAACAGAGGCCATAGTTGGATAGATTATGATTTTAGATGAATTTAGAAATTTGAATGGCTGAATTTGGAGTTAAAATGAGAAAGTTATGCTCATTTGAAAATCTCAGATTTGAATAAATCTAGAAATTCCCAAATTTCTGACAGGTGGGGCCCACTGGGAGATTAGATTTTAATTTCTATTTTTATTCCGAGAGGCTGACAGGTGGGGCCCACTGAACAGTAACCACTGGCGGTCACTGACATGTGGGACCCACTGGACAGTGAGCCCACTGACTTAACCTTTGACATGTGGGACCCTCTGGACTCCGGGCCCACTTGTCAGAGACCAGCACAGAGAGGTGGGGCCCAGGCGGCAGTGGCCAGCGCAGACCGACGGCCGCTGACGTGTGGGTCCCACTTGTCGGCGCGAGATTTTAAAAGAATGGCTCGACCTCAGCGTGCGGAGCCGGGGGCTCGAACGCGCGCCGAGGGAGCCGAGGGGAGGGAAGAGTTAGCGCTGGTAACCAGTCGGGCGGGGAGGCGTTGCCTACCCATAAAGGGTAGGTAACCCACTTGAGGGGTACCTTCGGGTGGCCCGGGCAGAGGTGATCGGAGGCGACGGCGCGGCGGCGAGGGGAGGCCGGAGGTGCTCGGGTGACGCGTGAGAATATAATCTGGCGCGGAGGTTCGCTTGGAAGGTCGGCGGCTTGGGGACGAACGGTGGCGGCCGCGGCGAGGTGGCGGCGACGACGGCTCGGAGCTCCGTCGCGACGGCGCTCGGTGACGGGAGGCGGCGCCGAGGGTCGGGAGGATCGCCGGGCGTGAGGATGCTCGGGGTGGCGGCGGGCTCGGGGTGGATCGGCGGCGATTGCTCGCCGGAGCACTTACCGGCGCGCACGGTGAACTTCGCACGCGGCGCTCGGGGCTCAAGGGAGATGTGGAGGGCTCGAAGGTGGTGCGGGAGGAAGCGGCGGGGGTATTTATAGGGGCCGAGGGGAGCGGGGCGCGCAATTGCTCGCCGTTCTTGGCGGCCGAGAAGGAAGGTTTGGGGAGGAAAGGAAGGAGGGGCGCGGAAGGAAGGGAGGCGCGGGATTTGGGGATTGGTCGCGGCGGCGTCCGAGGCTTCCAAACCGCAGAGACGAGGAAGGAAAGGCCGGTCCGTCGAGGATTGGCCGGCCGGCGAAAGGAAAGAGGGGAGAGAAAGGAAGGCGCCGGCCCGCGAGGGAGACGGATCCGACAGGCGGGGCCGGGCGGCAGCGAGAGCGGAGGCGCGTGCGGCTGTCGGACGGGGCCCGCGGGTCAGAGAAAAGAGGGAGCGGGGTGCGGATGGCAACCGCGTGGCAGAGAGTTGGATCGGATGGCGGGGCACGGGCGCAAGGAGGACGGTTGGATGGCCGAGCGAGGAGGCGTGGCGCGCATCCGGGCTGGCTACGCGTCGGTCGAGGAAGAGGTTTAGGCGGAGAGGTGGACGGGCACGGCCCGCTTGGCGGTGAGGAAGGAGGGTGGCTGGATTGGCGGCGGCGTGGGCGGATCTGGGCCGTCCACGCGTCGCTGCGAGGAAAGGAGGGATTTTATTTTCAGAATTTTATTTTGATTTTCAGAAAAGGCTAGAAAATTATTTAGGCCTCAGAAAAATATGAAAATACCTCCAAAAATTCCAGAAAAATTCACAGAAGCTCCTGGACATATTTTGGACTAAATAAAATTATTTCCAACTACTGTTGGTATTTTAGTTTCATACTTTGAATTACTTTTTCAATTTAAAAATTAGGTTTTAAATTCCAGAAAATCCAGAAAAGCCACATAAAATCTAATTACTTTAAAATAATTAATTTGAATTTAATTTTCTTCCAAAAAGCAAATTTTGGGATGTGACAAGGGAGTTTGTATGCAGGGAGTTTGTATTGCCCAGTGGACCCTGTCGTGGACAAAGTTTCACACCGACTCAAACGGATTCGAAATGCATGCCAAAATGAGCTAGGGTGCATATGAACTCCATTGGGGTGTTTGGCACTCAGTTTCATTTCATGCCTTGATTTCGTACGTATGGAGTTTGTAGTTTCAGGTGGAACCCATCGTCGTGGAAAGTGTCACGCTGACTCGGACGGATTTGAAATGCATGCCAAATTGAGAGAGGGCGTATATTAGCTCCATCCGAGGTATTGGCAGTTAGTTTCATTTCGTTCACTGATTTTGTGCTCGCAGTGTCCGTACTATCCAACGGTTCCCGGAGTTAAGTTTCACTCCAAGTTGGACGGATTCGAAATACATGTCAAAATGAGCTACATCGCATCCAAACTGCATTCTGGGTGTCTGATACTTAGTTTTGTTTCGTGCCTTGATTTTGTATGAATGGAGCTTCTGCTTCCAATTAGAACCTGTCGTGGAGGAAACCTTCACACCGACCCAGACGGATTCAAAATAAATGTTGAAGTGTGCTAGGGTGCATATGAATTCCATTCCGGGTGTTGGCACTCGATTTCACACCGACTCAGACGGATTCGAAATGCATGGTGAACTGAGCTAGGATGCATATGAACTCTATTCGCGGTGTTTGGCACTTAGTTTCTTTTCATGACTCGATTTCGTGTGAACAGAGTTTGTAGTTTCAACTGAAACCAATCTTAAAGCAAAGCTTCATACTGACTCAGACGCATTCAAGATGCACGCCAAAGTGAGCTAGGGTGCATGTCAACTCCATTCGGGGTATTTGGTACTCAGTTTCATTTCGTGCCTCTATTTCATACAAATGGAGTTGTATTTTCAGCTGGAATCCGTCGTGGTGGAAAGTTTCACACCGACTCAAACGGATTTGAAATACATACGAAAATGAGATAGGACACATATAAACTCCATTCGCGGTGTTTGGTACACACTTTCAGAACGTGTCTAGATTTTGTGCGCCTGTAGTTTGATTTGCCCAATGGAGCCCGTCGCGGAGAAAGCTTCACAGTGACATGGATGGATTCGTAATACAAGTCAAAATGAGCGAGGACACATATGAATATCATTCGAGGTGTTGGCTCTCAGTTTCATTGCGTGCCAAGATTTTTGCGCTCACGTAGTTTGCACTTCCTAATAGAACCCCTCATCGAGGAAAGTTTAACACCAACTCAGATAGATCTAAAACGCATGCTGAAAAGCGTTAGGGCGCATATGAGCCCCACTCAGGGCGTTTGGCACTCCGTTCATTTCGTGCCTCAATTTTGTACGAATGGAGTTTGTAGTTTCGGATGGAACAGGTCATGGAGGAAAGTGTCACACCGAGTCGGACGTATTCAAAATGCATGCCAAAATGACGAAAGGTGTACATAAACTCCGTTCAAGGGGTTTGGCACTTAGTTTCATTTCGTTCATCGGTTTGTGCTCCTGGAGTTTGCACTACCCAATGAAACCCGTCATCGGGGATAGCTTCACATCAACTCTGATAGATTCGATGTACATGCCAAAATAAGATGGAGCATAGATGAACACCACCCGTAGTGTTTGGAACTCAATTTCATTTTGTGCCGAGATTTCATACGAATTGAAGTTCAGGTGGAAACCATCGTGGAAAGAAGTTTCGCACCGACTCGGATGCATTCAAGATGCAAGCTAAAATGAGCTAGGGCACATATGAATTCCATTCGGGATGTTGGCACGCTGTTTCATTACGTTGGTCGATTTTCTGTGCAGGGAGTTTGTATTGCCAATGGACCTTGTCGTGGACAAAGTTTCACACCGACTCAGATGGATTCCAAATGCATGGTGAACTGAGCTAGGATGCATATGAACTCTATTCGCGGTGTTTGGCACTTAGTTTCTTTTCATGCCTCGATTTCGTGTGAACAGAGTTTGTAGTTTCAACTGAAACCAATCTTAGAGCAAAGCTTTATACTGACTCAGACGGATTCAAGATGCACGCCAAAGTGAGCTAGGGTGCATGTCAACTCCATTCGGGGTATTTGGTACTCAGTTTCATTTCGTGCCTCAATTTCGTACAAATGGAGTTGTAGTTTCAGCAGGAATCCGTCGTGGTGGAAAGTTTCACACCGACTCAAACGGATTTGAAATACATACGAAAATGAGATAGGACACATATAAACTCCATTCGCGGTGTTTGGTACACACTTTCAGAACGTGTCTAGATTTTGTGCGCCTGTAGTTTGATTTGCCCAATGGAGCCCGTCGCGGAGAAAGCTTCACAGCGACATGGACGGATTCGTAATACATGTTTAATGAGCGAGGACACATATGAACATCATTCGAGGTGTTGGCTCTCAGTTTCATTGCGTGCCAAGATTTTTGCGTTCACGTAGTTTGCACATCCTAATAGAACCTCTCGTCGAGGAAAGTTTAACACCAACTCAGATAGATCTGAAACGCATGCTGAAAAGTATTAGGGCGCATGTGAACCCCACTCAGGGTGTTTGGCACTCTGTTCATTTCGTGCCTCAATTTTGTACGAATGGAGTTTGTAGTTTCGGATGGAACGGGTCATGGAGGAAAGTGTCACACCGAGTCGGACGTATTCAAAATGCATGCCAAAATGACCAAAGGTGTACATAAACTCCGTTCAAGGGGTTTGGCACTTAGTTTCATTCCGTTCATCGGTTTGTGCTCTTGGAGTTTGCACTACCCAATGAAACCCGTCAATGGGGATAGCTTCACATCAACTCTGATAGATTCGATGTACATGCCAAAATAAGATGGAGCATAGATGAACACCATCCGTAGTGTTTGGAACTCAATTTCATTTTGTGCCGAGATTTCATACGAATTGAAGTTCAGGCGGAAACCATTGTGGAAAGAAGTTTCGCACCGACTCAGACGCATTCAAGATGCAAGGTAAAATGAGCTAGGGCACATATGAATTCCATTCGGGATGTTGGCACGCTGTTTAATTACGTTGGTCGATTTTCTATGCAGGGAGTTTGTATTGCCCAATGGACCCTGTCGTGGACAAAGTTTCACACCGACTCAAACGGATTCGAAATGCACGCCAAAATGAGCTAGGGTGCATATGAACTCCATTGGGGTGTTTGCACTCGCCATTTCATGCCTTGATTTAAATGCGTATGGAGTTTGTAGTTTCAGGTGGAACCCATCGTCGTGGAAAGTGTCACACTGACTCGGACGGAGTTGAAATGCATGCCAAAATGAGCTAGGGCGTATATGAGCTCCATCCGAGGTATTGGCAGTTAGTTTTATTTCGTTCATTGATTTTGTGCTCGCAGTGTCCGTACTATCCAACGGTTCCGAGTTAAGTTTCACTCCAAGTTGGGCGGATTCAAATACATGTCAAAATGAGCTACATCGCATCTAAACTGCATTCTGGGTGTTTGACACTTAGTTTTGTTTCGTGTCTTGATTTTGTATGAATGGAGTTTCTGCTTCCAATTAGAACCTGTCGTGGAGGAAACCTTCACACCGACCCAGACGGATTCAAAATAAATGTTGAAGTTTGCTAGGGTGCATATGAATTCCATTCAGGGTGTTGGCGCTCGATTTCATTTCGTGACTTGATTTCGTATGAATAGAGTTTGAAGTTTCGGACGGAACTCGTCGTAGAGGAAAGTGTCATACCGACCCGGATGAAATCGAAATGCATGCCAAAATGAGATAGGGTGTGTATGAGTTCCACTCGAGTTGTTTTTCACTTAGTTTCTTTTCACGCGTCGATTTCGTATGAATGGCACTGTAGTAACGGTTGGAACCCGTCGTTGGGGAAAGTTTCACACCAACTCAGACAGATTCAAAATGCGTGCCAAAATGATGTAGGGTGCATATGAACTCCATTCGAGATGTTTCACAACCAGTTTCATTGTATGCCACGATTCTGTGCGCATGGAGTTTGTTGTTTCAGTTACAGCCCATTGTGGAGGAAAGTTTCACACCTACTCGGATGGATCCCAGATGCATGCCAAAATTCGTTGGGGCGCATATGAACTCCAATCGGGGTGTTCGGCCTTCAGTTTCATTTCTTGCCTCAATTCGGTATGAATGCAGTTCGTAGTTTCGATTGGAACTCGTCGTGGAGGACATTTCACACCGACTCAGACGGATTCGAAATGCATGGTGAACTGAGCTAGGATGCATATGAACTCTATTCGCGGTGTTTGGCACTTAGTTTCTTTCATGCCTCGATTTCGTGTGAACAGAGTTTGTAGTTTCAACTGAAACCAATCTTAGAGCAAAGCTTCATACTGACTCAAACGAATTCAAGATGCACGCCAAAGTGAGCTAGGGTGCATGTCAACTCCATTCGGGGTATTTGGTACTCAGTTTCATTTCGTGCCTCAATTTCGTACAAATGGAGTTGTAGTTTCAGCAGGAATCCGTCGTGGTGGAAAGTTTCACACCGACTCAAACGGATTTGAAATACATACGAAAATGAGATAGGACACATATAAACTCCATTCGCGGTGTTTGGTACACACTTTCAGAACGTGTCTAGATTTTGTGCGCCTGTAGTTTGATTTGCCCAATGGAGCCCGTCGCGGAGAAAGCTTCACAGCGACATGGACGGATTCGTAATACATGTTTAATGAGCGAGGACACATATGAACATCATTCGAGGTGTTGGCTCTCAGTTTCATTGCGTGCCAAGATTTTTGCGTTCACGTAGTTTGCACATCCTAATAGAACCTCTCGTCGAGGAAAGTTTAACACCAACTCAGATAGATCTGAAACGCATGCTGAAAAGTATTAGGGCGCATGTGAACCCCACTCAGGGTGTTTGGCACTCTGTTCATTTCGTGCCTCAATTTTGTACGAATGGAGTTTGTAGTTTCGGATGGAACGGGTCATGGAGGAAAGTGTCACACCGAGTCGGACGTATTCAAAATGCATGCCAAAATGACCAAAGGTGTACATAAACTCCGTTCAAGGGGTTTGGCACTTAGTTTCATTCCGTTCATCGGTTTGTGCTCTTGGAGTTTGCACTACCCAATGAAACCCGTCAATGGGGATAGCTTCACATCAACTCTGATAGATTCGATGTACATGCCAAAATAAGATGGAGCATAGATGAACACCATCCGTAGTGTTTGGAACTCAATTTCATTTTGTGCCGAGATTTCATACGAATTGAAGTTCAGGCGGAAACCATTGTGGAAAGAAGTTTCGCACCGACTCAGACGCATTCAAGATGCAAGGTAAAATGAGCTAGGGCACATATGAATTCCATTCGGGATGTTGGCACGCTGTTTAATTACGTTGGTCGATTTTCTATGCAGGGAGTTTGTATTGCCCAATGGACCCTGTCGTGGACAAAGTTTCACACCGACTCAAACGGATTCGAAATGCACGCCAAAATGAGCTAGGGTGCATATGAACTCCATTGGGGTGTTTGGCACTCAGTTTCATTTCATGCCTTGATTTCGTACGTATGGAGTTTGTAGTTTCAGGTGGAACCCATCGTCGTGGAAAGTGTCACACTGACTCGGACGGAGTTGAAATGCATGCCAAAATGAGCTAGGGCGTATATGAGCTCCATCCGAGGTATTGGCAGTTAGTTTTATTTCGTTCATTGATTTTGTGCTCGCAGATGTCCGTACTATCCAACGGTTCCGGAGTTAAGTTTCACTCCAAGTTGGACGGATTCAAATACATGTCAAAATGAGCTACATCGCATCTAAAGCGCATTCAGGTGTTTGACACTTAGTTTTGTTTCGTGTCTTGATTTTGTATGAATGGAGTTTCGCTTCCAATTAGAACTCGTCGTGGAGGAAACCTTCACACCGACCAGACGGATTCAAAATAAATGTTGAAGTTTGCTAGGTGCATATGAATTCCATTCGGGTGTTGGCGCTCGATTTCATTTCGTGACTTGATTTCGTATGAATAGAGTTTGAAGTTTGGACGGAACTCGTCGTAGAGAAAGTGTCATACCGACCGGATGAAATCGAAATGCATGCCAAAATGAGATAGGGTGTGTATGAGTTCCACTCGAGTTGTTTTTCACTTAGTTTCTTTTCACGCGTCGATTTCGTATGAATGGCACTTTGTAGTAACGGTTGGAACCCGTCGTTGGGAAAGTTTCACACCAACTCGAGACAGATTCAAAATGCGTGCCAAAATGATGTAGGGTGCATATGAACTCCATTCGAGATGTTTCACAACCAGTTTCATTGTATGCCACGATTACTGCGCGCATGGAGTTTGTTGTTTCGATTCTGACCCATTGTGGAGGAAAGTTTCACACCTACTCGGATGGATCCCGATGCATGCCAAAATTCGTTGGGCGCATATGAACTCCAATCGGGTGTTCGGCCTTCGCCATTTCTTGCCTCAATTCGGTATGAATGCGGTTCGTAGTTTCGATTGGAACTCGTCGTGGAGGACATTTCACACCGACTCAGACGGATTCGAAATGCATGGTGAACTGAGCTAGGATGCATATGAACTCTATTCGCGGTGTTTGGCACTTAGTTTCTTTCATGCCTCGATTTCGTGTGAACAGAGTTTGTAGTTTCAATCAAAACCAATCTTAGAGCAAAGCTTCATCTTGACTCAAGCGAATTCAAGATGCACGCCAAAGTGAGCTAGGTGCATGTCAACTCCATTCGGGTATTTGGTACTCGGCCATTTCGTGCCTCTATTTCGTACAAATGGAGTTGTATTTTCAGCTGGAATCCGTCGTGGTGGAAAGTTTCACACCGACTCAAACGGATTTGAAATACATACGAAAATGAGATAGGACACATATAAACTCCATTCGCGGTGTTTGGTACACACTTTCAGTACGTGTCTAGATTTTGTGCGCCTGTAGTTTGATTTGCCCAATGGAGCCCGTCGCGGAGAAAGCTTCACAGCGACATGGACGGATTCGTAATACATGTCAAAATGAGCGAGGACACATATGAATATCATTCGAGGTGTTGGCTCTCAGTTTCATTGCGTGCCAAGATTTTTACGTTCACGTAGTTTGCACATCCTAATAGAACCCCTCGTCGAGGAAAGTTTAACACCAACTCAGATAGATCTGAAACGCATGCTGAAAAGCGTTAGGGTGCATATGAACCCCACTCAGGGCGTTTGGCACCCTGTTCATTTCGTGCCTCGATTTTGTACGAATGGAGTTTGTAGTTTCGGATGGAACGGGTCATGGAGGAAAGTGTCACACCGAGTCGGACGTATTCAAAATGCATGCCAAAATGACCAAAGGTGTACATAAACTCCGTTCAAGGGGTTTGGCACTTAGTTTCATTCCGTTCATCGGTTTGTGCTCCTGGAGTTTGCACTACCCAATGAAACCCGTCATCAGGGATAGCTTCACATCAACTCTGATAGATTCGATGTACATGCCAAAATAAGATGGAGCATAGATGAACACCATCCGTAGTGTTTGAAACTCAATTTCATTTTGTGCCGAGATTTCATACGAATTGAAGTTCAGGTGGAACCCATCGTGGAAAGAAGTTTCGCACCGACTCGGACGCATTCAAGATGCAAGCTAAAATGAGCTAGGGCACATATGAACTCCATTCGGGATGTTGGCACGCTGTTTCATTACGTTGGTCGATTTTCTGTGCAGGGAGTTTGTATTGCCCAATGGACCCTGTCGTGGAAAAAGTTTCACACCGACTCAAACGGATTCGAAATGCACGCCAAAATGAGCTAGGGTGCATATGAACTCCATTGGGGTGTTTGGCACTCAGTTTCATTTCATGCCTTGATTTCGTACGTATGGAGTTTGTAGTTTCAGGTGGAACCCATCGTCGTGGAAAGTGTCACACTGACTCGGACGGAGTTGAAATGCATGCCAAAATGAGCTAGGGTGTATATGAGCTCCATCTGAGGTATTGGCAGTCAGTTTTATTTCGTTCATTGATTTTGTGCTCGCAGTGTCCGTACTATCCAACGGTTCCCGGAGTTAAGTTTCACTCCAAGTTGGACGGATTCGAAATACATGTCAAAATGAGCTACATCGCATCTAAACTGCATTCTGGGTGTTTGACACTTAGTTTTGTTTCGTGCCTTGATTTTGTATGAATGGAGTTTCTGCTTCCAATTAGAACTCATGTGGAGGAAACCTTCACACCGACCAGCACGGATTCAAAATAAATGTTGAAGTGTGCTAGGGTGCATATGAATTCCATTCGTGGTGTTGGCGCCGATTTCATTTCGTGACTTGATTTCGTATGAATAGAGTTTGAAGTTTCGGACGGAACTCGTCATAGAGGAAAGTGTCATACCGACCCGGATGAAATCGAAATGCATGCCAAAATGAGATAGGGTGTGTATGAGTTCCACTCGAGTTGTTTTTCACTTAGTTTCTTTTCACGCGTCGATTTCGTATGAATGGCACTGTAGTAACGGTTGGAACCCGTCGTTGGGGAAAGTTTCACACCAACTCAGACAGATTCAAAATGCGTGCCAAAATGATGTAGGGTGCATATGAACTCCATTCGAGATGTTTCACAACCAGTTTCATTGTATGCCACGATTCTGTGTGCATGGAGTTTGTTGTTTCAGTTACAGCCCATTGTGGAGGAAAGTTTCACACCTACTCGGATGGATCCCAGATGCATGCCAAAATTCGTTGGGGCGCATATGAACTCCAATCGGGGTGTTCGGCCTTAAGTTTCATTTCTTGCCTCAATTCGGTATGAATGCAGTTTGTAGTTTCGATTGGAACTCGTCGTGGAGGACATTTCACACCGACTCAGACGGATTCAAAATGCATGGTGAACTGAGCTAGGATGCATATGAACTCTATTCGCGGTGTTTGGCACTTAGTTTCTTTGCATGCCTCGATTTCGTGTGAACAGAGTTTGTGGTTTCAACTGAAACCAATCTTAGAGCAAAGATTCATACTGACTCAGACAGATTCAAGATGCACGCCAAAGTGAGCTAGGGTGCATGTCAACTCCATTCGGGGTATTTGGTACTCGCCATTTCGTGCCTCTATTTCGTACAAATGGAGTTGTATTTTCAGTGGAATCCGTCGTGGTGGAAAGTTTCACACCGACTCAAACGGATTTGAAATACATATGGAAATGAGATAGGACACGTATAAACTCCATTCGCGGTGTTTGGTACACACTTTCAGTACGTATCTAGATTTTGTGCGCCTGTAGTTTGATTTGCCCAATGGAGCCCGTCGCGGAGAAAGCTTCACAGCGACATGGACGGATTCGTAATACATGTCAAAATGAGCGAGGACACATATGAACATCATTCGAGGTGTTGGCTCTCAGTTTCATTGCGTGCCAAGATTTTTACGTTCACGTAGTTTGCACATCCTGATAGAACCCCTCGTCGAGGAAAGTTTAACACCAACTCAGATAGATCTGAAACACATGCTGAAAAGCGTTAGGGTGCATATGAACCCCACTCAGGGCGTTTGGCACCCTGTTCATTTCGTGCCTCAATTTTGTACGAATGGAGTTTGTAGTTTCGGATGGAACAGGTCATGGAGGAAAGTGTCACACCGAGTCGGACGTATTCAAAATACATGCCAAAATGACCAAAGGTGTACATAAACTCCGTTCATGGGGTTTGGCACTTAGTTTCATTCCGTTCATCGGTTTGTGCTCCTGGAGTTTGCACTACCCAATGAAACCCGTCATCGGGGATAGCTTCACATCAACTCTGACAGATTCGATGTACATGCCAAAATAAGATGGAGCATAGATGAACACCATCCGTAGTGTTTGGAACTCAATTTCATTTTGTGCCGAGATTTCATACGAATTGAAGTTCAGGTGGAACCCATCGTGGAAAGAAGTTTCGCACCGACTCGGACGCATTCAAGATGCAAGCTAAAATGAGCTAGGGCACATATGAACTCCATTCGGGATGTTGGCACGCTGTTTCATTACGATGGTCGATTTTCTGTGCAGGGAGTTTGTATTGCCCAATGGACCCTGTCATGGACAAAGTTTCACACCGACTCAAACGGATTCGAAATGCACGCCAAAATGAGCTAGGGTGCATATGAACTCCATTGGGGTGTTTGGCACTCAGTTTCATTTCATGCCTTGATTTCGTACGTATGGAGTTTGTAGTTTCAGGTGGAACCCATCGTCGTGGAAAGTGTCACACTGACTCGGACGGAGTTGAAATGCATGCCAAAATGAGCTAGGGCGTATATGAGCTCCATCCGAGGTATTGGCAGTTAGTTTTATTTCGTTCATTGATTTTGTGCTCGCAGTGTCCGTACTATCCAACGGTTCCCGGAGTTAAGTTTCACTCCAAGTTGGACGGATTCGAAATACATGTCAAAATGAGCTACATCGCATCTAAACTGCATTCTGGGTGTTTGACACTTAGTTTTGTTTCGTGTCTTGATTTTGTATGAATGGAGTTTCTGCTTCCAATTAGAACCTGTCGTGGAGGAAACCTTCACACCGACCCAGACGGATTCAAAATAAATGTTGAAGTGTGCTAGGGTGCATATGAATTCCATTTAGGGTGTTGGCGCTCGATTTCATTTCGTGACTTGATTTCGTATGAATAGAGTTTGAAGTTTCGGACGGAACTCGTCGTAGAGGAAAGTGTCATACCGACCCGGATGAAATCGAAATGCATGCCAAAATGAGATAGGGTGTGTATGAGTTCCACTCGAGTTGTTTTTCACTTAGTTTCTTTTCACGCGTCGATTTCGTATGAATGGCACTGTAGTAACGGTTGGAACCCGTCGTTGGGGAAAGTTTCACACCAACTCAGACAGATTCAAAATGCGTGCCAAAATGATGTAGGGTGCATATGAACTCCATTCGAGATGTTTCACAACCAGTTTCATTGTATGCCACGATTCTGTGTGCATGGAGTTTGTTGTTTCAGTTACAGCCCATTGTGGAGGAAAGTTTCACACCTACTCGGATGGATCCCAGATGCATGCCAAAATTCGTTGGGGCGCATATGAACTCCAATCGGGGTGTTCGGCCTTAAGTTTCATTTCTTGCCTCAATTCGGTATGAATGCAGTTTGTAGTTTCGATTGGAACTCGTCGTGGAGGACATTTCACACCGACTCAGACGGATTCAAAATGCATGGTGAACTGAGCTAGGATGCATATGAACTCTATTCGCGGTGTTTGGCACTTAGTTTCTTTTCATGCCTCGATTTCGTGTGAACAGAGTTTGTAGTTTCAACTGAAACCAATCTTAGAGCAAAGATTCATACTGACTCAGACAGATTCAAGATGCACGCCAAAGTGAGCTAGGGTGCATGTCAACTCCATTCGGGGTATTTGGTACTCAGTTCCATTTCGTGCCTCTATTTCGTACAAATGGAGTTGTATTTTCAGCTGGAATCCGTCGTGGTGGAAAGTTTCACACCGACTCAAACGGATTTGAAATACATATGGAAATGAGATAGGACACGTATAAACTCCATTCGCGGTGTTTGGTACACACTTTCAGTACGTGTCTAGATTTTGTGCGCCCGTAGTTTGATTTGCCCAATGGAGCCCGTCGCGGAGAAAGCTTCACAGCGACATGGACGGATTCGTAATACATGTCAAAATGAGCGAGGACACATATGAACATCATTCGAGGTGTTGGCTCTCAGTTTCATTGCGTGCCAAGATTTTTACGTTCACGTAGTTTGCACATCCTGATAGAACCCCTCGTCGAGGAAAGTTTAACACCAACTCTGATAGATCTGAAATGCATGCTGAAAAGCGTTAGGGTGCATATGAACCCCACTTAGGGCGTTTGGCACCCTGTTCATTTCGTGCCTCAATTTTGTACGAATGGAGTTTGTAGTTTCGGATGGAATAGGTCATGGAGGAAAGTGTCACACCGAGTCGGACGTATTCAAAATGCATGCCAAAATGACCAAAGGTGTACATAAACTCCGTTCAAGGGGTTTGGCACTTAGTTTCATTCCGTTCATCGGTTTGTGCTCCTGGAGTTTGCACTACCCAATGAAACCCGTCATCGGGGATAGCTTCACATCAACTCTGACAGATTCGATGTACATGCCAAAATAAGATGGAGCATAGATGAACACCATCCGTAGTGTTTGGAACTCAATTTCATTTTGTGCCGAGATTTCATACGAATTGTGTTTGTAGTTTAGGTCGAACCCATCGTGGAAACAAGTTTTACACCAACTCGGACGCATTCAAGATGCAAGCTAAAACGAGCTAGGGCACATATGAATTCCATTCGGGTGCATGGAGTTTGTATTGCCCAATGGGCCCTGTCATGGACAAAGTTTCACACCTACTCAAACGGATTCGAAATGCATGCCAAAATGAGCTAGGGTGCATATGAACTCCATTGGGGTGTTTGGTACTCGGTTTCATTTCCTGCCTTGATTTCATACATATGGAGTTTGTAGTTTCAGATGGAACCCATCGTCGAGGAATGTATCACACTTACTCAGACGGATTTGAAATGCATGCCAAAATGAGCAATGGTGCATATGAGCTCCATCCGAGGTATTGGCAGTCGGTTTCATTTCGTTCATTGATTTTGTGCTCACAGAGTTTGATGAGGTGATGGGGTCCCGATCTTCCGATAGGATGACAACTATCGATTTTGGCTGAGTTGACCCTTGCGATCCCACTACAACCGAACGACGTCGCTTGCGCCTTAGCAATCGCTGAACCAACCCCAAGATGTTATCAACCGTGCCAAGAACGCGGTTGACCTAACCATGAAGGTCTATTCCTGCATGCAATCGAAGAACACGCAAGAACAAGATAACAAGCAACCTGAAATTGCAAATATTTCTATTGAATTCAAAAGGTGGGATTCCGAAGGCTGTCTTGACATGTGGTCGTCCGACACAACTGAAGAACAGAAGTTTGCATAATACCTAAACCTTTCCTCAATGAAATCCCAGTCCTAACAACTAGGAGGGGCGTCCAAAGTGCATGCTCTAGGGTTACAAGGCCCATGGGCCCAATTGGTGGTGGCGCAGCACCCTTTTGACTCGGACTCAAAAACCAACGTGGATTGTTTTGATGATTGCAGCTGGCTCGGATGGAATTTGAAGATGGGGTTGAATCCTTTAGAAAGTAGACTTCATAAGCTTTCCATCAAGTCCAAGAACGTCCCAAACGGAGTCCTTATGAGAAAGTTACATCCGTTTAAACTTGCACCATTGCAGCAGTCCGAATCTGATTCCAGTACGGGTTCAACAAGGACTCTTTTGAATTGTGTAAAAGTGACGTGGTGCTGTAAAAATATATATTTTCATTAGTAGGTAGCATCATATTCTCATTTAAAACATGTTGAGGCTCAAGAAACGAATTCACCTTTAGCTCAATCTTGATATTGGACGCTATTGTCGTATGTGTTTGTGGCGTGGTCACATCATCCTCGTCTTCTTGATAGAAAACCGTCCTCGATTTTAACGTATGTGTAGCCTCACGTATTGCATGATCTTGATCGTAAATCTCGGTATATGATAACAAACGCAACAAACCCTCATTATGTAATATCATAAGTTCTTTATCAAGCAAAGTAAAACCCCTTTGAAACGAGCTCACCTTATAATTTAAGCGATGCGTAGGAGCTCTTGTGATGAGGACATCCTTTCCATGCATACAACCATGCCGACTCCATATCAAACTGAAACTATGATACAAGGACCAATGACTAGAGCGCGAGCACGTCAACTTAACCATCAGGTGAATGCGTTCCCAAGTTTGCATACAAATGTTTCAAAGAATGGAATACTACTTAATTCTTGTGATGATTTAATTGTCCTTAGGAACCATGGGGAAAAACCACATGAGCTCAAGTATAGAAGTGGAACCATCAACCGCAAACCAAGTCCTGTTCACGAGTTTGACTCGGATTCGGCCTTGTTGATAGCGCCTACTTCAAACGGCCGTAACTTTTGATCCAGTAGGTTTCTCGGGGCCCGTGAGTACTCGTTGGAAAGCTCTTGAAGTCTACTTTCAGATGGATCTGGCCTCACCTCCAAATTCCATCCGAGTCGACCAGAAACTGCAAAACAATTCACATCGCTTTTCCAGTCCGAGTCAAAGTGGGCCTTGGGCCATGTAATTCGAGTCCTATTCGGCTTCCTTGTATTTTGGCCGACCCTCCACCTTCCGTGACCCTTAAATAGGCAGCCGCACCCTCTTCTAGGGTTTGGGTTTTGTTTAGACTAAGTTAGCTTTTACTGCTTTGCCTTGTACTCGCGCGTGTCGGCTAGACCGCCCGAATACTTGTCTTCGGAACCCCACCGTTTTCTGTTTTCGATTGAATCTTAAATCGTTATTTGCAATTGAGTTGCTGTTCATCTTGTTCTTGCTTGTTCTTCGATTGCTTGCAGGAACAAGAACCCTCGTGGTTAGGTTGATCGTGCGCCGACAAGGTCACGAACAATCTCTGGAGTTGGTGTATCGATCGCTAAGGCGCAGCGTCCTTGGATCGTCAACGTCATCTCCTTCCCCAGTCGAATCTACCACTCTCATCGAAAGATCGGGACCCCTAGTGCTATCAGTTGGTATCAGAGCTCAAGGTTGATCGGTGAGAGATCTTATCTAGTCTTTGCAATTTTTACCTACAGTCCTAAACCCAAAAAAAAAATAGCAGATCAGATCTATTTCCCAAATTCCGAAACAATTTGAGCCTTACGCTTTTGCTGCATAGTCTTTGTTTGTTGAGTCTTCGGTTGCATCGTCGTGTCCTTTGCTGGTCTTAGTGTCTAGTTACTTTAGAGTTTGAGTTACATTCACGTTTTGGACTCATCGTTGCGATTAGATCCGAATCACATAGGAGGGTAGAAAAGGAGGAGGACTCGGTTGCTACGGAGGCTTTGCCCTAATTGGTCTTGGAGTAGGGCACGAATTCGGATTCAACTGCATCGTGTGTGAAAAAAAGAGAGAAAAAAAAGAGACAAGAAGGAACAGGCAGCCGCATCTAGAAGAGCCGCGGCATAAAAAAAACAGAAGAGAGAGAAAAACCTAACTTTTGCATACGACCTCCGATTGAGGCGATTCTTGATCCGTTGGAAAGGTAATCGGAAGATAGAGTGAAAACGTCGTTTAGGCCCTCAAAACGGGCCCGCAAACCGAGGAAAAATCAAGTTTCTCAGAATTCGCTCAAAATTGACAGAGCCCTTCTGCACGTGATTCTAAGGTCCCCTGTGAAGACAGCACCCTTTTTCGAGCTCCAGAACTCCGTGTGCAACGCCATCTAGTTTCTTTCTGCATGGTGTGTCTTCGTTTGTGTTCTAGGCTCGCGTCTCTAGTACGGTCTAGCCTAGGACCAGCACGGTGTCGCCGTTGAGCGTTTATTCAACTTGCTTTGACTAATGTGGTTCTAGTTATCCTTTGTTCACTCTCAGCCCACCCATAGCTCCACAGATTTGGCTACCACCTCACAGGGACTAGCGACCGAGGCATCGATATACCCAATTTCCAGGAGATATTGTCTTGTCTTGTCGGCTGCAATCACCTCCTGCTTGCTGTGGTAAGAACTTGTAAGAGCTTGACAGAACAAGGTTGAGAGTGTGCGACTTGATTTAACCACATCCCAGTAGTTGTGAGGGCATAACCTGCAGTTTTATTATTATTATTTTTTTCTCTTTTTGGTTTGTTTCTTGTCTTCTAACGATGTCAGGAGAACTAGTAGACCTGCTGGCAGCGCCACATTCCCCTCGGACTAGGGGCATCATACAACACTTTGAGCGCCAAATGAAGCTGCACACTGAGGGACTTGATGAGGATGTAAGGGTCACCAACGAACGCCTTGGCCAATTGGAGGCTGCGCAGATCGACATCAACACTACGCTTGCAACATTGGAGGCTTCCGTTGGCACCGTCAACGCTTCACTTGCTGAGATTTTGACACGTCTTGATGAGAGGGGCCGTGCATCTCCCGCTGCACCAACTCAGCGTACTCGTGCCAATATTGGTGTCTTGGGCAGCAGGGTGGACGAAAATGGTGGAGACGAATATGCGGCTGACACTGAGATTGATGATGATGAGGACGCTCACCGTCATCGTCAACCACGCCGGAATGAGGTACGTGAGAATGATGAATCGCTTGGTAAGATTAAGTTCACTATGCCACCTTTTGATGGAAAATATAACCTTGATGCTTATATCACTTGGGAATTGACTGTTGATCAGAAATTTACTTGTCATGCATTCCCTGAAAACAAAAGGGTTAGGGCTGCTACTAGTGAGTTTACTGACTTTGCGTCTGTTTGGTGCAATGAATATTGTAAGAAAAATCCTTTCACCATACCACAAACTTGGGATGCATTAAAAAGAATCATGCGAGCTAGATTTGTTCCCTCATATTATGCATGTGATTTGTTACATAAGTTGCAACAATTGAGGCAAGGTAGTAAAAGCGTAGAGGAATATTTTCAAGAATTGCAAACAGGCATGCTGCGTTGTGACTTAGAGGAAACTGAGGAAGCCGCTATGGCTAGGTTTATGGGTGGTTTGACTCGGGAAATTCAGGATATCTTAGCTTACAACGAATATAATTCTATCACTCGTTTATTTCATCTTGCTTGTAAAGCTAAAAGAGAAGTACAGGGACGACGCGCGAGCACTAGGACTAACGTTTCTGCAGGTCGTGGAAACATTTGGTCTCAACGTGCATCTGCCGCACCATCAAGCCAACCCCCTGCACCTTCTTCGTCCAACAGCAAGCCACGGTTTTCATCATCAAATTCGGCATCTCGGTCATCCGAAGCAACAATGGGGACAGCCCAAGCACATGCAAAGAGCTCTTCATCTGTTGCATCTACGGGACGAACGAGGGATATCCAATGTCATCAATGTAAGGGGTATGGCCATGTGAGGAGTGAGTGCCCAACCAAGCGTGTTCTGATTGTGAGAAATGATGGTGAGTATTCTTCTGCTAGTGATTTGGATGAGGATACATATGCTATGCTTGCAGCTGACCATGTAGGTAGTGGGAAGGAGCAAGAAGAAGAGCACATTGGTGCTGAAGATGCAGAGCGCTATGAGAGCCTCATTGTGCAGCGTGTGTTGAGTGCACAAATGGAGAGGGCGGAGCAAAATCAGCGGCACATCCTTTTCCAAACAAAGTCGTCATGAAGGAACGCTCATGCAGAGTGATAATTGATGGAGGGAGCTGCAACAACTTGGTGAGCTCCGATATGGTGGAGAAGCTTGCGTTGAACACCAAACCTCACCCACAACCTTACTACATTCAATGGTTCAATAACAGCGGCAAGGTGAAGGTAACACGAATGGTGAGAGTAAATTTTGCTATTGGTTCTTATCACGATGTTGTAGAATGCGATGTAGTACCTATGCAAGCATGCTCTATGCTGTTAGGTAGACCGTGGCAATATGATAAAGATTCACTGCATCATGGTAAGACAAACCAATATTCTTTTGTGCATCATGACAAGAAAATTGTGTTACATCCTGTGCTTCCTGAAGCTATTTTCAAAGATGAGATTGCTAGAGCTAGTAGAGAGAAACATCAGGAGCATAATAGGAGTGAAAATCAGATTGTTGCAAGCGATCTTGAGCAACATAAAAAGAAAAACTCTAAATCTGTTCATGAGATGAAAAATGAGATTAAATTGAAAGGTGCATGTTTTCTTGCTACTAAGTCTGATGTGAATGAGCTAGATGCTAGTACTTCTATTTGCTATGCCTTACTTTGCAAACAAGTTTTATTTTCATTCGAGGAGGTACCTTCTTACAGTGCCTCCTGCTGTCACTAATCTTTGCAGGAGTACATGGATGTCTTTCCAAAGGGCGTGCCACCAGGGCTACCACCAGTCACGAGGATCGAGCACCGATTGATTTGATTCCCGGGGCATCTTTGCCCAATCGTGCGCCATACAGGACCAATCCGGAAGAAACTAAGGAGATTCAGTGTCAAGTTCAAGAATTGCTTGATAAAGGTTATGTGCGTGAGTCTCTTAGCCCTTGTGCTGTTCCGGTAATTTTAGTGCCTAAGAAAGATGGATCATGGCGTATGTGTGTAGACTGTAGAGCGATCAATAACATTACCATTAGATATCATCACCCTATTCCTAGGTTAGATGATATGCTTGATGAATTAAGTGGCTCTATTGTCTTCTCTAAAGTTGATTTGCGTAGTGGGTACCACCAAATTCGCATGAAATTGGGAGATGAATGGAAAACAGCATTTAAAACTAAGTTCAGTTTGTATGAGTGGTCAGTGATGCCGTTTGGTTTAACTAATGCACCTAGCACATTCATGAGATTAATGAACGAGGTTTTGCGTGCTTTCATTGGTAAATTTGTAGTGGTCTATTTTGATGATATATTGATATATAACAGATCACTAGAGGAACACATTTGCCGTTTACGTGCTGTTTTTGATGCTTTACGTAATGCAAGTTTATTTGGTAACGTTGAGAAGTGCACATTTTGCACGGATCGAGTCTCTTTTCTTGGCTATGTTGTTACTCCACAGGGCATTGAAGTTGATCAAGCCAAGGTTGAGGCAATACAGAGTTGGCCGACTCCTAAAACGGTCACGCAAGTGCGAAGTTTTCTAGGACTTGCTGGATTCTATCGTCGTTTTGTGAAGGATTTCAGCACCATCGCTGCACCATTGAATGAACTCACTAAAAAGGGGATGCCGTTTACTTGGTGGAATGCACAGGAAGACGCCTTCAACACATTGAAAGATAAGTTAACACATGCACCATTACTCCAACTTCCAGATTTTAGTAAGACTTTTGAGCTAGAATGTGATGCTAGTGGAATTGGGTTGGGTGGTGTGCTGTTGCAAGAAGGTAAACCTGTGGCATACTTTAGTGAAAAATTGAGTGGGCCTAGTTTGAACTATTCTACTTATGATAAGGAATTATATGCTCTAGTTCGAACTTTAGAGACATGGCAATATTATTTATGGCCCAAAGAATTTGTCATTCATTCTGATCATGAGTCATTAAAGCTTATTAGAAGTCAAGCAAAATTGAACCGTTGGCATGCAAAGTGGGTTGAATTCATAGAGTCTTTTCCTTATGTCATAAAACACAAAAAGGGAAAGGAGAATGTTATTGCTGATGCATTGTCTAGGAGATATACCATGCTCTCACAACTTGACTTCAAAATTTTTGGATTGGAAACAATTAAGGAGCATTATGTTCATGATGATGATTTTAAAGACGTGTTGCTGAATTGCAAAGAGGGAAAAACGTGGAATAAATTTGTTCTAAATGATGGATTTGTGTTTAGAGCTAACAAACTATGCATTCCAGCTAGCTCCGTTCGTTTGTTGTTGTTACAGGAAGCGCATGGAGGTGGGCTGATGGGGCATTTTGGAGCGAAGAACACGAAAGACATACTTGCTAGTCATTTCTTTTGGCCAAAGATGAGACGTGATGTGGAACGTTTTGTTGCTCGCTGCACTACGTGTCAAAAGGCTAAGTCACGACTTAATCCTCACGGTTTGTATATGCCTCTACCTGTTCCTAGTGTGCCTTGGGAAGATATTTCTATGGACTTTGTTTTAGGACTGCCTAGGACAAAGAAGGGGAGGGACAGCATATTTGTTGTTGTGGATAGATTTTCTAAGATGGCATACTTCATACCATGTCATAAAAGTGATGATGCTACCAATATTGCTGATTTGTTCTTTCGTGAAGTTGTTCGTTTGCATGGTGTGCCAAATACAATAGTTTTCGATCGTGACACTAATTTCCTTAGCCATTTTTGGAGAACTTTATGGGCTAAATTGGGGACTAAGCTGTTATTTTCGACTACATGTCATCCCCAAACTGATGGGCAAATACTAAGCTGTTTTGAAAAAGAACATTAAAATGTGGGAAGAATGCTTGCCTCATATTGAATTTGCTTATAATCGTTCGCTGCATTCTACTACAAAGTTGTGCCCTTTTGAGATTGTCTATGGCTTTGTGCCTCGTGCTCCTATTGATTTGCTACCACTTCCATCTTCGGAGAAGTTAAATTTTGATGCTAAACAGCGTGCTGACTTGATGTTGAAATTGCATGAGACAACCAAAGAAAATATTGAACACATGAATGCTAAATATAAACTTGCTGGTAGTAAAGGAAGGAGGCATTTAACTTTTCAACCGGGTGATTTAGTTTGGTTGCATTTGAGAAAAGAAAGATTTCCTGAATTGAGGAGGTCTAAGTTGATGCCTAGAGCTGATGGTCCTTTCAAAGTGTTGGAAAAGATTAATGACAATGCATATAAACTTGAGTTGCCTGCAGATTTTGGGGTTAGTCCCACCATTAACATTGCAGATTTGAAGCCATACTTGGGAGAAGAAGATGAGCTTGAGTTGCGGACGACTCAAATGCAAGAAAGGGGAGGATGATAAGGACATCCTTTCCATGCATACAACCATGCCGACTCCATATCAAACTGAAACTATGATACAAGGACCAATGACTAGAGCGCGAGCACGTCAACTTAACCATCAGGTGAATGCGTTCCTAAGTTTGCATACAAATGTTTCAAAGAATGGAATACTACTTAATTCTTGTGATGATTTAATTGTCCTTAGGAACCATGGGGAAGAACCACATGAGCTCAAGTATAGAAGTGGAACCATCAAGCGCAAACCAAGTCCTGTTAACGAGTTTGACTCGGATTCGGCCTTGTTGACAGCGCCTACTTCAAACGGCCGTAACTTTTGATCCAGAAGGTTTCTCGGGGCCCGTGAGTACTCGTTGGAAAGCTCCTGAAGTCTACTTTCAGATGGATCCAGCCTCACCTCCAAATTCCATCCGAGTCGATCAGAAACTACAAAACAATTCATGTCGCTTTTCCAGTCAGAGTCAAAGTGGGCCTTGGGCCATGTAATTCGAGTCCTATTCGGCTTCCTTGTGTTTTGGCCAACCCTCCACCTTCCATGACCCTTAAATAGGCAGCCGCACCCTCTTCTAGGGTTTGGGTTTTGTTTAGACTAAGTTAGCTTTTGCTGCTTTGCCTTGTACTCGCGCGTGTCGGCTAGACCGCCCGAATACTTGTCTTCGGAACCCCACCGTTTTCTGTTTTCGATTGAATCTTACATCGTTATTTGCAATTGAGTTGCTGTTCATCTTGTTCTTGCTTGTTCTTCGATTGCTTGCAGGAACAAGAACCCTCGTGGTTAGGTTGATCGTGCGCCGACAAGGTCACGAACAATCTCTGGAGTTGGTGTATCGATCGCTAAGACGCAGCGTCCTGGGATGGTTGTAGTCGGGTCGTCAACGTCATCTCCTTCCCCAATCGAATCTACCACTCTCATCGAAAGATCGGGACCCCTAGTGCTATCATCTTGTAATTAGGACAACAAGCATAGCAAATATGGTTGTATCCATAGGGGTCATGTCCTCATCATCCTCCCCTTCTTGAAAACAAAGCCGTCCTCGGCTTTTGATAAACTGAAAGTATGGTAACAAAGAAGCCAAGGTGTATGCTTGAGGTAAAAATAGAGGTCCAGCAGGGCCCCTACTAGAGCCCTCAAATTTGAGGAGCCCCTCAAATCACCCTCCCACCCCTCATTCCTAGGGGCTCCCCCCACCCCTCATTTTCCTGTTTTTTCCCTCACCGTGAAACTTCTCCCGCTCTCGGGCAAAATTCCCCGCCCGCCTCTTCCCCTCCCGTCCGCCGAATCTCCCCCCGCCTGCATCTTTCCCCGCCGCCTCCCTCCCTGCCCGCCTCCCTCGCCTGCCCTCCTCCTCCGCCTTCCTCGCCCGCCCGCCTCCTCCGCTTCTCCGCCCGCCCGCCTCCCTCGCCCGACGCCTCGCCGCTTCCCGCCCGCCCGCCTCCTCGCGCCCGCCTCGCCGCTTCCCCGCCCGCCTCCTCGCTCGCGCCTCGCTTGCCGCGCCGCGCTGCTGCCGCCAAAATCCGCCGCTTCGCTCACCCCACCTCGCCGCCTCCGTCGCGCCGCCTCGTCGCCGCGCTTCGCTCACCTCGCGCGCTCTTTTTCCCGCGCCTCCTCCCCCCGCCTCCTCCGCTTCCCGCCCGCACGCCTCCCTCGCCGACGCCGTCCTTGCCCGAATGGATTTGTCAGGAGTGGGTCCCATGTGTTAGTGTGTGTGGAATGGATTTGAGGGCTTAGATTTGAGGGGTGTTGTTGGAGTAGAAGCAAAAAAATTGAGCCCTCAAAAGTAGGGGAAGCCCTCAAATGAAAAGTAGGGGCTTAGATTTGAGGGCTACTGCTGGAGTTGCTCTAAGGGTGAAAAGATTTTTCAAGTTCTTCCATACATCAATTTCATTATTTGGATTGTCAATGTTTGATGGTTCAACAAGAGAAGAACACATAGGCATTGGATGAGTACTAAATTTTACTTCCCTCTCATATTGAACAAGATTCAACACACAAGAATTGTTGTCCAAAACAGTAAACTTCAATTCCTCCATGTGATCACAAGTTATGCATATTCGATATACAAAAAACTGATTTTCTACACCATAATCTCCAATCAAATTAAACTTATACCTAGGGGTGTAGGCACTAAACAAGAATTTCGAACATGCAAGTTCAAAAACTTTCTCCATAGCATGTGACAATTTCATAGGAAGATCCAACATGATGTAACACAATGAATTGGCAGGAGAAATTCTAGTCAAAACTTCTTTATATCTAACCAAAGCCACATGATCATTGTATGTGACTAATTCATCACATGAATCACTCAAAACAGCAGGCAATTCAATTATTTTTTGACAAGGTGCACTCAACGTATTCTCAACACTCAAATCAATGCAGTGTGAATTCTCTACTTGAAATATGGGCATGTCAGAATTGTTTTCCACTAAGTTTTGCTCTAAAATAGCATGAACGATGCATAATTGTTGTTCTTCACAAGCATACTCACCGTGAGTGATGATAGCACCATGATCTTTACCTTTTGGCTCCCCGGATGATGTAGGTGCATCCATCTCCTCATCTTCGTTCTCAACGAATGGAATCGATGGTTCAATCAACTCATGCTCCTTTTCGACATGGTTCTCAACCGCCTGCAAGTTGTTAGTCACGAAAAGGCACAAACATGGGTTTGCTCTCATGTTTCTTATCATCGAGCACTCTCAATTTCTTCTCAATCGACGTTCAACATTACATGCAAGTATAAACAAATGAGGGAGAGAATTATATTCTTTGTGAATGAGAAGGTCCTGAATTTCTTTATTAAGGCCACGTATGAATCTATTCTCTGTAGCTTCGGCATGTTCCTCTAAGCCACAACGCAATAAACAAGTTTTTAAATCATAATAATATTCCATTACAGTTCTACTTCGTTGTTTTAAACGTTGCAATCTAGCTAGCAAATAATCAGCATGATCTTTAGGAACATGGTGATCTCTCAAAAGTTTCTTTAATGCATGCCACGTTTGAGGCACTCTTCCAAGTCTACTTAAGTATTTCCACGAAAGCATTGCATCATCAATAAAAACACTAGTGGCAGCTCTAATCTTTTGCTTATCAGACCAATCATGATATTCAAATTCTTTATCTAGGGTTATCTCCCAGTCAATATAGGCATCAAGATCAAATTTACCAGCAAAGGATAGCAAAGTGATTTTAGTTTTACCGAACGCACTATCACGATCATATACCTCCCATGGTGAAGAAGCTTGTCTTAAGCGTGCATCTTCCTCGCGAATTTCTTTGCGCTCCCGGTGAATGGCTCGAAGAAGATATGGATCTATCTCGTAATCATCCCGTGAACCTGCCATGGTTAGTAGCAAACAAGGAAACAAATCACAAGTATATGTTCCTATCAACTACTAGGATATGGAGGCTCAATTCAAGTAATGCATTTCTCAAGCTCTTACCAAATTCTTACAAGTTCTTACCAAAGCAAACATGGTGCAACCGGTGGCTGGTTCGTGATAAATCTAACTCAAGTGATGAGTAAAGGGATTGCAAGGTACAGCGAGACCTGTTCGGTTTGTAGAGAAGTGGAGCTTGGATAGACTATGTATTTTGTAGCAAAGGAAAACAATCAATTAATTTCAGAAATTGCACAGAATTGAATTATAGTTCGTATCTAGCACTTAGCCTATGTTGCTGATCAACCAAGGATGGAAGAAGGATAAAATATGTGTATGGCAATGTATGGGAGTGGTTAATATAAGATAATTCAATTGAATGCAATCTAGAATTGAAGAGCACAAGGATTGACCCAAAACTTGAAAACTCGTGCTGAATCCGAATTGATCTGGAGGCCGAATTGGATTCCAAAACGTGTCCAAGTTGAACTCTTGCTTGAATTGGTGCAAACATGATGTGGTGCTTTAGTTCAATCTTGATATTGGGCGCTATGGTCATATGTGTTGGTGGCGTGGTCACATCATCCTCCCCTTCTTGATAGAAAACCGTCCTCGGTTTTAGCATATGTGTAGCCTCACGTATTGCATGATCTTCATCATAAATCTCGGTACATAATAACAAACGCAACAAACTCTCATTATGTAATATCATAAGTTCTTTATCAAACAAAGTGAAACCTCTTTGAAACGAGCTCACCTTATAATTTAAGCGATGCGTAGGAGCTCTTGTAATTGGAACAACAAGCATAGCAAATATGGTTGTATCCATAGGGGTCGTGTCCTCATCATCCTCCCCTTCTTGAAAACAAAGCCGTCCTCGGCTTTTGATAAGTTGAAAGTATGGTAACAAAGAAGCCAAGGTGTATGCATGGTATATGTATATGTCATCTGTTTTATCAATTCTTCGTTGTTGCACAATTAATATTAGAAAATAGCAGCAATCATAGAAGCTCATCGTATCATTAACCCAATAGTAGTCACATATGTCAATGATCAAATTAAAATTTCTCACACAACAATTATTGCAACTAGATTTGCAAATGTAAGTGAAGCATTTATGCAATTGAAATATCTAAAGTTGTGAACTTGCAGTGGTGGCACATATGGGCAAAGCTACAACTTTTGGAATTAAGCATAGTTCATCCATATAATCATATCCCAATGGAGCAATAGCAAATTTATCCAGCAAGGGTGAAGAGATTTGTAAGTTCTTCCATAATTCATCATCTTTATTCAGATTGTCCAAACTAGATTGATACGGGGTCGCCCGATCTTCTCGACGTAGGATCAAGATACTCACGTGGAATTGATGAAACGTAGTGATCCCCCGTTGCCAATGCAAGAGTTAGCACTCTATAATTCGCCCAATCACACATGTTGAACATCACGACCACCAGATGAAGTTCTATCGCGCTCCCAATTCCCAGCGGAAAGGTTGAACGATCTTTCAACTTGATTTTTGACTAACTCCCAATTCGTTCAATGTTGTTCGGCCAACAGAAAGAACAAGAGTATTTTTAATATCAAAAGTGGTTCCCCTTTACAATGGGAGTCTACCCCTCAATATATAGTCACAGACTAAGACTACTCAACACTAAATTTTCCATGTGGTACTATTCACGCGCAAGCACTGTAGCACGGTACTGTAGCATGGGCCAGGTACTGTTCACGGCCCGCAAGCACTGTAGCACGGGCACGGTACTGTTCACGCATTGCACTATTCATGGGCTGATCATTGTTCATGCCGTGGACTTGTGCTTCCTTCGATGACGACCACATATCCTTGATCTCCATCCATCGCTGACTCTTCAAACCTGAGTACAAGTAAAACATTGTTTTTAGGTACTATAAAATTCTCATTTGAATTAATGACATATTCATTAAGGAGCAGGTTGACCTGAGATTGTAGTTTCTTGGCTCGTGCTCTTGTTATTGGTCCTGTTATTGATGTCTCATTACTAGCGATGTCCTCATCATCCTCCCCTTCTTGAAAAGGAGTCGACCTCGACTCTGTACAATCTTGTCCAAAGAAGGTTGATAGATCAGCAACATTAAATGTAGAACTTACCCCATAGTCATCACCAGGAAGCTCAATCTTGTCTGCATTGTCATTTATCTTGGCAAGAACTTTAAAAGGTCCATCACCACGGGGCATCAATTTGGATCTACGCTTCTGCGGAAAGCGATCTTTGCGAAGGTGTACCCACACTAAATCACCTGGTTCAAAAAGCATTTTCTTTCTAGATTTGTTAGCTTTGGAAGCATAAGCACGTACCTTCTTTTCAATTACCTCTTTGGTTGTGGCATGGAGTTTTTTCACAAAATCAGCACGTTTAGAAGCCTCCATATTTGCACGTTCTTGTAGTGGGAGAGGAAGTAAATCAAGGGGTGTGATTGGTTTGAAGCCGTACACCACCTCGAATGGACTCAATTGAGTTGTAGAAAGTACTGCCCTGTTATATGCAAACTCCACATGCGGTAGACAATCTTCCCACTTTTTCAAGTTCTTCTTTATCATGGTACGTAGCAACGTTGAAAGTGTGCGGTTCACCACCTCCGTTTGCCCATCTGTTTGTGGGTGACAAGTCGTTGAAAACAACAACTTTGTCCCAAGCTTGGCCCACAAAGTCTTCCAAAAGTAGCTCATGAACTTGACGTCGTGATCTGAAACAATGGTTCTTGGCATTCCATGCAATCTCACAATCTCCCTGAAAAACAAATCAGCTACATGCGACGCATCGTCGCTCTTATGACAGGGAATAAAATGTGCCATTTTAGAGAACCTATCTACAACAACAAAGACTGAATCCCTTCCCCTCTTGGTCCTAGGCAGTCCTAACACAAAATCCATGCTAATATCTTCCCAAGGAGCACTAGGAACAGGAAGTGGAGTATACAAACCATGTGGATTGAGTTTTGACTTCGCCTTATGGCATGTGATGCATCTTTGAACAAACCTCTCGACGTCTCGCCTCATCTTTGGCCAATAGAAGTTATCAGCCAATATCATGTAAGTCTTCTCCCTCCCAAAATGCCCCATCAATCCTCCTGCATGAGATTCCTGCAACAATAACAAATGCACAGAGGAATCCGGAACACATAGCTTCTTCATGCGAATGAGAAAACCATCATGAATATGAAATTTATACCACCCTTTCCCATCTTTGCAATTAGAATATGGAGCTGCAAATTCATGATCGGAAGCATATAAATCTCTCAAACTTTCCAACCCTGGTACCTTTACTTCCAACTGAGTTAACAGCACATGTTTTCTAGACAAAGCATCAGCTACCACATTCTCTTTGCCTTTCTTATATTTGATAATGTATGGAAAGGTCTCAATGAATTCTACCCACTTAGCATGTCTACGATTCAATTTCGCTTGGCCCTTTAAATATTTCAAAGATTCATGATCAGAATGTATTATGAATTCCTTAGGCCAAAGATAATGTTGCCAAGTTTCCAACACACGCACAAGAGCATATAGTTCTTTATCATAAACAGGATAATTCAATTGTGCTCCATGGAGTTTCTCACTGAAATATGCAACAGGTTTTCTTTCTTGCATCAAAACACCACCAATACCTATTCCACTAGCATCACATTCAATCTCAAAAGTTTTTGTGAAATCAGGTAAAGCAAGCAATGGTGCTTCAGTCAAACACTTCTTCAATTCAGCAAAAGCTTTGTCTTGTTTTTCTCCCCACTCAAAAATCACTCCCTTTTTAGTTAACTCATTTAATGGGGCAACAATGGTGCTGAAATCTTTCACAAATCGCTGATAGAAACATTCACAGGAATTGGCCAATTTCTAATAGCTTCAATTTTAGATTCATCCACTTCAATGCCATGAGCTGAAACAACATAGCCTAGAAACACAACCTTACTAGTGCAAAAATTACACTTCTCAAGATTGGCATACAAACATTCTTTCCTAAGCACTTCTACCACTTGTTTGATGTGTTCAATATGATCTTCCAAACAATGACTATATATCAGAATATCATCAAAGTAAACTACCACAAATTTTCCAATGAAGTGTCTCAAAACATGGTTCATTAAGCGCATGAATGTACTAGGAGCATTGGACAATCCAAAAGGCATCACTAACCATTCATACAGGCCAAATTTTGTTTTAAAAGCAGTTTTCCATTCATCACCATGTTTCATTCTTATTTGATGGTAGCCACTACGCAAGTCAATCTTAGAAAAGATAGTAGAACCACTTAACTCATCAAGCATATCATCTAACCTAGGAATAGGATGACGATAGCGAACAGTTATGTTGTTAATAGCTCTACAGTCTATGCACATTCTCCAAGTACCATCTTTCTTAGGAACAACAATAACTGGAACGGCACAAGGACTAAGGCTCTCGCGTACGTACCCTTTGTCCAAAAGTGCTTGCACTTGGCGCTGAATCTCCTTTGTTTCTGCTGGATTTGTGCGGTACGGCGGCCGGTTGGGAAGAGGGGCTCCTGGGACTAAGTCAATTTGATGCTCAATACCTCGAATAGGTGGTAGACCAGCGGGTACCTCCTCTGGAAACACCTCGTCATAGGCCTGCAAAACTTGAGAAACAGCACTAGGAAGAGACGTTAAATCATTAGTAGAAAGCAATGCATCCTTGTACAGCAATACAAGGTGCATCAAAGCGGAATCATCTTTCATCTCTCTTAGATCAGATTTGGTGGCTATCCTGACTAAGTTTTTCTCTCCCTCACTCTTGCTTTTACCTCTCGGTTTTGGTTTGTGGCTCTCACTCACCTTTTGTGGAATCACACTCTTTGGTTCTCTCCCTTTCTCACTCTCAACTTGCACTTCAATCTTCTGCACATTATCATTTACAATTTGAGAAGGAGTCAACGGTAGCAGCACCACTTGTTTTTTGTTCCACCAAAACTTGTATTGATTACTTCTTCCATCATGAATCACAGCACGATCATATTGCCATGGCCTTCCTAGCAGCAAGTGACATACGTCCATAGGTACCACATCACACTCCACCGTATCACGATAAGTGCCAATTTCAAATTCAACATCCACGGTGTATCCCACACTCAATGAACCTCTCTCATGCAGCCACTGGATCTGATATGGATGTGGGTGTTTCTTGTACTTCAACCCGAGTTTATTGCAAAGCTCTTTGCTAGCCAAATTATGACAACTCCCACCATCAATGATTACCTTGCAAAATTTACCATCTTTGCTAACTTGAGCTCTTGTATGGAATAAATTGCAGCGCTGTTCATGGGAAGGCTTTGGTTGCACACTCAACACTGTCGGAGCACACACAAGTATAGGACCAACACCGGGTTCACAATACTCTATGTCTTGCTCTTCCTCATGTGCATCATCATATGTCCCTAAATCAGCATGGTGATCATTCTCTTCTTCACTTGCAGAATCATACTCCCCATTCTCTAATATCAACATCGCCTTGTTATTTGGGCAATCCTTTTGCATATGACCACGACCAAGGCATTTGAAGCATTGTATACCGCTACTCTTCGCTGTAGAAGCCACAGAAGAGGAACCACTGGCTGCTGAATTTGATGGCTTTCTTGCACTTGGAGTGGCTTCTTCCTTCTTGCTAGATGATGGGCGAAAACTTGAACCACCACTTGGAGCTGTTCGTTGCCTTATTTGTGATTTGGAACCATATCTTCCTCCGCTGGACGGTGTACGTGCAGCAAAGGACGTTGATCTTGCAAACTTAGCATCCTCTTGCAATTGTCGTTCTGCCTTTGTAGCTTGATGTACTAACTCATAAAGATTGGTATAAGGCTGAAAATTGATAATTCTTTTGACTTGATGGTTCAAACCTGAGAGAAAGCGTGCCATAGTTTGCTCTTCTTGTTCTTGAACCTTGGCTCGAATCATGGCTAGCTCCATCTCCTTGTAGTACTCCTCCACAGAATGTGCTCCCTGCTTCATATTCTGTAATTTATCAAATAGATCACGCTTGTAATGACGAGGAACAAAACGGGCTCTCATTTCCCGCTTCATCTCTTGCCATGTTGCAACAGGGTTTTCTCCATTCTCAGCTCTTTGAGTAATGACTTGTTCCCACCAATCCAAAGCATAACCTTCAAACTCAAGTGATGCCAACTGTATCTTTCTCTCATCCGTATAGTGATGCATACGGAATATTTTGTCAACCTTCAATTCCCAAGTGAGATACTCCTCGGGATCAGTCCCCCTGCAAACTTGGGCATGGAAAACTTGAGCTTGCCCAATCCATCATCTTCATTGCATGGACGACGATAATGGTCATTGTAATGCAAAGCAAAATCACCATCCTCTTCCATCGCATGTACAGCACCACCACGCCCACCACGGCCTCCACCTAGACCCTGGCCACGCCCTCCATGGGCTCCTCCTCGTCCTCCTAGCTGTGGTGGACGCACCACATTGGCCGCCACTTGGTGTTGCGGTGCAGGAGGTACATGTGCAGCAGCTTCTCTGATGAGGACATCACTTTGGTAAGAACACTTGTCGGGTTCGGCGATTTTATTTTTCCGAAATTCGGCCTGGAAAGTGCAGTACTCGAGCTCCGAAATTGAATCACCGAATTTACAGCACATTCATTATTTTCTGTAGGCCACACCTTACATCCGATTGAGCTGAAACTTTGTGTTGTTCCTATTTCGTGCTCGCTCCGTGAAAAAATATAAAAAATACAAAAAAGAAAAATTTCGGCTATAGTAGAGAGGAGAGAGAAGAGAGTGCTATCCGTGGCAAAAAAAAAGAGGCAAAAACGTAATGTGAGCACAGTTTTAGGTGACAGAAATTCATTTGTTTTGTGCTTATGCTGAATTGAGCTTCTCGGTGCTGGTCATCTTTGTTGCTGTCCTTCCTTTCCTATTCTCGTTCTTGCTCCTTGTTCATCATCTCATACCGATATAGGACACATTTAGGCCAGAACTAGGATCGATGCTTTGGACATTTATTCAGCATTACTATCTGTTATTGATTTGTGTTCCACTAATATATTTGGCCTGCCAAGCTCCACATACCTACTTCTGGATAGCACAGTTTTGACCCTTGCAATCGTACCCACGCTCGACATGGTTTCACGA
This sequence comes from Dendrocalamus sinicus, assembly GCA_036346575.1. NCBI lineage: Eukaryota > Viridiplantae > Streptophyta > Magnoliopsida > Poales > Poaceae > Dendrocalamus > Dendrocalamus sinicus. Next base: position 20,502,211 of record CM070664.1, read on the forward strand.
ACCAGCCACCGGTTGTACCACCTGCTGCTTTGGTAAGAACACTTGTAAGAGCTTGGTAAGCCACTTCCTTTGCGAGATTCCACTGCCTTCATTTGTAGTTGATAGGGATAATCCTTTTGTTTTCCCTGTATTTCCACTAACCATGGCAGGAGACGAAGGACACGGGTCATCGGTCGATTTCAACGAGTGTGTTAGTCGCGCCAGCTACAAGCTGCGCCGACAAACAAAATGCTTCACTCGGCGCGAGAATGGACACCATCGTCGCCGCCATTGCCAAGTTGAACACCACGCAAGGCATTGAGCGGGTGGAGCGGCGGTTGGCTGACCTCACTGGTCGAATGGACAAATTGGAGGCACGTCTGCCACCTGTCAATGACGGCCATCGTCCTGATGATGATGACATAGTGTATGATGCAGATGGCAACATTGATCGGCGGGCGACACAAGATGCACGACTACGTCGGCGTCTTCAAAAAACCGACAAGGTATGGGAGGTAATAACCAGAACCGACATGGTATGGAAGGTAATAACCGACTCGTCATGGTAACGACGACCCTTTGCTAAAGTTAAGTTTACCATTCCATCTTTTTCTGGTCTTTATGATGCTGAAATATATCTTGATTGGGAGATGACGGTAGAGCAAAAATTTAATTCTCACTTGGTTCCTGAACAACATAGAGTTAGACAAGCTACTAGTGAGTTTAAGGACTTTGCTATTATCCGGTGGAATGAACTAAGTAACATGCGCTACAACCTGATACATGGGAGCGATTAAAAGAAGATATGCGTAATCGTTTTGTTCCTCCCACATATAAACTTGAATTGAGAAAAAATTGCAGCGCTTAGAACAAGGTGATCGTTCTGTTCGTGACTATTATGCTGAGCTTCAAAAGGGTATGATGCGTTGTGGGGTTGTTGAGGACACAGAGGATAAGATTTGTCGTTTCTACGGGGTTACGGCGTGAAATTCAGGATATTGTTGATTATAAAGAATTTACTATCACAACCAGTTGTTCCACCTTGCTATGCTTGCAGAAAAGAATTGCAGGGACGCAAGGAATCAGCGAAGGCACGCACCGAACGACCCTTCTACACGCCGCGACGACTACATCGGCGGGACTGCCCAAGTCTTCTTCGAATTTTCGTTCTCCTCCACCACCGTGAACAAGATTGCAGCAGCGCCACCGGCCACCTTCAAAAATTCTTTGCGGTTCCAGCCAAGAGTAGTTCTTCTTCCGTGGCTTCAACGGGTTGCTCCTCCGACATTCGGTGCCATCGCTGCCATGGGCTTGGTCATGTGCGTAAGAATTGCCCTAGCCAACGGGCATACATCGCCACGAAGATGGAGGCTACATCAGCACTTCGGATGTCGAGGAGGATGATGATGCTGCTGCTACCTCGGATGACAATGGCGGTGGTGATGAGGACTGGTCCTGGTGGGGCGTCCACAGTGGCGCTACGGAGCATCATTGTGCAGCGAGTCCTCAGGCACAGTAGAACAAACCGACAAGCTTCAACGCCATAATTTGTTTCAGACTTTCTTCGCAATCAAGAACCGGCGTGCACGTGTCATCATTGATGGAGGAAGTTGCAACAACTTGGTGAGTTCTGATTTGGTCAAGAAGCTTGGCTTGACCACGCGACCGCATCCACATCCATACCATATTCGGTGGTTAAATGATTCTGAAAACTAAGGTAACACAAACATGCCGAGTCCATTTTTCCATTGGTGGTTATGCTGATCATGTTGATTGTGATGTGGTTCCCATGCAAGCATGCTCTCTTTTATTGGGTCGACCTTGGGAATTTGATAATGATGCTTTACACCATGGTAGTAGTAACAAATACACTTTTATGCATAAGGGAAAGAAAGTTACTTTACTGCCTTTGACCCACTGAGATTATAGAGGCCGATAGGGAGAGAGTTGCTGCTGCTAATGATGCAAAGGAACATGATAAATCTGAAAACAGCAAGTAATCCATTTGAAAAATTCTGTTATGCTTGCCACAAAATCAGACCTTGCTGAAATTGATGATGTTAATGATACATGCTATGCTTTTGTGTGCAAAGATGCTTTATTTTCCCTTGATAATATGCCTTGCACTTTGCTGCTCCTGTCACTAACCTTTGCAGGAGTTTAGAGATGTTTTCCCGATGAGATACCTCCGGGACTTCCACCCATTAGAGGGATTGAACACCAGATTGACTTAATCCTGGAGCGAGTTTGCCAAACCGTGCGGCGTCTGGGACCAATCCCAAGAGACTAAGGAGATTCAGCGACAAGTCCAAGACCTTTTGGACTGTGGGTACGTGCGTGAGAGCCTTAGTCCTTGTGTTGTTCCTGTTCTTTTGGTTCCCAAAAAAGATGGTTCTTGGCGTATGTGTGTAGATTGTAGAGCCATTAACAACATTACTATAAGGTATCGTCATCCTATTCCTAGGCTAGACGACATGCTTGATGAGTTGTGTGGTGCTATAATTTTCACAAAGATTGACTTGCGTAGTGGATACCACCAAATAAGAATGAAACTTGGCGATGAATGGAAACTGCTTTTAAAACTAAGTTCGCTTGTATGAGTGGTTAGTCATGCCTTTTGGTTTAACTAATGCACCTAGCACTTTCATGAGATTAATGCACGAGGTTTTACGTCCTTTCATTGGCAAATTTGTGGTTGTTTACTTTGATGATATCTTGATTTATAGCAAGTCCATGGATGAACATTTGAATCACTTACGTGCTGTTTTTAATGCTTTGAAAGATGCGCGTTTGTTTGGTAACCTTGACAAGTGCACGTTTTGCACGGATCGAGTCTCTTTTCTTGGCTATGTTGTGACTCCACAGGAATTGAGGTTGATAGAGCCAAGGTGGAGGCGATATGGAGTTGGCCCACGCCCACGACAGGTCTCCCAAGTGCGGAGTTTTCTTGGCCTTGCAGGATTTTATCGCCGCTTTGTCAAAGAATTCAGCACCATTGCGACACCGTTGATTGAGTTGACAAAGAAAGCCGTCGTGTTCCATTGGGGCCATCACAAGAGGAGTCCTTTAATCTTTTGAAGGACAAGCTTACACACGCACCATTGCTCCAACTTCCGGATTTTGGTAAGACTTTTGAGCTCGAATGTGATGCTAGCGGAATTGGTATTGGTGGTGTTTTGATGCAAGAAGGCAAACCTGTTGCCTACTTTAGTGAAAAATTGAATGGTCCTGCTCTTAATTATTCCACGTATGATAAAGAATTGTATGCTCTTGTTCGTTCTTTAGAGACGTGGCAACACTATTTATGGCCTAAAGAATTTGTCATTCACTCCGATCATGAATCACTTAAGCATATTCGTAGTCAAACCAATTTGAATCGTAGACATGCTAAGTGGGTTGAATTTAGTGAATCTTTTCCTTATGTCATTAAACACAAGAAAGGGAAGGATAATGTGATTGCTGATGCTTTGTCTCGCCGTTATACCATGTTGTCTCAACTTGATTGTCGCATTTTGGTCTTGAAACTATTAAAGGACAATATGCTCTTGATGCTGATTTTAAGGATGTGTTGTTGCATTGTAAAGAGGGACAAGCATGGAATAAATTCATGATCAATGATGGTTTTTTGTTTAGAGCTAACCGTCTATGCATTCCAGTTGGATCCGTTCGTCTTTTGTTGTTGCAGGAGGCACATGGAGGCGGTTTGATGGGACATTTGGTGCTAAAAAGACGGAGGACGTTTGGCCACACACTTCTTTGGCCGAAGATGAGGCGAGATGTTGAGCGGTTTGTAGCTCGCTGCACTACATGTCAAAAAGCTAAGTCTCGTTTGAATCCACATGGTTTATATATGCCTCTTCCTGTTCCTTCTATTCCGTGGGCAGATATTTCTATGGACTTTGTTTTAGGATTGCCCAGACTAAGAGGGGAGGGATAGCATTTTGTTGTTGTGGATCGCTTTTCTAAGATGGCTCACTTTATACCATGTCATAAAACCGATGATGCCGTTCATATTGCTGACCTCTTTTCAAAGAGATAGTTCGTTTGCATGGTATGCCTTCTACTATTGTTTCAGATCGTGATGTCAAGTTCTTGAGTCACTTTTGGCGTACTCTATGGAACAAGTTGGGTACAAAGTTGTTGTTCTCTACAACATGTCACCCACAAACTGATGGCCAAACGAGGTAGTGAACCGCACATTGTCTACCATGTTGAGAGCTATTTTGAAGAACAATTCGAAGTTGTGGGAAGAGTGTTTGCCGCATGTTGAGTTCGCATATAATCGAGCGGAACACTCCACCACTAAGGTAAGTCCTTTTCAGGTAGTGTATGGATTCAATCCCCGTGCCCCTATTGATATTTTACCTTTGCCTACTAGTGAGAGAGTTCATAATGATGCTAAGGAGCGTGCTGATTTTATTGTCAAAATGCATGAGACTACTAAGGCAAACATTGAAAAGATGAATGAAAAATATAGGATTGCTGGTAGTAAAGGTCGAAAGGAAGTTAAACTTGAACCGGGTGATATTGTTTGGTTGCACTTGAGAAAGGATCGATTTCCTGAGTTAAGAAAATCAAAATTGATGCCTAGAGCTGCTGGTCCTTTTAAGATAATTGAGAAGATAAATGATAATGCATATAAACTTGAGTTGCCTCCCGAGTTTGGGGTTAGTCCCACCTTTAACATTTCAGATTTGAAGCCATACTTGGGAGAAGAAGATGAGGCTGAGTTGAGGACAACTCCGCTTCAAGAGGGGGAGGATGATGAGGACATCACTTCTTGGATACATACAACACTCCTCCACTTGACATTCAAGGACCAATCACTAGAGCTCGCGCCCGACAATTGAATTTACAGGTGAGCTCGTTCCTAAGTACTTCCTTTTGTTCATTCGAGAATAGATTGCTACCTAATGATTTAATTATGATTAGGAACCATGGAGAGGATCTGGAAGTACTTGGAGAAGGACTACAAGGCGCACAAGTCCAGCAAGGGCGGTCGAATCATGTTGGAGGCCCAACTCAAACCGACTTCGAATCCAATTCGGAGTCCAGGACCAGACCGCATTAAAACGGACGCCCAGATCGCATCCGGACTCCGTTTTGGACGTTCCACATATGTATGGAAAGCTGAGAAGACCACCTTTCCAATGGCTTTGGTCCCATGTCAAAATTCCTTCTGAGTCAACAGGAATCGTCGAAACAAGTGGGCGTTCAGAATCTGTCAGGGTGCTACGCCACCGTCTTTTGGGCCGATCGGCTTTGTATCGTGTTGGAGCCCATTAGGGGCGCGTCCAGGGGTTTTGCACGCCCCTAACTCCTTTATATCCAGCCGCCACCCCCACCATTAGGGTGGGGTTTTGCTTAGATTAATTCTGTCTTTGAACAGTTTCGCCGTTCATCGGTTTGTGAGACCCCAACTTTCGAGTGCTAAATCAATACATCTGCAATTCAGTTGTGTTCTTCCTTGTTCTTGCTTGTGTTCTTCGATTCGCAGGCAAGGATTAGCCTTCTTGGCGAGGTCAACCGGCTGCGCACGGTTGATAACCTGAGGAGACGTGGTGCTGCAATTGCGGGGTTCAGAACGTGTCGTTCGGAAGCCGGATCGAATTGTGTCGTGCCTCCACCAAATCGAACATATCCAGAACCTGTTGGAAGATCGGGACCCCGTTCCCATCATTCTCCTCCTTGAACACTTGCTTCATCACCACCATTGTGAGCTTGTATGAGCCTAGTGAGGGTTCCAATGTCTTCCCGCAATTGGCGCACATTTTCATCAGCTTGTATCTCCATATTTTGCATATCCCTTGCAATTTGATCAGCAAAAGCATCATGTTTCTCATGGAGTTGATCGAGCCCTTGGCGTAGCTCACGTTGAAAGTGTTCAAGGAGTGCTCCAAATTGATATTGTTTGACGAATGCTTGAGTTTCTTTTGTCTCACCACTCTCATCATGGTGTTCTCCTCCACCTGACATGGTTAGCTATGCAAGAAACCAATAGCTATGTGGAATAATCCTTTATGGAAATCACTCAATCTCACTGTTTTCTCTCCCAAGTAAAGTTCTTACCCTTCCGAAGTGAATTAAAGCCAATAAAAACTTACACCTGGTGGAAGTGACAACAGCACAGTGATGATCAAGCGAATTTAAGAGTGTTCACTACTTGCACAACAACGGTTATATGGTGGAGCTTGGCATGAGATTGTATATCCTAGCAATATGAAATTCTTGATGTTGTAAAGTTAAGTAATAATCCAAGCTAGAATACTTTGCCTAAGTGCTGATCCAAAAGATTTAAGTGTCGTATATGAACGCACACGCAAAGATTAATGTGACTCGATGCAAACAAAGGAATGAGCTAACTAGAGGCAATCTGAAATTAAAGATTAGATAGCTCGTTTTGCAGCAAGTACTAGGAGAGACGCTAGCCAATTGCAATGATATGAATGTAAGGGCACGAAATTGCTCAAGAGATTAAATTACACAATCTGAATTTATGGATTAAGAACTCACCCAAATTCGGCCAATTCTTTTTCTTTCTTTCTTTCTTTCTTTCTTTCCTCCACTGTTTTTTTTTTGCTCAACTTCCTTTTTTTTCTTTCAAAGGCCAAACTAGGTTGAATTGTTCTTTTGGTTTTGCACAGGTAACAAATATTCAGCAAGGTGTAAAGTACTCAAGAGCAGCCCTAGATGCAATATTCAACAGCTAGTCTCAATTGATGAAAAGAATATCAGCAAGATTTTTTTTTGGATTTTTGGATTGGACACCAAGATTAGGCTACGCAAATAAACACGAACGATCAGCACCTAAACAAAAATTCTAATGGATCAAAACCTAACAAAACTCACAAAATTAACAGATGCAAAAACTAGGGTTTGGTTAATTTTTGTTGCAATTTTCAGTTTAATGGACTATAGGACAAAAATAAATCAATCTAAAAGTAAGGATAAATAATCCTACCGAGTAAACCGCGCTCTGATACCAAGATGATACGGGGTCGCCCGATCTTCTCGACGTAGGATCAAGATACTCACGTGGAATTGATGAAACGTAGTGATCCCCTGTTGCCAATGCAAGAGTTAGCACTCTATAATTTGCCCAATCACACGTGTTGAACTTCACGACCACCAGATGAAGTTCTATCGCGCTCCCAATTCCCAGCGGAAAGGTTAAACGATCTTGATTTTTGACTAACTCCCAATTCCTTTAATGTTGTTCGGCCAACAGAAAGAACAAGAGTATTTTTTATATCAAAAGTGGTTCCCCTTTACAATGGGAGTCTACCCCTCAATATATAGTCTCAGACTAAGACTACTCAACACTAAATTTTCCATGTGGTACTATTCATGCGCAAGCACTGTAGCATGGTACTGTAGCATGGGCCGGGTACTCTTCACGGCCCGCAAGCACTGTAGCACGGGTACTGTAGCACAGCATGGTACTTTTCATGCATTGCACTATTCATGGGCTGATCATTATTCATGCCGTGGACTTGTGCTTCCTTCGATGACGACCACATATCCTTGATCTCCATCCATCGCTGACTCTTCCAACCTGAGTACAAGTAAAATATTGTTTTTAGGTAGTATAAAATTCTCATTTAAATTAATGACATATTCATTAAGGAGCAGGTTCACCTGAGATTGTATTTTCTTAGCTCGTGCTCTTGTTATTGGTCCTGTTATTGATGTCTCATTACTAGCAATGTCCTCATCATAGATGGTGCAAAAAGAGATGAACACATAGGCATTGGATGAGTACTAAATTTTACTTCCTCTCATATTGAACAAGATTCAACACACAGGAATTCTTGTCTAAAACAGCAAGCTTCAATTCATCCATATGATCACAAGTTATGCATATTCGATATACAAGAAATATATTTTCTATATACCATAATATCCAAACAAATTAAACTTATACCCAGGGATGTAGGCACTAAACAAGAATTTTGAACATGCAAGTTTAGAAACTTTCTCCATAGCATGTGACAATTTCATAGGTAGATCCAGCATGATGTAACACAATGAATTAGCAGGAGAAATTCTAGACAAAACTTTTTTATGTGTAATTAATTCGACATGTGCAAAATTATGAGAATTTAGATCAGCACATGGTTCGTTCAAGTGAACACAAGGAATATTAAAATATTGCACTATAGCAGGTATATACTCACAAGGTTGCTCTATGTCTTGTTGTAGCACCAAATCAGTACCTTTGTCATTATCGTCCTCATCAGATTCTGTAGGTAACTCAAACTTCTCCTCTAATGGCATAAGATGCACCAGATCATCCTTCACCTCTTCAAGTATCTCGGTGGTATCTGTAGGTGGAGTAGGAACCAAAACAATATCAACATTTTCAGTTACCTCAGGTTGCACCTCGCTTGTGACCATGGGTGTTGGAGGTACAAAACGATGTCGCAATTTCTTTTTCATCTCCTCCCATGTGTATATATAGTGGAACTCGAGATTTGACCACCAATGTTGAACATCACCCATCAACGCCGTCCTTGCCATGCTCATCTTCTCATAAGGATCAAGATCTTGTCTTTCAAAGTAGCTATCCATCATAATAACCCACAAGAAGTAGTCCGACGACGTACTCTCAGCGGTGGGTGGCAAGATATATACTGGTAATTGTTTCCCTTCAAGTTCAAATCTACCCGCGATGACATCATAATCCACCAATTTTCTCAAGCCTGTCATTGTTAGTAGAAAACAAGGAAACAAATCACAAATAAATGTTCCTATCAACTACTAGGATATGGAGGCTCAAATCAAGTCACGCATCTCTCAAGCTCTTACCAAATTCTTACAAGTTCACCACCAAAGCAAACAGGTGGTGCAACCGGTGGCTGGTTCGTGATAAATCTAACTCAAATGATGAGTAAAGCGATTGCAAGGTACAGCGAGACCTGTTCGGTTAGTAGAAAAGTGGAGCTTGGATAGGCTATGTATTTTGTAGCAAAAGAAAACAATCAATTAATTTCAGAAATTGCACAGAATTGAATTATAGTTCGTATCTAGCACTTAGCCTATGTTGCTGATCAACTAAAGATGGAAGAAGGCTAAACTAAGTGTATGGCAATGTATGGGAGTGGTAAATACAAGATAATTCAATAGAATGCAATCTGGAATTGAAAAACACAAGGATTGATCAAAACTTGAAAACTGAAGATTTCTGTCCACTGGACAGTACGTCGGTATTTCGGCCGTAACTTTTGCTCAGTTGCCTGTTTTTCAATGATTCTTTTTTTTCCATTTTCTGACGGATTTATCTACAACTTTTGTTTTGGGGACAACTTCTGGAAACCGACCGCAAAATGCTCACAAAATTCACAAGTGCCGACTGTTGCAGATTCAATTCAGAAATTTGGGTCAAATTTCACCACATATATCTCTTAACTGCCTTGCTGGAAAGATGTGAAATTTTACAGATAGATGGACAATGAAGTTTTGAATCTAATGGTGGTGGTCTCACTCAAAAATAATCTCGGAATCAAAAGTTATGGCTTTTTTTGTGGCGGCTGCAGAGAAAGGAAAAATCAGCCGAAATTGGAATTAGGGTTTGGGGTGGGGGAATTTTTTTTGTTTGGATTTTTATAGGAACAAAGATATGACCAGCAACTAGACAAAGCTAAAACGGACACAAATTCAATTTAGCAAACCAAAACTAACAGATTGAAAGGCACAACGGGGTTTGGACAGCGGAAATTAACTCTTTTTGTGGGGCAATTTTTCTGGACTATAGGAAATAAAAACCAATCTACTAACTAGGGATACAAGAAATTCCTGCCGGTCAACTGAAGCTCTGATACCAACTGATGAGGCGATGGGGTCCCGATCTTCCGATAGGATGATAATTATCGATTTTGGCGGAGTTGACCCTTGCGATCCGACTACAACCGAACGACGTCGCTTGCGCCTTAACAATCGCTGAACCACACTCCAAGTTGTTATCAACCGTGCCAAGAACGCGGTTGACCTAACCACGAAGGTCTATTCCTGCATGCAATCGAAAACACGCAAGAACAAGATAACAAGCAATCTGAAATTGCAAATATTGATATGAAGATCAAAAGGTGGGATTCCGAAGGTAGTCTTGACAGGTGGTCGTCCGACACAACTGAAGAACAAAGTTTGCACAATGGCTAAACCTAAACTCGACGAAATCCAAGAAAACTACAAGGGTGCAGCCTCTTTAAATAGGGGTGGGGAAGCCACACAAAACTAAGGAAAAGGGGGTGGTACTATTCATGGTACTGTTCACGTGAATAGTAACATGTGAACAGTATGGGCCTAGGTGGGGGAGCACCTCCCCTTTGGGCCCAAACATTACAAGGCCCAATTTGACCCAAATAGGTGATGCAGCACCTTCTTCGAGTGATTGCAGCAAGCACAAGAGGAATTTGAAATGATACTAGATCCATTGGAAAGAGGACGAGAAAAGCTTTCCATCGAGTACCGTGGACCTCAAACGGACTCCGCATGTGAAAGTTATGCACATTTGAAGTTGGGCCGTCGTGCTGAATCCGAACTAATCTAGAGGCCGAATTGGATTCCAAAACGTGTCCAAGTTGAACTCTTGCTTGAATTGGTGCAAACATGATGTGGTGCTTTAGTTCAATCTTGATATTGGGCGCTAGGGTCATATGTGTTGGTGGCGTGGTCACATCATCCTCCCCTTTTGATAGAAAACCGTCCTCGGTTTTAGCATATGTGTAGCCTCACGTATTGCATGATCTTCATCACAAATCTCGGTACATAATAACAAACGCAACAAACTCTCATTATGTAATATCATAAGTTCTTTATCAAACAAAGTGAAACCTCTTTGAAACAAGCTCACCTTATAATTTAAGCGATGTGTAGGAACTCTTGTAATTGGAACAACAAGCATAGCAAACATGGTTGTATCCATAGGGGTCGTGTCCTCATCAGGGTCCATTGGGCAATACAAACTCCATGCACAGAAAATCGAGCAACGTAATGAAACAGCGTGCCAACATCCCGAATGGAATTCATATGTGCCCTAGCTCATTTTAGCTTGCATCTTGAATGCGTCCGAGTCGGTGTAAAACTTCTTTCCACGATGGGTTCCACCTGAACTTCAATTCGTATGAAATCTCGGCACAAAATGAAATTGAGTTCCAAACACTAGGGATGGAGTTCATCTATGCTCTATCTTATTTTCGCATGTACATCGAATCTGTCATAGTTGATGTGAAACTTTCCCCGATGACGGGTTTCATTGGGTAGTACAAACTCCATGAGCACAAACCAATGAACGGAATGAAACTAAGTGCCAAACCCCTTAACGGAGTTTATGTACACCCTTGGTCACTTTGGCATGCATTTTTAATACGTCCGAGTTGGTGTGACACTTTTCTCCTTGACCTGTTCCATCCGAAACTACAAACTCCATTCATACAAAATTTAGGTACGAAATGAACAGAGTGCCAAACGCCCTGAGTGGGGTTCATATGCGCCCTAACGCATTTTAGCATGCATTTCAAACCTATCTGAGTTGGAGTTAAACTTTCCTCGACGAGGGGTTCTATTAGGATGTGCAAACTAAATGAACGCAAAATTCTTGGCACGCAATGAAACTGAGAGCCAACACCTCGAATGATGTTCATATGTGTCCTAGCTCATTTTGACATGTATTGCGAATCCATGCATGTTGGTGTGAAGCTTTCCTCCGTGACGGGCTCCATTGGGCAAATCAAACTACAGGCGCACAAAATCTAGGCACGTGCTGAAAGTGTGTGCCAAACACCGCGAATGGAGTTTATATATGTCCTATCTCATTTTGGTATGTATTTCAAATCCGTTTTAGTCGGTGTGAAACTTTCCACCTCGATGGATTCCAGCTGAAACTACAAACTCCATTTGTACGAAATAGAGGCACGAAATAAAACTGAGTATCAAATACCCCGAATGGAGTTGACATGCACCCTAGCTCACTTTGGCGTGCATCCTGAATGTGTCTGAGTCAGTATGAAGCTTTGCACTAGGATTGGTTTCAGTTGAAACTACAAACTCTATTCACACGGAATCGAGGCATGAAAAGAAACTAAGTGCCAAACACCGCGAATAGAGTTCATATGCGTCCTAGTTCAGTTCACCATGCATTTCGAATCCATGTGAGTCTGTGTGAAATGTCCTCCACGACGAGTCCAATTGAAACTACAAACTGCATTCATACTGAATTGAGGCAAGAAATGAAATTGATGGCCGAACACCCCGATTGGAGTTCATATGCGCCCCAACGAATTTTGGTATGCATCTGTGATCCATCCGAGTAGGTGTGAAACTTTCCTCCACAATGGGCTGTAACTGAAACAACAAACTCCATGCACACAAAATCGTGGCATATAATGAAACTGGTCGTGAAACACCTCAAATGGACTTCATATGCACCCTACATCATTTTGGCATGCATTTTGAATCTGTCTGAGTTGGTGTGAAACTTTCCTCAACGACAGGTTCGAACCGTTACTACAGTGCCATTCGTACGAAATCAACGCTTGAATAGAAACTAAGTGAAAAAGAACTCGAGTGGAACTCATATACACCCTAGCTCATTTTGGCATGCATTTCGATTTCATCCGAGTCGGTATGACACTTTCCTGTACGACGAGTTCCGTCCGAAACTTCAAACTCTATTAATACAAAATCAAGTCACGAAATGAAATCGAGTGCCAACACCCTGAATGGAATTCATATGCACCCTAGCACTCTTGAACACTTATTTTGAATCCGTCTAGATCGGTGTGAAGGTTTCCTCCACGACAGGTTCTAATCGGAAGTAGAAACTCCATTCATACAAAATCAAAACAAAACTAAGTCAAACACCCAGAATGGAGTTTAGATGCGATGTAGCTCATTTTGGCACGCATTTCGAGTCCGTCCAACTTGGTGTGAAACTTAACTCCGGGTACCATCGGATAGTACAAACTCTGTGAGCACAAAATCAATGAACGAAATGAAACTGACTGCCAATACCTCGGATGGAGCTCATATACGCCATTGCTCATTTTGGCATGCATTTCAAATCCGTCCGAGTCAGTGTGACACTTTCCTCGATGATGGGTTCCATCTGAAACTACAAACTCCATACGTACGAAATCAAGGCACGAAACGAAACCGAGTACCAAACACCCTAATGGAGTTCATATGCACCCTAGCTCATTTTGGCATGCATTTCGAATCCGTTTGAGTCGGTGTGAAACTTTGTCCACGACAGGGTCCATTGGGCAATACAAACTCCATGCACAGAAAATCGACCAACGTAATGAAACAGCGTGCCAACATCCCGAATGAATTCATATGTGCCCTAGCTCATTTTAGCTTGTATCTTGAATGCGTCCGAGTCGGTGTAAAACTTCTTTCCATGATGGGTTCCACCTGAACTTCAATTCGTATGAAATCTCGACACAAAATGAAATTGAGTTCCAAACACTACGGATGGTGTTCATCTATGCTCTATCTTATTTTGGCATGTACATCGAATCTGTCAGTGTTGATGTGAAATTTTCCCCGATGACGGGTTTCATTGGGTAGTACAAACTCCATGAGCACAAACCGATGAACGGAATGAAACTAAGTGCCAAACCCCTTGAACGGAGTTTATGTACACCCTTGGTCGCTTTGGCATGCATTTTGAATACGTTCGACTCGGTGTGACACTTTCCTCCTTGACCTGTTCCATCAGAAACTACAAACTCCATTCGTACAAAATTGAGGCACGAAATGAAGCAGAGTTCCAAACGCCCTGAGTGGGGTTCATATGCGCCCTAACGCATTTCGGCATGCATTTCAAATCTATCTGAGTTGGTGGTAAACTTTCCTGGACGAGGGGTTCTATTAGGATGTACAAACTACATGAACGCAAAAATCTTGGCACGCAATGAAACTGAGAGCCAACACCTCGAATGATGCTCAAACGTCTCCTAGCTCATTTTGACATGTATTACGAATCCATCCATGTCGGTGTGAAACTTTCCTCCGCGACGGGCTCCATTGGGCAAATCAAACTACCGGCGCACAAAATCTAGGCACGTACTGAAAGTGTGTACCAAACACCACGAATGGAGTTTATATGTGTCCTATCTCATTTTGGTATGTATTTGAAATCCGGTTGAGTCGGTGTGAAACTTTCCACCACGATGGATTCCAGCCGAGAATACAAACTCCATTTGTACGAAATAGAGGCACGAAGTGAAACTGAGTACCAAATACCCCGAATGGAGTTCACATGCACCCTAGCTCAGTTTGGCATGCATTTTGAATCCGTCTGAGTCAGTATGGAACTTTGCTCTAAGATTTGTTTGAATTGAAAGTGCAAACTCTATTGACACGAAATCGAGGCATAAAAAGAAACTAAGTGCCAAACACCGCGAATAGAGTTCATATGCATCCTAGCTCAGTTCACCATGCATTTCGAATCCGTCTGAGTCGGTGTGAAATGTCGTCCACGACGAGTTCCAATTGAAACTACAAACTGCATTCATACCGAATCAAGGCAAGAAATGAAACTGAAGGCCGAACACCCTGATTGGAGTTCGTATGCGCCCCAACTAATCTTGGCATGCATTTGGAATCCATCCGAGTAGGTGTGAAACTTTCCTCCACAATAGGCTGTAACTGAAACAACAAACTCCATGCACACAAAATCGTGGCATATAATGAAACTGGTTGTGAAACATCTCGAATGGAGTTCATATGCACCCTACATCATTTCGGCATGCATTTTGAATCATGCGAGTTGGTGTGAAACTTTCCTCAACGACGGGTCCAACCGTTACTACGATTGCCATTAAATGCGAAATAAATCCGTGAGAAGAAACTAAGTGAAAACAACTCGAATGGAACTCATATACACCTAGCTCTTTTTGGCACGCATTTCGATTTCATCCGAGTCGGTGTGACACTTTCCTCTATGACGAGTTCCGTCTCAAAACTCATCTGAAATCAAGTCACGAAATGAAATCGAGTGCCAACACCTGAATGGAATTCATATGCACCTAGCACTCTTGAACACTTATTTTGAATCCGTCTAGATCGGTGTGAAGGTTTCCTCCACGACGAGTTCTAATCGGAAGTAGAAACTCCATTCATACAAAATCAAAACAAAACTAAGTCAAACACCCAGAATGGAGTTTAGATGCGATGTAGCTCATTTTGGCACGCATTTGAGTCCGTCCAACTTGGTCTGAAACTTAACTCCGGTACCATCGGATAGTACAAACTCGTGAGCACAAAATCAATGAGCGAAATGAAACCGATCGCCAATACCTCGGATGGAGCTCATATACGCCATTGCTCATTTTGGCATGCATTTCAAATCCGTCCGAGTCAGTGTGACACTTTCCTCGATGATGGGTTCCATCTGAAACTACAAACTCCATACGTACGAAATCAAGGCACGAAACGAAACCGAGTACCAAACACCCTAATGGAGTTCATATGCACCCTAGCTCATTTTGGCATGCATTTCGAATCCGTTTGAGTCGGTGTGAAACTTTGTCCACGACAGGGTCCATTGGGCAATACAAACTCCATGCACAGAAAATCGACCAACGTAATGAAACAGCGTGCCAACATCCCGAATGAATTCATATGTGCCCTAGCTCATTTTAGCTTGTATCTTGAATGCGTCCGAGTCGGTGTAAAACTTCTTTCCATGATGGGTTCCACCTGAACTTCAATTCGTATGAAATCTCGACACAAAACAAAATTGAGTTCCAAACACTACGAACGGAGCTCATCTATGCTCTATCTTATTTTGGCACGTACACCGAATCTGTCAGAGTTGATGTGAAATTTCCCCGACGACGGGTTTCATTGGGTAGTACAAACTCCATGAGCACAAATCGATGAACGGAATGAAACTGAGTGCCAAACACCTTGAATGGAGTTTGTGTACACCTTTGGTCATTTTGGCAGGCATTTTGAATACGTCCGAGTTGGTGTGACACTTTCCTCCATGACCTGTTCCGTCCGAAACTACAAACTCCATTCATACAAAATTGAGGCGCGAAATGAAGCAGAGCTCCAAACACCCTGAGTGGGGTTCATATGCGCCCTAACGCATTTCAGCATGCATTTCAAATCTATCTGAGTTGGTGTTAAACTTTCCTCGACGAGGGGATCTATTAGGATGTACAAACTACATGAACGCAAAAATCTTGGCACGCAATGAAACTGAGAGCCAACACCTCGAATGATGTTCATATTTGTCCTAGCTCATTTTGACATGTATTACGAATCCATCCATGTCGGTGTGAAACTTTCCTCCGCGACGGGCTCCGTTGGGCAAATCAAACTACCGGCGCACAAAATCTAGGCACGTACTGAAATTGTGTACCAAACACCACGAATGGAGTTTATATGTGTCCTATCTCATTTTGGTATGTATTTGAAATCCGGTTGAGTCGGTGTGAAACTTTCCACCACGATGTATTGCAGCCGAAACTACAAACTCCATTTGTACGAAATAGAGGCACGAAGTGAAACTGAGTGCCAAATACCCCGAATGGAGTTCACATGCACCCTAGCTCAGTTTGGCATGCATTTTGAATCCGTCTGCGTCAGTATGGAACTTTGCTCTAAGATTTGTTTGAATTGAAAGTGCAAACTCTATTGACACGAAATCGAGGCATAAAAAGAAACTAAGTGCCAAACACCGCGAATAGAGTTCATATGCATCCTAGCTCAGTTCACCATGCATTTGGAATCCGTCTGAGTCGGTGTGAAATGTCGTCCACGACGAGTTCCAATTGAAACTACAAACTGCATTCATACCGAATCGAGGCAAGAAATGAAACTGAAGGTCGAACACCCCGATTGGAGTTCATATGCGCCACAACTAATCTTGGCATGCATTTGGAATCCATCCGAGTAGGTGTGAAACTTTCCTCCACAATAGGCTGTAACTGAAACAACAAACTCCATGCACACAAAATCGTGGCATATAAGGAAACTGGTTGTGAAACATCTCGAATGGAGTTCATATGCACCCTACATCATTTCGGCATGCATTTTGAATCTGTCTGAGTTGGTGTGAAACTTTCCTCAACGACGGGTCCAACCGTTACTACAGTGCCATTCGTACGAAATAAATCCGTGAGAAGAAACTAAGTGAAAACAACTCGAATGGAACTCATATACACCCTAGCTCTTTTTGGCACGCATTTCTGTAACATCCTGATTTTCAGAGTCTTTTTGAAGCTTTTAAAATAAAATTCACCATTTGAAATTTTCTGAAATTAATTAAAGCTTAAAAGGAATTTTCAGAATTTATTTGGATTTAATATGATTAAATTAAACATTAACATTTGCCAAGTTTATTTTATTTGAGTTCCTGGTGTCTCAAGGATTTTATTGGTATTTTTCTGGATTTTTCTGGATTTATTTGCTATTTTCTAGAGCTCAAAAGTATTTAATTGAATTTCTGGAAAAAGAACAAAAGAAAAGGAAAAGAAAAAACCGCCGAACCGCCGGTGGGCGAACCCACCGAACCGCCCGGATCGCCACGCCCAGCCGCCTGCCCGCGCGCACGCGCGCGCGATCCGCGCCGCGCCGCGCCGCTTTGAGCCGTCCGATGGCCGACGCGTGTCAGCCATCCAGCGCGCCCCTCTCGCCCGCGCGCCATCCCGGCCGCTCGCCTCGTCCGTGCCACCGACAGGTGGGGCCCACCTGTCAGCGCCGTATCCGGCCGGGACTCCTGCGCGCGCCCGCTAACCCTAACCCTAACTGCGGCCGCTCACTCGGGGTATTTATTGCGCGCCGCCGCCTCGCGTCGTGTCGCCTGCCGCCGCCGTCACCGCCGACGCCGGTGAGCCCGCCGTCTCGCCGCCGCCGCCGACGCCGTTGTCGCCGCCGTCGCGCGCCGCCTTCACCGCCGGTGAGCCCCCGCCGTCTCCGCCGCCACCGCCGACGCCGGTGAGCCCGTCGTCTCCGCCGCCGTCGCCGACGCCGTCGTCGCCGTCGTCGCGCGCGCCGCCTTCACCGCCGGTGAGCCCCGCCGCCTAACCCTAGCCGCCGCCGCCGTTCGCGCCCTCGCCGTCGCCATCGACCCAGCCGTCTCGGCCGCCGCTCGGCCCGCCGCCGCCGCGCCCGGCGCCACGTTTCCTCGCTCGCCGGCCGCCGCCGCCGCGCGCCGCGCGCCGCGCGCTCCGCGCCGCCAGTGACGCCGCAGACGCGCCTGCGTCCCCCTCGGTCCCGCGCGCCACGCCACGCCACGCGGCGGCCGCGACCGCCGCCTCCGTGGGCGCCGTTCACCGCGCACCCGCCGCCGCCATGTGGGACCCGCGCGTCGGCCCCGTGCCAGACCCGTGAGCCGATCTGGGCCGGCGGCCGGATGCGTCCGCGTGGCCGTCTGCGCAGCCGTCCGTCGCCCGCCGCCACGCGACCGACCGCCACGCCAAGATGCCACGTCGGCCCTACCCGCTGCGTGTCGGCCCGGTCACTACACGTCGGCTGGCGCTTGCGCCAAAGAAATCCGATCGGCCGCCTTCGTTCCGTGCGCCGAGTCCACCGTAGACCAGTCTCCGTGCGCCGGTCCACAAAGACAATGCCTTTTCCGATTTCCCGAATTTCTGTAGATTTAATTTTCCGAAGCCCGTTCTCCTCATCCTAGCTCCGATTGACCCGATTCTTTTCCTAAATTCATCTAAAATTGAGCTCTACCTTTTGGTTCAGGTTTGAGAATTATTGGGGTTCATTTGAATTTTATTTGAATTTATTTTGTCTCTTTGTGTCGTTTTCTCTCTCGTTAGATCACGCGTTCGAGGGAGCCGCCGTTGGATTTGAAGATCAAGAGCTGTCAACTGAGCAAGGCCAAGGCAAGTCGTGTCCTTTGATCATGTTGAACCCAGTTTGCAATCTATTACTTAAATATTTTGTTTTAAATTACAATGCATTGCTACTTTATTATAAAACCCTTGTATTGGTAGTTAATGACCTAATTGATTATTTCCTCCTTGATAATTTGACTGCCATGATGCCATTGTCACCATAGGATGGGGAACTTTTATTAGTGATGCTATGTTACGATCACATTTGGGTTGGTACGATTAGTATGCTTATCCATGCTTTTAGTATCGCTTGGGTTCATCATCACATGTGATTAATTAATTTGACTTAATGAGATATTGAATCGTGGTTGGTACCATCGTTATAAAACTTGTGCCGTGGCGTTGGTGCGTCATTGGCGGTGGTTATACAAAAATTGGTTTTCACTTGGGCGATTGATCGTGCGAGAAAAGGGGTGCAGGTTGCACATTGGGATGTGGATGTTTCGCCGGGTATTACTTAAGGACTTAACTTTGTGCGCCATTGATCCGAGCTTTACTGCAAACCACATGTCTAGTATGGGATAGACTGGCATAATAATTTGTGAAGTCTCAACTTTGGTTTCACTCACGATGTTGTTGTGGCGCAAGAGGGGCAATTATCGACTAGGGGGATTTACCCTACTCGACGGCGAAACCTTAGCGAGTGGGATCGGGTTGAGATGGATCATTGTAAAAGCCTTGTTGTGATTATCTTTAACGTGAGGATTTTCATATCGTGTGGGTACAGTTGTGCAACCTCTGCAGAGTGTAAAACTATTCGAATAGCGCGTCCTCGGTCATGGACAATGCTCGGTGATTTCACACGAGGTATAGTTATTCTTGGAAAATTTGGTAGTTGATCAGTGGATGGTTAATTCACTGTTGGTTTAGCTTGTGGATGGGGAGTCCATAAGTAGTTTACTTCAATTCCTTTGATTATTTATTATTGTTTTATTTGCGTTTCGCCTGCAATCTATTTATGCTATTTCCAAATGCTGTTTTATGCAAATTAACCCTTCACCTTCCATTGGTAAGCCTTGCATATTATATTGCATCATTTGTTACAAACGGCTTGTCGAGTACCAATGTACTCACGGCTTTACGCCTATGTTGCTCGATTGAGGATGAGGAGTTCTACCAGCAGAGGTTCCGGAGGCGAGTACTTGGCGACTACGAGTTCTAGGCTTCGCTCCCCACTCGATTGCCCGTGGGCATGTCGATTGGCCACTACGTTTTATTTTGGATTTCCGCTGCTAGTTTTGTGTTAAGCCCCTAAGGCTATTGAGATTGTAAGCTTGACCATAAGGTCTCACTTTTGGATATTGATTAATAATTTGAGTTTCCCTTATTTAATATCGTGATTGTGGTGACGATTACCTCTATGTTTGACTGTGTGCACTAGCGTGATCCTGGACTAGTGCAGTATACACAGAGAGTCCGGATTTGCATATTCGGGTCTCGACAGAGATGGTATCAGAGCCAAATCGACTGTAGGACGAAGCCCTAGTTAGAGTGGTCGAATTAAAAGAGATAAAAAAAATTACTTTCTAAATCAAACCAACTAAATTTGATGAATAGTAATATCTATATTTTCTTATCTTCTCTCTAGGAATTCTGCTCCTTACCCCGTTCTCTCACGATTTATTTTCGTAAAAGTTTATACTAATCTTTCTTTTGTAAAATGCATTAGATGTCTCAAGCTTCCTTCAACCAAGCGGGAGGTTGGAGAGCCCTTCTCCGTGTTCTGTTGCGAAGCCTCGGATTGAAGAGAATACCCGTCTACTTCACCAAGGAAGAGAAAGATGGAGGGCAACGTGTTGGAAGCATCACCAGGTTGTACTTCACCACGAGTCGGCAAGCGATTCTACATCATAGCTTCAAGGGCACCGGATCTCACGGAGGATGTTCCGTACAAGCAGCCGCACACAAAGCCATCCGACAGCTTTGCAAATTATACAAGATAAACATGGCCAGACTTGTTCGGAGGTTCAAGAGGCAATGTGAAGTCACCCTCAGTTCGTCAGAGCCAGCCAGGGAGGAGCTTCGAACACCGTCGCCAGCACCTCTACCGACGCCTTCACCGCCGAGCCCGGAGGTGGGACGACGCATCACCGGAGACCGTCAGGCGTACCTTCGACGCTTCACCCCCGCCCCCGCCAGAGAGCAGACGCCGCCAGCATCGCCGCCAGTCCGCAACTCGTGGGTCTTCTATAGTGATGCGGAGGATGAGGATAGCGAACCCTATCTGTCAGGCTCAGAGTGGGAGCCACTAGATTAGGAGTACGAGTAGAGCGTTGGATCTTATTTGCAGTTGTTTGGGATGTGAGATGTAAATCTTGCTTTTAAAAGCATTATATTGCTATCATGTCCATCTTTTATTGGAGATATCTTTTGCCAGTCTTATTGTTAGCCTTTCGGGCTAAGTGTTTGCTTAGTTTAGGTCGCCATTAGCTATTCCCCTTAGACGAGTTTACCACTTACCTTTGCTTTTCCCTCTTACCTATTGAGCCTTCAGAATGTCAGTTCTCAGTAATGATCTTTCTTTTTCAGAGCAGCAGCAAGATGGTTGAAACCAGGAACTCCGCAGGTCGTGAGCAGACAAACCAGAACCCAGGGAGCAGTTCCACTCAGCCACCTCGAGCGATTCCGCGACCACGACCCGCTCTCGGTCGCCTCGATGGCGGACTCGAGATGATGCAAGCAATGATGCAGAATATGAACAATATGGCTCATCGTCAGCAACTGGGTAGCAGCACCTCGGGCCGCCCACCATCGGTCCCGCTGCGAGTTTATGAGGACGAGGCCGCCTACCTACTCAGCTCTTGAGCCTATGGAGGCGACGCGACCGGATCCGTTCGGTAGGGAAAAGCTGAACTTGGCCCAAGGTACGACGGGGAGAGAGTGATGTATGCGGCACACGGCTAGAGGACTGCAGCAGAGTGGTGGGAGAACTCTTGTGGCGCCCACGAGAACCAGGGACAGATTACTTGGGATGAGTTCTCCACCGCTTTCCGTGCGCCCATGTTCGGATGGGGTGATGGACATGAAGAAGGAGGAGTTCCGTGAGTTGCAGCGAGAAGAACATGTCGGTGAGTGAATACCTCAATAAATTCACTCACTAGCTCGCTATGCACACGAGGACGTAGCCACGCATGAAGCCCGTCGAGAAGAGGTTCGGAAAGGCTTGAACCGTGATTGAAGGTGCAGGTCGTGGGCAACGACTATGCCGGCTTTCAGCGGATGGTGGATAAGGTCATCCCGATTGAGGACGATCGCGTGAGCTCGAGGAGTCTCGCAAGAGGAGGATGGCTCAGCGAGGATTGCGTCTCACCAGCCCAGAGGCGGCGTTTCAGCACTTATCGGCCGCTCGAGTACCTCAGCGATAGCAGCAGATCGGTCTTGAGGCGCCGCCCCAGCGCCACGTCCCAGCATCGAGGCGAGGCCGGTGGATCAGTGGTCAGCAAGCAAGAACACCAACCCAGCGCATCATTACTTGCTTCAAGTGTCATGAGCCGGGACACTATGCTAGCAAATGCCCCCAGAGGCAGGCCCCCACTCCAGTTCGCTTCGACTTGGGAGCCACACCAGGACGGACACCTACCCCAGGAGCAGGGCGTGGAGCACCCCAGGCGCCAGGTCAGGGCAGCAGGACTCCGCAGGTGGTGAGAGGCCAGGTGAACCATGTCACTGCAGAGGAGGCTCAGGCAGCACCAGAGGTTGTGGTCGGTAAGTTCCTAGTCCATTCAAAGATCTCGCCACGCTTTATTTGATTCTGGAGCTTCCCATTCGTTTGTTTCTCGGAGTTTTGCTTTAAAGCATCAGTTGAAAATTGTTACTCTGGGATCTATTCATTTGATCCAAACCCCCGGTTCGGAGTTGAGCACCAACCTAGGCTGTCCCGAAGTTCAGATAGACATCCAGGGAGTTGAGTTCAGAGCGGACTTGATTATCTTGGATATCCAAATCCTAGATGTGATCTTGGGTATGGATTGGCTCAAGAAGCATCGGCGATTACGTATTGCGGGAGCGAGCGTTGACCTTGACCAGCTCCGATGGGAAGAAAGTGCGATATTCAGCTAGCATGAATCACCGAGCGGGTAATGGTTTGTCGATCAAGGAATTCAGTTGGAGGATGTGCCAATTGTCGTGGAGTACCCGATGTGTTTCGGATGATCTTCGGGGATGCCACGGGCGAGAGGTTGAGTTTTTGATCGAGTTGGTACGGTACCTCTCCGATTTCCAAAAGACCCTACGGATGCCAAAAATGAGTTAGCGTAACTCAAGAAGCAGATTCAAGAGCTTTTGGACAAAGGTTATGTCGAGCCCATTCGTCCCGTGAGGAGCGCCGATCTTGTTTGTGAAAAGAAGGATGGCAGCGGCGCATGTGCGTGGACTACCGAGCACTTAATGAGGTCACCATCAAGAACAAGTACCCGTTGCCCAGGATTGATGATTTGTTTGATCAGCTCAGGGGAGCAGGAGTTTTCTCCAAGATTGACTTGAGGTCAGGTTACCATCGATGAGGATTCGACGGAGGACATACCTAAGACGGCATTTTCGACTCGTTATGGATTGTATGAGTTTACAGTGATGTCTTTTGGTTTGACCAATGCTCCAGCCTATTTTATGTACCTGATGAATAAGGTGTTCATGGAGTATTTGGATAAGTTTGTCGTTGTGTTCATTGATGACATTCTGATCTACTCCAAGGATGAGAGAGAGCATGAGGAACACTTGAGGATGGTATTGCGAAATTAAGGGACCATCGGTTGTATGCCAAGTTTAGCAAGTGTGAGTTTTGGATGAAGGAAGTCGCCTTCCTAGGCCATGTGATGTCCGCAAAGGGAGTTCTTTGACCCCGGAAAGGTCAAGGATGTTTTGATTGGCGATCACCTTCTTGGTGACTCAGTCGAGAGTTTTAGGTATGGTGGTTATTACCGTCGTTTCATTGAGGATTTTCCAGTGTAGCCAAGCCACTTACCCAATTGCTCAAAAGGAAAAGAGATATGTTTGGGCGCTTTGAGTGCGAGAAAAGCTTTCGAAGTCTGAAGGAGAGTTTGACTCTGACCCGGTGCTAGTATTGCGATTTAAACAAGGATTTTGAGATTTATTGCGATGCTTCACGCAAGGGTTTGGGTTGTGTCTTGATGCAGAAAAGAGAGTGGTAGCGTATGCCTCACGACAGTTGAGACCGCATGAGGAGAATTGCCCTACCCACGACTTAGAGCTAGCAGCCGTAGTGCATGCTTTGAAAATTTGGAGGCACTATCTCTTGGGTAATAGATGTGAGATTTACACGGATCACAAGAGCTTGAAATACATCTTCACACAGTCCGAGCTTAACCTCAGGCAGAGGAGGTGGTTGGAGTTGATAAAGGATTACGATGTCGGAATCCATTATCACCCAGGGAAGGCCAATGTGGTCGCAGATGCTCTGAGCAGGAAGGTTTATTGTAATTCAGTGATGGTCAGGGCGAGTCAGCCAGCTTTGCATGAGGAATTTCAAAGGCTCAGTTTGGAATTGGTCGAAGAAGGATTTTTGGCAGCAATGGAGTTGCAGCCCACTTTGGATGGTCAGATTCGTCAGGCTCAGACAGATGA
Organism: Dendrocalamus sinicus; assembly: GCA_036346575.1. Taxonomy (NCBI): domain Eukaryota; kingdom Viridiplantae; phylum Streptophyta; class Magnoliopsida; order Poales; family Poaceae; genus Dendrocalamus; species Dendrocalamus sinicus. The sequence continues at coordinate 20,526,636 of CM070664.1, forward strand.
TGAGGCATTTCAGCGTATCAGACAGAGTATGAGTGAAGGAAAAGAGTCAGGATTTTCAGAGGATGCCCAAGGAACCCTGTGGTTCAAGCAACGTTTGTGTGTGCCCAATAAGAAGGAGCTAAAGGATCTATTGCTAAAAGAAGCTCATGAGTCGTTGTACTCGATACATCCTGGCAGTACCAAGATGTACCAGGACATTAAAGAAAAATATTGGTGGCCTAGTATGAAGCGTGAGATCGCTGAGTATGTGGCACTTTGTGATGTCTGTCAGAGAGTTAAGGCGAGCATCGAGGCCGGCAGCAGTTTGCTTCACCGTTGAAAATCCCTGAGTGGAAATGGGAAGAGATTGGTATGGACTTCATAGTCGGTCTGCCTAAGACCAAGGAGGGCTATGATTCGATTTGGGTCATCGTGGACCGATTGACCAAGGTTGCTCACTTCATTCCAGTGAAGACAACCTACACCGTGACAGATTGGCGGTCAGTATATGTCGAGATCGTCGGTTTGCATGGAGTGCCCAAGAAAATAGTGTCGGATCGAGGGTCCCGCCACTTCTCGATTTTGGGGTAGTTTCCATGAGGCTACGAGAACGCACCTGAATTTCAGTACCGCATACCATCCCCAGACAGATGGACAGACAGAGCGAGTCAATCGATTCTTGAAGATATGTTGAGAGCATGTGTGCTAGATCATGGACCTAAGTGGGACAAATTGTTTGCCTTTGCGAGTTTTCCTACAACAATAGTTATCGAGCCGGTTTGCGATGTCACCATTTGAAGCACTCTATGGCAGAAATGCAGGACCCCTCTCAATTGGAAAGAGACAGGGAAGGTCGGTGTTTGGTCCAGATTGCTTAAAAGAGGCCGAGGACAAGGTCCGTTTGATTCAGAGAGGTTGAGGACTGCCAGGCCGAGCAAAGAGCTATGCGGATACCGACGCCGAGAGCTGAGTTTTGAGCCGATGATTTTGTGTATCTCGTGATCACACCATTCAAAGGTGTGAAGAGGTTTCAGCAAAAGGGAAAGCTTGCACCAAGGTATGTCGGTCCGTTCAGAATTTTGAAACGCAGGGAGTGGTTGCTTATCAACTGAGCTACTGCGTCCTTGATGGGGTACATGATGTTTTCCATGTGTCCCAGTGAAGAAGTGTTTGAGAGTGCGAGAGGAGGCTGTGCGATTGAGGCAATTGATCTTGGGGAGGATCTGTCCTACAAAGAGCGTCTGTCAAAATCTTGGATGTGTCGAGAGAGTCACCGGAATAAAGTTGTTCGCTTTGCAAAGTTCGGTGGAGCAATCACTCAGGAAGAAGCCACCTGGGAGCGTGAAGAAGATCTCAAGGCAGAGTTTCCAAACCTATTCTAGTAGTGAGCCCGGATCTCGAGGTCGAGATCCCGTTTAAGGGGGTAAGGTTTGTAACATCCTGATTTTCAGAGTCTTTTTGAAGCTTTTAAAATAAAATTCACCATTTGAAATTTTCTGAAATTAATTAAAGCTTAAAAGGAATTTTCAGAATTTATTTGGATTTAATATGATTAAATTAAACATTAACATTTGCCAAGTTTATTTTATTTGAGTTCCTGGTGTCTCAAGGATTTTATTGGTATTTTTCTGGATTTTTCTGGATTTATTTGCTATTTTCTAGAGCTCAAAAGTATTTAATTGAATTTCTGGAAAAAGAACAAAAGAAAAGGAAAAGAAAAAAAACCCGCCGAACCGGCCGGTGGGCCGAACCCACCGAACCGGCCCGGATCGCCCGGCCCGCCCGCCCGCTTGCGCGCACGCGGCGCGATCATCGCCGCGCGCGCCGCCTTGAGCCGTCCGATGGCCGACGCGTGTCGACCATCCAGCGCGCCCCTCGCCGCGCGCCATCCGGCCGCTTCGCCTGCGTCAGTGCCACCGGCAGTGGGGCCCACTGTCGGCGCCGTATCCGCCGGGACTCCGCGCGCGCGCTAACCCTAACCCTAACTGCCGCGCTCGAGGTATTTATTGCGCGCCGCCGCCTCGGTTCGCGTGTCTCGCCGCCGCGCCGTCACCGCCGACGCCGGTGAGCCCGCCGTCTCCGCCGCCGTCGCCGCGCCGTCGTCGCCGCCGTCGCGCGCGCCTTCACCGCCGGTGAGCCCGCCGTCTCCACCGCCGTCACCGCCGACGCCGGTGAGCCCGTCGTCTCCTCCGCCGTCGCCGACGCCGTCGTGCGTCGCCGTCGCGCGCGCCTTCACCGCCGGTGAGCCCGCCCGCCTAACCTAGCCGCCGCCGCGTGCCGCCTCGCTGCCGCCACCGACCCAGCCGTCTCGGCCGCCGGCTCAGCCCGCCGCCGCCGCCGCCGGGCGCCCGCGTTTCCTCGATCGCCGCCCGGCCGCCGCGCGCCGCCGCGCCGCGCTCGCGCCGCCGCGCCCGACGCCGCGCCGCGCGCCGTCTGCGCCTGCGTCCCTCGGTCCCCGCGCGCCACGCCAGCCGCCGCGTCGGCCGCGACCGCCGCCTCCCGTGGGCGCCGTTCACCGCGCACCCCGCCGCCGCCATGTGGGACCCGCCGTCGGCCGAGCCGTGACCCGTGAGCGATCTGGGCGGCGGCCCGATCGCGTCGCGTGGCCGTGCGCGCACCATCCGTCGCCCGCCGCCGCGCGCCGACCGCCACGCCAAGCATGCCACGTCGGCCCTACCCGCACACGTGTCGGCCCGGTCACCGCTCGTCGGCTGGCGCTGCGCCGGCGCCGATCGACCGCCTTCATTCGTGCGCCGAGTCCACCGTGAGACCCAGTCTCCGTGCGCCGGTCCACAAAGACAGTGCCTTTTCAATTTCCCGAATTTCTGTAGATTTAATTTTCCGAAGCCCGTTCTCCTCATCCTAGCTCCGATTGACCCGATTCTTTTTCCTAAATTCATCTAAAATTGAGCTCTACCTTTTGGTTCAGGTTTGAGAATTATTGGGGTTCATTTGAATTTTATTTGAATTTATTTTGTCTCTTTGTGTCGTTTTCTCTCGTTAGATCACGCGTTCGAGGAGCCGCCGTTGATTTGAAGATCAAGAGCATCAACTGAGCAAGGCCAAGGCAAGTCGTGTCCTTTGATCATGTTGAACCCAGTTTGCAATCTATTACTTAAATATTTTGTTTTAAATTACAATGCATTGCTACTTTATTATAAAACCCTTGTATTGGTAGTTAATGACCTAATTGATTATTTCCTCCTTGATAATTTGACTGCCATGATGCCATTGTCACCATAGGATGGGGAACTTTTATTAGTGATGCTATGTTACGATCACATTTGGGTTGGTACGATTAGTATGCTTATCCATGCTTTTAGTATCGCTTGGGTTCATCATCACATGTGATTAATTAATTTGACTTAATGAGATATTGAATCGTGGTTGGTACCACTGTTATAAAACTTGTGCCGTGACGTTGGTGCGTCATTGGCGGTGGTTATACAAAAATTGGTTTTCACTTGGGCGATTGATCGTGCGATAAAGGGGTGCAAAGTTGCACATTGGGATGTGGATGTTTCGCTGGGTATTACTTAAGGACTTAACTTTGTGCGCCATTGATCCGAGCTTTACTGCAAACCACATGTCTAGTATGGGATAGACTGGCATAATAATTTGTGAAGTCTCAACTTTGGTTTCACTCACGATGTTGTTGTGGCGCAAGAGGGGGCAATTATCGACTAGGGGGATTTACCCTACTCGACGGCGAAACCTTAGCGAGTGGGATCGGGTTGAGATGGATCATTGTAAAAGCCTTGTTGTGATTATCTTTAACGTGAGGATTTTCATATCGTGTGGGTACAGTTGTGCAACCTCTGCAGAGTGTAAAACTATTCGAATAGCCGCGTCCTCGGTCATGGACAATGCTCGGTGATTTCACACGAGGTATAGTTATTCTTGGAAAATTTGGTAGTTGATCAGTGGATGGTTAATTCACTGTTGGTTTAGCTTGTGGATGGGGAGTCCATAAGTAGTTTACTTCAATTCCTTTGATTATTTATTATTGTTTTATTTGCGTTTCGCCTGCAATCTATTTATGCTATTTCCAAATGCTGTTTTATGCAAATTAACCCTTTCAGCCTTCCATTGGTAAGCCTTGCATATTATATTGCATCATTTGTTACAAACGGCTTGCTTGAGTACCAATGTACTCACGGCTTTACGCCTATGTTGCTCAGTTGAGGATGAGGAGTTCTACCAGCAGGAGGTTCCAGGAGGCGAGTACTTCGACGACTACGAGTTCTAGGCTTCGCTCCCCACTCGATTGCCCGTGGGCATGTCGATTGGCCACTACGTTTTATTTTGGATTTCCGCTGCTAGTTTTGTGTTAAGCCCCTAAGGCTATTGAGATTGTAAGCTTGACCATAAGGTCTCACTTTTGGATATTGATTAATAATTTGAGTTTCCCTTATTTAATATCGTGATTGTGGTGACGATTACCTCTATGTTTGACTGTGTGCACTAGCGTGATCCTGGACTAGTGCAGTATACACAGAGAGTCCGGATTTGCATATTCGGGTCTCGACAATTTCGATTTCATCCGAGTCGGTGTGACACTTTCCTCTATGACGAGTTCCGTCTGAAACTCATACGAAATCAAGTCACGAAATGAAATCGAGTGCCAACACCCTGAATGGAATTCATATGCACCCTAGCACTCTTGAACACTTATTTTGAATCCGTCTAGATCGGTGTGAAGGTTTCCTCCACGACAGGTTCTAATCGGAAGTAGAAACTCCATTCATACAAAATCAAGGCACGAAACAAAACTAAGCGTCAAACACCCAGAATGGAGTTTAGATGCGATGTAGCTCATTTTGGCACGCATTCCGAGTCCATCCAACTTGGTGTGAAACTTAACTCCGGGTACCATCGGATAGTACAATCTCTGTGAGCACAAAATCAATGAACGAAATGAAACTGACTGCCAATACCTCGGATGGAGCTCATATACGCCATTGCTCATTTTGGCATGCATTTCAAATCCGTCCGAGTCAGTGTGACACTTTCCTCGATGATGGGTTCCATCTGAAACTACAAACTCCATACGTACGAAATCAAGGCACGAAACGAAACCGAGTACCAAACACCCTAATGGAGTTCATATGCACCCTAGCTCATTTTGGCATGCATTTCGAATCCGTTTGAGTCGGTGTGAAACTTTGTCCACGACAGGGTCCATTGGGCAATACAAACTCCATGCACAGAAAATCGAGCAACGTAATGAAACAGCGTGCCAACATCCCGAATGGAGTTCATATGTGCCCTAGCTCATTTTAGCTTGCATCTTGAATGCGTCCGAGTCGGTGTAAAGATTGTTTCCACGATGGGTTCGACCTAACCTACAAACACAATTCATCTATGCTCTGTCTTATCTATGCTCTGTCTTATTTTGGCACGTACACCGAATCTGTCAGAGCTGATCTGAAATTTCCCCGATGACGGGTTTCATTGGGTAGTACAAACTTCATGAGCACAAATCGATGAACGGAATGAAACTGAGTGCCAAACACCTTGAATGGAGTTTGTGTACACCTTTGGTCATTTTGGCAGGCATTTTGTGATGCGGATACAGACATGATTGGAACTTTTCAATCAAATACATTATTTCACTGGAAAGAAGTATTGAGCCGCATTAAATATTGTCAGGTGAATTTGTTTCTTAATGACTTTCTTTCTATTCGTGGGAACGATATACTACCTTATGCCAAATTCTTGTTTATTATTAGGTTTGAATATTATGATGATTCCGGTGCCAAAGCAATGGAGAAGTACAAGGAGGTTAATCATATCTACTACCAAGAACAAAAAGCTCAAAGCCCATGGAAATGGAAAGGAGAAAGCCAAGCAGCCCATGCAGTTGATCAAGGAGAAAAGAAGCCCATGGAGTGGGAGAGCAAAAGAGAGGAGCCCAAGGACTTAAACCACAAGTTTTGGATAAGATTTTCAAGCCAAATTCAGACTTCCCACGTGCTCAACCCAATTCAAACTCGGATTCAACTCAGGATTCAACTCAGATTCGGTTCAGGACAGCCTGACAGGCAGTTACTCAAAAGGCCATAACTTTCACAAACGGAGTCCGATTCAGGTGTTCTTGTACTCGTTGGAAAGATAATTTCAAGGGCTACGCAATGGATCCAGTCCCACCTTCAAATTCGTCATAGATAAAAAGTTATGACCAAAACAATATGACAGGTGAAAACTGTAGTTTCCTTTTTGTGAGAGTTCGTATCTAAAACCATATAGGGTTGAGTTGTAATTGGTTTGGGGACCATATGGACGTCCCAAGGGGCTATATAAGCCTTGTAATGGCAGCCTTTAGGGCACAGACCACGTTTGAGAAAAATCAATCTACTAAAGTTTGTTCGAGTTTAGCATGGCTGCCGATGTTCCATAGGGAATTAGGAGCGTTCTCTTCAATCAAGATCGTTCAGCCTTTCCGCTGGGAATTGGATGAACGATAGATCTTCGCTTGGTGGTCGGTGAAATCAACACGAGTGTGTTTTGGCGGATTAAAGAGTGTTCGTCCCTTGCGCTGGCATTGGAGGATCATTACGATTCATCAAGACTCCCGTGAGTATCCATCCTACGTCGAGAAGATCGGGCGACCCCGTATCATCTTGGTATCAGAGCGCGGTTTACTCGGCAGGATCTTATCCCTTTAATTTCGGTTATTACTTGCTGTCCTATAGTCCACAAACCAAAAACACAAAAAAAAAATCCAAACCCTAGTTTTGCATCTGCTATTTTCGTGAGTTTTATTAAGTCTTGATCCATTAGATATTTTGTTTACGTGCTGATCTTTGTGTTCCTTTGCGTAACTTGATCTTGTGTCCCCATAAAACAAAAAAAAAAGGTAGATTCAATTTACTCTTGAAGTTGAGTCCGTATCCATAACTCCTCTCAGATCAATCTGAGTACAACTCTAGAATCCAAGTCGGTTTTGGCTAGCTGTCCACTTCCGAATCCGTTTGGAAGTTGCCATCCGAAACCCACTCTAAGGAGGTGTTAGTGTTCGCGTTTGCTTCCTTGAACACCATACGGCCGAACACCACACATACGAGCTTCACTAATATCCTTTGAATACTTGAGACTAGTCATTGATGTTGCATTGAGGGCTGCTCCTGAATACTTTATAGCTGAATATTGGGCTTGTGCATCACCACTCCGGCCGATAAAAAAATCAAAGTTTAGAGAGAGAGATATCCCTACCTTCCACAAAAGTTTGTGACCCATATACAAAGATAGACTCAGAACAGTGAGTTGAACATATTTGGGTGATTGGCAAGGTAGCAAAAAAAAAAGAGGTGAGCAAAAAAAAGAGAGGAAAAAAAAAGAGAGAAGGCTGATTGGGTGAGTGATTTGAGCAATCTTTTGCCCTCTATTCTTGTTATTGCAATTGGCTAGCGTCTCTCCTAGTACTTGATGCAAACGAGCTATTGTTCCTATTTGTTCCCATCTAGCTCATTCCTTTGTTGCATTGAGTCACATTGATCTTTGCGTGTGCATTCATACACTTCACTTATATCTTTTGGATCCGCACTTAGGCAAAGTATTCTAACTTGGATTATTACTTAATTTTACAACATCGTGAAATTCAGATCGTGTAGGATAAATACTTCCTAACCAAGCTCCACAAAATATCCTTTGCTGTGCAATTGTGAGTCACTTTAAAATCCGCTTGATCATCACTTGTTATTGTAGCCACCACCAAGTGTAAGTTTCTTTTGGTCTCAATTCACTTCGGAAAGGTAAGAACTTTACTTGGTTGAGGAAAAGTGAGATTGAGTGACTCCACATATTACCCATATATTTGTGGCTTTTGTGTCTTCTTTTTGCTACTAACCGTGACAGGAGGAGAAGAAAACTATGATACCGTTTCCAACGTCATTGCTTGAGAAGTACATTACACAAGAAACTATAATGGAGGGACAACTCAAGGCGGATATGCAGGATCTTCGTATTGAGCTCAATCAACAAATGAAGGTGTTACAAACAAACATCGTGAATGACATTGTGTGGGCACTTCGACCACAACAAGAAGAAGATACATTTGTTCCTTTCTATGGCAGTAATGACCCAGAGGAGTATCTTGAATGGGAATGGCGAATGGAGAAAGTGATTAGATTTCGAAGCTCCCAAATCCCAACAGTGATGCGTGCCACTAGAGAGTTTGAAGACTATGCTTATAGTTGGTGGCAACAACTATTTGGAAAACAACTCATTCAATCTTGGTCGATTTGAAGGCGTTCATGAGGAGTGAGTTTGTGCCAACATATTATGCACGGAATTGCTTCGCCATCCGGAGAGTATCACACAAGGGAGTAACACTGTTAAAGATTATTATTTTGAGCTGCAAGATGCATTGCGTCGTGCCGGTGTCACAAGTGCATTAAGGAGAAGGCATATTTCAAAGAAGGCTTGAATTCTGAAATCGCCACTGCACTTCAAGGTAAATATTTTAGTAGCATGCATGACCTTGTGAATTGCGCTATTGAGCAGGAAAAGAGACTTATAGATATGCGTACATCACGGTTTCATCCAAGTCCACACTTCAGTTCTTATGGTTCCACTGGTGTGTCATGTGAGAAGATGACCGAGCATGGGACTTTCCTTCGATAAAGGAGACAACTTGTGCTGCCCCAATGACACATACAACAATTGAGATGCATCAAAACCCATGTGAGAATGAGAGCCACATAGCCAAATTGAGTGAGAGTGTTAAAAAGAGTGAGCTGTGTGATTCCACCATATGTGAGTTTGAGAGCATCCAAATTGAGAGTGCGAGAGATACACCAAAAGAAAAGAAAGAAGTAGAAGACACACAAAGTGAGGTTGATTTTGAAACTAACACATTAATATCTACTTCTAGTGTTGTTTCTCACATTGTGCGGGTTGAAATTGAAGATGAAGAATTAAACATTTAACAACCGGCATCATTGGAAGTCAGAGATGAGGAGATAACCACGGTTGAAGATGAAGTACTTCCTGTTCCGTTGTTACATCATGATGATTTAATACCTACAACACCTACATCAACTGAGGAGAACAACAAAGGTAACAATATTGGTGCTGAAATTAATTGTGAAATGGTGAGTACTTGTGAGAACTCATATGTGCGAATGAAAATTCCATGTTCTGAAATTTCTTTGCTCAATTTATATAATGTGGAATTGATTACTCATAAGGAAGTTCTTACTCGAATATCTCCTAGCAATCCTTTGTACTATATCATGTTTGATGATCCTAGAGAGCTATCTACTGTGATTGAGAATAGTGCTGAAATTTCATGTTTAAAATCACTAGTTAGTACCTATGCCTACACTTTCATGTTCAATTTGATTGGAGATTATGGTGTAGATGACAAGTTTTATGTTTACCGAATATGTATTACTTGTGATGAGCTTGCTGAATTGAAATTGCATATTTTGGACAAACAATCTTTTGTGCCATATCATGATCACGATGAGCTGCGTTTCAACAATAGTGCTTCATGCTTAAAAAGATTTCTTAAGCCTACTTATTCATCGTTTAATGTACAATCATGTACAAATAATCAGAGTAGCGCAGTTGAAGCATGGAAGGAACTAAAAATTTTCTCCCCCTTATTTGAACAACTTACTTTGGTTTTGCCATTAATGACTTGTCCACGTACTTCGCAAAGTCGAGGACAACTTTTTCTTATGGGAGGGAGAATGGTGTGAATGAAAACATTGCAATGTATGCATTTGATAGTTGTTGTAGTATCAATTGGTTTGTGCAAAACAGTGAGAATGAGAATAACACAATAATTGATTCATACATATACCACGCATATGTGTTATTCTTTTTGCATACTACACCTTCAGTAATAATAATGTGAAAGACGGAAGGGGCGTAACTGACCAATACATATACCATGCATACACATTGTATTCTTTGTTTAGTACAATTTCAGGCTATCAAAAGCCGAGGATGGCTTTTCTTGAAGAAGGGGAGGATGATGCGGATACAGACATGATTAGAACTTTTCAATCAAATACATTATTTCACTGGAAAGAAGTATTGAGCCGCATTAAATATTGTCAGGTGAATTTGTTTCTTAATGACTTTCTTTCTATTCGTGGGAACGATATACTACCTTATGCCAAATTCTTGTTTATTATTAGGTTTGAATATTATGATGATTCCGGGGCCAAAGCAATGGAGAAGCACAAGGAGGTTAATCATATCTACTACCAAGAACAAAAAGCTCAAAGCCCATGTAAATGGAAAGGAGAAAGCCAAGCAGCCCATGCAGTTGATCAAGGAGGAAAGAAGCCCATGGAGTGGGAGAGCAAAAGAGAGGAGCCCAAGGACTTAAACCACAAGTTTTGGATAAGATTTTCAAGCTAAATTCAGACTTCCCACGTGCTCAACCCAATTCAAACTCGGATTCAACTCAGGATTCAACTCGGATTCGGTTCGGGACAGCCTGACAGGCAGTTACTCAAAAGGCCATAACTTTCACAAACGGAGTCCGATTCAGGTGTTCTTGTACTCGTTGGAAAGATAATTTCAATGGCTACGCAATGGATCCAGTACCACCTTCAAATTCGTCACGGATAAAAAGTTATGACCAAAACAATATGACGGGTGAAAACTGTAGTTTCCTTTTTGTGAGAGTTCGTATCTAAAACCATATAGGGTTGAGTTGTAATTGGTTTGGGGACCATATGGACGTCCCAAGGGGCTATATAAGCCTTGTAATGGCAGCCTTTAGGGCACAGACCACGTTTGAGAAAAATCAATCTACTAAAGTTTGTTCGAGTTTAGCATGGCTGCCGATGTTCCATAGGGAATTAGGAGCGTTCTCTTCAATCAAGATCGTTCAGCCTTTCCGCTGGGAATTGGATGAACGATAGATCTTCGCTTGGTGGTCGGCGAAATCAACACGAGTGTGTTTTGGCGGATTAAAGAGTGTTCGTCCCTTGCGCTGGCATTGGAGGATCATTACGATTCATCAAGACTCCCGTGAGTATCCATCCTACATCGAGAAGATCGGGCGACCCCGTATCATTTTGAATACGTCCAAGTTGGTGTGACACTTTCCTCCATGACCTGTTCCATCTGAAACTACTACAAACTCCATTCGTACAAAATTGACGTACGAAATGAAGCAGAGTTCCAAACACCCTGAGTGGGGTTCATATGCGCCCTAACGCATTTCAGCATGCATTTCAACTCTATCTGAGTTGGTGTTAAACTTTCCTCGACGAGGGGTTCTATTAGGATGTACAAACTACGTGAACGCAAAAATCTTGGCACGCAATGAAACTGAGAGCCAACACCTCGAACGACGTTCATATTTGTCCTAGCTCATTTTGACATGTATTACGAATCCATCCATGTCGGTGTGAAACTTTCTTCCGCGACGGGCTCCATTGGGCAAATCAAACTACCGGCGCACAAAATCTAGGGACGTACTGAAATTGTGCACTAAACACCACGAATGGAGTTTATATGTGTCCTATCTCATTTTGGTATGTATTTGAAATCCGGTTGAGTCGGTGTGAAACTTTCCACCACGATGGATTCCAGCCGAAACTACAAACTCCATTTGTACGAAATAGAGGCACGAAGTGAAACTGAGTGCCAAATACCCCGAATGGAGTTCACATGCACCCTAGCTCAGTTTGGCATGCATCTTGAATCCGTCTGAGTCAATATGGAACTTTGCTCTAAGATTTGTTTCAACTGAAAGTACAAACTCTATTCACACGAAATGCATAAAAAGAAACTAAGTGCCAAACACCGCGAATAGAGTTCATATGCATCCTAGCTCAGTTCACCATGCATTTCAAATCCGTCTGAGTCGGTGTGAAATGTCGTCCACGACGAGTTCCAATTGAAACTACAAACTGCATTCATACCGAATCGAGGAAAGAAATGAAACTGAAGGCCGAACACCCCGATTGGAGTTCATATGCGCCCCAACTAATCTTGGCATGCATTTGGAATCCATCCGAGTAGGTGTGAAACTTTCCTGCACAATAGGCTGTAACTGAAACAACAAACTCCATGCACACAAAATCGTGGCATATAATGAAACTGGTTGTGAAACATCTCGAATGGAGTTCATATGCACCCTACATCATTTTGGCATGCATTTTGAATCTGTCTGAGTTGGTGTGAAACTTTCCTCAACGACGGGTCCAACCGTTACTACAGTGCCATTCGTACGAAATAAATCCGTGAGAAGAAACTAAGTGAAAACAACTCGAATGGAACTCATATACACCATAGCTGTTTTTGGCACGCATTTCGATTTCATCCGAGTCGGTGTGACACTTTCCTCTATGACGAGTTCCGTCTGAAACTCATACGAAATCAAGTCACGAAATGAAATTGAGTGCCAACACCCTGAATGGAATTCATATGCACCCTAGCACACTTGAACATTTATTTTGAATCCGTCTAGATCGGTGTGAAGGTTTCCTCCACGACAGGTTCTAATCGGAAGTAGAAACTCCATTCATACAAAATCAAGGCACGAAACAAAACTAAGCGTCAAACACCCAGAATGGAGTTTAGATGTGATGTAGCTCATTTTGGCACGCATTTCGAGTCCGTCCAACTTGGTGTGAAACTTAACTCCGGGTTGCATCGGATAGTACAAACTCTGTGAGCACAAAATCAATGAACGAAATGAAACTGACTGCCAATACCTCGGATGGAGCTCATATACGCCATTGCTCATTTTGGCATGCATTTCAAATCCGTCCGAGTCAGTGTGACACTTTCCTCGACGATGGGTTCCATCTGAAACTACAAACTCCATACGTACGAAATCAAGGCACGAAACGAAACCGAGTACCAAACACCCTAATGGAGTTCATATGCACCCTATCTCATTTTGGCATGCATTTCGAATCCGTTTGAGTCGGTGTGAAACTTTGTCCATGACAGGGTCCATTGGGCAATACAAACTCCATGCACAGAAAATCGAGCAACGTAATGAAACAGCGTGCCAACATCCCGAATGGAGTTCATATGTGCCCTAGCTCAGTTCACCATGCATTTCGAATCCGTCTGAGTCGGTGTGAAATGTCGTCCACGACGAGTTCCAATTGAAACTACAAACTGCATTCATACCGAATCGAGGCAAGAAATGAAACTGAAGGCCGAACACCCCGATTGGAGTTCATATGCGCCCCAACTAATCTTGGCATGCATTTGGAATCCATCCGAGTAGGTGTGAAACTTTCCTCCACAATAGGTCAGAATCAAACAACAAACTCCATGCACACAAAATCGTGGCATATAATGAAACTGGTTGTGAAACATCTCGAATGGAGTTCATATGCACCCTATATCATTTTGGCATGCATTTTGAATCTGTCTGAGTTGGTGTGAAACTTTCCTCAACGACGGGTCCAACCGTTACTATAGTGCCATTCGTACGAAATAAATCCGTGAGAAGAAACTAAGTGAAAACAACTCGAATGGAACTCATATACACCCTAGCTCTTTTTGGCACGCATTTCGATTTCATCCGAGTCGGTGTGACACTTTCCTCTATGACGAGTTCCGTCTGAAACTCATACGAAATCAAGTCACGAAATGAAATCGAGTGCCAACACCCTGAATGGAATTCATATGCACCCTAGCACTCTTGAACACTTATTTTGAATCCGTCTAGATCGGTGTGAAGGTTTCCTCCACGACAGGTTCTAATCGGAAGTAGAAACTCCATTCATACAAAATCAAAACAAAACTAAGCGTCAAACACCCAGAATGGAGTTTAGATGCGATGTAGCTCATTTTGGCACGCTTTTCGAGTCCGTCCAACTTGGTGTGAAACTTAACTCCGGGTACCATCGGATAGTACAAACTCTGTGAGCACAAAATCAATGAACGAAATGAAACTGACTGCCAATACCTTAGATGGAGCTCATATACGCCATTGCTCATTTTGGCATGCATTTCAAATCCGTCCGAGTCAGTGTGACACTTTCCTCGACGATGGGTTCCATCTGAAACTACAAACTCCATACGTACGAAATCAAGGCACGAAACGAAACCGAGTACCAAACACCCTAATGGAGTTCATATGCACCCTATCTCATTTTGGCATGCATTTCGAATCCGTTTGAGTCGGTGTGAAACTTTGTCCATGACAGGGTCCATTGGGCAATACAAACTCCATGCACAGAAAATCGAGCAACGTAATGAAACAGCGTGCCAACATCCCGAATGGAGTTCATATGTGCCCTAGCTCAGTTCACCATGCATTTCGAATCCGTCTGAGTCGGTGTGAAATGTCGTCCACGACGAGTTCCAATTGAAACTACAAACTGCATTCATACCGAATCGAGGCAAGAAATGAAACTGAAGGCCGAACACCCCGATTGGAGTTCATATGCGCCCCAACTAATCTTGGCATGCATTTGGAATCCATCCGAGTAGGTGTGAAACTTTCCTCCACAATAGGCTGTAACTGAAACAACAAACTCCATGCACACAAAATCGTGGCATATAATGAAACTGGTTGTGAAACATCTCGAATGGAGTTCATATGCACCCTATATCATTTTGGCATGCATTTTGAATCTGTCTGAGTTGGTGTGAAACTTTCCTCAACGATGGGTCCAACCGTTACTATAGTGCCATTCGTACGAAATAAATCCGTGAGAAGAAACTAAGTGAAAACAACTCGAATGGAACTCATATACACCCTAGCTCTTTTTGGCACGCATTTCGATTTCATCTGAGTCGGTGTGACACTTTCCTCTATGACGAGTTCCGTCTGAAACTCATACGAAATCAAGTCACGAAATGAAATCGAGTGCCAACACCCTGAATGGAATTCATATGCACCCTAGCACTCTTGAACACTTATTTTGAATCCGTCTAGATCGGTGTGAAGGTTTCCTCCACGACAGGTTCTAATCGGAAGTAGAAACTCCATTCATACAAAATCAAAACAAAACTAAGCGTCAAACACCCAGAATGGAGTTTAGATGCGATGTAGCTCATTTTGGCACGCATTTCGAGTCCGTCCAACTTGGTGTGAAACTTAACTCCGGGTACCATCGGATAGTATAAACTCTGTGAGCACAAAATCAATGAACGAAATGAAACTGACTGCCAATACCTTAGATGGAGCTCATATACGCCATTGCTCATTTTGGCATGCATTTCAAATCCGTCCGAGTCAGTGTGACACTTTCCTCGACGATGGGTTCCATCTGTGATGCGGATACAGACATGATTAGAACTTTTCAATCAAATACATTATTTCACTGGAAAGAAGTATTGAGCCGCATTAAATATTGTCAGGTGAATTTGTTTCTTAATGACTTTCTTTCTATTCGTGGGAACGATATACTACCTTATGCCAAATTCTTGTTTATTATTAGGTTTGAATATTATGATGATTCCGGGGCCAAAGCAATGGAGAAGCACAAGGAGGTTAATCATATTTACTACCAAGAACAAAAAGCTCAAAGCCCATGGAAATGGAAAGGAGAAAGCCAAGCAGCCCATGCAGTTGATCAAGGAGGAAAGAAGCCCATGGAGTGGGAGAGCAAAAGAGAGGAGCCCAAGGACTTAAACCACAAGTTTTGGATAAGATTTTCAAGCCAAATTCAGACTTCCCACGTGCTCAACCCAATTCAAACTCGGATTCAACTCAGGATTCAACTCGGATTCGGTTCGGGACAGCCTGACAGGCAGTTACTCAAAAGGCCATAACTTTCACAAACGGAGTCCGATTCAGGTGTTCTTGTACTCGTTGGAAAGATAATTCAAGGGCTACGCAATGGATCCAGTCCCACCTTCAAATTCGTCACGGATAAAAAGTTATGACCAAAACAATATGACGGCTGAAAACTGTAGTTTCCTTTTTGTGAGAGTTCGTATCTAAAACCATATAGGGTTGAGTTGTAATTGGTTTGGGGACCATATGGACGTCCCAAGGGGCTATATAAGCCTTGTAATGGCAGCCTTTAGGGCACAGACCACGTTTGAGAAAAATCAATCTACTAAAGTTTGTTCGAGTTTAGCATGGCTGCCGATGTTCCATAGGGAATTAGGAGCGTTCTCTTCAATCAAGATCGTTCAGCCTTTCCGCTGGGAATTGGATGAACGATAGATCTTCGCTTGGTGGTCGGCGAAATCAACACGAGTGTGTTTTGGCGGATTAAAGAGTGTTCGTCCCTTGCGCTGGCATTGGAGGATCATTACGATTCATCAAGACTCCCGTGAGTATCCATCCTACGTCGAGAAGATCGGGCGACCCCGTATCATCTTGGTATCAGAGCGCGGTTTACTCGGTAGGATCTTATCCCTTTAAATTTCAGTTATTACTTGCTGTCCTACAGTCCATAAACCAAAGACACAAAAAAAATCCAAACCCTCGTTTTGCATCTGCTGTTTTCGTGAGTTTTATTAAGTCTTGATCCATTAGAAATTTTGTTTACGTGCTGATCTTTGTGTTCCTTCGCGTAACTTGATCTTGTGTCCCCATAAAACAAAAAAAAGGTAGATTCAATTTACTCTTGAAGTTGAGTCCGTATCCATAACTCCTCTCAGATCAATCTGCGTACAACTCTAGAATCCAAGTCGGTTTTGGCTAGCTGTCCACCTCCGAATCCGTTTGGAAGTTGCCATCCGAAACCAACTCTAAGGAGGTGTTAGCGTTCGCGTTGGCTTCCTTGAAAACCATACGGCTTAACACCACACATACGAGCTTCACTTATATCCTTTGAATACTTGAGACTAGTCGTTGATGTTGCATTGAGGGCTGCTCCTGAATACTTATAGCTGAATATTGGGCTTGTGCATCACCACTCCGGCCGATAAAAAAAATTCAAAGTTTAGAGAGAGAGATATCCCTACCTTCCACAAAAGTTTGTGACCCATATACAAAGATAGACTCAGAACAGTGAGTTGAACATATTTGGGTGATTGGCAAGGTAGCAAAAAAAAAAGAGGTGAGCAAAAAAAAAAGAGAGGAAAAAAAGAGAGAAGGCTGATTGGGTGAGTGGTCCTAGCTCCTATTGGGTGAGTGATTTGAGCAATCTTGTGCCCTCTATTCTTGTATTGCAATTGGCTAGCGTCTCTCCTAGTACTTGATGCAAACGAGCTATTGTTCCTATTTGTTCCCATCTAGCTCATTCCTTTGTTGCATTGAGTCACATTGATCTTTGTGTGTGCGTTCATACACTTCACTTATATCTTTTGGATCAGCACTTAGGCAAAGTATTCTAGCTTGGATTATTACTTAATTTTACAACATCGTGAAATTCAGATCGTGTAGGATAAATACTTCCTAACCAAGCTCCACAAAATATCCTTTGCTGTGCAATTGTGAGTCACTTTTAAATCCGCTTGATCATCACTTGTTATTGTAGCCACCACCAAGTGTAAGTTTCTTTTGGTCTCAATTCACTTCGGAAAGGTAAGAACTTTACTTGGTTGAGGAAAAGTGAGATTGAGTGATTCCACATATTACCCATATATTTGTGGCTTTTGTGTCTTCTTTTTGCTACTAACCATGACAGGAGGAGAAGAAAACTATGATACCATTTCCAACGTCATTGCTTGAGGCATTACACAAGAAACTGTAATGGAGGGACAACTGAAGGCGGATATGCAGGATCTCCGTATTGAGCTCAATCAACAAATGAAGGTGTTACAAACAAACATCGTGAATGACATTGTGCGGGCACTTCGACCACAACAAGAAGAAGATACCTTTGTTCCTTTCTATGGCAGTAATGACCCAGAGGAGTATCTTGAATGGGAATGGCGAATGGAGAAAGTGATAAGATTTCAGAAGCTCCCCAAATCCCAAGAGGTGATGCTTGCCACTAGAGAGTTTCAAGACTATGCTTATAGTTGGTGGCGACAACTATTTGGGAAACAACTCATTCAATCTTGGTCAGACTTGAAGGCGTTCATGAGGAGTGAGTTTGTGCCATCATATTATGCACGGAAATTACTTCGCCATCTAGAGAGTATCACACAAGGGAGTAACACTGTTCAAGATTACTATTATAAGTTGAAGCATGCATTGCGTCGTGCCGGCGTCACAAGTGCATTAAGGGAGAAGGCATATTTCAAAGAAGGTTTGAATTCTGAGATCGCCACTGCACTTCAAGGTAAATATTTTAGTAGCATGCATGACCTTGTGAATTGCGCTGTTGAGCAGGAAAAGAGACTTATAGATATGCGTACATCACGGTTTCATCCAAGTCCACACTTCAGTTCTTATGGTCCCACTAGTGTGACACATGAGAAGATGACCAAGCATGGGACTTTCCCTTCGGTAAAGGAGACATCTTGTGCTGCCCCAATGACACATACAATATTTGAGATGCGTCAAAAACCATATGAGAATGAGAGCCATATAGCCAAATTGAGTGAGAGTGATAAAAAGAGTGAGCTATGTGATCCCACCATATGTGAGTCTGAGGGCATCCAAATTGAGAGTGTGAGAGGAACACCAAAAAAGAAGAAAGAGGTAGTTGATGGACAAAGTGAGGTTGATTTTGAAACTAACACATTAATGTCTACTTCTAGTGTTGTTTCTCACATTGTGCAGGTTGAAATTGAAGATGAGGAATTAAACATTCAACAACCGGCATCATTGGAAGTCAAAGATGAGGAGATAACCACGGTTGAAGATGAAGAACTTGCTGTCCCGTTGTTACATCATGATGATTTAATACCTACATCACCTACATCAACTGAGGAGAACAACAAAGGTAACAATATTGGTGCTGAAATTAATTGTGAAACGGTGAGTACTTGTGAGAACTCATGTGTGCGAATGAAAATTCCATGTTCTGAAATTTCTTTGCTCAATTTACATAATGTGGAATTGATTATTCATAAGGAAGTTCTTACTCGAATATCTCCTAGCAATTCTTTGTACTATATCATGTTTGATGATCCTAGAGAGCTATCTACTGTGATTGAGAATAGTGCTGAAATTTCATGTTTAAAATCACTAGTTAGTACCTATGCCTACACTTTCATGTTCAATTTGATTGGAGATTATGGTGTAGATGACAAGTTTTATGTTTACCGAATATGTATTACATGTGATGAGCTTGCTGAATTGAAATTGCATATTTTGGACAAACAATCTTTTGTGCCATATCATGATCACAATGAGCTGCATTTCAACAATAGTGCTTCATGCTTAAAAAGATATTTTAAGCCTACTTATTCATCGTTTAATGTACAATCATGTACAAATAATCAGAGTAGCGCAGTTGAAGCATGGAAGGAACTAAAAATTTTCTCCCCCTTATTTGAACAATTTACTTTGGTTTTGCCCATTAATGACTTGTCCACGTACTTCGCAAAGTCGAGGACGACTTTTTCTTATGGGAGAGAGAATGGTGTGAATGAAAACATTGCAATGTATGCATTTGATAGTTGTTGTAGTATCAATTGGTTTGTGCAAAACAGTGAGAATGAGAATAACACAATAATTGATTCATACATGTACCAAGCATATGTGTTATTCTTTTTGCATACTACACCTTCAGGTAATAATAATGTGAAAGACGGAAGGGGCGTAACTGACCAATACATACACCATGCATACACATTGTATTCTTTGTTCAGTACAATTTCAGGCTATCAAAAGTCGAGGACGGCTTTTCTTGAAGAAGGGGAGGATGATGCGGATACAGACATGATTAGAACTTTTCAATCAAATACATTATTTCACTGGAAAGAAGTATTGAGCCGCATTAAATATTGTCAGGTGAATTTGTTTCTTAATGACTTTCTTTCTATTCGTGGGAACGATATACTACCTTATGCCAAATTCTTGTTTATTATTAGGTTTGAATATTATGATGATTCCGGGGCCAAAGCAATGGAGAAGCACAAGGAGGTTAATCATATCTACTACCAAGAACAAAAAGCTCAAAGTCCATGGAAATGGAAAGGAGAAAGCCAAGCAGCCCATGCAGTTGATCAAGGAGGAAAGAAGCCCATGGAGTGGGAGAGCAAAAGAGAGGAGCCCAAGGACTTAAACCATAAGTTTTGGATAAGATTTTCAAGCCAAATTCAGACTTCCCACGTGCTCAACCCAATTCAAACTCGGATTCAACTCAGGATTCAACTCGGATTCGGTTCGGGACAGCCTGACAGGCAGTTACTCAAAAGGCCATAACTTTCACAAACGGAGTCCAATTCAGGTGTTCTTGTACTCGTTGGAAAGATAATTTCAAGGGCTACGCAATGGATCCAGTCCCACCTTCAAATTCGTCACGGATAAAAAGTTATGACCAAAACAATATGACGGGTGAAAACTGTAGTTTCCTTTTTGTGAGAGTTCGTATCTAAAACCATATAGGGTTGAGTTGTAATTGGTTTGGGGACCATATGGACGTCCCAAGGGGCTATATAAGCCTTGTAATGGCAGCCTTTAGGGCACAGACCACGTTTGAGAAAAATCAATCTACTAAAGTTTGTTCGAGTTTAGCATGGCTGCCGATGTTCCAGAGGGAATTAGGAGCGTTCTCTTCAATCAAGATCGTTCAGCCTTTCCACTGGGAATTGGATGAACGATAGATCTTCGCTTGGTGGTCGGCGAAATCAACACGAGTGTGTTTTGGCGGATTAAAGAGTGTTCGTCCCTTGCGCTGGCATTGGAGGATCATTACAATTCATCAAGACTCCCGTGAGTATCCATCCTACATCGAGAAGATCGGGCGACCCCGTATCAATCTGAAACTACAAACTCCATACGTACGAAATCAAGGCACGAAACGAAACCGAGTACCAAACACCCTAATGGAGTTCATATGCACCCTAGCTCATTTTGGCATGCATTTCGAATCCGTTTGAGTCGGTGTGAAACTTTGTCCATGACAGGGTCCATTGGGCAATACAAACTCCATGCACAGAAAATCGAGCAACGTAATGAAACAGCGTGCCAACATCCCGAATGGAGTTCATATGTGCCCTAGCTCATTTTAGCTTGCATCTTGAATGCGTCCGAGTCGGTGTAAAGATTGTTTCCACGATGGGTTCGACCTAACCTACAAACACAATTCGTATGAAATCTCGGCACAAAACGAAATTGAGTTCCAAACACTACGAATGGAGCTCATCTATGCTCTATCTTATTTTGGCACGTACACTGAATCTGTCAGAGCTGATGTGAAATTTCCCCGATGACGGGTTTCATTGGGTAGTACAAACTCCATGAGCACAAATCGATGAACGGAATGAAACTAAGTGCCAAACACCTTGAATGGAGTTTGTGTACACCTTTGGTCATTTTGGCAGGCATTTTGAATACGTCCGAGTTGGTGTGACACTTTCCTCCATGACCTGTTCCGTCCGAAACTACAAACTCCATTCGTACAAAATTGAGGCACGAAATGAAGCAGAGTTCCAACACCCTGAGTGGGGTTCATACGCGCCCTAACGCATTTCAGCATGCATTTCAAATCTATCTGAGTTGGTGTTAAACTTTCCTCGACGAGGGGTTCTATTAGTATGTACAAACTACGTGAACGCAAAAATCTTGGCACGCAATGAAACTGAGAGCCAACACCTCGAATGACGTTCATATTTGTCCTCGCTCATTTTGACATGTATTACGAATCCATCCATGTCGGTGTGAAACTTTCCTCCGCGACGGGCTCCATTGGGCAAATCAAACTACCGGCGCACAAAATCTAGGCACGTACTGAAATTGTGTACCAAACACCACGAATGGAGTTTATATGTGTCCTATCTCGTTTTGGTATGTATTTGAAATCCGGTTGAGTCGGTGTGAAACTTTCCACCACGATGGATTCCAGCCGAAACTACAAACTCCATTTGTACGAAATAGAGGCACGAAGTGAAACTGAGTACCAAATATCCCGAATGGAGTTCACATGCACCCTAGCTCAGTTTGGCATGCATTTTGAATCCGTCTGAGTCAGTATGGAACTTTGCTCTAAGATTTGTTTCAATTATAAGTACAAACTCTATTCATACGAAATCGAGGCATAAAAAGAAACTAAGTGCCAAACACCGCTGTTGTGGCTACAGACCAAACAGAGAGAGAGATGGTAGTGGAGAGTAATGAAGATAAGTGTAATGGCCTTGGTCCTCCCCATGGCTTGCACTCATATATATATGCACATGAGGAGTGCTTGTACAGTTATACCCTTACATCCGTTATCCTTCCAGGCGCTTATGTCATTACACATGGCCTATTCTGGGCCTTATATCTCCCGCCAGCTCGCTGGGTTTAGGTGGGGCCACCCCTACGACAGAGCCTCTCATGGTAAAGGGCTTCACAAGGCGAAGCCATGTCGCCGAGTCCTTTGGCCCTCCGCTCCGCGGCCCGTGAGCCTGTCCGATTTGACCCGGGGCGTGCCGCGGCGGCGCGATGCGTGCTCTTGCGGGCGCCCACGTGGTGAAGCGTGCTCGCGCGGTGCGGGCCTTGAGGCGCCGTGGCGCCAATGTGACGGCGACTCCCGCATCCGGACTTCGAGGCGCGCGCCCGCAATCGCGCGACCTTGCCACCGTTGGGTGCTTTTACCGACGGTTGGCTAGCGAGGCGGTATCGCGATCGTGCGCCGTGCCTTCGTAAGTGGAGCGTCGCGACGGTTTCCGAGTGCACGCGGGGTGTGGACGGTTGCTCTTACGCGCTCTCGTAGCTGCACCGCCCGACGCCTTGCGCTTGTGCTTCCGTCTGTTGGCATGCCTCCACGCCGCGACTCTTCGCCAGCGAGGCCGAGTATAAATATGCTTTGGCGCCAGGCCGCCTAGACATCCTTTGCCGTACATCCTGCACTGCTCATGGTTAAT
This sequence comes from Dendrocalamus sinicus, assembly GCA_036346575.1. Taxonomy (NCBI): domain Eukaryota; kingdom Viridiplantae; phylum Streptophyta; class Magnoliopsida; order Poales; family Poaceae; genus Dendrocalamus; species Dendrocalamus sinicus. Next base: position 20,549,418 of record CM070664.1, read on the forward strand.
TTCGTATGCAGGAAAAGTTTTGTGCACTGTGTTTGGTGATCGCGTCGATCGGCGTCAATGCTGCGGCGGTGGACCGATTCCCCGCTCGTGGAATTCTTCGCCGCTTGATGCGGAAATGGCAAGGCTCGACTTGCTCGTGAGACGATATGGAGTCATCCGTAAGCTCGCCTCGCGCGAACGAGCATATCTTTGGTGTGGCGATTCATATCTCGCCACGAGATCATGTCTGCTTTTGTCGCAACATTGACCTTTGCCTGTTCGAGTTATGGTGGTGGCGTGTGCTGTTCTCCGTTCTTGGCTGGCGCTGAAGTTGAAGTAGACGTGCACGCTCCGTCCCCTACCCTCCGAACGGGTGGCGCGGCCGCGCCAGTTGAGGTAGATGCGCGCGCTCCGCCCCTACCCTTGAACGGGTGGCGCGGCCGGCGCCTGGTCGAGGTAGAGGCGCGCGCCGTCCCTACCCTTCGAACGGGTGGCGCTGGCCGCGCTGGTCGACGAGACGCGCGCGCCCGCCCCTACCCTTCGAACGGGTGGCAGCGGCCGGGGCCTAGTCGACGAGACGCCGCGCTCCGCCCCTACCCTTCGAACGGGTGGCGCGGCCGCGCGCCTGTCGGCGAGACGCGCGCTCCGCCCCTACCTTCGAACGGGTGGCGCGGCCGGCGCCTAGTCGGCGCAGACACGCGCGCCGTGTCCCTACCCTTCGAACGGTGGCAGCGGCCGGCGCCTGGTCGGCGAGACGCGCGCGCCCGCCCCCTACCGCTCCAACGGTGGCGCGGCCGGCGCCTAGGCGGCGAGACGACGCGCTCCGCCCCTACCCTTCGAACGGGTGGCGCGGCCGGTGCCTATTCGGCAGACATGCGCGCCGCGCCCCTACCCTTCGAACGGGTGGCGCGGCCGGGCGCCTGGTCGGCGTAGACGCGCGCGCGCCCCCTACCCTTCGAACGGGTGGCGCGGCCGGCGCTAGTCGGTGAGACGCGCGCGCGCCCCTACCCTTCAACGGGTGGCGCGGCCGCGCCTAGTGGAAGTAGACGCGCGCGCGCCCCCTACCCTTCGAACGGGTGGCGCGGCCGGCGCCTAGTCGGCAGACGCGCGCGCTGCGCCCCCTACCCTTCGAACGGTGGCGCGGCCCGGCGCCTAGTGGAAGTAGACGCGCGCCGGTCCCCTACCCTTGAACGGGTGGCGCGGCCGCCGCCAGTCGGCGAGACGCGACGCGCTGCATCCCCTACCCTTCGAACGGGTGGCGCCGGCCGGCGCCTGTCGGCGAGACGCGCGCTGCGCCCCTACCTTCGAACGGGTGGCAGCGGCCGCGCCTGGTCGGGCAGACGCGCCCGCTCCGCCCCTACCCTTCGAACGGGTGGCGCTGGCCGGCGCTGGTCGGCGAGACGCGCGCTGCGTCCCTACCTTCGAACGGGTGGCGCTGGCCGGGCGCCTCGCCGACGACGACGCGCGCTGCGTCCCCTACCTTCGAACGGGTGGCGCCGGCCGGGCGGCTGGTCGGCAGACGCGCGCCGCGCCCCTACCCTTCGAACGGGTGGCGCGGCCGGGCGCCTAGTCGGCGCAGACGCGCGCGCGCGCCCCTACCCTTCGAACGGTGGCGCGGCCGGCGCCAAGTCGGCGACGCGCGCGCGCGTCCCCTACCCTTCGAACGGGTGGCGCGGCCGGCGCCTAGTGGAAGTAGACGCGCGCGCCGTCCCCTACCCTTCGAACGGGTGGCGCGGCCGGGCCTAGTCGGGCGTAGACGCGCGCGCCCGCCCCTACCTTCGAACGGTGGCGCGGCCGGGCGCCTGGTCGGCAGACGCGCGCGCCCGCCCCTACCCTTCGAACGGGTGGCTGCGGCCGGGCGCCTGGTCGGCGACGCGCGCCGCGCCCCTACCCTTCGAACGGGTGGCGCGGCCGCGGCGCGATAGTCGAAGGAGACGCGCGCGCGCGTCCCTACCCTTCGAACGGGTGGCAGCGGCCGCGCCAGTCGGCGACAAGCGCGCCCGCCCCTACCCTTCGAACGGGTGGCGGCGGCCGGGCGCCTGGTCGGCGCAGACGCGCGCGCCGCGCCCCTACCCTTCGAACGGGTGGCGCGGCCGCGCCTGGTCGGGCGAGACGCGCGCTCCGCCCCTACCCTTCGAACGGGTGGCGCGATCTTTGGCGCTGGTCGGGCGAAGACGCGCGCTCCGCCCCTACCCTTCGAACGGGTGGCGCGGCCGGCGCTGGTCGGCGAGACGCGCGCTCCGTCCCCCTTTCGAACGGTGGCGCGGCCGGCGCTGGTCGGCGAGACGCGCGCTCCGCCCCTACCCTTCGAACGGGTGGCGCCGGGCGGGCGCTGGTCGGGTAGACGCGCGCTCCCGCCCCTACCCTTCAACGGTGGCGCGAAGGCCGGCGCTGGTCGGCGTAGACGCGCGCCCGCCCCTACCTTCGAACGGGTGGCGCGGCCGGGCGCCGGTCGGCGAGACGCGCGCGCCCGCCCCTACCCTTCGAACGGGTGGCGCGGCCGGCGCCTCGTCGGCAGACGCGCGCGCGTCCCTACCTTCGAACGGGTGGCGCGGCTGGCGCCTAGTGGAAGTAGACGCGCGCGCTCCGTCCCCTACCCTTCGAACGGGTGGCAGCGAAGCTGGGGCCTAGTCGAAGTAGACGCGCGCGCTCCGTCCCCTACCCTTCGAACTCAACTCGCGGGAAGTGGGAGTCCTACTGGATGAAGCGGTGGTTCTACCACCGTGTGCAGAGCGGGAGCGGTCTCGCGTGCACGGGCCGACCGATCGCGTTCAAGCCTTCGCTCGGCCGAACGCTCGATGTTGAGGACAAGCGGAGGGTCAAACGGCTCGTGGGCATGGCCGCCCGCTTCAACATGCGCGACCTTGCCGAAGAGTACGTGATGTACGGTGTGGCCCCGTTTGCCTACGACTGGCATCTTGCTGCCGAGAGGCATCGAGATGACAATGTTTCGCCGTGGGTTTGCTCGCTACCGGCGCCGCCCGGTCCCCGTAAGCCTCGATTGCGCCCCTCCTTTGTTGACGCGAATCGCGTATGCGTGATGCTATTCTCCTTTGCTTCAGGGATTTCCTTGGAGGAGGCGGAGCAAGCCGTGCGCGTGTTCCTGGGTCCGTACACCGCCAGGGAGCACGAGCAGCGCGCGTCTGCTGTCGCCAAGGCGGGGCTGGGGCGACTAAACCGCGTGTGCGAGGTCCTGGACCTTGCCGCGCCGGACCGTGTCGCTCTAGCCGATGGTGGAGCGAAGAAGAAGAAGGCCTCGTCTCGGAAGAGGGGCCGCAGCGGGGCACCTGCCGCGCCTGCTGCTAGTGTTTCCGAGGACGCGGTGGACACGGAGTCAGACTCTGCGAGGTACGCCGATTCGGGCTTGTGTGGCGCAGGCGCCGAAGGCGAGGTGTCTTCGGCAGGCGTCTCGGACGGTGGGTGGCCATTGCGGTGCCGGAGGCGCCCTCCGCGGGGGCGCACGCAGTCGTGCTGTCCTTGCCAACAGCAGCGGGGTCTTCCCCAGCCACGGCTGCGGGGGCGGTGGCGCTGCTAGCTGCCCCGACCAAACGGCCATGTGTGCGGTCGAAGCTCCACCGGACACCACGGGGGTTCATCGTGGCTACGGGCATCCGAAGCTTGTGGGATTCCGGCGCAAGAACCGGGGGCCCCGTGGCCTATCGCCTTCGCCTCTCGCCACACCGCCCGCCGCGCAGGACAGCCGCCGCCCTCCCGAACGCGAGGCCTCGCCACGGCGGGACCATTTCTTCGCTACAAGGTATGGTGACTTAGCTTACTCGTGTATGCTTTTATGCCTTGGGGTGATCACCGATCCTTGTTTGCAGCGTTGCTCATTCCGGAGGGGGAGCACCGACGGAACACGGGCTCCTAAGCACGTGAGCCTCGCGACTTCGTGCGCCTCGAGACGCCGAGGGCGTGGCGCGGATTGTAAATGACGCGCCACGAGCGCCGATCCGCAAGTGCTGCAGCCTACGGTGCGGGCGCCGAGGATGCTTTCGAGGTGTCCGGTGAGGTAAGTACTCATGCGACCACGCCGAGTTTAGCTGAGTTTGCTAAGTCTGCTGCCTTCTACGCACACTTGTGCCGGGCAGCCACGCAATGGCCTATGCTCGTAGCCAAAAGCGCCGAGGATAGGCTGCGTGCCGCCGAGGAGGAGCTGCGCGCCTCCTCTGGCGCCGCTCTGCCAAAGACGCCGCATCCACCACTGGAAGCTGAACGCGCCGCGGGCGCACGCCGAGGGGCTTGTTGCGCCGGCGCAGAGTCGGCCGCGCAACCGCTGAACAAAAGTTCGCGGCGGAGCGGACGGGCTCTGAGCGGTCGCCGCTAGAGAAGGAAAAGGGGAACTTGCCTTGACTCTAGCGGAACGCAACCGACGCTGGCGACGCCAGGTGATTGCTTGGGACGCCATGCAAGCGCTGGAGAGCCATCTCCGCGCTGGTAGCGAGGTGCGGGACGCGCCGCCCGGAGGAGTCTCGACGCTCCGCTAGATCGAGATGCCGCCAACGCCGTGCGCGATGCGGCGACGCCCGGCACCCACTGCGCATACACTTCGCTCGCTTGGTGTGCGCGCTCCTCCAAACCGCGGCTGTACGCCGCGCCGCGGGCTGGATGACCCCACCGAGATGCTGGCGGGCCGGAGTGATGTCCGTGCCGTCCGCTCCGCTCGCCGTGCCCTTGGGCCCTTCGCGACCGGATCCGGGGCCACGCCGAGCGAAGCTGTGCGGATCGAGCTCCGAAGTCGCTCACGGGCGGGAGCCTCGGCGACTTTCGGATGGGATCCCTCGACGCGACGATGGCGGCGCTGGGCCCTCCGGCGTCGGGAACCCGCAGTCCGATGCGCGCGCGCCTAGGTGTGGCGTGCATTGTACGCTCTTATTTCTGCTAATAAAGTGCACACTTTCGCATGCATGCTGACTCTCGCCTATATCACGAGCGCTTCCTTGCTGGGACCAGCCGCGGCCGACCTTTCAACCGGCGCGCCGACGCCGCGAAGGGTCGAAGAGTCGCTGACTTTGGGCGAGCCGCCTTCTTGAGCGAAGCCCCAGCTTTAGCGCGTGTTAAGGACGAACCCGCGGGTAGCAGCGTAGAGTGGTCGTGGTCTTGCCGAACCTTTGTACATGTGATTTTTCCGATGTGCAAACCGCTCGGCATTTTAGGATATGCGTTGTGTGTGGATACCACCGTTACGCAAAGTGGCTGCGCCAGGACTCCTTAGAACGGACAGTCCGCAGACTGACGTGTGCGGAGGCAGACCTCCGCGGTTTGCCTCGTTTTATAGTCCGGAGACTAGCGCGTGCGGAGGCGGACCTCGACGCTACGACTTCTTTTATAGTCCAGAGACTTGCGCGTGCGGAGGCGGACCTCGACGCTGCGTCTTATTTAAAGTCCGTAGACTGGGGCGTGCGGAGCTAGGCTCGACGCTACATCTTATTTATAGTCCGCAAACTCGCGCGGAGGCGACCTCGACGCCACGCCTTCTTTATAGTCCGAGACTTGCGCGCGCGAGCTAGGCTCGACGCCACGCCTTATTTAAAGTCCGTGGACTAGTGCGTGCGAGCTAGGCTCGACGCCACGCCTTCTTTATAGTCCGGAGATCGTGCGTGCGAGCTGGGCTCGACGCCACGCCTTATTTAAAGTCCGTGGACTAGTGCGTGCGAGCTGGGCTCGACGCCACGCCTTCTTTATAGTCCGAGATCGTGCGTGCGGAGCTAGGCTCGACGCTACGTCTTATTTAAAGTCCGTGGACTAGTGCGTGCGGAGCTGGGCTCGACGCCACGCCTTATTTAAAGTCCGTGGACTGGTGCGTGCGAGCTGGGCTCGACGCTTCGCCTTCTTTACACCGAGATCGGTGCGTGCGGAGCTAGGCTCGACGCCACGTTTTCTTTATAGTCCGGGACTCGCGCGCGCGAGCTAGGCTCGACGCCACGCCTTATTTAAAGTCCGTGGACTAGTGCGTGCGAGCTAGGCTCGACGCCACGCCTTCTTTATAGTCCGGAGACTGGTGCGTGCGGAGCTAGGCTCGATGCTACATCTTATTTAAAGTCCGTGGACTAGTGCGTGCGGAGCTAGGCTCGACGCTACGTCTTCTTTATAGTCCGGAGACTGGTGCGTGCGGAGCTAGGCTCGACGCTACGTCTTCTTTATTGTCCGGCGACTTGCGTGTGCGAGGGCGTCCCCCCGGTGCGTCCTTGGTTTATACTCAGTCCCGCCCTCCCTGACGACGGCGAGTGCACACGCGAACATGCGTCTTTGGTTTATACTCAGTCCCGCCCTCCCTGGCGACGGCGAGTGCACACGCGAACGTGCGTCTTTGGTTTATACTCAGTCCCGTCACCTTGGCGACGGCGAGTGCACACGCGAACGTGCGTCTTTGGTTTATACTCAGTCCCGTCACCTTGGCGACGGCGAGTGCACATGCGAACGTGCGTCTTTGGTTTATACTCAGTCCCGCCCTCCCTGGCGACGGCGAGTGCACACGCGAACGTGCGTCTTTGGTATAAACTCAGTCACGCCACCTTGGCGACGGCGAGTGCACACGCGAACATGCGTCTTTGGTTGATACTCAGTCCCGCCACCTTGGCGACGGCGAGTGCACACGCGAACGTGCGTCTTTGGTTTATACTCAGTCCCGCCACCTTGGCGACGGCGAGTGCACACGCGAACGTGCGTCTTTGTTTTATGCGGTGGGAGCGCGCGCTTTGGGGCGGCTCGCGCGCGCTCCGCCCAAATTTGCATGATGAAGAAAGATTAGCGGCAAACGGCGATCTTCATTACATCCCGCTTGCGCGCGGCGGCGATTACAAGGGTGGGTGTACTAACCGCTTGCCCTTGGTGAGGCCGGCCTCGGTCACTAGACCTCCGCGTTGTGACTCGGCTCTAGGAGCGCCGTTGGGCTTCGTGTCGCGGGCACTGTACCGGGCTCGATGCATCGAGCCATGTCTTGGTCACCGCGGACGGTGATGATGGCCCGGGACCCGGATCGTCATGCATAAATAGCCGTGATGTGGTGCTGCACCGAAGGAGTTGAGGATGGGGCGCCCCAGTATGGCATTGTAGGGATACGGAAGGTCGACCACGCCGAAGGTGGCATCTTCGTCCGCACATTGTCATCTCGGCCGAAGGAGACTTGAAGGCCGATGGCCCGGCGCCGCAGGCTGTCCCAAAGCCCTGCAGTGGGATTCCCGAGGGCCCCAGGCGGCTTCGAGGGATCCCCATCTGGCCGAAGGCCGCCGCAAACAATACGTTCGCGGAACTACCACCGTCCACCAAGGCGCGCCCCACGTCGCATCCCGCGATGGTGACCGGATGACCGGGGTCCGATGAGGAAGTCCACACCTTGGGCGTCACCGGGTGTGAATGTGACTTCGTGCCGCGCCCGGCGGTGCTTGCGCTGGGTATGCCGCCACGTGATATAGTCTTCGCGCGTAGGCCTTCTGCTGCCATGCCGAGGCGAATTCCTGTGCGAAACCTCCGGATATGACGTTGATGACCCTACAGTAGGTTCCGTCCGGGGCCTGCAACGACAGGAGGCCCTCCCGAGGCTGTTGTACGTGAGCTTGGATCCGTAAGGCGCCTTCCTGGGGTTGCATCCCTTGCGCCTGTACTTGCATGGGGGCCTCAGACGGGGTGGACGGGCCACCGCAGCGGCGCGCCTCGGGTTCTCGCCCTAGCGACGCTGTCGCGGAGCGCCGTGATGGAGGTGCAGGCGTGGGTATCATGATTGCCGCGGCCGTGGACTATGCACCACTGTCCCTGATGCTGGTCGTCGTAATCTCCACGACCCTTATCGTCGCGGCCTCTGCCCCGGCCGCGCCCCCGGCCACGGCGCCCCCGGCCGCCTCGGCCCGCTGGAGCACCCTCGTCGGACCCGCCTTCGATGTCGAGGACGTACCGGTTTCGCCTCGACCTTTGCTGGCCGCGCTTGGGCTGGTCGGACGACTCCTTATGCGAGTTGTCCCTGCGGTCGGATGCGTCCCTGGACGACTCCTGCTTACGCTTTCCCTTCGAAGATCCGCCCTTCGGCGGATCCTCGGCTTTTGCCGAGGCTCCGGCCTGGTTGGTGTCGGAGTCGTCACCTTGCCTTCGCCACGCATCTTCCTCCGCCCTGGCGTATTCTTCCATCTTGTCGAAGAGCTTCGCCACCATCTTGATTGGCTTTCGCGCATTGTACTCGGCCATCGGGCCCGGACGAAGGCCCTGTATGGCTGCATTGACGATGGTGGTCTCGTTGACGTCTTTCACTTGACATCGAATCTTGGCGAAGCGTTTGAAGTAGTCCCGGAGCTTCTCCGAGGGTTTTTGCTTTACGGCAAAAAGCTGGTCCGCGTCGACCCGGTCGATGTAGTTTCCTTGGAAGTTGTTGTGAAGGCAGACGCGGAGCTGCTCCCACGCGTAGATGGAGCCCGGCTCTATGGTAAAAAACCAAGAGAGCGCCACTCCTTGTAGCGCGAGGGGGAGTCCCTTTGCCTTCGTGGTGTCGTCTCCGCCCGCGGCTTCGATCGCGGTTTCGTATACGCGCACGAACTCCCGGGGGTCCGTGTCGCCTTTGTACGAGTCGATGGCGCTAGGAAACTTGAAGTCTTCGGGCCATGCCGCCTGCTGCAGCCCCGCCGAAAGCGGGGACTCCGGATCCACGCGCCGCAGCGGCACGCGGCTAGACGTGGGGGCTTCGCGACTGTCCGCCCTTTCCGGCGCGGGCTCGGACGCAATTGCTGGCGCGGCCTGCTGACTCCGAGCCTCTTGTATATCTCTGACGGCTCCGCGAAGGTCCCCCAGCTCCCGCTGGAACGCGTTGAGAGCCGCTAGCAGGGCACCTTCCATCGACGGTGCGGGCGGGGTCGCCGGTACCTCCGACGGGCGGATCGGCGCGGGGACGACCGCGTCGCGGGGTCCTGAGCTGTCGGTCGCTCCGTTGTGGCTACCTCGGACCGCCCGGTCCGGGCCGCCAGTAGGGGTTGTAGTGGGGGCGGCGAGGTCGGCTGTCGTTGCATCGGCGGGGTCGGTTGCCGCTGCACCCGCGCCGACGTCTTCGACCGCGGGGTCCGTCCTCGCAACGCCGGTGGCGGGGTTGGTCGTCGCGGTGCCGGTGACGGGGTTGGTCGTCACAGTGCCGGTGACGGGGTTGGTCGTCGCAGTGCCGGTGAAGGGGTTGGTCGTCGCAGTGCCGGTGACGGGGTTGGTCGTCGCCGCGCGAACGTCGACGTCTTCGGCCACCGCGCCTGCATCGGCCGCGTCCGCCGCTACCGATGCCGAAGCCCTGGTACTCATACGGCGCTCCGGCCCGGCCGCCTTCTTTCCCTTCGCCGCCGCTGAGGAAGCTTTTTTCGGTGCCATCCTTCTTCTTCGGTCTTCAGGCTTGTCCTCGTCCTCCCCACGGACGGCGCCAACTGTTGTGGCTACAGACCAAACAGAGAGAGAGATGGTAGTGGAGAGTAATGAAGATAAGTGTAATGGCCTGGGTCCTCCCCATGGCTTGCACTCATATATATATGCACATGAGGAGTGCTTGTACAGTTATACCCTTACATCTGGTTATCCCTTCTGGGGCAGTTATGTCATTACACATGGCCTATTCTGGGCCTTATATCTCCTGCCAGGCCTGCTGGGTTTAGGTGGGGGCCACCCCTACAACAACCGCGAATAGAGTTCATATGCATCCTAGCTCAGTTCACCATGCATTTCGAATCCGTCTGAGTCGGTGTGAAATGTCGTCCACGACGAGTTCCAATTGAAACTACAAACTGCATTCATACCGAATCGAGGCAAGAAATGAAACTGAAGGCCGAACACCCCGATTGAAGTTCATATGCGCCCCAACTAATCTTGGCATGCATTTGGAATCCATCCGAGTAGGTGTGAAACTTTCCTCCACAATAGGCTGTAACTGAAACAACAAACTCCATGCATACAAAATCGTGGCATATAATGAAACTGGTTGTGAAACATCTCGAACGGAGTTCATATGCACCCTACATCATTTTGGCATGCATTTTGAATCTGTCTGAGTTGGTGTGAAACTTTCCTCAACGACGGGTCCAACCGTTACTACAGTGCCATTCGTACGAAATAAATCTGTGAGAAGAAACTAAGTGAAAACAACTCGAATGGAACTCATATACACCCTAGCTCTTTTTGGCACGCATTTCGATTTCATCCGAGTCGGTGTGACACTTTCCTCTATGACGAGTCCCGTCTGAAACTCATACGAAATCAAGTCACGAAATGAAATTGAGTGCCAACACCCTGAATGGAATTCATATGCACCCTAGCACACTTGAACATTTATTTTGAATCCGTCTAGATCGGTGTGAAGGTTTCCTCCACGACAGGTTTTAATCGGAAGTAGAAACTCCATTCATACAAAATCAAGGCATGAAACAAAACTAAGCGTCAAACACCCAGAATGGAGTTTAGATGCGATGTAGCTCATTTTGGCACGCATTTCGAGTCCGTCCAACTTGGTGTGAAACTTAACTCCGGGTACCATCGGATAGTACAAACTCTGTGAGCACAAAATCAATGAACGAAATGAAACTGACTGCCAATACCTCGGATGGAGCTCGTATACGCCATTGCTCATTTTGGCATGCATTTCAAATCCGTCCGAGTCAGTGTGACACTTTCCTCGACGATGGGTTCCATCTGAAACTACGAACTCCATACGTACGAAATCAAGGCACGAAACGAAACCGAGTACCAAACACCCTAATGGAGTTCATATGCACCCTAGCTCATTTCGGCATGCATTTCGAATCCGTTTGAGTCGGTGTGAAACTTTGTCCATGACAGGGTCCATTGGGCAATACAAACTCCATGCACAGAAAATCGAGCAACGTAATGAAACAGTGTGCCAACATCCCGAATGGAGTTCATATGTGCCCTAGCTCATTTTAGCTTGCATCTTGAATGCGTCCGTGATGTGACCACGCCACCAACACGTACGACCATAGGGGCCAATATCAAGAATGAACTAAAGGTGAATTCGTTTCTTCAACTTCAACATATTTTAAATGAGAATATGATGCTACCTTATGATGAAAATAGCTTATCCATATTTCATATACGATAAGAATGCTAAGGATCAGACTACCCACTTAGGTCGAGTACAACGAAGTCATCAATCCAGGAAGGAAGCCACCCGGGTACGTAAAAGATCAATTGCGAGAAAATTACCCCGACCTATTCGCTAGCTAGGCTGAATCTCGGGGTCGAGATTCTTTTTAAGGGGGGTAGATTTGTAACATCCTGGGAAATATAAATAATAAATTATGGAGTTTTTGGATTATTTTATTTGTTTTCTATTTGAATTTGGAGTTTATGGACCTTTATGCAAATATGAAGGAACTTTAAATATAAAAAGAGGAAAGAAATCAACACGTAAAATAATGAGCATCAAATAAAGAATCTGAAAAGATGACCCAAAAGAATTAAAAAGTAAAATAAAGGTAAAAATAATAAATATCTACAAGCATATACATATGTATGTGTATATATATATGCATACAATTACATATAATAAGAAAATAACTTTTATGTAGCAAATATTAGCAAAATGGTAGATATAGAATTACAGGAAGTAAGGAAGTGAAAATGTGTACATATATATCTATATACACACCCAAATACCCAAAAAGGAAAATCAAAGAAATACAAAAGAAATAGAAAAAGAAAAGGGAAAAATGAAACAGCCGGGCCGGCCGTTACCCCGGCCCAGCCCTCTTTCCACGCACGGCCCAGCCGGGCGCGCTCCCGCAGCCCAACTCCGCGCGCGCCTTCACCGCGCCCCGCCTCTGCCATGCGGGCCCGCATTCCCGCCCCCGCGCCGCTCTCTCTGCGCGGTGGACCGCTCCTGCCCGCGGGCCCGGTGCCTCGCCCGCTCACTTCCGCTGGTCGGTGGACCCGCCCGCGCGCGTCTTCTCTTTCTTCTTCCCCAGCTTCTTCTCCACGCGGCCGCGCCCCTCGCGCTCGCTCTCCCTCGCGCAGCCGCAGCTGATCTCCCTCTCCCTCTCTCTCTCACCCCGAGCAGGTTCGGTGCACCCCCTGTGCTCTCTCTCCCGCGAGATCTCGGCAAGATTTGGTTCCCTCCCCCTCGCCGGCGCAAACAGGGCGGAGCGCCAGGTGCCGCCCTCACAGCGCGCCTCTACTGGCTATAAAAGCCCTGCCAAGAAGCTGCAAACCCGCCGCAAAGCTTCACTCCACCCTCTCCCAGCCGCAATTGCACCATAGAGCCCTGATTCGCCGTCGGCCACCTCTTCTTCCCCAACCCCGGCGAGCGCCGATCCGCTGAGCCAAGCCACCAGAACTCAATCCTCCACTCTGGAACCACCTCCGGCATCGCCAAAGACATCCCCGCCTTCCTCACGCCTCCCGTGGTCTCCACCTCGCCGTCACCGAGGCTCCTACCCGCGCCGCCGCCGTCACACGCCGCCGGCCCGCCACCGTGCCTCTTCGCCGTCGCCATCTGCCCCCAAAGCCTCCCCATCACTCGGGGATTATACTCACGAACGCCCCGAGCCTCCCGACCACCGCCGCCGCCGCCACCGCCGCCTCATCGCTCTGCCCGGCCGCCTCCGAGCTAACTCAAAAGAGTAAGCCGCCCTTATGGGGTAGGCAAAGCTCGCCCGCCACTTGGTTACCAGCGTCGGTCTCTTCTCCTCTCTCTCTCGCGTCGCGCTTCGAGTCCGACTCACGCGCGGTCGAGCAATTCTTTTATTTTCCCGATCGACAGTGGGCCCCACATGTCGGGCCATCGCAGACAGGTGGCCGCCGATCACCGGGCCCCACCGGTCGATGGCACATCTCGCACTCCACCATGCCGACAGTGGACCCCATGAACAGTAACCGGACCCACATGTCAGTAGCACAGAACATAAAGAGAAGTTTAAAATAAATCTGAAAATACCAGTGGACCCCACATGTCAGAGATTTCATATTTTTCCAGAATTAATTCAAACTGAGAACTTCAAATAATCATAACTTATTCATTTTAACTCCAAATTGAACGAGACAAATTTCTAAATTCATCTAAATTCACGATCTGTCCAATGGAACCGAAATCATAATTTTTAGAGTTCATATGAATTTCTGGTGATCTTTTGAGTGATTGATTGCTTTTCTTTTATTTGGGTATTTCGCACGATTAAATAGCATACGAAGCTCAGGAGGAAGAGTTCGAGGCAGCGACACAAGAAGCACCAGAAAATCCGGATCCCGACCACTGTGACCAAGGCGAGTCAACACTTTTTGATCATATTGAACCCATCATTTCAAAGTTAATTTCTTTTAAATTATCAACTTGCATGCTAATATTTTATGTGGAAAATATGTTCATTTCCAGAAGTGGTAGTTATATACCTAGTACAATACTTGTTAATAATGATCCGTTGAAATGTTTGGATATGTGAACCTTGTCGCCCTAGCAAAAATATAATAATATCATTTCAAAAATAAGTCCTTAATCTGTATGCTATGCTTAGCATTGATTAGGAACCCGGGCAAGAAATTGTCCCAAGCATCACTTTTGTTCATGAGAAATTGATTTGGGCGTCATGACGGGAATGACCGGTATATGTTGGTATGATTACTTTGTGTTTCCCAAAACCCCAACATGCTTAAGATATCCGGCGGATTGGTTCGAGGGTGTGTATGTGTGGTGCGGTGGAAGCACAAAGTGGGTTAGTGATAGACCGCCCAGATAGCCCTAAGGACCGAATCTTGTGATGACCTCCCAGTGTACAACAAGTACAACCACAAGTCGGCAAAGTGTAGGCAGGGCTAACTAATTTGCATCGACTTAGTAAGAGTTGCGCCGTGTGACCACGGGCGGGTAGAGGATGGCCACATCCTCCGACGTGACGCGCAAGAGGGGCTTCGGAAGGGTGGTCGTACTCAAGGAAGTGGAAACCTTAGCGGACGAACTCGCTAAGAAAAATGTATTGTAAAGGTCCCGTGATAGTCTACTCAACTGCATGGCTAAGGAATCATGTGGGCAACGAGTGGATCTATCTCTTGTGGGTAAAGTGTACAAACTCGCAGAGTCTAAAACTATTCGAATAGCCGTGCCCACGGTCAAGGGAGGACATGGGAACTTGACTAGATATAGTTCTATTTCAAAATACTTTGTGGATGGGAATGGAAAAGTGGAGGCGTGTAAGGCCCTAGTTTGGAATTGTCCCGGTGTCGTCCCATGGTAAGTTAAGCGGCTATAACGCTGAAAGAAGAGATATGGTGCAGAAGACATGTAATGGTGGATGGATTCTGTAACACTGGTATACATGAGTATTTCTTTAAAAACTCAGTCATTTCTAAAAATGCTATGTCTTAGGAAATTTTTATATAATTGTATTCAAAAGCACTCCTGCAAATAAAAGAACCCGAGCCATCCTTTGATTAGCCATACATGTTATATATTGCATATTGTGTGTTGGCTCGCGGAGCACGGGGTCGGAGTGCTCACGCTCGCTTTGCGGCAAAAATCCAGGAACAGGAACACATGACCATTATGCCTACGAAGATGCTCCTGCTACGGAGGAGAAGGACGACGAAAGGATCTAAGACGTAGGCTACGATGTTTTAGCATAGACAAGTGGACTCCAGGCCTTGTCTGCACGTATGTTACTAGTCATCTGGTGACATATAATGCACACATTACCCTTCCAGTCGCTTGCCTGTGGATTTTGGGTCTACTTTTGCCACTATTTCCGCTGTATTTGTGTAATGTCGACATTTGGCCAAAGCGGCCCTTATTGTAAAACTCTCACCCGATGTGGTGTATTTCAATTTATGTAAATTAATGAATGATTATGCGATGTATGAAATGATTCAGCAATGTGACTGTGTGCACTAGCTACTGATCCAGGGAATAGTGCAGTGAAACACAGTAAGATTCGGATTGTCAAATCTGGGTCTGACAATATGTGTCCTATCTCATTTTGGTATGTATTTGAAATCCGGTTGAGTCGGTGTGAAACTTTCCACCACGATGGATTCCAGCCGAAACTACAAACTCCATTTGTATGAAATAGAGGCACGAAGTGAAACTGAGTACCAAATACCCCAAATGGAGTTCACATGCACCCTAGCTCGGTTTGGCATGCATTTTGAATCCATCTGAGTCAGTATGTAACTTTTCTCTAAGATTTGTTTCAATTGAAAGTACAAACTCTATTCACACGAAATTGAGGCATAAAAAGAAACTAAGTGCCAAACACCACGAATAGAGTTCATATGCATCCTACTCAGTTCACCATGCATTTCGAATCCGTCTGAGTCGGTGTGAGATGTCGTCCACGACGAGTTCCAATTGAAACTACAAACTGCATTCATACCGAATCGAGGCAAGAAATGAAACTGAAGGCCGAACACCCTGATTGGAGTTCATATGCGCCCCAACTAATCTTGGCATGCATTGGAATCCATCCGAGTAGGTGTGAAACTTTCCTCCACAATAGGTTGTAACTGAAACAACAAACTCCATGCACACAAAATCGTGGCATATAATGAAACTGGTTGTGAAACATCTCGAATGGAGTTCATATGCACCCTACATCATTTTGGCATGCATTTTGAATCTGTTTGAGCCAATCTGTTCGATAAAAAAAATTGTTGTTGAGTTGCGCATAAATCTGAAATTGTGCAACTTAGTCATCAGAGATTCACTTAGTTTCCTTTGAGAACCCCCATCTATCCTTTGTGGAAACTTTGGTCCTATTCAAAGACTAGCTTTTGAGTATTGCTTGGGCTTTGCACACTTGTATCAGTCTTGAAGTTTGAAACTAAATTATTGGATATCTTGTGAGATCTTGATATATCTGCTGACCTTGGTGCAAAAGAAAAGCAAAGAGAAAATAGTACCAACAAAAGAAAAAAAATAAGAAAGAAAGAAAAGAAAGAAGTACCGTGCTCAGTATTTTATCAAGCATAAAATTCCATTTAAAGTTCAGTATAGTTTGTGTGCAAATCTATAGCCTGTTTACCTCAATTGCAATCAAGCTAGCGTCTTTCCATAACTTGTGCAACACGAGCTGCTTTGTTCTTCACTTATATCTGGTGTTATAGCTCATCCCTTGGTTGCATTAAGTTCCATTATCATTGTGCGTGAGTTGCTATGATCTTCACTTTATATCTTGAGGTTGGCAACTAGGCTTTGGATTTCTAGTTTGGATTATTACTTATCATTACAATATCTAGAATTTCAATTGCATAGGATTATTCTAACTCTCCAAGCTCCACATATAGCCATTGTCTAATTATAGCACTTGCGCCTTGAATTACTCAACTCATCACCTACACCCATCTACTGCTACTAGAGTATAGGCATTTCACCAATCCATCAAACATTCATAAGAACTTTGGAATGGGAGGACAACCAGTGTATGTCACGCATACGGATCTAGAAAAGCTCACAAATTATTTCAATGAACAATTGAATGAAAACATGAGCATACTCCGAAAAGAAATCATTTCGGAGGTAGGTTCAGAATTGCGAAAGCAATTGGCTGACCTTCATCATGGCACACAAAGTGATCCTAGTGTGCATGGTGGTGAGGAAATTGACGAGACCGATAAGGAGGCTGCTGCACGGTTAGCACGGGAGGCTCAACCTCGAAGAAACCGTGCTGCTGCAGCTGCAGTAAGACCACCACAACCCGGTCACGGAGGAGGCGGCCTTGGAAGAGGTCGCGGCGCAGCGTAAGGCACACCACAAGGAGGCAGCTATGTTGCTCCTTTCACCTACACCGTGATGACGCCTATCGTCGAGGGCGCCATGATGATGACCACCCTCGAGAGGAGAAATTCGGAAAACTAAAGTTCACCATTCCCAAATTTGAAGGTAATTCTAATCCTGATGAATATTTAACATGGGAATTGAAGGTTGAGAAGATATTTAGCATACACAACTGTTCGGAGGAGAAGAAGCTCGCGATGGCCGCCTTAGAGTTTGATGGCTATGCTCTCATTTGGTGGGAGCAAGTGCAAAGTCAACGAGAAGAACATGGCGAACCACCAATTGCGACATGGGCCGCGATGAAGAGAGAAATGAGAGCAAGGTTTGTACCTAGTCATTATAAATGTGAATTATTCGATAAATTGCAAAGTTTAAGACAGGGTACAAGCACTGTGGAGGAATACTACAAAGAGATGGAGAAAGCCATGATTCGGGCACGTGTTCATGAAGATGAAGAGCAAACCATAGCACGCTTTTTGTTTGGCCTAAACAAAAACATCAAGCGTATTGTGGTTTACCAACCATATAGGAACATGGTGGAATTGGTGCATCAAGCACAAAGGGCAAAGAAACAACTACTGGAGGATGCCATGGCCACAAAACCACCATCTTTCAACTTGCGAACCCCTTCAAATGCTCCTAAAGCTCGATTTAGCTTGGGAAGAGGTACATCTTCATCTAGTGATTCCTTTACTACTAATGCGCCTTCCTCCTCCAATGCCAAAACAGCCCCTTCATCAAGTGCGAAAAAGCCCATAGCGTCATCAACGTCTTCAATGGGCTCCACATCAAGCAGCGCCATCCAATGCTTCAAATGCTTGGGTCGTGGACACATCTCTAGGGAATGTCCAAACAACCGAGCAATGATTGTCACAGAAGATGGTGGATACGACTCTGCTAGTGAAGAAGAAGTTCAAGAGATTAGTGAAGATCCAACAAAAAATGGAGATGCCCTTCAAGATGAGGAAGAATATGACGGCTGCCCATATGAAACTGGAACCGCACTTGTTGTCACTAAAGTTCTTAGTGTACAAGTCAAGGAAGATGAGCATCCACAGAGATTCAACCTTTTTCAAACACAAGCCAAGGTAAACGACAAGGTAATCAAATTAATCATTGATGGAGGTAGTTGTCATAATCTTGCTAGCTTGGAATTGTGTGACAAGCTAGGTTTGAAATTGCTAAAACATCCTCACCCATATCATGTCCCATGGTTTAGTGATTGTGGAAATGTCAAGGTTCAGCATATGGTTAATGTTACATTCAAAATTTATGATTACATTGATACTGTTTCTTGTGATGTTGTACCTATGACTGTATGCCATTGACTTTTAGGGCGACCTTGGCAATATGATCGTAATGTTATGCATGACGGACGCACTAATACCTACACATTTAAAATTGAAGGTCGAACTAAGAAATTATTTCCCATGACAACTAATCAAATACTAGCTCAGAACATGCAAAACAAGGTGGAAGTTAAGGTAGAAAGTGAAAAACTAAAATTGAAAGGGAAAAATGAAGAAAAGAAGTTAGTCATGATCACAAACAAAATTGATAAAAAGGAAATAGGACAAAATCTTGAGTTGATGCATATTGTTCTCATTTACAAGGATACTTTGATTTCAACTAAGGACATAACATCCCTTCCTAGTGCCATTTCCAAAGTTTTGCAGGCATTTAAAGACGTGTTTCCTGAAGAAATCCCTGCAGGATTGCCTCCCATAAGAGGTATTGAGCACCAAATTGATCTCATTCCTGGTGCATCATTACCCAACCGTCCACCTTACCGTGCCAATCCAGAAGAAACAAAGGAGATTCAACGCCAAGTACAAGGACTTCTTGAGAAAGGGTATGTACGTGAAGGCCTTAGTCCTTGTGCTGTTCCTATCATTTTAGTTTCTAAAAACGATAGATCATGGAGAATGTGTGTTGATTGTCGTGCCATTAATAATATAACTGCTGGATATCGTCATCCCATCCCTAGGCTTGATGATACGCTAGATGAACTTAATGGCTCTACTATATTCTCTAAAATTGATTTGAAAAGTGGATATCATCAAATAAGAGTAAAACTTGGAGATGAATGGAAAACTGCATTTAAAACAAAATTTGGCTTGTATGAATGGTTGGTTATGCCATTTGGTTTGACTAATGCCCCTAGTACATTTATGAGATTAATGAATCATGTCTTGAGAGCATTTATTGGAAAATTTGTTGTTGTATATTTTGATGACATCCTCATATATAGCAAATCCATGGAAGAACATGTTGAACATATAAGGCAAGTCTTAGAAGTGCTAAGAAAGGAACAAGTTTATGCTAATATTGAGAAGTGCACTTTTTGTACCAACAAGGTTATATTTCTAGGCTTTGTAATTTCCAGTCAAGGAGTTGAGGTAGATGAATCAAAAATTGAAGCAATTAAAAATTGGCCCACTCCTCTAAATGTTAGCCAAGTTAGGAGTTTTCATGGATTAGCTGGATTCTATCGTCGCTTTGTCAAGGACTTTAGCACCATTGCTGCCCCACTTAATGAATTAACTAAGAAAGGTGCTCCTTTTCAATGGGGTGAATCACAAGAAAAATCATTTGAAGAATTAAAGAAACGTTTGACTGAAGCACCATTACTTGCATTACCTGACTTTACTAAAACTTTTGAAATTGAATGTGATGCTAGTGGAGTTGGTATTGGTGGTGTATTAATGCAAGAAGGAAAACCAATTGCATATTTTAGCGACAAATTAGGACATCCACAATTGAACTATCCTGTTTATGACAAAGAATTATATGATTTGGTTTGTGTACTTGAAACATGGCAACATTATCTTTGGCCCAAAGAATTTGTTATACATTCTGATCATGAAGCATTAAAATACTTGAAAGGGCAATCAAAATTGAATCGTAGGCATGCTAGATGGGTAGAGTTCATAGAAACTTTTCCATATGTAATTAAACATAAGAAAGGAAAAGACAACATTGTTGCTGATGCTTTGTCACACAAACATGCAATGTTAACTCAATTAGAAGTAAATGTCCCTGGGTTAGAAAGTTTAAAAGAAATGTATGCCAAAGATAGAGAATTTTCAGAACCATACTCGCATTGTAATGATGGAAAAGGATGGGATAAATACCATGTGCATGATGGATTCTTATTTTATACTAACAAACTCTGTGTTCCGGAGTCGTCTGTCCGTTTGTTGTTGTTGCAGGAGTCTCATGCAGGAGGATTAATGGGACACTTTGGTAGGGAGAAGACATATACCCTACTCGCTGACCATTTTTATTGGCCCAAAATGAGAAGAGACGTCGCACGATTCGTGCAACGATGCATCACATGCCACAAAGTTAAGTCCAAATTAAACCCTCATGGATTATATACTCCTCTTCCAGTACCTAATGCACCTTGGGAAGACATTAGTATGGATTTTGTTCTAGGATTACCAAGAACTAAGAAGGGGAGGGATTCGGTATTTGTGGTAGTTGATAGATTTTCAAAGATGGCACATTTTATACCATGTCATAAAAACGATGATGCTTCCCACGTAGCTGATTTGTTTTTCAGTGAAATCGTGAGGCTTCATGGAGTGCCAAGGACGCTTGTTTCGATCGTGATGTCAAGTTCATGAGTTATTTTTGGAAAACATTGTGGGCCAAACTTGGGACAAAATTGTTATTCTCTACAACTTGTCACCCACAAACCGATGGCTGCATTGAGGTGGTGAACCGCACCTTATCCACCTTACTACGAACAATGATAAAGAAGAATATCAAAGAGTGGGAAGAGTGTTTACCGCATGTGGAGTTTGCATATAACAGTATGTACATTCTACCACACAACTCAGTCCATTTGAAGTGGTGTATGGATTCAAACCCATCACACCACTTGATTTGCTGCCTTTACCACATCAAGAACGTGCTAATATGGAAGCATCCAAGCGTGCTGAATATGTCAAGAAAATCCATGCCAAAACCAATGAAGAAATAGAGAAGAAAGCACAATACTACGCAGCAAAGGCCAATAAACTCAAGAAAAAAAATGTTGTTTGAACTCGTGACTTAGTTTGGTTACATCTTCGCAAGGAGCGGTTTCTGAAAACGTAAATCCAAACTCGCTCCCTAGAGGAGATGACCCATTTAGGGTGCTTGAAAAGATCAACGACAATGCCTACAAAATTGAACTCCCAGGAGATGACTATGGGGTAAGCACTACTTTTAATGTTTCAGACTTAACTCCTTTCTTTGGTTTTCAAGAAGCAGAGTCAAGGATGACTCTTTCTCAAGGGGGGAGGATGATTAGGACATCACTAGCAAACACACTACATCATCTACTTCAAATGTTGAACCCATTGGACCAATGACAAGAGCTAGAGCAAAACAAATGCAACAAGAGGTGAATCTTTTCCTTAGTAATTACTCTTGTACTCATGAGAATTTGTTGCTACCTAGTGCTTCTATTTTATGTGTTCTTAGATTTGAGGAAAAGTTAATAGATGGAAAAGAAGTTTTAGAGAAGCGGGAAGCATAGCCACCGAAGATCACGTGGCCACAGAAAATCATTATGAATATGATGTAAGCGTATATGTCATCAAAGCTACAAAAGATCGCATGATCACAGAAGATCAACATGAAGCGATGTAAGCGCATATGTCAACATTGCCACAAAGCATCGCGTAGCCACAGAAGATCAACGCAAGATGACGTCATCGCATATGTCACAAGTACTGTAGCAGCACTGTAGCAACCGACCTAAACACCCTATAAATAGGGGGTACCCCCCCTCCATGTGATACATTAGTTCATGATTGAGTTTGTTTTGGTAGAACACTTGTTCCTCTTGTGTGTGAGTTATTTCCACCACTAATAGGGATTGTGTGTTAATTCTGAGTTGCCACTCCGTTGTTCTTGTGATTCCCTGGGATTGCTTGAACGTGTCTGCTTCACGATAGCGAGTAGACGAAGGCCGTAGCGTGTGGTTGAGTAATTTGAGTGCTGCAGGTTGCTGTATAGAGACAATGGTTGGCCGCATCAATTGCTAGGTTGCACGGGCTAGTTATCCATAATCCTACGTCGTGAAGATCGGGCCACCCCTCTCCCCGCATCAAAAGCTCATTGTATTATTATCCCAAAAGCAATCATATATGTTAACGAACAAATCAAAATTTCTCACGCAGTAATTATTGCAACTTGTTTTGCAAATGTAAGTGAAGCATTTATGCAATTCAAATCTTTGAAGTTGTAAACTTGTTGTGGTGGCACATATAGCCAAAGCTACAACTTTAGGAATCAAACAAAGTTTATCCATATAATCAGATTTCAATTGAGCAATAGCAAATTCGTCTAGTAAGGGTGAAAAGATTTGCATGTTCTTCCATACATCAATTTCATTATTCAGATTGTCAATGTTGGATGGTTCAACAAGAGAAAAACACATAGGCATTGAATGATCACTAAATTCTATTTTTCTTTCATAATGAACAAGATTGAGCATACAAGAGTTGTTGTTCAAAACAAGAAGCTGCAATTCATCCATGTGATCACAAGTTATGCATATTCAATATACAAGAAATTGATTTTCTACACCATAATCTTCAATCAAATTAAACTTATACCCAGG
Organism: Dendrocalamus sinicus; assembly: GCA_036346575.1. Classification (NCBI taxonomy): domain Eukaryota; kingdom Viridiplantae; phylum Streptophyta; class Magnoliopsida; order Poales; family Poaceae; genus Dendrocalamus; species Dendrocalamus sinicus. The sequence continues at coordinate 20,571,740 of CM070664.1, forward strand.
GGTGTAGGCACTAAACAAGAATTTCGAACATGCAAGTTCAGAAACTTTCTCCATAGCATGTGACAATTTCATAGATAGATCCAATATGATGTAACACAATGAATTAGCAGGAGAAATGTTAGTCAAAACTTCTTTATATATAGTGGAACTCGAGATTTAACCACCAATGTTGAACATCACCAATCAGCGTTGTCCTTGCCATGCTCATCTTCTCAACAGGATCAAGATCTTGTCTTTCAAAGTAGCTATCCAACATAGTAACCCACAAGAAGTAGTCCGACGACGTACTCTCAGCGGTGAGTGGCAAGATATATACCGGTAATTATTTCCCTTCGAGTTCAAATCTGCCCGCGATGACATAATCTACCCATTTTCTCAAGCCTGTCATTGTTAGTAGAAAACAAGGAAACAAATCACAAGTAAATGTTCCTATCAACTACTAGGATATGGAGGCTCAAATCAAGTCACGCATCTCTCAAGCTCTTACCAAATTCTTACGAGTTCTTACCAAAGCAAACAGGTGGTGCAACCGGTGGCTGGTTCGTGATAAATCTAACTCAAGTGATGAGTAAAGCGACTGCAAGGTACAACGAGACCTATTCAGTTAGTAGAAAAGTGGAGCTTGGATAGGCTATGTATTTTGTAGCCAAGGAAAACAATCAATTAATTTCAGAAATTGCACAGAATTGAATTATAGTTCGTATCTAGCACTTAGCCTATGTTGCTGATCAACCAAAGATGGAAGAAGGCTAAAATAAGTGTATGGCAATGTATGGGAGTGGTAAATACAAGATAATTCAATCGAATGCAATTTGGAATTGAAGAACACAAGGAATGACCCCAAACTTGAAAACTAAAGATTTCTGTCCACTGGACAGCACGTCGGTATTTCGGCCGTAACTTTTCTTTTGTTGCCTTTTTTTCAATGATTCTTTTTTTCTCCATTTTCTGACGTCTTTTTCTACAACTTTTGTTTTGGGGCCATGTTCTGGAAATCGACCGAAAAATTCGCACAAAATTCACAATTGCCGACTGTTGCAGATTCAATCTGGAATTTTAGGTCAACTTGCACCGCAGATATCTTTTTACTGCCATACTGGATTGAAGCGAAATTTTACAGGAAGATAGATAATGAAGTTATGAATCTATGGCGGTGGTCTCATGCAAAAGGATCATGGAATCAAAACTTATGGCGTTTTTAGTGGCGGCTGAAGAGAAAGGAAAAATCAGCCGAATTGGAATTAGGGTTTGTGGTGGGGAATTTTTTTTGTTTGGATTTCTAATGGAACAAAGATATGACCAGCAACTAGACAAAGCTAAGACGGGCACAAATTCAATTTAGCAAACCAAAACTAACAGATTGAAAGGCACAACGGGGTTTGGACAGCGGAAATTAACTCTTTTTGTGGGGCAATTTTTCTCTGGACTATAGGAAATAAAAACCAATCTACTAACTAGGGATACAAGAAATTCCGACCGGTCAACTGAAGCTCTGATACCAATTGATGAGGCGATGGGGTCCCGATCTTCCGATAGGACGATAACTTCGATTTTGGCGGAGTCATCCCTTGCGATCCGACTATATCCGAACGACATCGCTTGCGCCTTAGCAATCGCTGAACCACACTCCAAGTTGTTATCAACCGTGCCAAGAACGCGGTTGACCTGACCACGAAGGTCTATTCCTGCATGCAACTGAAGAACACGCAAGAACAAGATAACAAGCAATCTGAAATTGCAAATATATAAATTGAGTGCAAAAGGTGGGATTTAGAAGGCTGTCCTGACAGGTCGTCGTCCGACACAACTGAAGAACAGAATTTTGCATAATGGTTAAACCTAAACTCAAGGAAATCCAAGTCACGCATACGGATCTAGAAAAGCTCACAAATGATTTCAATGAACAATTGAATGAAAACATGAGCATACTCCGAAAAGAAATCATTTCGGAGGTAGGTTCAGAATTTCGAAAGCAATTGGCCGACCTTCATCATGGTACACAAAGTGATCCTAGTGTGCATGGTGGTGAGGAAATAGATGAGACCGATGAGGAGGCCGCTGCACGGCTAACATGGGAGACTCAATCTCGAAGAAACCGTGCTGCTGCAGCTGCAGTAAGACCACCACAACCTAGTCACAGAGGAGACGGCCTTGGAAGAGGTCGCGGGCAAGCAGAAGGCACACCACAAGGAGGCAGATTTGTTGCCCCCTTCCGCCTACATCGTGACAACGCCTATTGTCGAGGGCGCCATGATGATGACCACCCTCAAGAGGAGAAATTCGGAAAACTCAAGTTCACCATTCCCAAATTTGAAGGTAATTCTAATCCAGATGAATATTTAACTTGGGAATTGAAGGTTAGAAGATATTTAGGATACACAACTATTCGGAGGAGAAGAAGCTCGTGATGGCCGCCCTGGAGTTTGATGGCTATGCTCTCATTTGGTGGGAGCAAGTGCAAAATCAACGAGAAGAACATGGCGAACCACCCATTGCAAAGTTTAAGACAGGGTACAAGCACTGTGGAGGAATACTACAAAGAGATGGAGAAAGCTATGATTCAGGCACGTGTTCATGAAGATGAAGAGCAAACCATAGCACGCTTTTTGTTTGGCCTAAACAAAAACATCAAGCGTATTGTGGTTTACCAACCATATAGGAATATGGTGGAGTTGGTGCATCAAGCACAAAAGGCGGAGAAACAACTACTAAAGGATGCCAAGGCCACAAAACCACCATCTTTCAACTTGCGAACCCCATCAAATGCTCCTAAAGCTCAATTTAGCTTGGGAAGAGGTACATCTTCTAGTGATTCCTTTACTACCAATGCTCCTTCCTCCTCCAATGCCAAAACAGCCCCTTCATCAAGTGCGAAGAAGCCCATAGCATCATCAACGTCTTCAGTGGGCTCCACATCCAAAAGCAGCGCCATCCAATGCTTCAAATGCTTGGATCATGGACACATCTCTAAAGAATGTCCAAACAACTGAGCAATGATTGTCACAGAAGATGGTGGATATGACTCTGCTAGTGAAAAAGAAGTTCAAGAGATTAGTGAAGATCCAGCAAAAATTGGAGATGCCCTTCAAGATGAAGAAGAATATGATAGCTGTCCATATGAAACCGGGACCGCACTTGTTGTCACTAAAGTTCTTAGTGTGCAAGTCAAGGAAGATGAGCATCCCACAGAGATTCAACCTTTTTCAAACACAAGCCAAGGTAAATGACAAGGTAATCAAATTAATCATTGATGGTGATAGTTATCATAATCTTGCTAGCATGGAATTGTGTGACAAGCTAGGTTTGAAATTGCTAAAACATCCTCACCCATATCATGTCCAATGGTTCAGTGATTGTGGAAGTGTCAAGGTACAGCATATGGTTAATGTTACATTCAAAATTATGATTACATTGATACTGTTTCTTGTGATGTTGTACCTATGACTGTATGCCATCTACTTTTAGAGTGACCTTGGCAATATGATCGTAGTGTTATGCATGACGGACGCACTAATACATACACATTTAAAACTAAAGGTCGAACTAAGAAATTATTTCCCATGACACCTAATCAAATACTAGCTAAGAACACGCAAAAGAAGGTGGAAGTTAAGCTAAAAAGTGAAAAGCTAAAATTGAAAGGGAAAAATGAAGAAAAGAAGTTAGTCATGATCACAAACAAAATTGATAAAAAAGAAATGGGACAAAATCTTGAGTTGATGCATATTGTTCTCATTTACAAAGATACTTTGATTTGAACTAAAGACATAACATCCCTTCCTAGTGCCATTTCCAAAGTTTTGCAGGCATTTAAAGACGTGTTTCCTAAAGAAATCCCTGCAGGATTGCCTCCCATAAGAGGTATTGAGCACCAAATTGATCTCATTCCTGGTGCATCATTACCCAACCGTCCACCTTACCGTGCCAATCCAGAAGAAACAAAGGAGATTCAACGCCAAGTACAAGGACTTCTTGAGAAAGGGTATGTACGTGAAGGCCTTAGTCCTTGTGCTGTTCCTATCATTTTAGTTTCTAAAAACGATAGATCATGGAGAATGTGTGTTGATTGTCGTGCCATTAATAATATAACTGCTGGATATCGTCATCCCATCCCTAGGCTTGATGATACGCTAGATGAACTTAATGGCTCTGCTATATTCTCTAAAATTGATTTGAAAAGTGGATATCATCAAATAAGAGTAAAACTTGGAGATGAATGGAAAACTGCATTTAAAACAAAATTTGGCTTGTATGAATGGCTGGTTATGCCATTTGGTTTGACTAATGCCCCTAGTACATTTATGAGATTAATGAATCATGTCTTGAGAGCATTTATTGGAAAATTTGTTGCTGTATATTTTGATGACATCCTCATATATAGAAAATCTGATGAGGACATCCTTTCCATGCATACAACCATGCCGACTCCACATCAAACTGAAACTATGATACAAAGACCAATGACTAGAGCGCGAGCACGTCAACTTAACCATCAGGTGAATGTGTTCCTAGGTTTGCATACAAATGTTTCAAAGAATGGAATACTACTTAATTCTTGTGATGATTTAATTGTCCTTAGGAACCATGGGGAAGAACCACATGAGCTCAAGTATAGAAGTGGAACCGTCAAGCGCAAACCAAGTGCTGTTCACGAGTTTGACTCGGATTCGGCCTTATTGATAGTGTCTACTTCAAACGGCCATAACTTTTGATCCAGAAGGTTTCTCGGGGCCTGTGAGTACTCGTTGGAAATATCTTGAAGTCTACTTTCAGATGGATCCGGCCTCACCTGCAAATTCCATCCGAGTCGGTCAGAAACTGCAAAACAATTCATATCGCTTTTCCAGTCCGAGTCAAAGTGGGCCTTGGGCCTTGTAATTCGAGTCCTATTCGGCTTCCTTGTGTTTTGGTCGACCCTCCACCTTCCGTGTCCCTTAAATAGGCAGCCACACCCTCTTCTAGGGTTTGGGTTTTGATAGACTAAGTTAGCTTTTGCTACTTCGCCTTGTACTTGTGCGTGTCGGCTAGACCGCCCGAATACTTGTCTTCGGAACCCCACCGTCTTTCTGTTTCAGATTGAATCCTAGTCGTTTATTTGCAATTGAGTTGCTGTTCATCTTGTTCTTGCTTGTTCTTCGATTGCTTGCAGGAACAATTACCCTCGTGGTTTGGTTGATTGTGCGCCGATAAGGTCACGAACAACCTCTGGAGTTGGTGTATCGATCGCTAAGGCGCAACGTCCTTGGATGGTTGTAGTCGGGTCGTCAACGTCATCCCCTTCCCCAATCGAATCTACCACTCTCATCGAAAGATCGGGACCGCTAGTGCTATCAAAATCCATGGAAGAACATGTTGAACATCTAAGGTAAGTTTTAGAAGTGCTAAGAAAGGAACAACTTTACGCTAATATTGAGAAGTGCACTTTTTGTACCAAACAAGGTTATATTTCTAGGCTTTGTAATTTCCATTCAAGGAGTTGAGGTAGATGAATCAAAAATTGAAGCAATTAAACATTGGCCTACCCCTCTAAATGTTAGCCAAGTTAGGAGTTTTCATGGATTAGCTGGATTCTATCATCGCTTTGTCAAGGACTTTAGCACCATTGCTACCCCACTTAATGAATTAACTAAGAAAGGTGCTCCTTTTCAATGGGGTAAATCACAAAAAAATCATTTGAAGAATTAAAGAAACGTTTGACTGAAGCACCATTATTGCATTACCTGACTTTACTAAAACTTTTGAAATTGAATGTGATGCTAGTGGAGTTGGTATTGGTGGTGTGTATTAATGCAAGAAGGAAATCCAATTGCATACTTTAGCGAGAAATTAGGACATGCACAATTGAACTATCCTGTTTATGACAAAGAATTATGTGCTTTGGTTCGTGTACTTGAAACATGGCGACATTATCTTTGGCCCAAAGAATTTGTTATACATTCCGATCATGAGGCATTAAAATACTTAAAATGGCAATCAAAATTGAATCGTAGGCATGTTAGATGGGTATAGTTCGTAGAGACCTTTCCATATGTAATTAAACATAAGAAAGGAAAAGATAACATTGTTGCTGATGCTTTGTCACGCAAACATGCAATGTTAACTCAATTAGAAGTAAATGTCCCCAGGTTAGAAAGTTTAAAAGAAATGTATGCCAAAGATAGAGAATTTTCAGAACCATACTCGCATTGTAATGATGGAAAAGGATGGGATAAATACCACGTGCATGATGGATTCTTATTTTATACTAACAAACTATGTGTTCCCAAGTCGTCTGTCCGCTTGTTGTTATTGCAGGAGTCTCATGCGGGAGGATTAATGGTACACTTTGGTAGAGAGAAAACTTACACACTACTCGTTGACCATGGACGTCGTTTGGTTGTAGTCGGTTCACAAGAGTCACCTCCACCAAAATCGAAGTTATCATCCTATCGGAAGATCGGGACCCCATTGCCTCATCAGAAAGTGTCACACCAACTCGGACATATTCAAAATGCATGCCAAAATGACCAAAGGTGTACATCAACTCCGTTCAAGGTGTTTGGCACTCAGTTTCATTCCGTTCATTGATTTGTGCTCATGGAGTTTGTACTACCCAACGAAACCTGTCATCCGGGAAAGTTTCACATAAACTCTGACAGATTCGATGTACATGCCAAAATAAGATAGAGCATAGACGAACTCCATTCGTAGTGTTTGGAACTCAATTTCATTTTGTGTTGAGATTTCATATGAATTGTGTTTGTAGTTTAGGTGGAACCCATCGTGGAAAGAAGTTTTACACCGAATCGGACGCATTCAAGATGCAAGCTATAATGAGCTAGGGCATATATGAATTCCATTCGGGATCTTGGCACGTTGTTTCATTACGTTGCTCGATTTTCTGTGCATGGAGTTTGTATTGCCCAAAGTTTCACACCGACTCAAACGGATTCGAATTGCATGCCAAAATGAGCTAGGGTGCATATGAACTCCATTGGGGTGTTTGGCACTCAGTTTCATTTCATGCTTTGATTTCGTACGTATGGAGTTTTTAGTTTCAGATGGAACCCACCGTCGAGAAAAGTGTCACACTGACTCGGACGGATTTGAAATGCATGCCAAAATGAGCTAGGGTGTATATGAGCTCCATCCGAGGTATTGGCAGTCAGTTTCATTTCGTTTTTTGATTTTGTGCTCACAGAGTTTGTACTATCCGATGGTACCCGGAGTTAAGTTTCACACCAAGTTGGACGGATTTGAAATGCATGCCAAAATGAGCTACAACGCATCTAAACTCCATTCTGGGTATTTAACACTTAGTTTTTGATGAGGCGATGGAGACCCGATCTTCCGATAGGTTGATAACTTCGATTTTGGTGAAGATGACCCTTACGATCCGACTACAACCGTACGACGTCGCTTGCGCCTTAGCAATCGCTGAACCAAACTCCAAGTTGTTATGAACCGTGCCAAGAACGCGGTTGACCTGACCACGAAGGTCTACTCCTGCATGCAACCGAAGAATACGCAAGAACAAGATAACAAGCGATCTGAAATTGTAAATATTTCTATTGAATTCAAAAGGTGGGATTCCGAAGGCTGTCTTGACAGGTGGTCGTCCGACAAAACTGAAGAACAGAAGTTTGCATAATGGCAATCCAAGTCCTAACTGAGGAGATGGCGGCTCTTATATACAGATAACGTCCAGGGGTGGCGGCCAAGGTGCACGCCCCTAGGGTTACAAGGCCCAAAGGCCCAAGTGGAGGTAACGTAGCACCCTTTTGACTTGGACTCAGAAACCAACACGACTCTATTGATGATTGCAGTCGGTTCGGATAGAATTTGAAGATGGAATTGAATCCTTTAGAAAGTAGACTTGATATGCTTTCCATCAAGTCCAAGAACGTCCCAAACGGAGTCCGTATGAGAAAGTTACGTTCGTTTAAACTTGCAACAATGCAGCAGTCCGAATCCGATTCCAGTACGTGCCCAACACGGACTCTTTTGACGATTGCGGCCGGCTCGGATAGAATTTGAAAATGGGGCAGAATCCTTTAGAAAGTAGACTTGATAATATTTCCATCAAGTCCAAGAACGTCCCAAACCGAGTCTGTATGAGAAAGTTACATCCGTTTAAACTTGCAACATTGCAGCAGTCCGAATCCGATTCCAGTACGTGCCCAATACGGACTCTTTTGATGATTGCGACGTGCACATAAGGAATTTATAGTTCATACTAGATCCGTTGGAAATAGGATGAGAGAAGCTTTCCAACAAGTACTCGTGGACCTCAAACGGACTTCATATGTGAAAGTTATGCACATTTGAAGTTGGGCCTATCAGGCTGAATCCGAATTGATCTGGAGGCCGAATTGGATTCCAAAACGTGTCCAACTTGAACTCTTACTTGAATTGGTGTAAAAATGATGTGGTGCTGTCAAAATATATATTTTCATCATTAGGTAGCATCATATTCTCATTTAAAATATGTTGAAACTGAAGAAACGAATTCACCTTTAGTGAAATCTTGATATTGGGCGCTATGGTCGTGTGTGCTTGTGGCGTGGTCACATCATCCTCCCCTTCTTGACAGAAAACCGTCCTCGGTTTTAACATATGTGTAGCCTCACGTATTGCATGATCTTGAACATAAATCTCGGTACGTGATAACAAACGGAATGAACCCTCATTATGTAATATCATAAGTTCTTTATCAGGCAAAGTAAAACCTCTTTGAAACGAGCTCACCTTATAATTTAAGCGATGCGTAGGAGCTCTTGTAATTGCAACAACAAACATAGCAAATATGGTTGTATCCATAGGGTACATGTTCCAATCATCCTCCCCTTGTTGCAAACAAAGCCGTCCTCGGGTTTTGATAAGCTGAAAATAGGGTAACAAAGAAGCCAAGGTGTATGCATGGTATATGTATATGTTATCCGTTTTAACAGTTATTTGTTGTTGCACAATTAATGCTATAACACAGCAGCAATCATAAAAGCTCATTGTATTATTAACCCAAAAGTAATCATATATGTTAATGAGCAAATCAAAATTTCTCACACAGTAATTATTGCAACTTGTTTTGCAAATGTAAGTGAAGCATTTATGCAATTCAAATCTTTGAAGTTGTAAACTTATAGTGGTGGCACATATGGGCAAAACTACAACTTTTGGAGTTAAGCAAAGTTTATCCATATAATCAGATTTTAATTGAGCAATAGCAAATTCATCTTGTAAGGGTGAAAAGATTTGCATGTTCTTCCATACATCAATTTCATTATTCAGATTGTCAATGTTAGATGGTTCAACAAGAGACGAACACATACACATTGAATGATCACTAAATTTTATTTTTCTTTCATAATGAACACAATGGAGCATACAAGAGTTGTTGTTCAAAACAACAAGCTTCAATTCATCCATGTGATCACAAGTTGGTGTAGAAAATCATGCATATTCGATATACAAGAAATTGATTATCTACACCATAATCTCCAATCAAATTAAACTTATACATAGGGGTGTAGGCACTAAACAAAAATTTTGAACATGCAAGTTCAGAAACTTTCTCCATAGCACAATCCAAACTAACGGCCTCATTAAGCATGATATTGCACAATGCATCAGCAGGGGATATTCTATCAAATACTTCCTTACGTGTAATTAATTTGACATGTGCAAAATTATGAGAATTTAGATCAGCACATGGTTCGTTCAAGTCAACACAAGGAATATCAAAAGATTGCACTACAGCAGGTATATACTCACAAGGTTGCTCTATGTCTTGTTGTAGCACCAAATCAGTACTTGTAATTATCGTCCTCATCAGATATTGTAGGTACCTCAAACTTCTCCACTAATGGCATAAGATGCACCAAATCATCCTTCACCTCTTAAAGTATCTCGGTGGTATTTGTAGATGGAGTAGGAGCCAAAACAGTATCAACATTTTCAGTTACCTCAGGTTGCACCTTGCTTGTGACTGTGGGTGCTGGAAGTACAAAACGATGTCGCAATTTCTTTTTCATCTCCTCCCATGTGTATATATAGTGGAACTCGAGATTCGACCACCAATGTTGAACATCACCAATCAGCGCCGTCCTTGCCATGCTCATCTTCTCAACAGGATCAGATCTTGTCTTTTCATATAGCTATCCATCATACCAACCCACAAGAAGTAGTCCGATGACGTACTCTCAGCGGTGAGTGGCAAGATATATACCGGTAATTGTTTCCCTTCGAGTTCAAATCTGCCCGCGATGACATCATAATCTACCAATTTTCTCAAGCCTGTCATTGTTAGTAGAAAACAAGGAAACAAATCACAAGTAAATGTTCCTATCAACTACTAGGATATGGAGGCTCAAATCAAGTCATGCATCTCTCAAGCTTTTACGAAATTTTTACAAGTTCTTACCAAAGCAAACAGGTGGTGCAACCGGTGGCTGATTCGTGATAAATCCGACTTAGGTGATGAGTAAAGAGATTGCAAAATACAGCGAGACCTATTCGGTTAGTAGAAAAGTAGAGCTTGGATAGGCTATGTATTTTGTAGCAAAGGAAAACAATCAATTAATTTCAGATATTGCACAGAATTGAATTATAGTTCGTATCTAGACTTAGCCTATGTTGCTGATCAACCAAGGATGGAAGAAGGCTAAAATAAGTGTATTGCAATGTATAGGAGTGTAATATAAGATAACTCAATCAAATGCAATCTGGAATTGAAGAACACATGGATTGACCCAAAACATGAAAACTTAAGATTTCTGTCCACTGGACAGCACGTCGGTATTTCGGCTGTAACTTTTTGTCAGTTGCATTTTTTTTCAATAATTCTTTTTTTATCCGTTTCCTGAAGACTTTTTCTACATCTTTTGTTTTGGGGCCAAGTTCTGGAAACCGACTGCAAAATTCGCACAAAATTCACAAAGGTCGACTATTGCAGATTCAATCTGGAATTTTAGGTCAACTTGCACCGCAGATATCTTTTTACTGCCAAACTGGATTGAAGCAAAATTTTACAGGAACATGGATAATGACGTTGTGAATCGAATGGAGGTGGTCTCACTCAAAAAGGATCAAGGAATCAAAAGTTATAGCTTTTTTAGTGGCAGCCGCAGAGAAAGGAAAAATCAGCCGAAATTAGAATTAGGGTTTGGGGTGGGGGAATTTTTTGTTTGCATTTTTATAGGAACAAAGATATAACTAGCAACTAGACAATGCTAAGATGGACATAAATTCAATTTAGCAAACCAAAACTAACACATTGAAAAGCACAACGGGGTTTGGATAGCGGAAATTAACTCTTTTTGTGATAGGACTGGAGTGCCCGATGTTTCGGTGAGAGGATAAATATCGATTTGAAGGAGATGACTCTCGCGATCCGACTACGAACGAACAGATCGTGGGCGCCTTAGCAATCGCAGAACCAACTCCAAATGGTTATTGACCGTGCTGGAACAACGAAATCAACCTGAACACGAGGTTCAATTCCTGCAAGCAATCGAAGAACAAGCAAGAACAAGATGTAGGCAAACTGAAATCACTCAAATGTGGGGTTCGCAATTGCTGTCTAGCAGGTGGTCGTTGGACACAACTGAAGATCAGTGTTTGCACAATGGCTAAACTTAAACAAAAGAAAACCCGAGTCACAAGGAGAGCTCGGCCTGAACTAAATAGGAGAGGGGGAGGGGAATTCGGCCAGCAAGTAGGGCAGGGCGAAATCCCCTCCTAACCTTTCCTAAACTGCCTAAACATGACTTTATTACATGGGCCCTGCCCCAAAGATAGGTGGCGCAGCACCTTTTATTTGTCTCTCATTCGTTGCCATCTTCTTGACCTTCATTCCTTAGAAGGATCACATAATTGAGTTCACGTGTACGAGCTCAAGTGATGGGTCCTTGAATTGCTTCTGGAGTTGTAGCAGTAGGAGGAGATGTGGTTGGAACTGAAGAGGTGATGTCCTCATCATCCTCCCCTTCTTGAATTCGAGTCGTCCTCGACGGAAACTGCTCTTCCTCACCTACATATGGCTTCAAATCTGCAACATTGAAACTAGAAGAAACACCATATTATATAGGCAGGTCAAGTATGTAGGCATTATCATTAATTTTTTGCAAAACCTTGAATGGTCCGTCAGCACGAGGCATCAATTTGGACCTGCGCAAAGCAGGAAAACGATCCTTTCTCAAATGTAACCAAACCAAATCACCAGGTTCAAAAGTAATTAGCTTCCTTCCTTTACTACCAGCAACCTGATTCTTTGCATTCGTGCATGCAATGTTCTGTTTTGTTTGCTCATGTATTTTCAGCATCAGGTCAGCGCGTTCATCAGCATCAAAATTAATGTTATCAGAAAATGGAACAGAGATTAAATCAAAGTTTCAGATTCCCAAAGTTTCAAATTCGTGTTTAAAATAGCCCTAAGCATGGTAGACAAAGTTCTATTAACGACCTCAGTTTGACCATCAGTTTGGGGATGACATGTAGTGCTGAAAAGTAACTTGGTCCCCAATTTGTTCCATAATGTTCTCCAAAAATGGCTAAGAAATTTTGCATCACGATCGGAAACTATTGTGTTTGGCACACCATGTAAGCGAATAACTTCACGAAAGAATAAATCAGCAACATTAGTAGCATCATCACTCTTGTGACAGGGTATGAAGTGAGCCATTTTTGAAAATCAGTCAACAATGACAAATATGCTGTCCCTCCCCTTCTTGGTTCTAGGCAATCCTAAAACAAAATCCATCGAAACGTCCTCCCAAGGAACAGTAGGGACAGGGAGAGGCATGTACAAACCATGGGGATTGAGTCGTGACTTAGCTTTTTGACATGTAGTGCAGCGAGCGACAAATCTCTCCACATCGCGTCGCATCTTGGGCCAAAAGAAATGATCTGCAAGGATGTCCTCCGTCTTCTTAACGCCAAAATGTCCCATGAGTCCACCTCCATGTGCTTCCTGTAACAACAACAGGCGAATCGAACTAGCTGGGATGCACAGCTTGTTAGCACGGAACAAGAATCCGTCATCCATAAAGAACTTTCCCCATGTTCTGCCATCTTTACAATTCAGCATCACGTCCTTGAAATCAGGATCAAGAACATACTGCTCCTTCACTGTGTGTAGCCCAAAAATTTTAAAATCAAGTTGTGAAAGCATAGTGTATCGACGAGACAAAGCATCAGCAATTACATTTTCTTTCCCTTTCTTGTGTTTGATGACATAAGGAGAAGACTCAATGAATTCCACCCATTTAGCATGCCTACGATTCAGATTTGATTGGTTACGAATATGTTTCAAAGATTCATGGTCAGAATGAATAATGAATTCTCTAGGCCATAAGTAATGCTGCCATGTCTGAAGAGTTCTAACCAACGCAAAAAGTTCTTTGTCATAAGTGGAGTAGTTCAAGCTAGCACTACTAAGTTTCTCACTGAAATAAGCTACCGGTTTACCATCTTGCAGCAACACACCACCTAACTCAATTCCACTAGCATCACATTCTAGTTCAAACATTTTGGTGAAATCAGGTAGCTGAAGTAAAGGTGCATGGGTCAGCTTATCTTTCAAAATCATGAAGGCCTCATCTTGTGCTGGACCCCAAGAGAAAGGAACGCCTTTTTTGTGAGTTCATGCAGCGGGGTAGCGATGGTGCTGAAATCACGAACGAAGCGGCGATAGAAACCAGCAAGCTCGAGAAAACTCCGAATCTGCGTCACCGTGGTAGGAATTGGCCAACTTTGTATTGCTTCGATCTTGGCGCTATCCACTTCAATACCCTGTGCTGTAACAACATAGCCAAGAAAAGACACACGGTCCGTGCAAAAACTACACTTATCCAAGTTCCCAAAAAGACGTGCACTTCGCAAAGCATCAAAAACAGCACGTAAATGATCCAAATATTCCTCCAACGATTTGCTGTAAATTAGTATATCATCAAAATAGACAACCACAAATTGGCCTATGAAAGCCCGCAAAACTTCGTTCATTAATCTCATGAAAGTGCTGGGAGCATTAGTCAATCCAAAAGGCATGACTAACCATTCGTATAAACCAAACTTTGTTTTGAAAGCTGTTTTCCATTCATCCCCCAATTGCATGCGAATTTGACGGTACCCACTACGCAAATCAACCTTAGAGAACACAACAGCGCCACTTAGCTCATCAAGCATATCATCCAACCTAGGTATAGGATGACGATAGCGGATTGTTATATTATTAATGGCGCGACAATCAACACACATGCGCCATGAGCCATCCTTTTTGGGTACTAGCAAAACAGGAACAACACAAGGGCTAAGAGACTCACGAATGTAGCCCTTATTAAGCAATTCTTGTACTTGTCGCTGAATTTCTTTTGTCTCGTCTGGGTTGGTGCGATATGGTGCACGGTTGGGCAATGACGCTCCCAGAATGAGATCAATCTGGTGTTCAATTCCACGGAGGGGAGGAAGGCCTGCAGGAATATCCTTTGGGAAAATATCGGAGTAGTCCTGCAAAAGCTTAGGGACAGCAGGAGGCATAACAAAAGATGGTGCATCATCAAGTGAGAACAGCACATGAGTGCACATGAGAGCATAGCAAGGAAAACTAGAAGCATCCCACTCATCAAGATCAGCTTGTGTAGCTAGTAAAACATGAGCTTTTAGTTTGATCTCTTTTTGTAAAATCTTATTCTCACTTTGTTTTTGCTCTCTATTTGCCCTAGCAAGTTCATCTTTCACTATCTGTTCAGGGGACATTGGATGCAAAATAATTTTCTTGCCCTTAAAGATGAGTGAGTATTAGTTTGTTCGACCTTTGTGCACACAATCCGTATCATATTGCCAAGGTCTACCTAGCAGCAAAGAGCATGCTTGCATCGGAACAACATCACAATCAACATAATCATGATACGAACCCATAGCAAAATGTACACGTACTGAGCGTGTTACCTTCATCTTACCACCTTGGTTGAGCCATTGGATGTGGTAGGGATGGGGATGTGAGCGAGTTTGGAGAGCAAGCTTCTCCACCAGATCGGTGCTTGCCAAGTTGTTGCAGCTCCCCCCATCGATGATGATGCGAATTGACCGCTCTTGAACAACGCCTTTGGTGTGGAACAGATTGTACCGCTGGTTGTGTTCCTGTGGTGTAACCTGTGTACTGAGTACACGTTGCACGACAAGGCTCAAATACTTGTCGGCATCATTAGCAGCAACATGTTCTTCATCGTGTCCTGAAACGTCAGTGGCAAGCATAGCATATGTGGCTTCATCCAACTCACTAGCTGAAGAATACTCCCCATCATCACGTATAATCAGCACACGCTTATTTGGGCAGTCACGTATGACATGTCCATAGCCTTTGCAGCGATGGCATTGGATATCCTTTGTGCGTCCGGTGGAAGCAACAGATGCACTTGGTGGAGCTTTGGTTGTTGCCGAGGTGGACATATTTGGTGCCGAAGCTCGTCGTTTGCTGCTGGATGGAGACGGTGCAGCCGGCCGTGAAGTGGACGCAGGTGTAGTGGCTGGTTTGAACGAGGTGGTTCGACCTGCAATAGAGTTAGCTCGTGTCCTCGTGTGACGTCCCTGCACTTCACGTTCAGCTTTACAAGCAAGATGGAACAAACGAGTAATATTATTGTACTCCTTATAATCAAGCACATCCTGAATTTCACGGTTCAGGCCACCCAAAAATCGTGCCATAGCTGCATCGTCATTCTCAACTAAACCACAACGAAGCATACCAATTTGCAGCTCCTGAAAGTACTCTTCAACGGAATTTGTACCTTGACGCAATTGCTGCAATTTATTAAGCATATCACGAGCATAGTATGAGGGGACAAATCTATGTCGCATGAGCACTTTTAATGCTTCCCAAGTGGTTGGGATGTTATTAGGATGTTTGCTGCAATGTTCTCGCCACCAAATAGACGCAAAATCTGTAAACTCGCTAGTAGCAGCCCTAACTTGATTATGTGCGGAAAAAGCATGGCATGCAAATTTTTGATCAACAGCAAGTTCCCAATCAAGATAAGCATCAGGATCATATTTGCCATTAAACGCGGGTATAGTGAATTTAACCTTAGCAAAGGGATCATCCTGATTACGTACCGCACGTCGGTGGTGGTGGTGGGGCATACCTTGCTGATTTGCACGCCGGCGACGATGTTCCCGATCGTTGTTATTATTGGAAAGGTCTGCATGCTCGGTGTCACCACCATAATCAGTTTCGCTCTGTTAGTCAACCTCACTGTGGGCAGCTTGGCGTTGGGCAACATCTACAAGCTGCTGGGACAACTCCTCAAGCCGTGTCATGATGGTGGCTAGATTGGTGTTGGTGGTGGCGTGGGCTGTCTGCATTTCCTTGAGCGTTACACCTGTACCAAGTTGAGTGGTTTCAAGCTGGCCAAGGCGCTCGTTTGTGACCTAAACATCCTCTGCAAGTGCATCTACTTGCAGCCCCACTTGCCGCTCAAAATGCTGAATGATGCCCTTTGTTCGAGGAGAATGTTGGATAGTGTCTCCCGGTTCCTCCGAAGGTCCTGTCATTGTTAGCGCAAGGATGCAATAGAGAAAGGAAAACAAATGTGCCCAACAACTAATAGGGAGTAGTGCTGTTCAGATCACTCGGCTAAAACCGTTATCAAGTTCTTACCAATTCTTACCAAGCCAACAGGTGACTGCGACCAGCGGCGCCAACCAATGGAGATTGGATGGAGCGATTGCCGTGGACACGAAATCTGTTTCATCAGAGAAATCAGGAGCTATAGGAATGTCTCACTCTGTAGCAAGGGTTAGCATGATCAATTCAGCAAATGCAAGTTGAATAAGTGTTCAAAGCACGGCCACAAGTTGCTGATATAAACAAGGTGAGAAAAGTTTCAGTAGGTTTGCACGCAAAGAATAATGTGACCTGATGCAAGCAAGGAGAAATCTCACAACAAGTACTAGGAGAGACGCTAGCTGACTACTCGAAGCCAATGTTAGGGCACAAATTGTTCACACGACGTGGAGCACACGTAAAGACAAACGAAGTGCAATGCAAACAGCCCCTAGCTGGAGTATGCAACAGCTAGTCTCAAAAGATGAAAGGATTTTTTTATGAAATGCTTACCTGAAATCTCGTGTCTAGCCTTCGTAAGGTCTAGATAGGGTACTGGCCACAACAAAATTTTGGGTGTTTTTGCTGACTCTCTCTCTCTCTCTCTCTCTAAACTAGGAAACTCAGAGCACGAATCAAGCTGGGTCCTTTCCTTCCTACTTTGTGGCGTGGCAGGATTGGAAATAAACGCTTGCCTCCTTTGGTGGCGACACAAAAAGGAAAATACAGCAAGCGTAATAAGGAATTGATGCTTTCCTTTCTTAGAAGATTAGGTGCGGCTCTTTCTTTGTTTATTTCTTTCTTTCTTCTTCTTTTTTTAATGCACCTGGCCTTTTTCTTTTGTCACGCTGGTGTCCTTTGGATACAAACTGAAAGATGGGAAAGCGATTTGTTCTACTTTTAAAAGGATTGGCTGCCTGTTCGAACAGAAGGATCTGAGTGTCGATAGAAAGGGCACAAAAGGTGGTGTCTGTCTCGGAATTGCAAGGTGTTGGGAGGCCACAAGGAGGGTATGCGGTGCCAACAAGCTAATACACGGCGGCTGCAGGATCAGCAACTTGAAACGACAAAGCAACACAAACTCAACAATGCAAAATTACTGAAAGAAAATGCAAGGCTAAAAAGGTATAGGACAGCAGGAACTAACCTAGATATATTTTTGTTTGGCTTTTATGTGGACAATAGGAATGAGAACGAACTGTAAAACAAGGGAAGATCTCACCGAGCAACCTGAAATCTGATACCACTTGATAGGACTAGAGTGCCCGATCTTTCGGTGAGAGGATAAATATCGATTTGAAGGAGATGACTCTCGCGATCCGACTACGAACGAACAGATCGTGGGCGCCTTAGCAATCGCAGAACCAACTCCAAATGGTTATTGACCGTGCTGGAACAACGAAATCAACCTGAACACGAGGTTCAATTCCTGCAAGCAATCGAAGAACAAGCAAGAACAAGATGTAGGCAAACTGAAATCACTCAAATGTGGGGTTCGCAATTGCTGTCTAGCAAGTGGTCGTTGGACACAACTGAAGATCAGTGTTTGCACAATGGCTAAACTTAAACAAAAGAAAACCTGACTCACAAGGAGTGCTCGGCCTGAACTAAATAGGAGAGGGGGAGGGGGAATTCAGCCAGCAAGTAGGGCAGGGCGAAATCCCCTCCTAACCTTTCCTAAACTACCTAAACATGACTTTATTACATGGGCCCTGCCCCAAAGATAGGTGGCGCAGCACCTTTTATTTGTCTCTCATTCGTTGCCATCTTCTTGACCTTCATTCCTTAGAAGCATCACATAATTGAGTTCACGTGCACGAGCTCGAGTGATGGGTCCTTGAATTGCTTCTGGAGTTGTAGCAGTAGGAGGAGATGTGGTTGGAACCGAAGAGGTGATGTCCTCATCATTTTGTGCGGCAATTTTTTCTGGACTATGGGAAAAAATCGATATACTAACTAGGGATACAAGAAATTCCTACCGGTCAACCGAAAGCTCTGATACCAACTGATGAGGTGATGGGGACTCGATCTTCCGATAGGATGATAACTTCGATTTTGGTGGAGATGACCCTTGCGATCCGACTACAACCGTACGATGTCGCTTGCGCCTTAGCAATCGCTGAACCACACTCCAAGTTGTTATGAACCGTGCCAAGAACGCGGTTGACCTGACCATGAAGGTCTATTCCTGCATGCAACCGAAGAATACGCAAGAACAAGATAACAAGCAATCTGAAATTGCAAATATTTCTGTTGAATTCAAAAGGTGGGATTCCGAAGGCTGTCTTGACAGATGGTCATCCGACAAAACTGAAGAACAGAAGTTTACATAATGGCTACACCTAAACTCAACGAAATTCAAGTCCTATCTGAGGAGATGGCGGCTCTTATATAGAGAGAACGACCAGGGGTGACGGCCAAGGTTTACGCCTGATACGGGGAGGGGTCCCGAACTTCTCAGTGAGGAACCGTGGATAGTTGATGCGAAGTAGACGATGTCGCTAGTTGAACACTCACGCCAATGCACGAACACTCAACTTTTTGGAATACGCCCAAAACACAACGGATAATTGTTCGTCGCGAGACCACAAATGACGAACGCCAAGTGCCCAATTCCCAATGGAACGACGGCTTGACCTTGAATTGCAGAACAAACAATGGATCGCCTAGTTCTCTCTCAAAGTCCTCGCATGAACTCTGGTGTTTAAAGAACAAGCAATAGCTATGTTTCAATCTTATGCAAAAAAATTGGTCTCCCTCTAAAGACTGCCAATGCAAGGCTTATATAGCCCCTTGAGACATTCATATGGTCCTCAAACCAAGTACAACTCAACCCTATATGGTTTTGGATGCGAACTCTCACAAATATGAAACTATATTTTTCACCTGTCATATTGTTTCAGTCATAACTTTTTATCCGTGATGAATTTGAAGCTGGGACCAGATCCATTGCGAATCCCTTGAAATTATCTTTCCAACGAGTACAAGAACACCTGAATCGGACTCCGTTTGTGAAAGTTATGGCCTTTTTAGTAACTACCTATCAGGCTGTCCCAAATCGAATCCGAATTGAATCCGAGTTTGAATTGGGTTGAGCACGTGGGAAGTCCGAATTTGGCTTGAAAATCTTATCCAAAACTTGTAGTTTAAGTCCTTGGGCTCCTCCCTTTTGCTCTCCCAAGTCTTCACACGAGTCAAACCTAAGAATACATAAAATACTCGCATGAGGTAGTATTCCAAGTTCATCATCAATTAAAGGAAACTCCTTAAGAAACAAAAGCACCTGTTTGTTTAAATGCTTGGCTCTTGCCCTCGTCATTGGGCTCTCTGGTTCTTGGTTATTCGCATGCATGCTTGGAGTGGAAGATATATATGTAATGGGGATGCCCTCATCAGTATGTGCATGACCACCAATAGGAGAAGATGTATAAGTGTTAGGAATGCCCTCATCATCCTCTCCCTCTTGAAAAGGCGTCGTCCTCGACGCTGGATCGTCACCACCAAAGAAAGGTGATAAATCAGTGACATTAAACGTAGAGCTCACGCCAAGTCATCGCCGGAAAGCTCTATCTTGTAGGCATTGTCATTGATCTTCGCAAGCACCTTGAAAGGCCCATCACCGCGCGGTAGTAACTTAGACTTGCGACGTTCTGGAAAACGATCCTTGCGGTAGTGTACCCAACCAAATCACCTGGTTGAAAAACCATCTTCTTCCTTTTCTTGTTCGCCTTCTCAGCATAGAACTTGACCTTGCGCTCTATCACTTCTTTTGTTTTGAGATGCAGTTTCTTCACATATTCAGCTCGCTTGGACGCCTCCATATGAGTATGGTGTTGACTAGGAAGCGGCAACAAATCAAGCGGCATAAAGGGCTTGAAACCATAAAATACCTCAAATGGACACATCTACGTAGTCGAATGCACGGCCCGATTATAAGCGAATTCCACGCGCGGCAAACAATCCTCCCACTCGCGCAGATTCTTCTTGATCATGGTCCGGAGTAGCATCGAAAGTGTATGGTTCACCACCTCTGTTTGACCATCAGTTTGGGGATGACAAGTTGTGCTGAATAACAACTTCGTCCCCAGTTTACCCCAAAGCGTCTTCCAGAAGTAGCTCATGAACTTTACGTCGCGATCCGACACAATAGTACGTTGCACGCCATGTAGCCTCACAATCTCCCTGAAAAACAAGTCAGCAATATGCGACGCATTATCACTCTTGTGGCACGGAATAAAGTGTGCCATCTTCGAAAAATGATCCACAACGACAAAAACTGAATCACTCCCCCTCTTAGTTCTAGACAGTCCTAAAACAAAATCAATACTAATATCCTCCCATGGGGCATTGGGAACAGGTAAAGGGGTATACAAACCATGTGGATGCAACATCGATTTCGCTTTGTGGCAAGTAATGCATCGCTGCACATACCTCTCCACATCTCGCATCATCTTAGGCCAATAAAAGTGATCGCTCAGCATAGACAATGTCTTCTCACGTCCAAAATGTCCCATCAATCCACCTGCATGTGATTCCTACAGTAATAGCAAACACACGGAGGATTTTGGAACGCATAATTTGTTAGTGCAAAACAAAAACCCATCATGGATGTGAAATTTATCCCAGTCTTTTCCCTCTTTGCAACGTGCATAAGGGACAGAAAAATCATGGTCATGAGCATATAAATCACGCACACTCGCTAAACCAAGAACGTGCACTCCTAATTGAGTTAAAAGCACACTTTTCCTAGAAAGAGCATCAGCTACTACATTTTCCTTTCCCTTTTTATATTTCACAATGTAAGGAAACGACTCAATGAATTCGACCCATTTGGCATGTCTACGGTTCAGGTTTGCTTGGCCCTTTAAATAATTCAAAGCCTCATGATCAGAATGAATAATAAACTCTTCAGGCCATAAATAGTGTTGCCAAGTTTCTAACGCACGCACTAACGCATAAAATCTCTTTGTCATAGACCGGATAATTCAATTGAGCACCATTCAGTTTCTCACAAAAATAAGCTACCGGTCTACCCTCTTGCATTAAAACACCGCCAATACCCAATCCACTAGCATCACACTCGATTTCAAAATTTTTAGTGAAATCAGGTAAACCAAGCAATGGTGCTTCAGTCAAGCGTCTCTTAAGTTCAGCAAAAGCATTTTCTTGCGCTATCCCCCACACAAATTCAACACCCTTTTTAGTAAGTTCTTTCAAAGGGGCAGCGACGGTGCTAAAATCCTTCACGAAACATCGAAAAAACCAGTGAGACCATGAAAGCTCCTAATCTGACTTACGTTCACAGGAGTTGGCCAATTTTTAATCGCTTCAATTTTAGACTCATCTACTTCAACTCCCTGTGCAGAAACAATATTGCCCAAAAAGATGACACGATCTTTGCAAAAAGTGCACTTCTCTAAGTTACCAAATAACCTATTCTCACACAAAACGTGTAGAACTTGTCTAAGATGGTCTATGTGTTCAGATTCAGTGCAACTATAAATCAGAATATCATTAAAGTACACAACCACAAATTTACCAATAAAATGCCTTAAAACATGATTCATTAAGTGCATGAATGTACTAGGTGCATTAGTTACTAGGTCCACTCATCCCCTTCATGCATTCTAATTTGATGGTAACCACTGCGCAAATCTATCTTAGAGAAAATAACAGTACCACTCAATTCGTCTAGCATATCATCTAAACAAGGTATAGAATGACGATATTGAATTGTGATATTATTAATCGCTCGACAATCTATGCACATACGCCATGAACCATCTTTCTTAGGAACTAAAATAACAGGAACAGAACAAGGGCTTAAGCTTTCACGGACATACCCTTTGGAGAGAAGCTCTTGTACTTGTTTTTGAATTTCCTTTGTTTCCTCGAGATTGGTACGGTACGGTGGTCAGTTCGGCAGCGACGCTCCTGGAATCAAGTCGATCTTATGTTCTATCCCGCGTATTGGTGGTAGCCCCGCTGTACCTCCTCTGGAAAGATGTCGCTGAAATCCTGCAAAACAGAAACAACACCACTAGGAAGAGAAGTTATGTCGTTAGTCAAAAGTAATGCGTCTTTGTACAACAGCACGACGTGCACCAAATTAGGATCCTCGCTGAATTCTCTCATCTCTGATTTGGTGGCTAACATCACTAAATTCTTCTCAACCTCACGTTTCTTGTTACTACTCAGATGGTTCTCTCGCTCTTGTTACTCTCAACGTGCATATCAATTTTCTGCATGGAGGAATTGACAATCTGTTGCGGTGTAAGCGGCTTCAAGATGACACTATATTGTTCCATCGAAATGTGTAACGATTTGTACGCCCATCGTGAATAGTGGAATGGTCATATTGCCATGGCTGTCCAAAGAGCAAGTGACACACCGTCATAGGCATAACATCGCAGTCCATAGCATTGGTATACTTCCCAATAGAAAACGTCACACACACCATATAGTTCACCTTCACTTCCTCTTTGTCGCTCAACCATTGCACATGATAAGGACGCGGATGTGGCAAATACTTCAAACCCAACTTATGACACATATCCTTGCTAGCCAGATTGTAACAACTCCCGCCATCAATGATCACCTTGCACACCTTACCCTTATCAAGCTTTGCCCATGTTTGAAACAAATTGCACCGCTGTTCGAGTGATGGCAATGGCATCACACTAAGCACCTTGGGCGTGCAAACAATGGAATACTGCTCAGTGTTAGGAAACTCAGGATCGCACTCACATTGTTCTCTGTACTCTCCAGCTTCTTACTTGCGAAATTGCGCATCGCCGAATTGCTTGCAGCCGAAGTGCTCTTGTTTGGTTGGCTGTTGTTGTATGGCTGTCCTGGACTGGCCGAAGAAGGTGACCGAGCAGCGAACCATGTGTCTTCAATCACTGTCTCTCGGCTTCACATGCTTGGTGCAGCAACTCAATCATATCATTATAGGGATGGTGATTGACAATGCGTTTGACAGCATGATTCATGCCAACTAGAAATCTCGCCATGGTCAGTTCTTCATTCTCGCGGACATCTGCATGTATCATGATAGTCTCCATTTCTTTATGATATTCATCAATTGATTTCATACCTTGTCGCAGCCCTGTCAACTTCTCAAATAGTGAGCGCTTGTAGTGGCGAGGTACAAAGCGTGCCCGCAAATGCTGATTCATCTGCTCCCAGGTGATAATCGGCAACTCATGGCGCTCCATGCGCTTACGGATGAACTGCTCCCACCAATGTGTGGCATAATCATCCAAGCCATTGGACGCAAGCAACAACTTCTTCTCATTGGAATAGTTGTTCATCCAAAATAACTCATCAACTTTCAGCTCCCAAGTGAGTTATTGTTCCACATCTGTACCACCTGAAAATATAGGAAGATTAAATTTGGACTTAGCGACAAGATCCTCGCCGTCGTCGTGGCGAGGACGCTGCACGTTGTTGCGGTGATGGCACTGTCGGTCATCGTAGTCGTCGACGGGGAAATCGTCATCCTGGCGCTCGACCGCGTCAACCCAGCTACGAGGTGCATGATGCACACCTCCTCCGTGGGCACCCTGTGGTGCACCTCCACCCTGGCCACCGTTGCCTCGGTCTCATTTTGCAGAACGACCGGAGGGTCGTGCACACTTGTATCAACAGCTGGTGCACCCCCACGTAGATTGTGGTGTGCGAACATGGCACGCAGCTCCAGAAAGTTATTGTTGATGGTCATACGCAATTGTGTGACCTACTTCCCCGAGAGAGTTCAGTCCAGTCTGAACTTCCCCGAGCTCATCGCGCATGCCATTATCACCATCATGAAGTTGTTTTTGTATCATCTCGCGCAATCGAGTGTACTCAATCCACGTAACCGGCGCCTCCGGATTAGGTGGATCCTCCTCGTGACCTGACATGGGAACGACTCACAAACAAGAAACGAGGTTATATCTGGGTTAGTAAAACAAAAGCTCTCTCTATGCTTGCAACACACTATCCAGAAAACAAGACATGCTTACCGTTCCAAAGTGAATCAAGGACGGCAAATCGACAATTGTGATAGTGAACGACCTCAACCCAGTAATGTATGAGCGTAACCAAGAGCAAGGGAGTACACAAACGGGTGTAGGTGGAGCTTGGACAGTTATGTGGATATCCTATGCAATCGGATATTCAAGGTATTGTAAAGCTAAGTAATGATCCAATGCTAGAGTATTTTGCCTATGTGCTGATCAATTGGTTTAAGCGAAGTGTATGAACGCACACGCAATGATAAATGGGACTTAATGCAAACAAAGGAATGAGCTAGGGAGAATCAATCAGAAACAGAGATGAAACTAGCTCGTTTTCCATCAAGTACTAAGAGAGATGCTAGCCAATTGCAACTGAATATACGAGGGCACAAAATTGCTCAAAAAAAGGAGTTTGGAAGCTCTATCTTCTCGTTTCCTTTCCAACGGATCAAGAAACGCCTCAATCGGATGTCGTATGCAAAAGTTACGTGTTTCTCTCTCATCTTTTTTTATGCCGCGGCTCTTCCTAACTGCGGCTACAAGCCTCACAAATCAGCAAGGTGTAATCAATTTTAATGAGCAGCCCTAATTGCAATGTCAACAGCTAGTCTCAAGATTAAAGGATATAAGTGAAGCACAAAGACACCAAATGTGGTTCGGCCTGCTATGATGTAGTGACCGAAACAGAAGTTGGAACAATTGGACTCGGATTGTGTTTGAGCTAGAGGTCGATTTGGACTCTAGTCCCACCAAGGAGTTCGGATAAAGAAACACAAACCGACTCGGATTGTGCTCTCAAGATGGCGCACGGTACAAGATGGAAGCTTTTTTTGGTTGCTAATTGAGGAAATCAACCAGCAATTTTGTAGGGTTTATGTGAACACAACGATTAACAAACGCAAAAGGAAATGCACGGATCAGCACTAAAACAAAACTCTAATGGATGAAGACTTCACAAAACGCACAAGAAATAAACAGATTAAACTACGGTTTTGGTATTGCAATTTTCGGTTTAATGGACGAAAAGGCAGAAAATGAATCAAACTACAGGTAAAGAAGTTCTCACCGAGTAAACCTAGAATCTGATACCACATGATACGGGGAGGGGTCCCGATCTTCTCAGTGAGGACCGTGGATAGTTGATGCGAAGTAGACGGTGTCGCTAGTTGAACACTCGCGCCAATGCACGAACCCTCAACTCTTCGGAATACGCTCCTCCCTTTTGCTCTCCCAAGTCTTCACATCAGTCATACCTAAGAGTACATAAAATACTAGCATGAGGTAGTATTCCAAGTTCATCATCAATTAAAGGAAACTCCTTAAGGAACAAAAGCACCTGTTTGTTTAAACACTTGGCTCTTGCCCTCGTCATTAGGCCCTCTGGTTCTTAGTTATTCTCATGCATGCTTGGAGTGGAAGATGTATATGTGATGGGGATGTCCTCATCAGTATGTGCATGACCACCAATAGGAGAAGATGTATAAGTGTTAGGGATGCCCTCATCAGAATCCGTCTAGGTCGGTGTGAAGGTTTCCTCCACGACAGGTTCTAATTGGAAGTAGAAACTCTATTCATACAAAATCAAGGCACGAAACAAAGCTAAGTGTCAAACACCCAAAATGGAGTTTAGATGCGATGTAGCTCATTTTGGCATGCATTTCGAATCCGTCCAACTTGGTGTGAAACTTAACTCCAGGTACCATTGGATAGTACAAACTCTGTGAGCACCACGAATGGAGTTTATATGTGCCCTATCTTATTTTGGTATGTATTTCAAATCCGTTTGAGCCAGTCTGAAACTTTCCACCACGATGGATTCCAGCTGAAACTACAAACTCCATTTGTACGAAATAGAGGCACGAAATGAAACTGAGTACCAAATACCCTGAATGGAGTCACATGCAGCCTAGCTCACTTTGGCATGCATTTTCAATCCGTCTGAGTCAGTATGAAACTTTGCTCTAAGATTGGTTTCAATTGAAACTACAAACTCTATTCAGACAAAATCGAGGTATGAAAACAAACTAAGTGCCGAACACCGCGAATAGAGTTCATACGCATCCTAGCTCAGTTCACTATGTATTTCCTCCACGACAGGTTCTAATTGGAAGTAGAAACTCCAATCATACAAAATCAAGGCACGAAACAAAACTAAGTGTCAAACACCCAGAATGGAGTTTAGATGCGATGTAGCTCATTTTGGCATGCATTTAGAATCCGTCCAACTTGGTGTGAAACCTAACTCCGGGTACCATTAGATAGTACAAAACTCTGTGAGCACAAAATCAATGAACGAAATGAAACTGACTGCTAATACCTCAGATGGAGCTCATATACGCCATAGCTCATTTTGGCATGCATTTCAAATCCGTCCGAGTCAATGTGACACTTTCGTCGACGATGGGTTCCATCTGAAACTACAAACTCTATACGTACGAAATCAAGGCATGAAAAGAAACTGAGTGCCAAACACCCCAATGGAGTTCATATGCACCCTAGCTCATTTTGGCATGCATTTCGAATCCGTTTGAGTCAGTGTGAAACTTTGTCCATGACAGGGTCCATTGGGCAATACAAACTCCATGCACAGTAAATCGAGCAACGTAATGAAACACGTGCCAACATCCCGAAGGAATTCATATGTGCCCTAGCTCATTTTAGCTTGCATCTTGATGGAGTTCCAGCGAAGGAAATGTTCCCGATCTTTCGATGAGAGTGGGGATAATTCGATTTGGTAGGGGATCGACGTTGGGCTACCCGATTACAACAGCCAACAGGACAACCTTGAACCTGCTAGCAATCGAAGAACAAAGCAAGAACAAGATGAACAACCATAAACTCACGGATTCTAGCCAAAGGGTGAATCTAAATCACAAAAGTGGGGTTCTGAAACAAGTAAATCAGGTGGTCTAGCCAACACACGTGTTGATGAGGACATGACCCCTATGGATACAAACATATTTGCTATGCTTGTTGTTCCAATTTGATGCGGAGCAACTAAGGATTAGTTGATGCGTAGGGATAGCCCGATCTTTCCCGGTACGATCAGCGAGGTTCCTTCTCCTTTGATAGAGTCTTCTCCTTGTCTTGATGCAGCAAACAATATTGATAAGGGCAATTTGCACTAGTATGCAAGGCGCACACTAGAAGCAATCCGCCGAACTCCCCAAACCGTGAATTCAGCAAGAAGACACGAATTAGAAGAGATGAACCTTGTAGATTCGATGGGCAATCTCAAGAATCTCCTATTCTTGCCTTGCACCAACTTCGCAAACTCCAAACGAAAAAACCTTGCAATCATGCAATTTGGCCGCCACCAATCATCATGGCGATTTTCTCCTTTATTTCACGAGTCTAAAAACTTATCATATCGTAGCCTCTATTACAATGGGGCTAAGGCCCTGGCCTTATTGTTGCACAATGCACGGTCTTGATTACAACTCACGCACTACTTGGCCTAAGGCCGAAACAAACTCCAATACGATCTAAAAAGGACATACCTAAACTGCTATCTCTGGTTTCTCTCTTAATTTGCGACTTGACCATGAGGATTCCGTGGCTGGCACCTTATCCATTGCGTGGGGCTTCAAAATAGCTTTCCAACGAGTCCAAGAACACCCAAATCGGACTCCGTTTGTGAAAGTTATGGATGTTTTTGTATCGGTCTTGCCAGCTGTCCCAATCCGAGTCTGAATCGGTTTCAAATCTTTATATGTTTTGTTTTCTTGTTCAAGGGGCTTCGAAATCCATTTGGAACCTGAAAAGGAATCCTTCTCAACCTTTAGAAGCTATGGTGTGGTCGGATTTTATCCTTACTTGCATTGCAATACTCGGACTCCTTATGTTTGGCAAGTCTCGCGCGTCTCTCCGGACAGCTCGTGCAACTTCCAATGAAATTACCATAACTTTGTGTAGGAAGCTCCAAATCAAGCGCCGTTTGATTTGTTGGAAAGTAGACTTCATTAGCTTTCTAAATATATATTTTGTGTGTCTTAGAAACCTCAGAATTGACATTGAGAACTTTATGAACTTTGTGGACAGAACAGCAATCATGAGAACTTAATTGATCTTGTGTCTTCCTCTTGGCCACATCATCCCCTCCCCCGTCAAGCGAAACCGTCCTCGGTTTCATGGTAATCTTCACAAGCTCCTTGCCCTTGATGGCAATGTCAGAAATAATCTCCTCATATCTCTTGGGCAGCAAAGATTGAAATACACCTTTATGCATAAAAGTGAAGCGATTGGCTCTCCCTTGGTGTGTATCATCGCGATCAAACTGCAACGGACGCCCCTACATGATGTGACACATGTGCATAGTCACGACGTCACACTCCACCTTGTCTTCATATCCATCAATTGAAAACGGCATGTGAACTTTATGAGTAACTTTCAGCTTACCAACATTGTGAAACCATTGCATATAGTATGGCTTAGGATGACGCCATGTGGTTAATGAGAGTGCATCAACTACGTCCTTGCTGATCACATTGTTGTAGCTTCCACTATCGATTATAAGCTTGCACCGTTTGCCTTTGATCATGCATTGGGTTTGAAAAACACCACGTCACTGCCCCTTCTCAACAATTAGCTTATTGTCACCATCCACCTTATGAGTCATCAAAGTTGGACCAACCTCAGGATCACAATGCATAACGTCTTGCGGAAAATCATTGAATTTCTCATCGTCATGTTCAGATTCCTCGCTTTCGCCCTCCGTGGCATATCCCTCATGTGTGAGTAACACCTTCCTTGCATTTGGGCAATCCCCTCATCACGTGACCCCTGCCCTTACACTTGAAGCACTCAATTTGACTTGTTCTAGCGGTGGAGAACGTGCTAGAATCAGATTTGGTTGCATCTTTACCTCTGTTGCTTGCCTCCTTTGAAAGAGCCCCATTTGAATGACTTGATGTCGCCACCTTGGAGTGTGAACCAACATCATCGCCTTGCTGTGATGGACGCCTCCATGGGTTTGTTTGAGTGTTGGCATGTCCTCCCTTGGCTTGTTTGCGCTTCAATTGTTGTTCAGCACGTTCAGTTTAATGCACTAAGTCTTGGATGTTGTAGTAATGGACCATCTCCACCCTATCTTGCACATCCTCATTCAACCCATTAAAGAAACGTGCCATAGTAGCCTCATCATGCTCCTCTATTCCTGTACGGATTATCAACATCTCCATCTCTTTATAATACTCATCAACACTAGAATTACCTTGGTGTAGTTGTTGTAGCCGGTTGTACAAGGTCCTAGTGTAGTGTGCTAGGACAAAACGCTGCCTCAAAATATTCTTCAATTGTACCCAAGTATTCGGACGAGCTCCTACGCGACATAATTGATTCCACCAAACAAGAGCATATCCGGTGAACTCAATTGTCGCCAAACGAATCTTCTTATCCTCAGTATAGTGATGGCTGTCAAAATTTTGTTCGACACGCATCTCCCACTCCAAGTACTCTTCTGGTTCAGCTTTACCATTAAATGATGGGATAGAAATTTTTATCCGCCCAATTTCATCATCCACGGCAACACGCTGTGCAAATCCAACACCATCACGCATACCTCCACCACGGGCAGCACCTCAGCCACGCATGTCCCTACCACGGTCAGCACCACGGTAGTCCTAAGCATGGCGTGGTTGTGGAGCAAAGTCTGCTGCAGCATCAAAAACCTCCTCGTGTTCATCGTCTTCGTACAAGTGCACGCCGTTCGGGATATTGAGGTTCCCGTTCAGCATGCTAAAATTGTGGTGGCTGGACGCGTATCACCTCCATCAACGCGTCAATTCGTGTCCCCAAATCATCAACCTTGCCTTCAAGCTTCCGATGACAACTCAAGAAGTAGTCACGTGTCGCTTCAAATCCAATTCGTACCTCGGGCGGCAAAGACGCCACATATTGGGGCACCTCCCCAATTAGCTCGGCATGATTATGTCGTGCCTCGCCATTTTCAGTCTTCATAGAACCCGCCATTAAGAAAAATTCAACAACCTCGTACCGTGATTAACCACGCTCTGATACCACAATGATGCGGACCAACTAAGGATTAGTTGATGCATAGGGATGGCACGATCTTTCCCGGTACGATCAGTGAGGTTCCTTCTCCTTGGATAGAGTCTTCTCCTTGTCTTGATGCAGCAAACAATATTGATAAGGGCAATTTGCACTGGTATGCAAGGCGCACACTAGAAGCAATCCGCCGAACTCCCCAAACTGTGAATTCAGCAAGAAGACACGAATTAGAAGAGATGAACCTTGAAGATTCGATGGGCAATCTCAAGAATCTCCTATTCTTGCCTTGCACCAACTTTGCAAACTCCAAACAAGAAAACCTTGCAATCACGCAATTTGGCCGCCACCAACCATCATGGCGATTTTCTCCTTTATTTCACGAGTCTAAAAACTTATCATATCATAGCCTCTGTTACAATGGGGCTAAGGCCCTGGCCTTATATTGGTGCACAATGCACGGTCTTGATTACAACTCACGCACTACTTGGCCTAAGGCCGAAACAAACTCTAATACGAACTAAAAAGGAAATACCTAAACTGCCACCTCTGGTTTCTCTCTCAATTTGCGACTTGACCATGATTATTCTGTGGCTGGCACCTTATCCATTGTGTGGGTCTTCAAATAGCTTTCCAACGAGTCCAAGAACGCCCAAATCGGACTCCGTTTGTGAAAGTTATGGATGTTTTAGTATCGGTCTTGCCAGCTGTCCCAATCCAAGTCCGAATCGGTTACAAATCTTTATATGTTTTGTTTTCTTGTTCAAGGGGCTTCCAAATCCGTTTGGAACCTGAAAAGGAATCCTTCTCAACCTTTAGAAAGCTATGGTGTGGTCGGATTTTATCCTTACTTGCATTGCAATACTCGGACTCCTTATGTTTGGCAAGTCTCGCGCGTTTCTCCGGACAGCTCGTGCAACTTCCAATGAAATTGCCATAACTTTGTGTAAGAAGCTCCAAATTAAGTGCCGTTTGATTTGTTGGAAAGTAGACTTCATTAGCTTTCCAAATATGTATTTTGTGTGTCTTAGAAACCTCAGAATTGATGTTGAGAACTTCATGAACTTTGTGGACAGAACTGCAATCACGAGAACTGGATTGATCTTGTGTCTTCCTCTTGGCCACATCACAATTACAAGAGCTCCTACGCATCACTTAAATTATAAGGTGAGATCGTTTCAAAGAGGTTTTACTTTGTTTGATAAAGAACTTATGATATTACATAATGAGAGTTTGTTACGTTTGTTGTTATGTACCGAGATTTATGATGAAGATCATGCAATACGTGAGGCTACACATATGCTAAAACCGAGGATGGTTTTCTATCAAGAAGGGGAGGATGATGTGACCATGCCACCAACACATATGACCCTAGCGTCCAATATTAAGATTGAACTAAAGGTGAATTCGTTTCTTCAGTTTCAACATATTTTAAATAAGAATATGATGCTACCTAATGATGAAAATATATATTTTTGTAGCACCACATCATGTTTGCACCAATTCAAGCAAGAGTTCAACTTGCACACGTTTTGAAATCCAATTCGGCCACCAGATCAGTTCGGATTCAGCACGACAGCCCAACTTCAAATGTGCATAACTTTCACATACGGAGTCCGTTTGAGGTGCACGAGTACTCGATGGAAAGCTTTTCTCGTTCTCTTTCAAATGGATCTGGCTTCATCTCAAAATTCCTCTTGTGCTTACCGTAATATCTCAAAAAAGGTGCTGCATCACCTATTTGGGTCAAATTGGGCCTTGTAATGTTTGGGTCGAAAGGGGAGGTGCTCCCCCACCTAGGCCTATACTGTTCAGGGGTTACTATTCACATGAACAGTATCATAAATAGTACCACCCCCTTTTCCTTAGTTTTCTGCGGCTTCCCCACCCCTATTTAAGGAGGCTGCACCCTTCTAGTTTTCTTGGATTTCGATTGATTAGTTTTTCCATGGTGAAAACTTTTGTTCTTCGCTTGTGTCGGCTAGACCAACCGTAAAGAACCTTCTGCGGAATCCCACCTTTTGAGCTTAATATAAATATTTGCAATTTCAAATTGCTTGTTATCTTGTTCTTGCGTGTTCTTCGGTTGCATGCAGGAATAGACCTTCGTGGTCAAGTCAACCACGTTCTTGGCACGTTTGATAATGACTTGGAGTGTGGTTCAGCGATTGCTAAGGCGCAAGCGATGTCGTACGGTTGTAGTGGGTCGCAAGAGTCACCTCCGCCAAAATTGAAGTTATCATCCTATCGGATGATCGGGACCCCATCGCCTCATCAGTTGGTATCAGAGCTTCAGTTGACCG
This sequence comes from Dendrocalamus sinicus, assembly GCA_036346575.1. Lineage (NCBI taxonomy): Eukaryota > Viridiplantae > Streptophyta > Magnoliopsida > Poales > Poaceae > Dendrocalamus > Dendrocalamus sinicus. The sequence goes on from CM070664.1 coordinate 20,604,625, forward strand.
GTAGGAATTCTTTGTATCCCTAGTTAGTAGATTGATTTTTATTCCCCATAGTCCAAAAAATTTCCCCACAAAAATGGTTAATTTCCGCTGTCCAAACCTCGTTGTGCCTTTCAATCTATTAGTTTTGGTTTGTTAAATTGAATTTGTGTCCGTTTTAGCTTTGTCTAGTTGCTTGTCATATCCTTGATTCCATAAAAATCCAAATAAGAAAAAATTTCCCCACTCCAAACCCTAATTCCAAATCGGCTGATTTTTCCTTTCTCTGCTGCCGCCACACAAAAGCTATAACTTTTGATTTCGTGATCCTTTTTTAGTACGAACACTTCCATTAGATTCATAACTTCATTATCTATCTTCCTGTAAAATTTCACTTCAATCCAGTATGGCAGTAAAAAGATATCTGTGGTGCAATTTGACCTAAAATTCCAGATTGAATCTACAACAGTCGGTACTTGTGAATTTTGTGCGAATGTTTCGGTCGGTTTCCTGAACTTGGCCCCAAAACAAAAGTTGTGGAAAAAGTCGTCAGGAATCGGAGAAAAGAAAATAATTGAAAAAGAGGCAACTAAAAAAAGTTACAGCCGAAATACCGACGTGCTATCCAGTGGACAGAAATCTTCAGTTTTCATGTTTAGGGTCAATCCTTGTGTTCTTCAATTCCAGATTGCATTCGATTGAATTATCTTGTATTTACCACTCCCATACATTGTCATACACTTATTTTAGCCTTCTTCCATCTTTGGTTGATCAACAACATAGGCTAAGTGCTAGATACGAACTATAATTCAATTCTGTGCAATTTCTGAAATTAATTGATTATTTTCCTTTGCTACAAAATACATAGCCTATCCAAGCTCCACTTTTCTACTAACTGAACAGGTCTCGATGTACCTTGCAATCGCTTTACTCATCACTTGAGTTAGATTTATCACGAACCAGCCACCGGTTGCACCACCTGTTTGCTTTGGTAAGAACTAGTAAGAATTTGCTAAGAGCTTGAGACATGCGTAACTTGATTTGAGCCTCCATATCCTAGTAGTTGATAGGAACATTTACATGTGATTTGTTTCCTTGTTTTCTACTAACAATGATAGGCTTGAGAAAATTGGTAGATTATGATGTCATCGCGGGCAGATTTGAACTCGAAGGGAAACAATTACCGGTATATATCTTGCCACTCACCGCTGAGAGTACGTCGTCGGACTACTTCTTGTGGGTTACTATGTTGGATAGCTACTTTGAAAGACAGGATCTTGATCCTATTGAGAAGATGAGCATGGCAAGGACGGCGCTGATTGGTGATATTCAACATTGGTGGTTAAATCTCGAGTTCCACTATATATACACATGGGAGGAGATGAAAAGGAAATTGCGACATCGTTTTGTACCTCCAGCACCCATGGTCACAAGCGAGGTGCAACCTGAGGTAACTGAAAATGTTGATATTGTTTTGGTTCCTACTCCATCTACAGATACCACCGAGATACTTGAAGAGGTGAAGGATGATCTGGTGCATCTTATGCCATTAGAGGAGAAGTTTGAGGTACGTACAATATCTGATGAGGATGATAATGACAAATGTACTGATTTGGTGCTACAACAAGACATAGAGTAACCTTGTGAGTATATACCCGCTGTAGTGCAATCTTTTTATATTCCTTGTGTTGACTTGAACGAACCATGTGCTGATCTAAATTCTCATAATTTTGCACATGTCGAATTAATTACACATAAGGAAGTATTTGATGGAATATCTCCTGCTGATGCATTGCGCTATATCATGCTTAATGAGGCCGTTAGTTTGGATTGTGCTATGGAGAAAGTTTCAGAACTTGCATGTTCGAAATTCTTGTTTAGTGCTTACACCCCTGGGTATAAGTTTAATTTGATTGGAGATTATGGTGTAGAAAATCAATTTCTTGTATATCGAATATGCATAACTTGCGATCACATGGATGAATTGAAACTTGCTGTTTGGGATAACAATTCTTGTATGCTGAATCATGTTCAATGTGAGAGGGAAATAAAATTTAGTATTCATCCAATTCCTATGTGTTCATCTCTTTTTGCATCATCTAGTATGGACAATCTGAATAAAGATGATAAATTATGGAAGAACATACAAATCTCCTCACACTTGCTGGATAAATTTGCTATTGCTCCATTGAGATATGACTATATGGATGAAATTTGCTTAATTCCAAAAGTTGTAGCTTTGCCCATATGTGCCACCACTGCAAGTTTACAACTTCAGATATTTCAATTGCATAAATGCTTCACTTACATTTGCAAATCTAGTTGCAATAATTGCTGTGTGAGAAATTTTAATTTGGTCATTCACATATATGACTACTATTGGGTTAATGATATGATGAGCTTCTATGGTTGCTGCTATTTTCTAATATTAATTGTGCAACAACGAAGAATTATTAAAACGGATGACATATACATATACCATGCATACACCTTGGCTTCTTTGTTACCATACTTTCAACTTATCAAAAGCTGAGGACGGCTTTATTTTCAAGAAGGGGAGGATGATGAGGACACGACCCCTATAGATACAACCATATTTGCTATGCTTGTTGTTCCAATTACAAGAGCTCCTACGCATCACTTAAATTATAAGGTGAGCTCATTTCAAAGAGGTTTTACTTTGTTTGATAAAGAACTTATGATATTACATAATGAGAGTTTGTTGCGTTTGTTATATGTACCGAGATTTATGATGAAGATCATGCAATACGTGAGGCTACACATATGCTAAAACCGAGGACGGTTTTCTATCAAGAAGGGGAGGATGATGTGACCACGCCACCAACACATATGACCCTAGCGCCCAATATCAAGATTGAACTAAATGTGAATTCGTTTCTTCAGTTTCAACATATTTTAAATAAGAATCTGATGCTACCTAATGATGAAAAAATATATTTTTATAGCACCACATCACTTTTGCACCAATTCAAACAAGAGTTCAACTTGGACACGTTTTGGAATCTAATTCGGCCTCCAGATCAGTTCGGATTCAGCCTGACGGCCCAACTTCAAATGTATATAACTTTCATATACAGAGTCCGTTTGAGGTGCACGAGTACTCGATGGAAAGCTTTTCTCGTCCTCTTTCCAATGAATCTAGCCTCATCTCCAAATTCCTCCTGTGCTTGCCGCAATCACTCAAAGAAAGTGTTGTGTCACCTGTTTGGGTCAAATTGGGCCTTGTAATGTTTGAGCCCAAAGGGAGTGCCCCCCTCCTAGGCCCATACTGTTCACGGGGTTACTGTTCACGTGAACAGTAATATGAATAGTACCACCCCTTTTTCCTTAGTTTTGTGCAGCTTTCTCACCCCTATTTAAGGAGGCTGCACCCTTCTAGTTTTCTTGGATTTCGTTTGATTAGTTTTTCCATGGTGAAAACTTTTGTTCTTCGCTTGTGTCGGCTAGACCAACCGTAAAGAACCTTCTACGGAATCCCACCTTTTGAGCTTAATATAAATATTTGCAATTTCAGATTGCTTGTTATCTTGTTCTTGCGTGTTCTTCGGTTGCATGCAGGAATAGACATTCGTGGACAGGTCAACCGCGTTCTTGGCACGGTTGATAATGACTTGGAGTGTGGTTCAGCGATTGCTAAGGCGCAAGCGACGTTGTACGGTTGTAGTCGGGTCGCAAGAGTCACCTCCGCCAAAATCGAAGTTATCATCCTATCGGAAGATCGGGACCCCATCGCCTCATCAGTTGGTATCATATGTGCCCTGGCTCATTTTAGGTTGCATCTTGATGGAGTTCCAGCGAAGGAAATGTTCCCGATCTTTCGATGAGAGTGGGGATAATTCGATTTGGTAGGGGATCGACGTTGGGTTACCCGATTACAACGGCCAACAAGCGCTGCGCCTTAGCGATAGTTACACCGACTCCTATGTGTTGCTGTTCTTGCGGTGCCAAGGACAACCTTGAACCTGCTAGCAATCGAAGAACAAAGCAAGAACAAGATGAACAACCATAAACTCACGGATTCTAGCCAAAGGGTGAATCTAAATCACAAAAGTGGGGTTCTGAAACAAGTAAATCAGGTGGTCTAGCCAACACACGTGTTCACAAGGAAGTTGCCAAAAGCTAAACTTGCATCTAAACAAAACCCACCCTCCCTGGCGGCTGCTGCTGGTTTATATAGGGGAAAAAGCAGCCGGGGGGTGGAAAAACCCTAACTTGGACGCTCCCTTAATGGCTCTTCTGATATAAGGCCCAGAACTCAGGTTGGAGGTCCGAACGTTCCTCTGCAGTTTCTCGGAAGCTCCAATGGAATCTGATGGTGATTTTGGGTCCATTTGAAAGTATACGTCGAGATCTTTCCAACAAGTACTCATGAGCCTCCAACACATTCCGGAGTCAAAAGTTATGGCCCAAACAAGATGGTGCTTCCAAGGGGTCCGAAGGTTCAGTCCGAACGTTTGGTCCGAACTTTCTCTTGTTCTCGCCAACATCCATTTGATTGTTATCTTGGTTGCTTCTCCTATCCGGTTCAACTCCCAAGTTCCTAAGCATAAAAAATCATCATAAGTCGTTAGTAGCACCCCATTCAGAGAACTTGTTTGATCAGCAAGGAACGACTTTATCTGATAATTAAGTTGGCGTGCTCGAGGTACAAATCCATAAACAATCTCAAATGGGCTCTTCTTAGTAGTAGAATGCTGTGAGCGGTTATAAGCAAACTCATGAGGCAAACATTCTTCCCACATTTTGATGTTCTTTTTCAAAATAGCCATAAGCATGGTAGACAAAGTTCTATTCACAACCTCTGTTTGTCCATCAGTTTGGGGATGACAAGTAGTGGAAAATAAAAGTTTAGTTCCCAACTTAGCCCACAAAGTTCTCCAAAAATGACTAAGGAATTTTGCATCACGATCAGAAACTATGGTATTTGGCACACCATGCAATCGAACAATCTCACGAAAGAACAAATCAGCAACATGGGTAGCATCATTGGTCTTATGACATGGTATGAAATGTGCCGTCTTAGAAAATCTATCCACCACAACAAAGACGCTATCCCTCCCCTTCTTTGTTCTAGGCAGTCCTAAAACAAAGTCCATAGAAATATCCTCCCAAAGTGCACTAGGAACAGGTAGAGGCATATAGAAACCATGAGGATTAAGTCGTGACTTAGCTTTTTGGCATGTCGTGCAGTGAGAAACGAACCGCTCCACATCTCTCCTCATCTTTGGCCAAAAGAAATGGCCAGCAAGGATGTCCTCCGTCTTCTTTACACCAAAGTGTCCCATCAGCCCGCCTCCATGAGCTTCCTGCAACAATACGCACGGAGCTAGCTGGAATGCATAGCTTGTTAACTCTAAACACAAACCCGTCAGCGAGAATGAATTTGTTCCATGTTTTCCCCTCCTTGCAATGCAGCAATACATCTTTGAAATCATCATCATGTGCATATCGTTCTTTAATTGTTTCCAAACCAAATATTTTGAAGTCAAGTTGGGAGAGCATGGTGTGACGCCTAGACAAAGCATCAGCAATGATATTTTCCTTCCCTTTTTTGTGTTTGATGACATAAGGGAAAGACTCGATAAATTCAACCCACTTGGCGTGATGAGGACATCTCTATTACACATTCATCATCCACTCCAAGTGTGCATGACAAAGCTAGTGATGAGGCTTCGAAAGGTCCTATGACAAGAGCAAGAGCTAAACTACTTCAACAACAGGTGCTTTTGTTCCTTAGAGAGTCTTCTATTACATTAGATGAGAATAGTATACTACCTAATGCAAATATGTTGTGCCTTGTCAGATTCAAAGCTACGGAAGATCAAGTGGATAAGGTCCAACCAGCCATGAGTCAAGAGGATGAGAGTCCATGCGAGCAAGGAACTAATAAGATATATGCGTCCAAGAAAGTCTCAACCAAGCAGCCATCGAATCAATGGAAGGCCATGTGATCACCATCTCATGGTGCACACAAGATGTGGCCTGCGTACCCAAAAGCTGACCGAATCCATGTCAATCTCGGTCTTGTAATAGGATAGGGGCTTAGCCCGAAATTAAAGGAAACAGACTTGCTAAATTTTAGGAATTGGAATAGAAAACCTTGACCGAATTAGAGATTGATTCGGCCAGGCTTTCCTTGCTTGAGTTCGAGGAAGCACTATAAAACCCCCTTGTATCCCTTTTGTTGGAGCATACCACGTTTGAGAAAAATCAATCTAGTAAAGTTTTCGAGTTTAGCATTGCTGCCGAAATTCCTTAGGGAATTAGGAGTGCCTTCTTCAATCAAGATTGTTCAGCCTTTCCGCTGGGAATTGGGTGCACGATAGATCTTCGCTTGGTGATCGGCGAAATCAACACGAGTGTGTTTTGGTGGATTAAAGAGTGTTCGTCCCTTGCACTGGCATTAGAGGATCATTACGATTTATCAAGACTCCCGTGAGTATCCATCCTACGTCGAGTAGATCGCGTGACCCCATATCATATGGTATCAGAGCGCGATTTACTCGGTAGGATCTTATCCCTTTAAATTTCAGTTTATTACTTTCTGTCCTATAGTCCATAAACCGAAAACATACAAAAAAATCCAAACCCTAGTTCGCATTTGCTATTTTTTCATGAGTTTTATTAAGTCTTGATCCATTAGAAATTTTGTTTACGTACTGATCTTTGTGATCTGTCGCGTAACATGATCTTGTGTTCCCATAAAACAAAAAAAAAGTAGATTCAATTTACTCTTGAAGTTGAGTCCGTGTCTACAACTCCTTCTAGATCAATCCGAGTACAACCCTAGAGTCCAAGTCGGTTTTGGCTAGCTGTCCACTTCCGAATCCGTTTGGAAGTTGCCATCCAAAACCAACCCTGGGGAGGTGCTATCCAAAAACCAAGAGAGGAGTTAGTGTACACGTTGGTTTCCCGAACACCATACATACGAGCTTCACTTAGGGCTGCTCCTGAATACTTAAAGCTGAACATTGGGATTGTGCATCACCCACTCGACCAATCAAAAAAAATTCAAAGTTTAGAGAGAGAGAGAGAGTATCTTTTAATTACCTTTATACCCCAACCTTCCTTCCCAAAAAAGTTTGTGACCCATATACCTCAATAGACTCAGAATACTGAGTTGAACATATTTGGGTGATTGGCAAGGTAGCAAAAAAAATAGGCGAGCAAAAAAAGAGCAAAAAAAGTGAGGATGCTGATTTGGGTGAGTGGTTCTAGTTCATATTTTCAATTTGAGTAACTAAAATTCTTGAGCCATCCTGTGCCCTCTATTCTTGTTATTGCAATTGGCTAGCGTCTCTCCTAGTACTTGATGCAAACGAGTTATTGTTTCTGATTGTTTCCATCTAGCTCATTCCTTTGTTGCATTGAGTCACACTGATCTTTGTGTGTGCGTTCATACACTTCACTTATATCTATTGGATCAGCACATAGGCAATATTTTCTAGCTTGGATTATTACTTAATTTTACAACATCGTGAAATTCAAATCGTGTAGGATAAATACTTCCTAACCAAGCACCACAAAATATCCTTTGCCGTGCAATTGTGAGTCACTTTTAAATCCGCTTGATCATCACTTGTTATTGTAGCCATCACCAAGTGTAAGTTTCTTTTGGCCTCAATTTACTTCGGAAAGGTAAGAACTTTGCTTGGGAGAGGAAAAGTGAAATTGAGAGACTCCACATATTACCCATATATTTGTGGCTGTGTGTTTTCTTTGTGCTACTAACCATGTCATGTGGAGACGGCAACATGGGAGAGGAGCATGGTCTGAATTCCCCGATGACTCGTTTTCAATTCCAAGCTTTGAGGAGAACTTTGCGCAATGAGTTCGCCGCTACTACTTCTGCCTTGGAGGAGCAACTCAAGGCAGAGATTAACAACTCCACACAAGACTTGCGCATTGAGATGAACCAACAAATGAACGTCCTACGTACCAACATCGTGAACGATGTGGTGCGCGCACTTCGACCGCAACCAGAGGAAGGCAGTGTTCATCGTGGAGGTGCCATTATGCACAAATGAGTACTGTTTTGATTTGCCAAAATGCAAGGAATCTTTATCATGCTGCCATGGTCTACTAATAATATCGAACATGCTTGCATAGGCACAACATCGCAGTCAATGGAATCATGATAAGAACCAGATGAGGACATCACTTCTTCGGATACATACAACACTCCTCCACTTGACATTCAAGGACCAATCACTAGAGCTCGCGCCCGACAATTGAATTTACAGGTGAGCTCGTTCCTAAGTACTTCCTTTTGTTCATTCGAGAATAGATTGCTACCTAATGATTTAATTATGATTAGGAACCATGGAGAGGACCTGGAAGTACTTGGAGAAGGGCTACAAGACGCACAAGTCCAGCAAGGGCGGTCGAATCATGTTGGAGGCCCAACTCAAACCGACTTCGAATCCAATTCGGAGTCCAGGACCAGACCGCACTAAAACGGACGCCCAGATCGCATCCGGACTCCGTTTTGGACGTTCCACATATGCATGGAAAGCTGAGAAGACCACCTTTCCAATGGCTTTGGTCCCATGTCAAAATTCCTTCCGAGTCAATGGGAATCGTCGAAACAAGTGGGCGTTCAGAATCTGTCAGGGTGCTGCGCCACCGTCTTTTGGGCCGATCGGCTTTGTATCGTGTTGGAGCCCATTAGGGGCGCGTCCAGGGGTTTTGCACGCCCCTAACTCCCTTATATCCAGCCGCCACCCCCACCATTAGGGTTTGGGTTTTGCTTAGATCAATTCTGTCTTTGAACAGTTTCGCCGTTCATCGGTTTGTGAGGCCCCAACTTTCGAGTGCTGAATCAATACATCTGCAATTCAGTTGTGTTCTTCCTTGTTCTTGCTTGTGTTCTTCGATTCGCAGGCAAGGATTAGCCTTCTTGGCGAGGTCAACCGGCTGCGCACGGTTGATAACCTGAGGACGTGGTGCTGCGATTGCGGGTTCGAACGTGTCGCTCGGAAGCCGGATCGATTTGTGTCGCGCCTCCACCAAATCGAACGTATCCAGAACCTGTTGGAAGATCGGGACCCCGTTTCCATCAAGTGGTAATCAGAGCTTCAGGTGTTCCTTCAGGTTCGAGAATACCCTACCTTTGTTGTTTTCGTTTCATCCTAGAGTCCAAGAAAAGCCCTACAAAAAATTTTGTAGTCGTAGGTTGTTTCCTGTCCCAGATCTTGTTTAGCCTTTTGCACAATTTAATTTCAGAGTCCGTAGTGTTGAGTTTGTGTCCTTAGTCGAGTTGTGTTGCTGGTTTAGATCGTGTTTTGTTTCCGGTTATCTTGCTTCCCACCTCTCATACAAACCCTAGCTGTCATCCATCGCGTATTCCACCCTCTGTTTTTGTTTTCCCACCTATATCCCACCCTCTGTTTGAGTCATCCTTCGCGTCTCATGATCACACAACACCATCCCCCACCTTTCCCCGAGCTTCCGCCAGCAATTTCCACCAATTTCCTCCCCACCCGATTTCGTTTCGGCCTCCACAGAAACCATAACTCGGAGTTCTATCTTCAAACGGCCATAACTTTTGCATACGGACTCGAAATCAGCGATTTTTTTGAAATTGGGTGAAATTAATTTGCATCCGAAACCGACTGACCTAGTCGGGTTTGCGATTTTATTTTCCCAAATTCGGCCTGGAAAGTGCAAGACTCGAGCTCGAAATTGATTCACCGAATTTCCAGCACATTCATTATTTTCGTAGGCCACACCTTACATCGATTGAATTGAAACTTTGTGTGGTTCCTATTTCGTGCTCGCTTTGTGAAAAATAACAGAAAAAAACAAAAAGAAAAATTTCGGCACCTAGTTTTGCTCATGAGCAAAGGCACCTGAGTTCTGTGCCTAAAAAAAAAAAAAAAGAGAAAAACCGACAGAGCACGCTTTAGGTGACAGAGCTTCATTTGTTTTGTGCTTATGCTGAATTAAGTTTCTCATTCCTCGCCATCTTTGTTGCTGTCTTCGCTTACTTTCGCCGTGATTCCTTGTTCATCATATCCTAACACCGATATAGGACGCATTTAGGCCAAAGAACTAGGACCGGTGCTTTGGACATTTATTCAGCATTACTATCTCATTATTGATTTGTGTTCCACCGATATATTTGGCCTTCCAAGCTCCATATATCTACTTCGGGATAGCACGCTTTGACCCTTGCAATCGTACCCACGCCGACATGGTTTCACGAACCAGCCACCGGTTGTACCACCTCATCGCTTTGGTAAGAACACTTGCAAGAGCTTGGTAAGCCACTTCCTTTGCGAGATTCCACCGCCCTTCATTTGTAATTGATAGGGATAATCCTTTTGTTTTCCCCGTGTTTCCACTAACCATGGCAGAGACGAAGGACATGGGTCACCGGTCGATTTCAACGAGTGTGTTAGTCGCGCCAGCTACAAGCTGCGCCGACAAACAAAATGCTTCACTCGGCGCGAGAATGGACACCATCGTCGCGCCATTGCCAAGTTGAACACCACGGAAGGCATTGAGCGAGTGGAGCGGCGGTTGGTGACCTCACCGGTCGGATGGACAAATTGAGGCACGTCGCCACTGCCAATGACGGCCATCGCCCCGATGATGACATAGTGTATGATGCAGATGGCAACATTGATCGGGGCGACACAAGATGCACGACTACGTCGGCGTATTCAGCAAAACCGACAAGGTATGGGAGGTAATAACCAGAACCGACATGGTATGGAAGGTAATAACTGACTCGTCATGGTAACGACGACCCTTTGCTAAAGTTAAGTTTACCATTCCATCTTTTTCTGGTCTTTATGATGCTGAAATATATCTTGATTGGGAGATGACGGTAGAGCAGAAATTTAATTCTCACTTGGTTCTGAACAACATAGAGTTAGACAAGCTACTAGTGAGTTTAAGGACTTTGCTATTATCCGTGGAATGAACTAAGTAACATGCGCTACAACCTGATACATGGGAGCAGTTAAAAGAAGATATGCGTAATCGTTTTGTTCCTCCCACATATAAACTTGAATTGAGAAAAATTACAGCGCTTAGAACAAGGTGATCGCTCTGCTCGTAACTATTATGCTGAGCTTCAAAAGGGTATGATGCGTTGTGGGGTTGTTGAGGACACAGAGGATAAGATTTGTCGTTTCTACGGGGTTACGCGTGAAATTCAGGATATTGTTGATTATAAAGAATTTACTATCACAACCGCTTGTTCCACCTTGCTATGCTTGCAGAAAAGAATTGCAGGGACGCAAGGAATCAGCGAAGGCACGCACCGAACGACCCTTCTACACGCCGCGAACGACTACATCGGCGGACTGCCCAAGTCTTGTTCGAATTTTCGTTCTCCTCCACCACTGTGAACAAGATTGCAGCAGCGCCACCGAAGCCACCTTCAAAAAATTCTTTGCAGGTTCCAGCCAAGAGTAGTTCTTCTTCCGTGGCTTCAACGGGTCGCTCCTCCGACATTCAGTGCCATCGCTGCCATGGGCTTGGTCATGTGCAGAAGAATTGCCCTAGCCAACGGGCATACATCGCCACAGAAGATGGAGGCTACATCAGCACTTCAGATGTCGAGGAGGATGATGATGCTGCTGCTGCCTCGGATGACAATGGCAGTGGTGATGAGGACCTGGTCCTTGGTGGGGCGTCCACAGCGACGCTACGGAGCATCATTGTGCAGCGAGTCCTCAGCACACAGGTAGAACAAACCGACAAGCTTCAACGCCATAATTTGTTTCAGACTTTCTTCGCAATCAAGAACCGGCGTGCACGTGTCATCATTGATGGAGGAAGTTGCAACAACTTGGTGAGTTCTGATTTGGTCAAGAAGCTTGGCTTGACCACGCGACCGCATCCACATCCATACCATATTCAGTGGTTAAATGATTCTGGAAAAGCTAAGGTAACACAAACATGCCGAGTCCATTTTTCCATTGGTGGTTATGCTGATCATGTTGATTGTGATGTGGTTCCCATGCAAGCATGCTCTCTTTTATTGGGTCGACCTTGGGAATTTGATAATGATGCTTTACACCATGGTAGTAGTAACAAATACACTTTTATGCATAAGGGAAAGAAAGTTACTTTACTGCCTTTGACCCCAGCTGAGATTATAGAGGCCGATAGGGAGAGAGTTGCTGCTGCTAATGATGCAAAGGAACATGATAAATCTGAAAAACAGCAAGTAATCCATTTGAAAAATTCTGTTATGCTTGCCACAAAATCAGACCTTGCTGAAATTGATGATGTTAATGATACATGCTATGCTTTTGTGTGCAAAGATGCTTTATTTTCCCTTGATAATATGCCTTGCACTTTGCCTGCTCCTGTCACTAACCTTTGCAGGAGTTTAGAGATGTTTTCCCGATGAGATACCTCCGGGACTTCCACCCATTAGAGGGATTGAACACCAGATTGACTTAATCCTGGAGCGAGTTTGCCAAACCGTGCGGCATACAGACCAATCCGAAGAGACTAAGGAGATTCAGCGACAAGTCCAAGACCTTTTGGACCGTGGGTACGTGCGTGAGAGCCTTAGTCCTTGTGTTGTTCCTGTTCTTTTGGTTCCCAAAAAGATGGTTCTTGGCGTATGTGTGTAGATTGTAGAGCCATTAACAACATTATTATAAGGTATCGTCATCCTATTCCTAGGCTAGACGACATGCTTGATGAGTTGTGTGGTGCTATAATTTTCACAAAGATTGACTTGCGTAGTGGATACCACCAAATAAGAATGAAACTTGGCGATGAATGGAAAACGCTTTTAAAACTAAGTTCGGCTTGTATGAGTGGTTAGTCATGCCTTTTGGTTTAACTAATGCACCTAGCACTTTCATGAGATTAATGCACGAGGTTTTACGTCCTTTCATTGGCAAATTTGTGGTTGTTTACTTTGATGATATCTTGATTTATAGCAAGTCCATGGATGAACATTTGAATCACTTACGTGCTGTTTTTAATGCTTTGAAAGATGCACGCTTGTTTGGTAACCTTGACAAGTGCACCTTTTGCACGGATCGAGTCTCTTTTCTTGGCTATGTTGTGACTCCACAGGAATTGAGGTTGATAGAGCCAAGGTGGAGGCGATATGGAGTTGGCCCACGCCCACGACGGTCTCCCAAGCGCGGAGTTTCCTTGGCCTTGCAGGATTTTATCGCCGCTTTGTCAAGGAATTCAGCACCATTGCGACGCCATTGATTGAGTTGACAAAGAAGGGCGTCGTGTTCCATTGGGGCCATCACAAGAGGAGTCCTTTAATCTTTTGAAGGACAAGCTTACACACGCACCATTGCTCCAACTTCCGAATTTTGGTAAGACTTTTGAGCTGGAATGTGATGCTAGCGGAATTGGTATTGGTGGTGTTCGATGCAAGAAGGCAAACTGTTGCCTACTTTAGTGAAAAATTGAATGGTCCTGCTCTTAATTATTCCACGTATGATAAAGAATTGTATGCTCTTGTTCGTTCTTTAGAGACGTGGCAACACTATTTATGGCCTAAAGAATTTGTCATTCATTCCGATCATGAATCACTTAAGCATATTCGTAGTCAAACCAATTTGAATCGTAGACATGCTAAGTGGGTTGAATTTATTGAATCTTTTCCTTATGTCATTAAACACAAGAAAGGGAAGGATAATGTGATTGCTGATGCTTTGTCTCGACGCTATACCATGTTGTCTCAACTTGATTGTCGCATTTTTGGTCTTGAAACTATTAAAGGACAATATGCTCTTGATGCTGATTTTAAGGATGTGTTGTTGCATTTTAAAGAGGGACAAGCATGGAATAAATTCATGATCAATGATGGTTTTTTGTTTAGAGCTAACCGTCTATGCATTCCAGTTGGATCCGTTCGTCTTTTGTTGTTGCAGGAGGCGCATGGAGGCGGTTTGATGGGACATTTTGGTGCTAAAAAGACGGAGGATGTTTTGGCCACACACTTCTTTTGGCCAAAGATGAGGCGAGATGTTGAGCGGTTTGTAGCTCGCTGCACTACATGTCAAAAAGCTAAGTCTCGCTTGAATCCACATGGTTTATATATGCCTCTTCCTGTTCCTTCTATTCCGTGGGCAGATATTTCTATGGACTTTGTTTTAGGATTGCCCAGACTAAGAGGGGAGGGATAGCATTTTTGTTGTTGTGGATCGCTTTTCTAAGATGGCTCACTTTATACCATGTCATAAAACCGATGATGCCGTTCATATTGCTGACCTCTTTTTCAAAGAGATAGTTCGCTTGCATGGTATGCCTTCTACTATTGTTTCAGATCGTGATGTCAAGTTCTTGAGTCACTTTTGGCGTACTCTATGGAACAAGTTGGGTTCAAAGTTGTTGTTCTCTACAACATGTCACCCACAAACCGATGGCCAAACCGAGGTAGTGAACCGCACATTGTCTACCATGTTGAGAGCTATTTTGAAGAACAATTTGAAGTTGTGGGAAGAGTGTTTACCGCATGTTGAGTTCGCATATAATCGAGCGGAACACTCCACCACTAAGGTAAGTCCTTTTCAGGTAGTGTATGGATTCAATCCCCGTGCCCCTATTGATATTTTACCTTTGCCTACTAGTGAGAGAGTTCATAATGATGCTAAGGAGCGTGCTGATTTTATTGTCCAAATGCATGAGACTACTAAGGCAAACATTGAAAAGATGAATGAAAAATATAGGATTGCTGGTAGTAAAGGTTGAAAGGAAGTTACACTTGAACCGGGTGATTTTGTTTGGTTGCACTTGAGAAAGGATCGATTTCCTGAGTTAAGAAAATCAAAATTGATGCCTAGAGCTGCTGGTCCTTTTAAGATAATTGAGAAGATAAACGATAATGCATATAAACTTGAGTTGCCTCCCGAGTTTGGGGTTAGTCCCACCTTTAACATTTCAGATTTGAAGCCATACTTGGGAGAAGAAGATGAGGCTGAGTTGAGGACAACTCCGCTTCAAGAGGGGGAGGATGATGAGGACATCACTTCTTCGGATACATACAACACTCCTCCACTTGACATTCAAGGACCAATCACTAGAGCTCACGCCCGACAATTGAATTTACAGGTGAGCTCGTTCCTAAGTACTTCCTTTTGTTCATTCGAGAATAGATTGCTACCTAATGATTTAATTATGATTAGGAACCATGGAGAGGACCTGGAAGTACTTGGAGAAGGGTACAAGACGCACAAGTCCAGCAAGGGCGGTCGAATCATGTTGGAGGCCCAACTCAAACCGACTTCGAATCCACCTGAGTCCAGGACCAGACCGCACTAAAACGGACGCCCAGATCGCATCCGGACTCCGTTTTGGACGTTCCACATATGCATGGAAAGTTGAGAAGACCACCTTTCCAATGGCTTTGGTCCCATGTCAAAATTCCTTCTGAGTCAATGGGAATCGTCGAAACAAGTGGGCGTTCAGAATCTGTCAGGGTGCTGCGCCACCGCCTTTTGGGCCGATCGGCTTTGTATCGTGTTGGAGCCCATTAGGGCGCGCCCAGGGTTTTGCACGCCCTAACTCCCTTATATCCAGCCGCCACCCCACCATTAGGGTTTGGGTTTTTCTTAGATCAATTCTGTCTTTGAACAGTTTCGCCGTTCATCGGTTTGTGAGGCCCCAACTTTCGAGTGCTGAATCAATACATCTGCAATTCAGTTGTGTTCTTCCTTGTTCTTGCTTGTGTTCTTCGATTCGCAGGCAAGGATTAGCCTTCTTGGCGAGGTCAACCGCCGCGCACGGTTGATAACCTGAGGAGACGTGGTGCTGCGATTGCGGGGTTCGGAACGTGTCGTTCGGAAGCCGGATCGATTTGTGTCGCGCCTCCACCAAATCGAACGTATCCAGAACCTGTTGGAAGATCGGGACCCCGTTTCCATCAGAACCGATGGTAAAGTTAACTCTTACCAACCGTGTTACCTTTACCTTGCCGCTGCTATTAAGCCATTGAATGTAGTAAGGCTGCGGGTAGTCAATGGAATCATGATAAGAACCCATGGTAAAGTTAACTCACGCCATAGTCATCGCTGGAAAGCTCTATCTTGTAGGCATTGTCGTTGATCTTCGCAAGAACCTTGGAAGGCCCATCACCGCGTGGTAGTAACTTAGACTTGCGACGTTCTGGAAATCGATCCTTGCAGTAGTGTACCCAAACCAAATCACCTAGTTGAAAAACCATCTTCTTCCTTTTCTTGTTTGCCTTCTCAGCATAGTACTTGACCTTGCGCTCTATCGCTTCTTTTGTCTTGAGATGCAATTTCTTCACATATTCAGCTTGCTTGGATGCCTCCAAATGAGTATGGTGTTGACTAGGAAGCGGCAACAAATCAAACGGCGTAAAGGGCTTGAAACCATAAACTACCTCAAATGGACACATCTGCGTAGTGGAATGCACGACCCGATTATAAGCGAATTCCACGTGCAGCAAACAATCCTCCCACTCGCGCAGATTCTTCTTGATCATGGTCCGGAGTAGTATCGAAAGTGTGCGGTTCACCACCTCTGTTTGACCATCAGTTTGGGAATGACAAGTTGTGCTGAATAACAACTTTGTCCCTAGTTTACCCCAAAGCGTCTTTCAGAAGTAGCTCATGAACTTCACGTCACGATCCGACACAATAGTACGTGGCACGCCATGTAGCCTCACGATCTCCCTGAAAAACAAGTCAGCAATATGCGACGCATTGTCACTCTTGTGGCACGGAATAAAGTGTCCCATTAGTTCTAGGCAGTCCTAAAACAAAATCATACTAATATCCTCCCATGGGGCATTGGGAACAGGTAAAGGGGTATACAAACCGTGTGGATGCAACTTCGATTTCGCTTTGTGGCAAGTAATGCATCGCTGCACATACCTCTCCACATCTCGCCTCATCTTAGGCCAATAAAAGTGATCACTCAGCATAGACAACGTCTTCTCACGTCCAAAATGTCCCATCAATCCACCTGCATGTGATTCCTACAGTAATAGCAAACGCACAGAGGATTCTGGAACGCATAATTTATTAGTGCGAAACAAAAACCCATCATGGATGTGAAATTTATCCCAGTCTTTTCCCTCTTTGCAACGTGCATAAGGGACAAAAAAAATCATGGTCATGAGCATATAAATCACGCACACTCGCTAAACCACGAACGTGCGCTCCTAATTGAGTTAAAAGCACATTTTTCCTAGAAAGAGCATCAGATACCACATTTTTCTTTCCCTTCTTATATTTCACAATGTAAGGAAACGACTCAATGAATTCGACCCATTTGGCATGTCTACAGTTCAGGTTTGCTTGTCCCTTTAAATACTTCAAAGCCTCATGATTAGAATGAATAATAAACTCTTTAGGCCATAAATAGTGTTGCGAAGTTTCTAACGCACGTACTAACACATAAAGTTCTTTGTCATAGACCGGATAATTTAATTGAGCACCATTCAGTTTCTCACTAAAATAAGCTACCGGTCTACCCTCTTGCATTAAAACACCGCCAATACCCAATCCACTAGCATCACACTCAATTTCAAAATTTTTAGTGAAATCAGGTAAAACAAGCAACGGTGCTTCAGTCAAGCGTCTCTTAAGTTCAGCAAAAGCATTTTCTTGCGCTACCTCCTACACAAATTCAACACCCTTTTTAGTAAGTTCATTCAAAGGGGCAGCGACGGTGCTAAAATCCTTCATGAAACGCCGATAAAAACCAGTGAGACCATGAAAGCTCCTATTCTGACTTACGTTCACAGGAGTTGGCTAATTTTTAATCGCTTCAATTTTAGACTCATCTGCTTCAACTCCCTGTGCAGAAACAACAAAGCCAAAAAGATGACACGATCTTTGCAAAAAGTGCACTTCTCTAAGTTACCAAATAACCTATTCTCTCGCAAAACATGTAGAACTTGTCTAAGATGGTCTATGTGTTCAGATTCAGCATGTCATAAATCAGAATATCATCAAAGTACACAACCACAAATTTACCAATAAAATGCCTTAAAACATGATTCATTAAGCGCATGAATGTACTAGGTGCATTAGTTAAACCAAAAGGCATGACTAACCACTCGTACAACCCAAATTTCGTTTTAAAGGCTATTTTCCACTCATCCCCTTCATGCATTCTAATTTGATGGTAACCATCACAAGAAATCTATCTTAGAGAAAATAACAACACCACTCAATTCGTCTAGCATATCATCTAAGCGAGGTATAGGATGATGATATCGAATTGTGATATTATTAATTGCTCGACAATCTATGCACATATGCCATGAACCATCTTTCTTAGGAACTAAAATAATAGGAACAGCACAAGGACATACCCTTTGGAGAGAAGCTCTTGTACTTGCTTCTGAATTTCCTTTGTTTCCTCGGGATTGGTGCGGTACGGTGGTCGGTTCAGCAGCGACGCTCCTGGAATCAAGTCGATCTTATGTTCTATCCCGCGTATTGGTGGTAGCCCTGTTGGTACCTCCTCTGGAAAGAGGTCGCTGAAATCCTGCAAAATAGAAACAACACGACTAGGAAGAGAAGTTATGTCGTTAGTCGAAAACAATGCGTCTTTGTACAGCAGCACGACGTGCACCAAATTAGGATCCTCGCTGAATTCTCTCATTTCTGATTTGCTGGCTAACATCACTAAATTCTTCTCTCCCTCACGTTTCTTGTTACTACTCAGATGGTTCTCTCGCTCTTGTGTACTCTCAACGTGCATATCAATTTTCTTCATGGAGGAATTGATAATCTGTTGTGGTGTAAGCGGCTTCAAGATGACATCCATATTGTTCTATCGAAATGTGTAACGATTTGTACGCCCATCGTGAACAGCAGAACGGTCATATTGCCGTGGCCGTCCCAAGAGCAAGTGACACACCGTCATAGGCACAACATCGCATCCACGATGACGCGTACTTCCCAATAGAAAACGTCACACGCACCATATAGTTCACCTTCACTTCCTCTTTGTCGCTTAACCATTGCACATGATAAGGACGCGGATGTGGCAAATACTTCAAACCCAACTAATGACACATATCCTTGCTAGCCAGATTGTGACAACTCCCGCCATCAATGATCACCTTGCACACCTTACCCTTATCAAGCTTTGCCCATGTAATGAGGACACGACCCCTATGGATACAACCATATTTGCTATGTTTGTTGTTCCAATTACAAGAGCTCCTACGCATCACTTAAATTATAAGGTGAGCTCATTTCAAAAAGGTTTTACTTTGTTTGATAAAGAACTTATGATATTTACATAATGAGAGTTTGTTGCGTTTGTTATTATGTACCGAAATTTATGATGAAGATCATGCAATACGTGAGGCTACACATATGCTAAAACTGAGGACGGTTTTCTATCAAGAAGGGGAGGATGATGTGACCACGCCACCATCACATACGACCATAGCGCCCAATATCAAGATTGAACTAAAGGTGAATTCGTTTCTTCAGTTTCAACATATTTTAAATGAGAATATGATGCTACCTAATGATGAAAATATATATTTTTGTAGCACCACATCACTTTTGCACCAATTCAAGCAAGAGTTCAACTTGGACACGTTTTGGAATCCAATTCGGCCTCCAGATCAGTTCGGATTCAGCCTGAGTTCAACTTCAAATGTGCATAACTTTCACATACAGAGTCCGTTTGAGGTCCACGAGTACTCGATGGGAACCTTTTCTCGTCCTCTTTCCAATGGATCTGGCCTCAACGCCAAATTTGTCCTGTGCTTACCGAATCACTCAAAGAAGGTGCTGCGTCACCTGTTTTGGTCAAATTGGGCCTTGTAATGTTTGGGCCCAAAGGGGATGTGCCGCCCCTCCTAGGCCCATACTATTCATGCGTTACTATTCACATGAACAGTGCCATGAATAGTACCACCCATTTTTCCTTAGTTTTGTGTGGCTTTCCCACCCCTATTTAAGGAGGCTGCACCCTTCTAGTTTTCTTGGATTTCGTTGAGTTTAGGTTTAGCCATTATGCAAACTTCTGTTCTTCAGTTGTGTCGGACGACCACCTGTAAAGACAACCTTTGGAATCCCATCTTTTGATCTCAATTTATATATTTGCAATTTCAGATTGCTTGTTATCTTGTTCTTGCGTGTTCTTTGGTTGCATGCAGGAATAGACCTTCGTGGTCAGGTCAACCACGTTCTTGGCACGGTTGATAACAACTTGGAGTGTGGTTCAGTGATTGCTAAGGCGCAAGAGACGTCGTTCGATTGTAGTCGGGTCGCAAGGGTCACCTCCACCAAAATCGATAGTTATCATCCTATCGGAAGATCGGGACCCCATCGCCTGATCACCATGTTGAAACAAATTGCACCGTTGTTCGAGTGATGGCAATGGCATCACACTAAGCACCTTGGGCGTGCAAACAATGGAATACTGCTCAGTGTTAGGAAACTCAGGATTGCACTCACATGTTCTATGTCATCAGTGTGCAAGACTGCCTGTGCATTAGACGACTCATCATCACTAGCTGAAACATAACCGCCATCCTCTGTGATAAGCATAGTTCTGACATTTGGGTGAAAATGGCCAACGCCCTTGCACTTGTGGCAAATAATGTCACGTGAACGGCCTGTTGACCCCATAGACGAGGTCGCACTAGCAACGGGCGCCATAGGTCGACGCACCGGTGATGGTGTACTCTCCAGCTTCTTACTTGCAGAACTACGCATCGCCGAATTGCTTGCAGCCGAAGTGCTCTTGTTTGGTTGGCTATTGTTATATGGCTATCTGGATCGCTCAAGAACGTGACCAGCAAATAACCGTGCGTCTTCAATCACTTGCCTCTCGGCTTCACGTTCTTGGTGCAGTAACTCAATCATATCATTATAGGGATGGTGATTGATAATGCGTTTGACAGCATGATTCATGCCAGCTAGAAATCTCGCCATGGTCTGTTCTTCATTCTCGCGGACATCTGCATGTATCATGATAGTCTCCATTTCTTTATGATATTCATCTATTGATTTTATACCTTGTCGCAGCCCGTCAACTTCTCAAATAGTGAGCGCTTGTAGTGGCGAGGTACAAAGCGTGCCCGCAAATGCTGCTTCATCTGCTCCCAGGTGATAATCAGCAACTCATGGCGCTCCATGCGCTTACGGATGAACTGCTCCTACTAATGTGTGGCATAATCATCCAAGCCATTGGACGCAAGCAACAACTTCTTCTCATTGGAATAGTTGTTCATCCAAAATAACTTATCAACTTTCGGCTCCCAAGTGAGGTATTGTTCCACATCTGTACCACCTGAAAATATCGGAAGATTAAATTTGGGTTTAGCGACAAGATCCTTGGCATCGTCGTGGCGAGGACGCTGCACGTTGTTGCGGTGGTGGCGCTGTCGGTCATCGTAGTAGTCGACGTGGAAATCGCCATCCCGGCGCTCGACCGCGTCAGCCCAGCTACGAGGTGCATGATGCACACCTCCTCCGTGGGCACCCTGTGGTGCACCTCCACCCTGGCCACCGTTGCCTCAGCCAGGCCCATGTGCCTGAGGGCGTGCTGCGGCTACCATCCCGACGATTGGCGGCACAGCCGTGCGACACGCCTGTCGCTGACGTCGCTCCTCATCCAGACGAATAGCACGCTCCTCCTCGGTCTCATTGTGCAGAACGACCGAAGGGCCATGCACACTTGTATCATCAGCTGGTGCACCCCCACGTAGATTGTGGTGTGCGAACATGGCACGCAGCTCCAGAAAGTTATTGTTGATGGTCGTACGCAATTGTGTGACCTCCTCCCCGAGGGTGTTCAATCCAATCTGAACTTCCCCGAGCTCATCGCACACGCCATTATCACCATCATGAAGTTGTTTTTGTAGTATCTCGTGCAACCGAGTGTACTCGGTCCACGTAACCGGCACCTCCGGATTAGGTGGATCCTCCTCGTGACCTGACATGGGAACGACTCACAAACAAGAAACTAGGTTATATCCGGGTTAGTAAAACAAAAGCTCTCTCTATGCTTACAACTCACTGTCCTGAAAACAAGACAAGCTTACCGTTCCAAAGTGAATCAAGGACGGCGACAGCGAACGACCTCAACCCAGTAATGTATGAGCGTAACCAAGAGCAAGGGAGTACACAAACGGGTGTAGGTGGAGCTTGGACAATTATGTGGATATCCTATGCAACCTGATATTGAAGGTATTGTAAAGCTAAGTAATGATCTAATGCTGGAGTATTTTGCCTATGTGCTGATCAATTGGTTTAAGCGAAGTGTATGACAAGACCAAAGGAGACAACCTTGCATAGTGACAGGACCAAACAAGGCAGCTTTGCATAGTGATAAGACCAAAAGGGGCAACTTTGCATAGTGATAAGACTAAATGAGATAGCCTTGCATAGTAACAGGACCAAAAGGAGTAGCTTTGTGCAGTAACAAGACTACACAAGGCCTCATGGATGCGAATTTGCCCAAACTGAATTGGACTTGCAAAGCTTACATCGCGTCGGCTAATCTTATATGTAATGTCCCTTCCGCAGCGTGTCTTCTTGCACCACGACTACAACACTACATTGCTAATATGGATAAGCAATGGGAGAAGATCACCTGATTCACAAGGGCTGCTACAGCCTAGGAGGAACAAGTGTAGCGTGCTAGGAGGCCACCTCCCCGAAGCGAAGCCCCTACCTCCAACCCCAACCCATACCTCAACGTTCCCACCGAACGTTCGCTGCAAGACCCACCCGTGGGGAAGACGCCCCTTCTACTAGTGCTGGGACACATGCAAGTTCTTTAAGTCCAAGGAGCGGTAGAGTTTAGGCATGCGTTACTGGGGCTGCAGGTAATTATGCAACGGACTATCCCAACTAGAGTTAGGACACGGCCCGCTACTGGCAACCGGTAAGTACAGATTACAATACATTCCCCTACCAATTCTCTTCTATGGCATGTACTAACAAGCTCTCCCCTCTTCCTGTAGTCTTCAGATCCGCTATGCGCGTACCACAAATGGATCGACTGGGAGATCCGCCTACACGGCCAGTGGACTCTGGACTGCGAGGATTGGGATGCCTCGATGGTATGCAAGAGGATGGAGGAGCGGCGGCGCAATGAAGATAGAAGCGAGCGTATCCAGCGGGAGATGCAATCTCACCTAGAGAAGTGCAAGCATAGGGAGCGCAAGGCTCGCAAGGAGGAGCGCGAGAGAAAGCACGAACTAGCTGCTAAGGTCAGGTCTGCCGGCGAGGACTACAACGCTGACCTCGTGAGGAAGAGCAAATGGCTGCAGTCCACGCAGTAGATCGCACCATTCCATAGTACCCCGCCATCCTACCAATGAAGATATTCCTTTCTCCAAAATGCATGTATTCCTACATGCTCTGGGTGCAAGTATCGTTGCATACCCTTTGTAGTATCGTTGTTGAGAACAAAATACAATGAACAAGTTTTCTCCCTAACCTGTAAATATTCTTCGTTATATGTTAAACTTGCTCATGCGAGGGCGCCACGGAAGGATCTCCAAAAAAAATTCATAATGTTTCAACCTCTTTTTTCGTATTAAAAATTTCCTACAATCAGTACACAAAATTTTTTTGCAAAAATTTAGAATGGTTACAATTATGAATAAATTACACATGCAAGTACGCTATATCAGAAGACTGCACAAAAAAATTATTTTTCGAGCTCATTTGTTATATTTTAAAATTGTTACATAAAATACATTTCAATGGATTTTTCTGACACATTGGTACTATAGGGCCTAAATCCCGCACGCGGGCCAAGGGTCTAACAGTGTGCCCTTGTCCCCACTCAGAAACCACCAAAAATTAAAAAAATTCTAAAGCTTGCACAATCAACGTGGACCGTGTGGGCAAAAGGTGGTGAGCCGAGAGCCCGGCATGCATTGACGCGACATAAAGTTGAAATCATCACAAAACGACTGATGACTGGGTGTTCGCACTCACCGCGCCTGGTAGCACAGCACGCTCCCTGGTAACACCAAGTGATGTGGCATGCTCGCGGCCACACTAGGCACCTGGAGCACTTTGCCGGCCGAGCCATGTGCTTGGCGCGCCAGCTGGCCATGCCTGGGGGCTACTTTCGCAAAAACATGACATTGGGCCCATTTCTATAAATAAATTCTTTCAAGGGTCAAAAATTCTTTTGAAGTACGATCACCAAACTAATTCAGGCATAGTGTTGTTTCATATTTATAGATACAGCTGGAATATTTAGATCAGGTATGAAACTGCTAATCCTTATTATAATAAAGTACTCAATGAGACAAAAAAAATGATAAGAAGATAGCTTTGAAAACCTTTAACTTATTCAGGGGCTATTTCTTTTGATGATTCAAAAAGATAGATGGTTACTATTTATGGTGAGATGCAATCTTTTGAGAAAAAAATGGCACTTGAGAGTTGGTCAAGTTTCCAATTGAGAAGAAGGCTATTCATTGTAAATAGATCTTAAAAAAGAAGGTGTTCTACCAACCGAAGACGTGAGGTACAAAGCAAGGCTCATTACTAAAGGATAAAACCAAATTTCAGTTATTGATTTTATAGATGTATTTTTCCAGTTGTGAAGCATAGTTCTATTTGTATTTTACTCAGCATTGTTGCTATGCATGATTATAAGTTTGAGCAATTGGATGTAAAAACTATATTCTTACATGGGGATCTGGAAGAAAATATTTATATGGAGCAGCTGAAAGGCTTTGCCATTGTAGGAAAAGAAAATTTTGCTTGCAAGTTGAAGAAATCTTTTTATGATTCAAACAGTCACACATATAGTGGTACAAAAGATTTAATGCCTTTATAGCCTCTCATGATTTGAAAAGATCCAATTATGACAGTTGTATTTATTTGAAGACCATTAATGGTTCAGCTATTTACTTGCTCCTATCATTGATGATATGCTGATTGCTGCAAAAGACATGATGCGGATCCACCTAGCAAGCTAACTGAACCCCGTTGCTTTGGCCCTGATCTTTCACGATACGCCTTTGTTGGATGCCCTCTCCAAGATAAGCCTTCTCCCACGCACACCGCAGCATGTGAACGAAGGGTAGAGAAACCGAAGTTTCAGCGAGTAGAATCCAACACCACAATTGGATTCAACACACCAAGAGCAATTCCTCGATGGAAATCTCAAGAACACGCCAACAGTGGCCACCAAACCATGGTGATTTTCTGGTTTCTATTTCTCAATTCATAACCTAAGTTACAATGGGGCTAAGGCCCTGGCCTTATATTGGTGCATAATGCACGGCCTTGATTACAACTCACGCACTACTTGGACTAAGGCCGAAACAAACTCCAATACGAACTAAAAAGGAAATACCTAAACTGCCACCTCTGGTTTCTTTCTCAATTTGCGACTTGGCCATGAGCATTCCGTGGCTGGTACCTCATCCATTGTGTGGGGCTTCAAATAGCTTTCCAACGAGTCCAAGAACGCCCAATCAAACTCTGTTTGTGAAAGTTATGGACGTTTTAGTATCGGTTTTGCCAGCTGTCCCAATCCGAGTCCGAATCGGTTTCAAATCTTTATATGTTTTGTTTTCTTGTTCAAGGGGCTTCCAAATCCATTTGGAACCTGAACAAGAGTCCTTCTCAACCTTTAGAAAGTCATGGTGTGGTCGGATTTTACCCTTACTTGCATTGCAATACTCAAACTCTTTATGTTTTGCATGTCCCGCGCGTCTGTCCGGACAGCTCGTGCAGCATCCAATGAAATTGCCATAACTTTGTGTAGGAAGCTCCAATCAAGTGCCGTTTGATTCGTTGGAAAATAGACTTCATTAGCTTTCCAAATATGTCTCTTGTGCATTGGTATTCAAAGTTTCTTGAACATTGTGCACAGAACTGCAAGGTCTAACCAAAGTTGTAGTGTTACTTGGTGCCACATCAAGACAAGACAGAAATTTCAAAATTAAAGGCACAATTGAGAAGTGAATTTGAGATGAAGGATATCAATGCTATAAAGAAGATTCTCTGTATATAAATTACCAGAGATAGACAATTTACAAAATTGTATCTAAGTCTGAAATGGTATATTAATAAAGTCCTTCATTGTTTCCACATGCATAAGGTCAAACCGGTGAGTACTCCATTAGCTACACATTTTGGATTTTCTTCAGCATTAGGTCCACAGTCAGATGATTGAGTTGAATGCAGTCTAAAGTTTCATATGCCAGTGCAGTTGGCTCACTTATGTATACCATCGTATATTCTCGTCCTAATTTATCTCAATTATTGAGTGTTGTTAGTAGATACATGGCTAATCCTATCAAAGAGCATTGAAAAAGCAGTCTAGTGAATTTTTCTAGATATTTGTGGGGCACTTTTGATGCTTGTTTACAGTTTAGGAATACTAGAGATGGATGGGTTCTTTTGGGCTGTGGCTTTTGGCTTAAAATTTTAAATTCTGGCTATTCATGTGAGAGAGTATGGAGGGATAGGGACTCACGTGCTATTTTGATTGATATAGATGAAACTGGTATAGCATCTACTACAATTGATTTGTAGACTCACCTTTAAAAGACACACCGTTTGAAATCTAGTTACTATAGATAAGCCATAAGCCGAAAAGAAGGGAGCCGGACTCATTGATTATGTGGATTAAGATTTTGTTGGAGATTTGGCAAAGAGAATATCTCTTGCTTGTATGTGTTCATTGTTAGAAGATGTGCCATTAGTTGGAAGGTAAATCTACAAGCTATTGTTGCCTTGTTCACTACCCAAGCCAAGTATATGGTTATTTCTGAAGCTTGCAAAGAAGTCATTTGGTTGAGAGAATTATTTATTAAGCTTTGTGGAAGTAAGTTTTGCACTACAATATGCTGTGATAGTTAGAATACTATTTGCCTTACGAGGGATAAGATGTTATAGGAGAGAACGAAATATATTTATATCAGATATCACTACATCCGAGGTGTGATTCCTCAAGCTGACTTTAAAGTCAACAAGATAAGTATTCAAGATAATCTAGCTGATATATTAACAAAGCTAGACATTGCTACTATGTATGAGTTTTGCTCAGACTTAGTTCATATCACTCACTAGTCCTATGGATTTTCGGTGTACATGGTGTTCATGCTGATTTGATTGGAAGAGTATATCGTATTTTTCTACTACCAGAGGAAATTCCGCTTAAGATGGAGATTGTTAAAGTCTAATATGAATTTGTATCATGTTCATATCAGATACTGCACCGTCCTGTGCTAGACATGGCATGACTGGCGCTAGGGCCAGGCGTCAAGCTGTACCAGACAGGGCATGACCGGCGCAACTAACTCTAACTTGGTTTCCTTCTCTATTTGGAACTCTTATTCCTCACCCTATAAATATACCCCTTTAGTCGCACGTTTTAGATGGCACATCGCCTTGTGCTTATAATACCTCCTCATATAATGATTTCACATTTGTACCTGCATTTTTTTCCCGCAAGAGTTTTCCATATCAAAATTTCGTGTCTTCCAGTCTCTCTATTTTTCAACAAGATGCGTTGAGTTGGAGTATGTCATGTATGGTCTTCAATTCCCCTGCCAATGCCATTTAATTTACTCCTCTCATATGCTTCCAGAGAGTATGATGTATGTGCATGCATACACACCAGCAGCAACTAAGCTCAATCATGGACGGATCTACAGTAGGTCATGGGTGTTTAGCTGAACACCCAAATTTTTTGACAAAAAATTTTAGTATATATAAGGTATAATACATATACATATATTTAATTCGGCCAAAATAACTATTTTTGTAGCCTCAGTCCATCACTATTCAATCAGCCGGCCAGCCCAACGCTGAAACACAGTAGGCCAGCAGTGGCCTGCGGCCCAGCCCATTTTGCGCATCACAATAATAATTAACTCTCCGTTTCGCTACATTCATCGACAGTCCATCTATGTGTAAATTAAAAAAATACTAAATCTAAAAAATACTTAATAAAAAATGATCGAGGTAAGGACTAAGGAGTTCACGTGGTGGACATTAGAAGATGCTTTCCATTGGACCCCGTATGTTGCTGTTTTCATTAATGGAAATCCGATTAATCGTTTTAAAAAAATTATTGTCATTTGGTATGTATAGCACAATCGGACCTACTAGAATGTTACGCCCTGCATTTTTTATTTGATATTTTTGACTTTTCATGATCTACAAGATGTGATTTTGACCGCTATTTTTATAACTTTATACTAAGATATATTAAGAAAATTGTAATTTTATGAAAGTATTTTTAATAATAAATCTAATGATATAACTTCCATATAGCCAACCTAGATAGTTTTAAGTTTATTTATGATTAAACTTTAAAAAGGCTGATGGTATGGTTTCTAGAAAGCCAAGTAGAAGAGAACGGGGAAGCATTATTTTGAGATTTAAGAGAGAGAAAGAAAGCGTGGAAATTAAAACCCTATACGCGGGCCTTAATTTGTATGGTGGTACTTACAGTGGTCTGGTGGGTGGGCCCGGGCCGGAAGGTCCTGCACGCACCAGAATGAGCATGAGCAGAATTCAGCGCCCACGTCATTAATTTGGACCGGTCCATGCATGATTGCCACATAGTGACGCAGATTAAACCGTCAGCACTTCGCCCTAGCTAGCTTGCCTGTACGAGTAGAGCCTCTCCATCGAATTATATATACTCGGCCAAAGCAAGCTAATGATCATATTCAATTCGCCAGGTTTCTAGATTTCGACTGAAATGATATTGATTGTTGCTAGTTTTTAACTAAAATATTTAATTAAATAAAAATAAAAGAGTTACATATATACGTGAACAATATAAAGAAGAAAACAAATCAGGACACGTGTTTGAAAAAACTTTTGACGCCTACAAGTTAAAAGCTAAAAATTATTTAAATGGAATCGATCATCACATGAATTAATTAGTCGTGGATTAGCTTTACTGGTAAGTATATTAAAAATCCGTCAATCGCGACGACCGACGGAGTTGACACCATGCTGGCATATATGGATCATCGTTGCGTTGCGTTGCGTGCTTGTAAATAGCCACCCTCGCGCCGGTGCTCACCCATCCCAGAATACCCTCCCGTCCCAGGCAGCTAGCTACACCTCTCTATATAGAGATGGATCAAATGGACAGCGACAGTGGAGGCGGCGCCAAGGATGCTAATCGGAGGCAGCACTGGAGGCGGCGGGACCCCTCGGCCACGGCGGTGTACGTGGTCCATCCCACCTAGTTCCGCAGCGTCGTGCACCAGCTCACCGGCGCTCCACCCGCCGTGACTACTCAGCAACACAACTCAGCTTCTGCTGCTGCTGCTAGTGCCAATGCGGCGGTAGAGGCGGCGCAGCAGCGTGGCGGCGACGAGCACAGCAGCAACAAGAGCGACAGGTGGACGCTGGGGCAGATGCACCAGGAGTGCATGGCCTGGGCCGACATCGCCGATTACTACTAGCAAGCTCGATCGCTAGCTACTTCATTCCCTTACCAATCCGGCCGGCCAAGCTGGATCCATCAACATATATAGTACTTGTTACATTCTAATCTTGTTTAATTTTTTTATTTTGTTTCATATCCGGGTATGTCGTGTACAAGTTTGAGTCCGCATCCGAGTTTGTATAGTATACGTATAAAAGTTGGAGTCGAGTGTGAAGCCCGTTTGCTAGTCCAATATATGGCCTTTTAAGACGTGTTAGAGTTTTGTAATCACGCCAGAGAAGAAATAAAGAAAGAGGGAGTGGTTGTGCTCCAGAAGAAGAAAAGAGGGTCTGCATGTTTGCATATGCGTGTTTTGGGTGTTGCTGTGCATCACGTGAAGAAACAACAGATCAGATGCACAGCTTCACGTCAGAGTGATCAAGGGGCATAGGTGTTGTTCCTTTGGTGTTTCATGCAAGGCGATCTGCGAGCAAGGAGTTAGAAAAAAATATAACAATACTCCTTCCAGGCTAGCTTAGCTACACACTCCAATCCATCAATTTTAGCTAGTTTAATACTACTTTTATCCAAGCTTGTATCTAGGCAGGCATGCTGCATGCATGCAGATCAGGACCAAATAAGTATGGAAGCAAGCAGGGCCGGATCTACAGTAAGTCATGGGTGTTCAACTGAACACCTAAATTTTTTGACAAAAAACCTAGTATATATAAGGTATAATACATATACATATATTTAATTGGGCCAAAATAACTATTTTCGTAGCCTTAGTCTAGCACTATTCAATCAGCCGGCCGGCCTGACGCTGAAATGCAGTAGGCCAGCAGCGGCCTACGGCCCAGCCCGTTTTGCGCGTTGCGGGCAGCGGCAATAGAAACGGCGTCTTGCCCCCCGATCCCCATCCTGCCCAAGCAGCCGAGCTTGACTCCCCAATGGCCAATCCCTAACCCTAGCAGAGCAGGCAAGCAGCAGCCTGCAACCCCACGTTGACTGTGCCTTTGGCCCGCCAGCCGCGTCGATCTGGCTCCGCACCGGTGACGCACGACTGGCCGACCGTGCCTCCAACCCTCCGCTTCACTGGCACCGCGACACCGCCAGATCTGGGCTCCGGCTCCACGCCGGCGCGCCGTACGACCGGCGACCACGCCTCCGCCCTCCCGCCCTTCGCTCTGCCGGCACCGCGAGTCCGTGACATCGCCAGGAGGATAGATCTGGGCTCCAGCTCCGTGCCGGCGTGCCACATGACCGGCGACCGCGTCACCTCCGGGCTTCGACCCTCTAGGCTACAGCTCCGCACCGCACAACCGGCGACCGCTCTTTCGGCCATCCTCTCCGCCGGCACCGCGTCGCACGACTGGCCGACCGGACAGCGCGGCCGCACCTCCGCTCTACGGCACGCCGGCACCGCACCACCGCTTGGAGCTGGGCTGTCGTCTTGACGTCTCCACTCCACCTGCGGCCACCGACCCGCCGTCCAGCAAGCAGCAGTCTAGTTCCGCTGCACTGGGCCTCCGGCGACCGGTGAGTATTAACAATTATTTTGTAATTTCTTTATATTATTTGAGATATTATCCCTAGTATGTACAATTGTATGTTCACTATTGCTACTGTATATCTTTATGTTTTGTACTGAAAAATATTTTTACAATTTCGAACACCCATTCTGAAATTCCTGTATCCGCCACTGAGCTCAATGCATCTAGATATTGTGGAGTAATATCTTGACTTCAATTCCCTAGCTACTCCTACAATAAAATGAGGCAACAATGCAAAGTTGGTTAAGTTGGCCTCTATATATGACCAGACTCTCCAGTATTAGGAGAGAAAGCTTGGAAACTGGTTACAGGAGGATGTTAGTAGCTTTCTTCTTCTTCTTCTTCGAAAAACAGGATGTTAGTTGCCAGTTTGTCGACTTGGATGGGTGGTATCGAGAATGTTGGTAGCCCGTCGAACCTGTGCTAACGGAGCACACGATTGCTATGTCCTATTATTGCTCCTGCAAATATTTGCTCTTTGTGTGAGAGTGGTCGAGCTATCGGGTCTGGTGGCGCTTGAGGTTGCTTGTACTTAGAAAAAGAAAAAACTAAAGCCAGAAGGTATTCATCAGAAAATGGGTGTTGCAGTTTCAGAATTCAGATTCTGCTATTTATATAGAGTTTGCTTATTGTTGGCTTGTTACAATTAATTCAGATTGCGCATGCTGTTTCGCGAAAAACATTTTTGTCGTTATCTTCCAGGGAGGCCAGTTCACTTACTAGCAGTGTAGCGCAGTGTAGCACTGTTTTTGTACCAAAAGTTAAAAATCATCGAGTTGATCGAGTGCCCAAGCGATCAAAATTCCAAAATTTTTAGGTCTAACAGGGTTGTCCCACCTACACTCCATTTATCACCATAGCGTTTGTATAAGACATATGTAGTTTCAAGTAGAAGGCACAAAGTAGAAATAATATTTAGCATTGTGTCCGACGGAGGGTGCCCCTTGGTAACGTATGCCACACCAGCCGATTTTTAGCAAATCAACAAAGACGATGATGGATAATAAAGTAACTCAAAATTGATTCAATAGATGAACAAAAGTCAAATTACAGACAAAGGATTGGATCTACTAGCTACGGAACTATTCCTAAGGTACAATAAAGGTAAAGGTAATATAAAAGTGTTTTCTTCCTCGTTAACTAGTACAGGGTTTATATAGCCAATTGTCAGACCTCAGGTTTAGCAAACCCAGATATTCTATGATTTGACCGCACTATTCACTAGATCAGTAGATAGTGCTCATAGATACATTATTGTATACCAAAAACATATCATGTAGAAGCGTAAATAATACAGTAATAACTTACTCATGGGTCGATCAAGCCGAAATCAATAAAATGTATGTAGCTACCTTAAGCTTGACATACATTTACATAATAAATTAAACATTTAAGTTGATAATTTAAAGGAACATAATTTTCCATAAAATGTAAGGTCAATATGATCAAAGTAATGACTTGACTTGCTTGGTTTACCATGGCCTTAATTCAAAGCCTGCTTAGTCAGTGATCTTGAATTCCTGGTCTTCACTTTTTACCCAAGTCTGGATCCCGCTCAAATTTGTCGTTTCTTCGAGTCTTTAGATTATAATACGCGGAAATGAACGAAAGACCAAATAAATCCAAATAACTGTAAGGTTCAAATAGATTTAATTGGGATTATTTATATTTTGCTATGGTGGAGGATAGAGAGAAGATTTAGCGAGTTGTGGGATAGAGATGGAGTCAATCGAATTCTGAGTGGAAGTGAAGTGATGGAGTACTTCGCCGGGAAGCGTAAAAGAAGGATCGAAGTTTAAAGGAATATCTTGTGGGAATACTCTACTTTAGATGTTTCTTAGATATAGCCGAATAAAAGATACAAAGTTTCAATCTGTTAATTAATAGATTCTTTATTTAATTTATATTTATTAAGTAAGTTCTATAAGTTAGGCAGGACCTACGAACAGATGGAAGAGATTAACCAGGATACTGAGTATTGTTTATCGAATGTTGATAACTTAGTGTTTTTAGGATGTGGGATTCACATGTGGTGTGTATATTTTTAAATTGGTTGAATTAACTTGATACTTCAATATGAAATATTATTTGAGATTGCAACGGCCAACTTAATGAACCATCATAATTAGTCATTTAACTAGTTATTATTATGAACAAAATTGATTATTTACTGATTAACCCATTTATTAATAATGGATATTGGTGCACCTTTTATAGGAGTTAATATTTTAACAGGGTTCCCTTTCAAGATTGAACTGGTTATCGGTATATTAAATATTCTCAAATGTCATTGGTGGATTTAAATCCTGAGAGAAGGTAGGATGATTATTAGTTGGGCGAGATAACATTTTTTTGCATGACTTCTTAATTAAAGATGCTTGTTTGCATAAGATGTTATTTTATGCTTCATTTTACATGGTTTGGATTTAAGATAACTATTAATGGCTTACAATTCATTTTAGAATCATCTGATTAGCAATTAGGTCTGAGGTACAAATTAATCACCCCTCATGATTAGGTTTAATAATCCCTTAATTCTAAACTAGGGAAAATTTTAATTTAGATCTCAGTATTTTACAGGTTAGTATTGGAGAATTTACTAGCAATTATTTTAAGCATTATTTAAAAGAGAGGTTTCATGATTTTAGAGATGAGCAAATCTTGATTAGTATTTTGTGTGTCAAAATCTAGTTATACCAATTATCTTTAACTGCATTGATAAATTTAGATCTAGAGATGAAAGTATAATAGTTATTGTTTGGATTACTTGTGTTTTTAATTGCAATTAGCATTCGAGTCTTTAGAGTAATTTGAGAGCATCAAGGTTACTGTAGAAAGCTTCAATTTCATTTCATGATAATGAGCAATTAATTATCTCTATTATAGTTAACTTGCCATCTTCTTTGTTGACATGATCTTAAGCAAGATTAGATGTGCATAATTCTTTTATTAAGACACATAACTAATCTTTTAGTCATGATATTCTTTTTATTGAAGTCACGATAATTATTGGTATTTTACACAAATTGCTTTGGAAATCTTACAAGAGGATTAATTTATTAATCTTGATTGGCTTATAATTATCCAAAGTTAAGTGTTTCATTTAATTGCATAGGTCTTTTCACTATAAATTCATAAGTAATTTCTTATTCATGAATTCATCATTTAGCCATATGTAAAAAGATATTGAGATATATGTGCAAGAGCTTGGACCCTTTTATCTACTCAGACCTACTGGTCATAAGAAAGAGAGGGACAGTCATAGCGGGGGAGGTAGCACAATAGAGGAGGGGTGGCTGGCCGAAAACAAAGCAAGGGAAGGTGCAGGGCGGCGGTGGTGCCTGTTGGTGAAGAGTGGTCGGAGAGGGGCAGGAGGCGGGCAAAACGGGTTGCCCCAGGGGAAGGGGTGCCAGGGGAGGTGGTGCCGGTGCTCGGGACGGAGCATGGCGGCTCGGGCGGCGGTGTGAAGCGGACAGCGGGGAAGCCGAATGAGGCACTGACGGCCGAAGAAAGGGGAGAGTCAAATGGTGCAAGCATGAGCAAGAGTGAGGCAAGGGGAGCTTACCAGGGTGGTTGGCAGGGCCGAAGGAAAGCTGAGGCGGGCTGGCGACATTCAAGGGCGGCGGTGTGAGGAGGCCACTGTGGACGGGTCATACAGGCGGGGGAGAGTGTCGGTCGGCTGTTGAGGAACCTTCTTGGCACCAAGGAGATGCTCTTGGAGGTTGGAATCAAGGAGAGGAGCCCTAGGGAGTAGACCGTGGTGGTAGAGGCAGCTTTGGTCGGAGGTGAGAAAGAACGGCTGTTGCGGTCGATTCCGGTGAGGCAACCACCAATTGAGCTGGGGAAAAGAAATTGGGGAGATGGGACATGCCGTGATGCGGTTGCTAGCGAGCGAGGGCCACCGGAGTTGTCAGGGCGACGACCGGCGCATGGGCGACGTTCGGGGATAGAGGAGGAGGAGGAAGGAGGCAATGGGGAGACACTGGGGAGCTCAGGCCCTCTTATAGTCGAGGTGGTAGTGGAGGAGTAACGCCGGTGGTGGTATTGAAGGCATGCAACAGGGCTATCAGAGGGGCGGAGCTAGGCGATGTCAATGCAGCCCGGCTTCAATGAGGCGTCAGTGCGAGTTGGCTCGGACGTGACGGGAAAACCTGGGGGTGGAGCCGGCGCAGCGCAAGGGGAAACCGGGGGTGGGATAGCCTCAGCCACTGTGAGGGAATGCAGAAGGCGATGCACGGTGGGGCTAGCAGAGGCGAGAGGAATCTAGCACCAAGGGAGGGAAGGAGCTAGCTTGACGGTTGACGCCAGCCAGCATGGCGCGGCAGTAGCTCGCGGTGAGCATGACACAGCAGGACAGGGGGAGGAAGAAAAAGGAGGTGGCCGATTGGGCCAGATGGGCCGAAGGCCAAGGAAAAAGAAAAAGGCTGGCCGGGCCGGAACAAGCTGGGAGGAAAAACGGGCTGGAGCCTAAGAGGATTTTAAAATTTTTTAGGAATTTTAGAATTTGATTTCTTGGCTAAATTAATTTGGTGGGGAAAATTTTAATACTAACTTTAATTTCAATTTCCAAGTTTCAAAGAACATCTTGAGATTTTTTAATTCTTAATTGTTGTAATTAGATGGAAATTTTAATGTTAGCTCAGATTTTAAATTTCTAATCTTCGTTTTAGCAAATTCCAAATTCTAGTTTTGGATTTGCAAAGGAATTCAAATTCTTCCTAATTGATTTTCATAGTCTCGGTTCTTTATCATGATTTTTATTTTTATTAATCGAGTTTTTAGCAAGGAATCAAATCAAGGCTCTTGAATAAACACCAAAATTTTTAAACAATACTGAGAAAGCAATGAAAAGATTTTATAATTTTCGTAATTACAGTAACTCCTTTTTGAGTTGTTATACCAATGCTAGGACTCTTAGCCTGGCTTCTCCTTCAAGAAAATCTCTTTCCTTCTTTATCTCGATCATCTCATTTCTGTCTCCGTCCCAGCGCCAGATTTTCCTTTAATTGATGAATCTTCCATATCACCTAAACGTTCCTCCCTCGGACTTCCCAAAATCGGCTTTCCTTGTTGTTTACTCCATGGCCTATTTTAGCACTTCTAGATGCTTCTACGTGACTCGTTCTCTTTGACTTTTTCTCAAATATGTGTTGACCTGGCCGTCTATTTTGCCT
Organism: Dendrocalamus sinicus; assembly: GCA_036346575.1. Lineage (NCBI taxonomy): Eukaryota > Viridiplantae > Streptophyta > Magnoliopsida > Poales > Poaceae > Dendrocalamus > Dendrocalamus sinicus. The sequence continues at coordinate 20,640,671 of CM070664.1, forward strand.
GCTAAAATTAGGTGGCAACCCATGCCCCCTATTTTTGTGAAGGCGGATACCTTTGCAAAAATGACAATCATTATAACACGTCATCCAATTTACCTGGTAATTCCAGGTTTCTAGGGATTCAAGCAATGTCTATCTTGATTTTTTATGGATTGAATTTCCTTGATTCTCGGTGAAAATTTCCTCAATAGTAGTTGTTGTGGTTACAGACCAAACAGAGAGAGTGTGGTAGTGGAGAGTTAGGTGAGCAATGGCTTAGGGTTTCCCCCGTGGCCTGTGTTGTATATATATATCCACATGGGGAGTACTTTTACAATTATACCCTTACATCCAAGTATCCCCCTCAGGGGCACTTATGTCATTACACATGTCCCATTCTGGGCCTTACATACCTCTAACAGGCCTGCTGGGCTTTGGTGGGGGCCACCCCTACGACAGGAGCCTCTCATGGTGAAGGGCTTCACGAGCCGAAGCCGTGTTGCCAAGCCCTTTGGCCCCCTCTGTCCCTGCGGCCTGTGAGCTTCTTCAGCATTTGGCGGAGCCTTATTGCTTAGTGCAGTGTTCACCTTGCCGCAAGGTATAGCGCTGAGCGGGTTGGCGAAGTCCTCCTTGCCTACAGGGTCCTACAGCGGCGGAGTCGAGGTTGCCCTCCGGGCCGCGAGTAGAATCCAACACCACAATTGGATTCAACACACCAAGAGCAATTCCTCGATGGAAATCTCAAGAACACACCAACAATGGCCACCAAACCATGGTGATTTTCTGGTTTCTATTTCTCAAATCATAACCTGAGTTACAATGGGGCTAAGGCCCTGGCCTTATATTGGTGCACAATGCATGGCCTTGATTACAACTCATGCACTACTTGGCCTAAGGCCGAAACAAACTCCAATACGAACTAAAAAGGAAATACCTAAACTGCTACCTCTGGTTTCTCTCTCAATTTGCGACTTGACCGTGAGGATTCCGTGGCTGGCACCTCATCTATTATGTGGGGCTTCAAAATAGCTTTCCAACGAGTCCAAGAACGCCCAAATCGGACTCTGTTTGTGAAAGTTATGGACGTTTTAGTATCGGTCTTGCCAGCTGTCCCAATCCGAGTCCGAATCGGTTTCAAATCTTTATATGTTTTGTTTTCTTGTTCAAGGGGCTTCCAAATCCGTTTGGAACCTGAAAAGGAGTCCTTCTCAACCTTTAGAAAGCCATGGTCTGGTCGGATTTTATTCTTACTTGCATTGCAATACTCGAACTCTTTATGTTTGGCAAATCTCGCGCGTCTCTCCGGACAGCTCGTGCAGCATCCAATGAAATTGCCATAACTTTGTGTAGGAAGCTCCAAATCAAGTGTCGTTTGATTCGTTGGAAAATAGACTTCATTAGCTTTCCAAATATGTCTCTTGTGCACATTATAAATCTCAGAATTGGTATTAAAAGCTTCTTGAACATTATGCACGGAACTGCAAGCACTAACCAAAGTTGTAGTGCTACTTGGTGCCACATTATCCTCCCCTCGTTGAAGCAAAGCCGTCCTCGGCTTTGGGGTAATCTTGGGAGCTTGCTTCTTCTTGGCTGTAATTTCTTCATCAACATGAATAGCACTCTCCAATTTTGGTTTCAACACATGCTTCTTTCCCCCCATGTACAAAAGTGTATGTGTTGGACCGGCCCTCATGCGTAGCATTGCGATCATATTGCCATGGTCTTCCCAACAATAACCCACATGCATCCATTGGAACTACGTCGCAATCCACCTTGTCAACATAGTCACCAACAACAAACGGAACACGCAACTTGTGAGTTATCTTTAGCCTTCCGGAGTTGTGTAGCCACTCCACATGATGTGGTTGAGGATGCCTCCACATGGATAGCCCTAAAGCATACACCAAATCTTTGCTAATCACATTGGTATAACTCCCACCATCTATGATCAACTTGCATGCTTTATCTTTGATCTTGCACTCCGCTTGGAAAACACTCACCGCTGTCCTTTTGTTTCAGTTTCTTTACTTTGCACCTTCCGGACCAAAAGATTAACATCATTCAATTCTGGATCACAATAGACAACATCCTCCTTGGAATCATCGGATTTTTCACTTTCAGAATCACTACTAGAAGTTGTTGAAGCATAGCCATCTTTAGTGAGAAGCACTCTTCGTTGATTTGGACAATCACGCATCATATGACCTCTTCCCTTGCACTTGAAACACTCAATTTCTCTAGCATGAGCATTAGAAGGCAAACTAGAATCAGTTTTAGTTGCTTCTTTACCTCTGTTGCATGCCTCCTTTGAAAGAGCACCATTTGAACGGCTTGATGCCGCCACTTTGTAGTGTGAACCCACATCATCGCCTTGCTGTGATGGACGCCTCCATGGGTTTGTTTGAGTGTTGGCATGCCTACCCTTGGCTTGTTTGCGCTTCAATTGTTGTTCAGCACGTTCAGCTTGATGCACCAAGTCTTGGATGTTGAAGTAATTGACCATCTACACCCTATCTTGCACATCCTCATTCAACCCATTAAAGAAACGTGCCATAGTAGCCTCATCATGCTCCTCTGTTCCTGTACGGATTATCAACATCTCCATCTCTTTATAATATTCGTCAACACTAGAATTACCTTGGCGTAGTTGTTGTAGTCGGTTGTACAAGGTCCTAGTGTAGTGTGCTGGGACAAAACGACGCCTCAAAATATTCTTCAATTGTACCCAAGTATCCGGATGAGCTCCTACGCGACACAATTGATTCCACCAAACAAGAGCATATCCGGTGAACTCAATTGTCACCAAACGAATCTTCTTATCGTCAGTATAGTGATGGCTATCAAAAATTTGTTCGACACGCATCTCCCACTCCAAGTACTCCTCCGGTTCAGCTTTACCATTAAATGATGGGATAGAAAATTTTATCCGCCCAATTCCATCATCCACGGTAACACGCTGAGAAAACCCGACACCATCACGCATTAGTCCACCATTGGCAGCACCTCTGCCACGCATGTCCCTACCATGGTCAACACCACGGTAGCCCCGAGCATGGTGCGGTTGTGGAGCAAAGCCCGCTGCACCATCAAAGATCTCCTCGTGTTCATCGTCTTCATATGGTGCACGCCGTTCGGGATATTGAGGTCCCCGTTCAGCATGCTGAAATTGTGGTGGCTGGTTGCGTATCTCCTCCGTCAAAGCATCAATTTGTGCCCCCAAATCATCAATCTTGCCTTCAAGCTTCTGGTGACAACTTAAGAAGTAGTCACGTGTCGCTTCAAACCCGTGTCGCACCTCGGGCAGCAAAGATGCCGCGTATTGGGGCACCTCCACGATTGGCTCGGCATGATTATGCCGCGCCTTGCCATCTTCAATCTTCATAGAACCCGCCATCAAGAAAAATTTAGCAACCTCGTACCGTGATCAACCACGCTCTGATACCAAGATGATGCGGATCCACCTAGCAAGCTAGCTGAACCCCGTTGCTTTGGCCCTGATCTTTCACGATACGCCTTGTTGGCTGCCCTCTCCAAGATGAGCCTTCTCCCACGCACACCGCAGCACGTGAACGAAGGGTAGAAAAACCGAAGTTTCAGCGAGTAGAATCCAACACCACAATTGGATTCAACACACCAAGAGCAATTCCTCGATGGAAATCTCAAGAACACACCAACAATGGCCACCAAACCATGGTGATTTTCTGGTTTCTATTTCTCAAATCATAACCTGAGTTACAATGGGGCTAAGGCCCTGGCCTTATATTGGTGCACAATGCATGGCCTTGATTACAACTCATGCACTACTTGGCCTAAGGCCGAAACAAACTCCAATACGAACTAAAAAGGAAATACCTAAACTGCTACCTCTGGTTTCTCTCTCAATTTGCGACTTGACCGTGAGGATTCCGTGGCTGGCACCTCATCTATTATGTGGGGCTTCAAAATAGCTTTCCAACGAGTCCAGGAACGCCCAAATCGGACTCTGTTTGTGAAAGTTATGGACGTTTTAGTATCGGTCTTGCCAGCTGTCCCAATCCGAGTCCGAATCGGTTTCAAATCTTTATATGTTTTGTTTTCTTGTTCAAGGGGCTTCCAAATCCGTTTGGAACCTGAAAAGGAGTCCTTCTCAACCTTTAGAAAGCCATGGTCTGGTCGGATTTTATTCTTACTTGCATTGCAATACTCGAACTCTTTATGTTTGGCAAATCTCGCGCGTCTCTCCGGACAGCTCGTGCAGCATCCAATGAAATTGCCATAACTTTGTGTAGGAAGCTCCAAATCAAGTGTCGTTTGATTCGTTGGAAAATAGACTTCATTAGATTTCCAAATATGTCTCTTGTGCACATTATAAATCTCAGAATTGGTATTAAAAGCTTCTTGAACATTATGCATGGAACTGCAAGCACTAACCAAAGTTGTAGTGCTACTTGGTGCCACATTAGGCAGCGTCAACTTCGTGCTGAGGAAGCAGTGTGCGGGGCTCTTCCCTGCGTGGGCCGCGCGAGGGAAGTGGGAGTCCGGTTGGACGCGCCGGTGGTTGTACTACCTCGTGACGAGCATGAGCGGTTTGTTGTGCCGGGGAGCGCCGATATCGTTCAACAGCTCGCCAGATGTGGAGCCGATGGCCAACGACGCGCAGAAGGTGCAGAGGCTTGCCGGTATCGCCCGCCGGTTCAATATGCGTGACCTTACCGAAGAGTTTACCATGTATGGGGCGGCGCCGCTCTCCGGTCGGTGGCAGTACGAGGTACAGGCAGTATCCGGAAGGATGGCATCCATCCGACAGTGTCCTACCTCATCACTAGCTTTGTCATGCACACTTGGAGTGGATGAAGAATGTGTAATAGAGATGTCCTCATCATCCTCCCCCTCTTGAAAAGGAGTCGTCCTGGACTCTATGCCATCTTGTCCAAAGAATGGTGACAAATCAGCAACATTAAAAGTAGTACTCACCCCATAATCGTCTCCTGGAAGCTCTATCATGTATGCGTTGTCATTGATCTTGGCAAGTACTTTAAAAGGACCATAACCACGGGGCATCAATTTTGATTTACGCTTCTCCGGAAAGCGTTCTTTGCGAAGATGCACCCATACTAAGTCACCTGGTTCAAATAGCATTTTCTTTCTAGTCTTGTTAGCTTTAGAAGCATAAGCACGTAACTTCTTTTCAATTACCTCTTTAGTCTTTTCATGGAGTTTTTTCACAAAATCAGCACGCTTAGAAGCCTCCATATTTGTACGTTCTTGTAATGGAAGTGACATCAAGTCAAGTGGCGTGATCAGTTTGAAAGCATACACCATCTCAAATGGACACAATTGAGTTGTAGAATGCACCGCCCGATTATATGCAAATTCAACATGCGGTAGGCAATCTTCCCACTCTTTCAAATTCTTTTTGATCATTGTCCGCAGCAGCATTGAGAGTGTACGGTTCACCATCTCCGTCTGTCCATCTGTTTGTGGGTGACAAGTCATTGAAAACAACAACTTTGTCCCAAGCTTGGCCCACAAAGTTTTCCAAAAGTAGCTCATGAACTTGACGACACGATCGGAAACAATAGTTTTTGGCATTCCATGCAACCTCACAATCTCTGATACGGGGAGGGGTCCTGATACGGGGTCGCCCGATCTTCTCGACGTAGGATGGATACTCACGGGAGTCTTGATGAATCGTAATGATCCTCCAATGCCAATGCAAGGGACGAACACTCTTTAATCCGCCAAAACACACTGGTGTTGATTTCGCCGACCACCAAGCGAAGATCAATCGTGCACCCAATTCCCAACGGAAAGGCTGAACGATCTTGATTGAAGAGAACGCTCCTAATTCCCTATGGAACTTCGGCAGCAATGCTAAACTCGAACAAAATTTAGTTGATTGATTTTTCTCAAACGTGGTCTAAGCCCTAAAGGCTACCAACACAAGGCTTATATAGCCCCTTGGGACGTCCATATGGTCCCCAAACCAATTACAACTCAACCCTATATGGTTTTAGATACAAACTCTCACAAAAAGGAAACTATATTTTTCACCTGTCATATTGTTTCGGTCATAACATTTTATCTGTGATGAATTTGAAGGTGGGACCAGATCCATTGCGTATCCCTTGAAATTATCTTTCCAACGAGTACAAGAACACCTGAATCGGACTCCGTTTGTGAAAGTTATGACCTTTTTAGTAACTGCCTGTCAGGCTGTCCCGAACCGAATCCGAATTGAATCCTGAGTTGAATCCGAGTTTGAATTGGGTTGAGCACATGGGAGGTCCGAATTTGGCTTGAAAATCTTATCCAAAACTTGTAGTTTAAGTCCTTGGGCTCCTCCCTTTTGCTCTCACACTGCATGAGCTTCTTTCCTTCTTGATCAGGTACATGGGCTGCTTGGCTTTCTCCATTGCTTTGGCCCTGAAATCATCATAATATTCAAACCTAATAATAACACAAGAATTTGGCATAAGGTAGTATATCGTTCCCACGAATAGAAGGAAATTCATTAAGAAACAAATTCACCTGACAATATTTAATGCGGCTCAATACTTCTTTCAAGTGAAATAATGTACTTGACTGAAAAGTGTTAAGCATGTGCATATCCGCATCATCCTCCCCTTCTTCAAGAAAAGCCGTCCTCGGCTTTTGGTAGCCTGAAATTGTACTAAGCAAAGAATACAACGTATATGCATAGTATAGATATTTGTCATCAACACTTCTTTTGCTTAGCATATCAAGAACATCTGAAGGCGTATTAGATAAAAGGAACAATACATATGCATGGTATATGTATGAATCAATTATTGTGTCATTCTCATTCTCACTATTTTGCACAAACCAATTGATACTACAATAGCTATCAAATGCATACATTGCAATGTTTTCATTCACACCATTCTCCCTCCCATAAGAAAAAGTCGTCCTCGACTTTGAGAAGTACATGGACAAGTCATTAATGGGCAAAACCAGATCAAACGGGTCAAATATGGAAGAGAATTTTAAGTGCCTCCCATGCTTCAACTGCGCTACTCTGATTATTTGTACATGATTGTTCATCGAAAGAGGAACAAGTAGGCACAAGAACTCTTTGTAAACAGCAAGCACTATTGTTAAACCTCATCTCATTGTGATCATGACGTGGTATAAAAGATTGTTTGTCCAAAATATGCAATTTCAAATCAGCAAGCTTTTCACATGTAATGCATATTCGATAAACATAAAAGTTGTCATCTACACCATAATCTCCGATCAAATTGAACTTATATGTGTAGGCATTGGAACTAACTAGTGATTTTGAACATGAAATTTAAGCAACATTCTGAATAACACTAGATAGCTCTTTAGGATCATCGAACATGATATAATATAAAGAATCATCAGAAGATATTATACCAAGAACTTCCTTATGAGTAATTAATTCCACATTATATAAATTTACCAAAGAAATTTCAGAATATGGAATTTTCATTCGCACATATGAGTTCTCACAAGTACTCACAATTTCACAATTAATTTTAGCACCAATATTGTTACCTTTGTTGTTCTCCTTAGTTGATGTAGGTGTTGTAGGTATTAAATCATCATAATGTAACAACGGGACAGCAAGTACTTCATCTTCAACCGTGGTTATCTCCTCATCTTTGACTTCCAATGATGCCGGTTGTTGAATGTTTAATTCCTCATCTTTAGTTTCAACCTGCACAATGTCAGAAACAGCACTAGAAGTAGATATTAATGTGTTAGTTTCAAAATCAACCTCACTTTGTCTATCTTCTACTTCTCTCACACTCTCAATTTGGATGCTCTCAAACTCACATATGGTGGAATCACACAACTCACTCTTTTTAACACTCTCACTCAATTTGGCTATGTGGCTCTCATTCTCACATAGGTTTTGATGCATCTCAATTGTTGTATGTGTCATTGGGGCAGTACAAGATGTCTCCTTCACCGAAGGGAAAGTCCCATGCTCGGTCATCTTCTCATGTGTCACACTAGTGGAACCATAAGAACTGAAGTGTGGACTTGGATGAAACCGTGATGTACGCATATCTATAAGTCTCTTTTCCTACTCAACAGCGCAATTCACAAGGGCATGCATGCTACTAAAATATTTACCTTGAAGTGCAATGGCGATTTCAGAATTCAAGCCTTATTTGAAATATGCCTTCTCCCTTAATGCACTTGTGACACCGGCACGACGCAATGCGTCTTGCAGCTCAAAATAATATCCTTTAACAGTGTTACTCCCTTGTGTGATACTCTCCAGATGGTGAAGCAATTCCCGTGCATAATATGTTGGCACAAACTCACTCCTCATGAACGCCTTCAAATCTGACCAAGATTGAATGAGTTGTTTTCCAAATAGTTGTTGCCACCAACTATAAGCATAGTCTTCAAACTCTCTAGTGGCACGCATCACCTCTTGGGATTTGGGGAGCTTCTGAAATCTAATCACTTTCTCCATTCGCCATTCCCATTCAAGATATTCCTCTGGTCATTCGCCACGAGAAAGGAACAAAGGTATCTTCTTCTTGTTGTGGTCGAAGTGCCCGCACAATGTCATTCACGATGTTTGTTTGTAACACCATCATTCGTTGATTGAGCTCAATACGGAGATCCTGCATATCCGCCTTCAGTTGTCCCTCCATTACAGTTTCTTGTGTAATGTACTTCTCAAGCAATGACGTTCGAAACGGTATCATAGTTTTCTTCTCCTGTCATGCTTAGATTGTGCAAAGAAAACACAAAACCACAATATATGGGTAATATGTGGAGTCACTCAATCTCACTTTTCCTCTCCCAAGTAAAGTTCTTACCTTTCCGAAGTGAATTGAGACAAAAAGAAACTTACACTTGGTGGTGGTTACAATAACAAGTGATGATCAAGCGGATTTAAAAGTGACTCACAATTGCACGGCAAAGGATATTTTGTGGAGCTTGGTTAGGAAGTATTTATCCTACACAATCTGAATTTCTCGATGTTGTAAAATTAAGTAATAATTCAAGCTAGAAAATATTGCCTATGTGCTGATCCAATAGATATAAGTGAAGTGTATGAACGCACATGCAAAGATCAATGTGACTGAATGCAACAAAGGAATGAGCTAGATGGGAACAAATAGGAACAATAGCTCGTTTGCATCAAGTACTAGGAGAGACGCTAGCCAATTGCAATAACAAGAATAGAGGGCACAAGATTGCTCAAATCACTCACACAAATAGGAGCTAGAACCACTCACCCAAATCAGCCTCCTCACCTTTTTTCGCTCTCTTTTTTTTGCTCGCCTCTTTTTTTTTTTGCTACCTTGCCAATCACCCAAATATGTTCAACTCACTGTTCTGAGTCTATTAAGGTATATGGGTCACAAACTTTTGTGGAAGGTAGGGATATCTCTCTCTCTCTAAACTTTGAATTTTTTTATCGGTCGGAGTGGTGATGCACAAGCCCAGTATTCAGCTATAAGCATTCAGGAGCAGCCCTCAATGCAATATCAATGACTAGTCTCAAGTATTCAAAGGATATAAATGAAGCTCGTATGTGCGGTGTTTAGCCGTATGGTGTTCAAGGAAGCCAACGCGAACACTAACACCTCCCTAGAGTTGGTTTCGGATTTCCAAACGGATTCGGAAGTGGACAGCTAGCCAAAACCGACTTGGATTCTAGGGTTGTACTCGGATTGATCTAGGAAGAGTTATGGACACGGACTCAACTTCAAGAGTAAATTGAATCTACTTTTTTTGTTTTATGGAAACAAATGATCAAGTTACGCGAAGGAACACAAAGATCAGCACGTAAACAAAATTTCTAATGGATCAAGACTTAATAAAACTCACGAAAATAGCAGATACGAAACTAGGGTTAGGATTTTTTTGTGTGTTTTCGGTTTATGGACTATAGGACAGCAAGTAATAAAACGAAATTTAAAGGGATAAGATCCTACCGAGTAAACCGCGCTCTGATACCAAGATGATACGGGGTCGCCCGATCTTTTCGACGTAGGATGGATACTCACGGGAGTCTTGATGAATCGTAATGATCCTCCAATGCCAATGCAAGGGACGAACACTCTTTAATTCGCCAAAACACACTCGTGTTGATTTTGCCGACCACCAAGCGAAGATCAATCGTGCACCTAATTCCCAACGGAAAGGCTAAACGATCTTGATTGAAGAGAACGCTCCTAATTCCCTATGGAACTTCGGCGGCAATGCTAAACTCGAACAAACTTTAGTAGATTGATTTTTCTCAAACGTGGTCTAAGCCCTAAAGGCTGCCAATACAAGGCTTATATAGCCCCTTGGGATGTCCATATGGTCCCCAAACCAATTACAACTCAACCCTATATGGTTTTAGATACAAACTCTCACAAAAAGGAAACTATATTTTTCACCCGTCATATTGTTTCGGTCATAACGTTTTATCCGTGATGAATTTGAAGGTGGGACCAGATCCATTGCGTAGCCCTTGAAATTATCTTTCCAACGAGTCCAAGAACACCTGAATCGGACTCCGTTTGTGAAAGTTATGGCCTTTTTAGTAACTGCCTGTCAGGCTGTCCCGAACCGAATTCGAATTGAATCTTGAGTTGAATCCAAGTTTGAATTGGGTTGAGCACGTGGGAGGTCCGAATTTGCCTTGAAAATCTTATCCAAAACTTGTAGTTTAAGTCCTTGGGCTCCTCCCTTTTGCTCTCGCACTGCATGGGCTTCTTTCCTTCGTGATCAGCTACATGGGCTGCTTGGCTTTCTCCATTGTTTTGGCCCCGGAATCCTCATAATATTCAAACCTAATAATAAACAAGAATTTGGCATAAGGTAGTATATCGTTCCCACGAATAGAAGAAAATTCATTAAGAAACAAATTCACCTGACAATATTTATTGCGGCTCAATACTTCTTTCCAGTGAAATAATGTACTTGACTGAAAAGTGCTAAACATGTGCATATCCGCATCTGGTCCCGATCTTCTCAGTGAGGACCGTGGATAGTTGATGCGAAGTAGACGATGTCGCTAGTTGAACACTCGCGCCAATGCACGAACCCTCAACTCTTCGGAATACGCCCAAAACACACCGGATAATTGTTCGTCGCGAGACCACAAACGACGAACGCCAAGTCCCCAATTACCAATGGAACGACAGCTTGACCATGAATTGCAGAACGAACAATGGATCGCCTAGTTCTCTCTCAAAGTCCTCGCATGAACTCTGTTGTTGAAAGAATAAGCAATAGCTATGTTTCAATTTTATGGATAAAATTGGTCTCCCCCCAAAGGCTGCCAATACAAGGCTTATATAGCCCCTTGGGACGTCCATATGGTCCCCACACCAATTAAAACTCAGCCTTATATGGTTTTGGATACGAACTCTCACAAAAAGGAAACTATATTTTTCACCCGTCATCTTATTTTTGTCATAAATTTTTATCCGTGATGAATTTGAAGGTGGAACCAGATCCATTGCGTAGCCCTTGAAATTATCTTTCCAACGAGTGCAAGAACACCTAAATCGGACTCCGTTTGTGAAAATTATGGCCTTTTTAGTAACTGCCTGTTAGGCTGTCCCGAACGAATCCGAATTGAATTCTGAGTTGAATCCGAGTTTGAATTGGGTTGAGCACGTGGGAAGTCCGAATTTGGCTTGAAAATCTTATCCAAAACTTGTAGTTTAAGTCTTTGGGCTTCTCCCCTTTTGCTCTCCCGCTGCATGGGCTTCTTTCCTCCGTGATCAGCTGCATGGGTTGCTTGGTTTTCTCCTTTCCATTCTCATGGGCTTTGAGATTTTTGTTCTTGGTAGCAAATGTGATTAACCTCCTTGTGCTTCTCCATTGCTTTGGCCCCAAAATCATCATTATATTCAAATTAATCATGTGCATATCCGCATCATCCTCCCCTTCTTCAAGAAAAGCCGTCCTCGGCTTTTGTTAGCCTGAAATTGTACTAAGCAAAGAATACAACGTATATGCATGGTATATATATTTGTCATCAACACTTCTTTTGCCTAGTATATCAAGAACATATGAAGGTGTAGTAGATAAAAAGAAAAACACATATGCATGGTATATGTATGAATCAATTATTGTGTCATTCTCGTTGTTCCACACAAACCAGTTGATATAACAACAAACATAAGATGTATGCATTGCAATATTGTCTTTCATATCATTCTCCCTCCCATGAGAAAAAGTTGTCCTCGACTTTGCTAAGCACATGGACAAGTCATTAATGGGGCAAACCAAATTAAGTTGTTCAAATATGAGGGAGAAAATGTTTAGTTCCTTCCATGCTTCAACTGCGCTACTCTGATTATTTGTACATGATTGTACATTAAAAGATGAATAAGTAGGCTTAAAAAATCTTTTAAAACATGAAGCACTATTGTTGAAACTCATCTCATTGTGATCATGATATGGCACAAAAGTTTGTTTATCCAAAATATGCAATTTCAATTCGGCAAGCTTATCACATGTAATGCATATTCAGTAAACATAAAAATTATCATCTATACCATAATTTCCAATCAAATTGAACTTATAGGTATATGCATAGGTACTAACTAGTGATTTTAAACATGAAATTTCAGTAACATTCTCAATCACACTAGATAGCTCTCTAGTATCATGAAATATGATATAGCACAAAGAATCACTAGGAGATATTCGAGTAAGAACTTCCTTATGAGTAATCAATTCCACATTATGTAAGTTGAGCAAAGAAATTTCAGAACATGGAATTTTCGTTCGCACATATGAGTTCTCACAAGTACTCACCGTTTCACAATTAATTTCAGCGCGAATATTGTTACCTTTATTGTTCTCCTCAGTTGATATAGGTGTTGTACGTATTAAATCATCATGATGTAACAACGGGGCAGCAAGTACTTCATCTTCAACCATGGTTATCTCCTCATCTTTGACTTCCAATGATGCCGGTTGTTGAATGTTTAACTCCTCATCTTCAATTTCAACCTGCACAATGTGAGAAACAACACTAGAAGTAGACATTAATGTGTTAGTGTCAAAATCATCCTCACTTTGTCCATCATCTACCTCTTTCTTCTTTTTTGGTGTTTCTCTCACACTCTCAATTGGGATGCTCTCAAATTCACATATGGTGGAATCACACAACTCACTCTTTTTAATACTCTCTTTCCCTTTGGCTATGTGGCTTTCACTCTCACATGGGTTTTGAGGCATCTCAAGTGTTGTTTGTAGCAATGGGGCAGCACGTGCACTAGGAGTAAAACTTCCACTAGATGGATTAGTTTTAAACGAATTGAAACGAGATGTGGTTTCACCTCCTGTAGGTGCTGTACGGGGAGTGTAGGAAGATGATTTTGAAACCCTCATGTCCTCCTCGGTCTTATTGTGCAAAACGACCGGAGGGCTGTGCACACTTGTGTCATCAGCTAGTGCGCCCCCACGTAGATTGTGGTGTGCGAATATGGCATGCAGCTCCCGAAAGTTATTGTTGATGGTCGTACGCAACTGTTTGACCTCTACTCCGAGGGTGTTCAGTCCAGTCTGAACTTCCCTGAGCGCATCGCACACGCCATTATGACGTTGTTTTTGTCGCATCTCGCGCAACCGAGTGTACTCGGTCCACGTAACTGGTGCCTCCAGATTAGGTGGATCCTCCTCGGGACCTGACATGGGAACGACTCACAAACAAGAAACGAGGTTATATTCGGGTTAGTAAAACAAAAGCTCTCCCTATGCTTGCAACTCACTGTCCTGAAAACAAGACAAGCTTACCGTTCCAAAGTGAATCAAGGACGGCAAATCGACAATTGTGACAGCGAACGATATCAACCCGGTAATGTATGAGCGTAACCACGAGCAAGGGAGTACACAAACGGGTGTCGGTGGAGCTTGGACAGTTATATATTTTGTAGCAAGGAAAAACAATCAATTAATTTCAGAAATTGCACAGAATTGAATTATAGGTCGTATCTAGCACTTAGCCTATGTTGCTGATCAACCAAGGATGGAACAAGGCTAAAATAAGTGTATGGCAATGTATGGGAGTGGTAAATACAAGATAATTCAATCGAATGCAACCTGGAATTGAAGAACACAAGGGTTGACCCAAAACTTGAAAACTGAGGATTTCTATCTATTGGATAACACATCGGTATTTCGGCCGTAACTTTGTCAGTTGCCTTTGTTTCAATTATTATTTTTTTCTCAATTTCCTGACGACGTTTTCTACAACTTTTGTTTTGGGGCCAAGTTCTGGAAACTGACCGAACAATTCGCACAAAATTCACAAGTGCTGACTGTTGCAGATTCAATTCAGAAATTTGGGTCAACTTTCACCGCATATATCTCTTAACTTCCTTGCTGGAATGATTTGAAATTTTACAGATAGATGGAAAATGAAGTTTAGAATTTAATGGCGGTGCTCTCACGCAAAAATAATCTCGGAATCAAAAGTTATGGCATTTTTGGTGGTGACTGCAGAGAAAGGACAAATCAGCCGAATTGGAATTAGGGTTTCGGGTGGGGATTTTTTTTTTGTTTGGATTTTTAATGGAACAAAGATATGACCAGCAACTTGACAATGCTAAGATGGACACAAATTCAATTTAGCAAACCAAAACTAACAGATTGAAAGACACAACGGGGTTTGGACAGTGGAAATTAACTTTTTTGTGGGGCAATTTTTTTTCTGAACTATAGGAAGGAAAAACCGATCTACTAACTACGGGTAAAGAAGTTCTCACCGAGTAAACCTAGAATCTGATACCACATGATACGGGGAGGGGTCCGGATCTTCTCAGTGAGGAACTGTGGATAGTTGATGCGAAGTAGACGATGTCGCTAGTTGAACACTCGCGCCAATGCACGAACCCTCAACTCTTCGGAATACGCCCAAAACACACCGGATAATTGTTCGTCGTGAGACCACAAACGACGAACGCTAAGTCCCCAATTCCCAATGGAACGACAGCTTGATCATGAATTGCAGAACGAACAATGGATCGCCTAGTTCTCTCTCAAAGTCCTTGCATGAACTCTGTTGTTGAAAGAACAAGCAATAGCTATGTTTCAATCTTATGCATAAAATTGGTCTCCCCCAAAGGCTGCCATACAAGGCTTATATAGCCCCTTGGGACGTCCATATGGTCCCCAAACCAATTACAACTCAACCCTATATGGTTTGGATACGAACTCTCACAAAAAGGAAACTATATTTTTCACCCGTCATCTTATTTCGGTAATAACTTTTTATCCGTGATGAATTTCCAACAAGCACAAGAACACCTGAATCGGACTCCGTTTGTGAAAGTTATGGCCTTTTTAGTAACTGCCTGTCAGGCTGTCCCGAACCGAATCCGAATTGAATTCTGAGTTGAATCCGAGTTTGAATTGGGTTGAGCACGTGGGAAGTCCGAATTTGGCTTGAAAATCTTATCCAAAACTTTTAGTTTAAGTCTTTGGGCTTCTCCCCTTGATCAGCTGCATGGGTTGCTTGGCTTTCTCCTTTCTATTCTCATGGGCTTTGAGCTTTTTGTTCTTGGTAGCAAATATGATTAACCTCCTTGTGCTTCTCCATTGCTTTGGCCCCGGAATCACCATAATATTCAAATTAATCATGTGCATATCCGTATCAATCTCCCTGAAAAACAAGTCAGCTACATGCGACGCATCGTCGCTCTTATGACAGGGAATAAAATGTGCCATTTTAGAAAACCGATCCACAACAACAAAGACTGAATCCCTCCCCCTTTTGGTCCTAGGTAATCCCAACACAAAATCCATGCTAATATCTTCCCAAGGAACATTAGGAACTGAAAGTGGAGTGTACAAACCATGTGGATTGAGTTTTGACTTTGCTTTATGGCATGTGATGCATCTTTAACAAATCTCTCGACGTCGCGCCTCATCCTTGGCCAATAGAAGTGATCAGCCAACATCAAGTATGTCTTCTCTTTTCCAAAGTGACCCATCAATCCTCCTGCATTAGATTCCTGCAAAAGTAACAAACGCACAGAAGAATCTGGAACACATAGTTTGTACATGCGAAAGAGAAATCCATCATGAACATGAAACTTATCCCACCCTTTCCCATCTTTGCAATTAGAATATGGTGCTGAAAAGTCATGATCAGAAGTATACAAATCTTTCAAACTCTCTAGCCCTGGAACCTTGACTTCCAATTGAGTGAAAAGCACATGTTTTCTAGACAATGCATCAGCTACCACATTTTCCTTGCCTTTCTTGTATTTAACAACGTATGAAAAAGTCTCAATGAATTCAACCCACTTAGCATGTCTACGATTCAGGTTAGCTTGTCCTTTCAAATATTTCAAAGCTTCATGATCAGAATGAATGACAAATTCTTTAGGCCAAAGATAATGTTGCCATGTCTCTAATGCACGCACAAGAGCATACAATTCTTTGTCATAAACAGGATAATTCAATTGTGCACCATGAAGTTTCTCACTAAAATATGCAACATGTTTTCTTTCTTGCATCAAAACACCACTAATACCTATTCCACTAGCATCACATTCAATCTCAAAAGTTTTAGTGAAATCAGGTAAAACAAGCAATGGTGCTTCAGTCAAACATTTCTTCAATTCAGCAAAGCTTTATCTTGTTTTTCTCCCCACTCAAAAGTGACTCCTTTTTTTGTTAATTCATTTAATGGGGCAGCAATGGTGCTAAAATCTTTCACAAATTGTCGATAAAAACTAGCCAGGCCATGGAAGCTACGAATTTGACTAACATTCACCGGAGTAGGCCAATTGCGAATAGCTTCAATTTTAGATTCATCAACTTCAATTCCATGAGCTTAAGCAACATAGCCTAAGAACACCACTTTGTTTGTGCAAAACGTACACTTCTCAAGATTAGCATACAATTTTTCAGTTCTTAGCACTTCTAGCACTTGTCTAATGTGAAAGTGGAATCATCTCTCATTTCTCTCAGATCAGATTTGGTGGCTATCATAACCAACTTTTTCTCTCCCTCATCCTTTCTTTTTCCACTCAATTTTAGCTTGTGGCTCTCTCTCACCTTTTGTGGAATCACATTCTTTTGCTCCTTCCCTTTCTCACTTTCCAGTTTCACCTCAATCTTTTGCATGTTTTCATGTATAATTTGAGAAGGAGTTAATGGTCGTAACAATATTTCTCTATTATTCCACATGAACTTGTATTGATTAGTTCTTCCCTCATGAATCACAGAATGATCATATTGCCATGGTCTACAGTATCATGATAAGAACCAATTTGAAAGCTAACATCAACAGTGTACCCAACATTCATAGAACCATTATTATTCAACCACTGAATTTGATATGGATGTGGGTGTTTCTTGTATTTCAATCCAAGTTTAGTGCAAAGTTCTTTGCTAGCTAGGTTATGACAACTACCCCCATCAATAATAACTTTGCAACACTTACCATCTTTACTTACCTGAGCTCTTGTTTGGAAAAGGTTGCAGCGCTGTTCATGGTTGGGTTTTACTTGAACGCTCAATACCGAAGGGGTGCACACAAGGATAGTGCCGCACTCAGGGTCACAATACCCATCCCTATGTGTTTCTTCTTCTCTTTCTTCCTCGTGGCCATCCTCAAACGCCTCAAAATCAGCAAGGTGCTCTCCATCTTCTTCAGCAGAATCATATTCTCCATTCTCAGTTACCAACATTACCTTGCTATTTGGGCAATCCTTTTGCATATGTCCGCGACCAAGACACTTGAAGCATTGGATGGAGCTACTCTTGGCTGTAGAACCAACCGAAGATGATGAAGAAGGGGCAGGTCCTTTCTTTGGGAAGGAAGGAGTGGCATTCTTGGTACTCGGGGCAGCATGTGCACTAGGATTAAAACTTCCACTAGATGAGTTAGTTTTAAATGAATCGAAATGAGATGTGGTTTTACCTCCTGTAGGTGTTGTACGGGAAGTGTAGGAAGATGATTTTGAAACCCTTATGTCCTGTTGTACTTGCTTCTCAGCCTTAGTGGCTTGATGTACCAACTCCACCATGTTGTTGTAGGGTTGAAATTCGACAATTCGCTTGATGGAAGGATGCAAACCAGCAAGGAAACGAGCCATAGTTTGCTCTTCTTGTTCATAAACATTAGCCCTTATCATAGCCATTTCCATCTCTTTGTAGTACTCCTCAATCGTGAAACTCCCTTGCTTCAAATTCTGCAACTTATCAAAAAGTTCACGTTTGTAATGTTTAGGAACAAACCTTGCCCTCATATGGTACTTCATGTCTTCCCATGTTGTGATGGGTGGATCATTGTTCTCCATCCTTTGGTTTTGCACTTGTTCCCACCAAACCAAAGCATAATCATTGAATTCTAGTCCCGCCATATGGATTTTCTTTTCTTTAGAATAGTTGTGCAAGCGGAACACCTTGTCTACCTTGAGCTCCCAAGTGAGGTATTCTTCGGGTTCATGTGTGCCTAAAAATGATGGCATTGTAAATTTGAGCTTACCAAATTTCTCCTCGTGTGGTCGTTCTTCGCCGTAACGATTACGGCGGTGGTAGCCGTCATCGTAGTGCAGAAAGTCATCGTCGTCAAAGTGAAGTGCTCCCCCACCACGGCCTCCATGTCCATGGTGATGAGGCGATGGGGTCCCGATCTTCCGATAGGATGATAACTGTCGATTTTCGCGGAGGTGACCTTTGCGATCCGACTACAACCGAACGACGTCGCTTGTGCCTTAGCAATCGCTGAACCACACTCCAAGTTGTTATCAACCATGCCAAGAACGCGGTTGACCTAACCACGAAAGTCTATTCCTGCATGCAATCGAAGAATACGCAAGAACAAGATAACAAGCAATCTGAAATTGCAAATATTGATATTGAATTCAAAAGGTGGGATTCCGAAGGCTGTCTTGACAGGTGGTTGTCTGACACAATTGAAGAACAGAAGTTTGCATAATAGCTAAACCTAAACTCAATGAAATCCCCCAAAAACTAGAAGGGTGTAGCCTCCTTAAATAGGGGTGGGAAAGCCACACAAAACTAAGGAAAAAGGGGGTGGAACTATTCATGGCACTGTTCACATGAATAGTATGCATGAATAGTATGGGCCTAGGAGGGGAGGCACCTCCCCTTTGGGCTCAAACATTACAAGGCCCAATTTGACCCAAACAGGTGACGTAGCACCTTCTTTGAGTGATTGCGGAAAGCAGAGGAGGAATTTGGAGATGAGGCCAGATCCATTAGAAAGAGGACGAGAAAATATTTCCATCGAGTACTCGTGGACCTCAAACGGACTCTGTATGTGAAAGTTATGCAGATTTGAAGTTGGTCCATCAAGCTGAATCCGAACATATCTGGAGGCCGAATTGGATTCCAAAACGTGTCCAAGTTGAACTCTTACTTGAATTTGTGCAAAAGTGATGTGGTGCTACAAAAAAATATATATTTTCATCATTAGGTTGCATCATATTCTCATTTAAAATATGTTGCAACTGAAGAAACGAATTCACCTTTAGTTCAATCTTGATATTGGGCGCTATGGTTGTATGTGTTGGTGGCGTGGTCATATCATCCTCCCCTTCTTGATAGAAAACCGTCCTTGGTTTTAGCATATGTGTAGCCTCACGTATTGCATGATCTTTATCATAAATCTCGGTACATAATAACAAACGCAACAAACCCTCATTATGTAATATCATAAGTTCTTTATCAAACAAAGCAAAATCTGTTTGAAATGAACTCACCTGATAATTTAAGTGATGCGTAGGAGATCTTGTAATTGGAACAACAAGTATGGCAAATATGGTTGTATCCATAGGGTATATGTTCTTATCATCCTCCCCTTCTTGCAAACAAAGCCGTCCTCGGCTTTTGTTAAGCTGAAAGATGGTGACAAAGAAGCCAGGGCATGCATGGTATATGTATATGTCATCCATTTTAATAAATCTTCGTTGTTGCACCATTAATGTTACAAAACAGTAGCAATCATAAAAGCTCATCATATTATTAACCCAAGAGTAATCATATATGTTAGTGAGCAAATCAAAATTTCTCACAAAACAATTATTGCAACTAGTTTTGTAAATGTAAGTGAAGCATTTATGCAATTCAAATCTCTGAAGTTGTAAACTTGCAGTGGTGGCACATATGGGCAAAGCTACAACTTTTGGAATTAAGCGAAGTTCATCCATATAATCATTTCTCAATCGAACAATAGCAAATTCATCTAGCAAGGGTGAAGAGATTTGTATCTTCTGCCATAATTCATCATCTTTATTCAAATTGTCCATACTAGATTGTTCTATAGAGCAATTGGATGAGATGATTTGTATCCAAGACAATCAATACCTTGTCATTATCGTCCTCATCAGATACTGTAGGTACCTCAAATTTGTCCACTATTGGCATAAGATGCACCAGATCATCCTTCACCTCTTCGAGTTTCTCAGTGGTATCTGTAGATGGAGTAGGAACCAAAATAATATCAACATTTTCAGTTACCTCAGGTTGCACCTCGCTTGTGACCATTGGTGCTGGAGGTACAAAACGATGTCGCAATTTCTTTTTCATCTGCTCCCATGTGTATATATAGTGATACTCGAGATTTGACCACCAATCTTGAACATCACCAATCAGCGCCGTCCTTGCCATGCTCATCTTCTCAACAGGATCAAGATCCTGTCTTTCAAAGTAGCTATCCAACATAGTAACCCACAAGAAGTAGTCCGACGACGTACTCTCAGCGGTAAGTGGCAAGATATATACCGGTAATTGTTTCTGTTGTGGCTACAGGCCAAACAGTAGAGAAGGGGACTAGTAGAAGAGGAAGAGGACAGCCAGATCTATTGGAGAGTTGGTAAGAATGAGAGGATGTCCCCCCTTTGCCCCTCCTAGGGGTTTATATATATGAGTGGGGTAGAATGGGAAATCCCCATTCTACCCCTTAGTACTTACAAAGGATGAGGGTACATTGGTATATTTACACTGGTATATTTTTCTACACTATTGGGCCTATTACATGTTGAACTAGTTGCACGGCCCAGTCGCGGGGGGTTGGGCCACCCCCACAACAGGTACTCCCTCGACAGCAAGCGCTGAGGTCCCGATGGGCGAGCTGACGCGATCAACTAAGCCAGCCCCCCGTTCCCCAACAGCAAGCGCAAGGGTGCCGACTAGTGAGCCGATGCAACTGGTAGTCTGTAGACCCCAGACGCAATGCCTACGAAGAAATCAGTGAACTCCTGCGCTGAATCCCGCGCCATCCCGCCGAGGCGATGCCTACGAGGCAGACAGTGCAGTCGAGCGCCAAGGACGTGCCGTCCTGCCGAGGCGATGCCTATGAGGTGGACGGCGGAGTCGAGCGCCGAAGACGTGCCGTCCCGCCGAGGCGATGCCTACGAGGCGGACGGCGCACTCGAGCGCCGATAACGTGCCGTCCCGCCGAGGCGATGCCTACAAGGTGGACGGCGCAGTCGGGCGCCGAAGACGTGCCGCCCCGCCGAGGCGATGCGTACAAGGCGGACGGCGGAGTCGAGCGCCGACGACGTGCCGTCCCGCCGAGGCGATGCCTACGAGGCGGACGGCGGAGTCGAGCGCCGAGGTCGTGTCGTCCCGCCGAGGGATGCCTACGAGGCGGACGACGGAGTCGAGCGCCGAAGACGTGCCGCCCCGCCGAGGCAGTGCCTATAAGGCAGACGGCGAAGTCCTGCACTAGAGCCATGCCGTTCCACCGAGGCGATGCCTACGAGGCGGACGGCGAAGTCCTGCACCGGAGCGGAGCCGTCCCGCCGAGGCGATGCCTACGAGGCGGACGGCGAAGTCGAGCGCCGAGGACGTGCCGTCCCGCCGAGGCGATGCCTACGAGGCGGACGGCGGAGTCGAGCGCCGAGGACGTGCCGTCCCGCCGAGGCGGTGCCTACGAGGCGGACGGCGGAGTCGAGCGCCGAGGTCGTGCCGTCCTGCCGAGGCGATGCCTACGAGGCGACGGCGGAGTAGAGCGCTGACGACGTGCTGTCCTGCCGAGGCAGTGCCTACAAGGCGGACGGCGAAGTCCTGCGCCAGAGCCGTGCCGTCCCGCTGAGGCGGACGGCGGAGTCGAGCGCCGGTGCCGTGCCGTCCCGCCGAGGCGATGCCTACGATGCGGACGGCGGAGTCGAGCACCGAGGACGTGCCGTCCCGCCGAGGCGGTGCCTACGAGGCGGACGGCAAATGGCAAGCGCGGAGGCCGGGAGGCGGAGCCGCCGTTCCCCTGTCTTCAAAAATAGTGTCCGCGGAGCTCGGGCGCTTGCGGCGTAGGCTGAGGGCACTACGTTTGCCGAGGTAAGGAGGCGGAGTCGCTGTTCCCCTACCTTCAAAAACGGTGCCCGCGGAGAGCGGGCGCTTACGGCGTAGGCCGAGGGCACTACGTGCGCCGAGGTATGGAGGCGGAGCCGCTGTTCCCCTACCTTCAAAAACAGTGCCCGCGGAGAGCGGACGCTTGCGGCGTAGGCCGAGGGCGCTACGCACACAGAGGCAGGGAGGCGACACCGCCGTTCTCCTACCTTCAAAAAGAGTCCACGGGGAGCGGGCGCTTGCGGCGTAGGCTGAGGGCGCTACGCACACAGAGGCAGGGAGGCGACACCGCCGTTCCCCTACCTTCAAAAACAGTGCCCGCGGAGAGCGGGCGCTTGCGGCGTAGGCTGAGGGCGCTATGCACACAGAGGCAGGGAGGCGACACCGCCGTTCCCCTACCTTCAAAAACAGTGCCCGCAGAGAGCGGGCGGTAGCGGCGTAGGCCGAGGGCACTACGCGCGCCGAGGTAAGGAGGCGGAGCGGTCGTTCCCCTACCTTCAAAAACAGTGCCCGCGGAGAGCGGACGCTTGCGGCGTACGCCGAGGGCGCTACGCACACAGAGGCAGGGAGGCGACACCGCCGTTCCCCTACCTTCAAAAAGAGTGCCCGCGGGGAGCGGGCGCTTGCGGCGTAGGCTGAGGGCGCTACGCACAAAGAGGCAGGGAGGCGACACCGCCGTTCCCCTACCTTCAAAAACAGTTCCCGCGGAGAGCGGGTGCTTGCGGCATTGGCCGAGGGCGCTACGCACACAGAGGCAGGGAGGCGACACCACCGTTCCGCACTCCCGGGTGCAGCATGCGCGAAGGCACGATATCCTGGTGGTGCATTGCTAAGGCGATGCACTCCCTCGTGTGTCGGCCATCGTGCAGTTTTTATACTCCGTAGAGTGCGCGGGATCAACATCCACGTCTTATTTATACTCCGGAGAGTACGCATAAGGACAATGTCCACACGTGCGTGGCATCCGCGTCTTGTTTATACTCCGTAGAGTGCGCAGGGACAACATCCGCGTCTTGTTTATACTCCGTAGAGTGCGTGGGATCAACATCCACGTCTTATTTATACTCCGTAGAGTACGCATAGGGACAATGTCCATGCGTGCGCGGCATCCGCGTCTTGTTTATACTCCGTAGAGTGCGTAGGGACAACATCCGCGTCTTGTTTATACTCCGTAGAGTGCGTGCGGAGGTGGATCTCGACGCTACGTCTTATTTATACTCCGTGGAGTGCGCGCGGAGGCATCCCCCCACTCATCTTTGTTTATACTCATGCCCGCGTTTTCACAGAGAGTGCGCGCGCGAACGCGTGTCTTTGTTTATACTCATGCCCGTGTTTTTCACAGAGAGTGCGCGCGCGGACGCGTGTCTTTGTTTATACTCCGTAGAGTACGCCGAGGCGCAAGGCCATCATGCAATTTAAATCAAAAAGCTAATCAAACATCGCTGCACGAAAGAGGACGCAACAGCAATGAAAGAGTCTGAGGCCAGACCAGTAAACACGCGACGATGGCAATGAAAGTAGGGGAAAAGCCAGTCAAGTAAGAATTGCAAAAGCGAATCTTGACAGGACGTAGCTAGCACGTGCCATTATGAAACGAATTCGAGGCATAGTACCTCACCTTGCTAGCTCGTCTTCGCCACGGACCCACAACGAGGCTGAGGTCTCCATGGCGTGGAATCCTCAATGCATGCCCTCCGTGAGCCCTCGTATGCATGGGTCTGCGACCGAGGTCTTCGATGGAGCGGGGCTAACGGTCGAAGCGGTTGTGTCTTGTGCAGAATCTGCGCCCGAGGAGGGGGTCGACGGCGCGGAGGGTCACAGCAGGCCCGAGGAGAATCTCGGAAGCTTGGAGCAGGCCGTAGCAGCGCGGGGCTGCCGCAGCGTACGCGCCATGCACATGCATGCAGTGCATGCAATGCGGCGCGAGCGCCTGCACGCACGCGGAGACTCCACAGCCCGACTCCTTAGGCGCGGAGGGGTCCTCACTTTTGCCGATGCGCGGCAGTTTGGAGCCGAAGTACAGAGGCTCAAAGTCGGGGCGCGCTGTCGAAGCCCGAAACGGAGGCGAAGGCGGGCGCTAGAATGCGGAGGTCGGCCCTCCCGCGTTTGTCTCCATGGTGGCTACGTCCGGAAGCCACGTGCTTGCACAGCAATAGGCCGCTCGACCTCCCACTCCCTGGGAGCTTTTGGCGACATGGGCAGAGTCCATCGTAGAGCTGCACATAGGCGAAGGCGACTTTGCGGAGGCAGTAGGCTTGGAGCCGAAATCAAGGATGTTGCCAATGCAGAGCGTGGCGCGGAGGCCGGCAAGGAGGCGCGAAAACCTGCAACACGAGGGCCATGCAAAACGGATCCTGGCGGAGTGACGTGGAGACGAAGGTCGACGTGACGTTGCTCAGACGTGGAGTTCGACGTAGAGCCGACGCCATGAGCCCCTGTGATGTCCTACTGCCACACCGGAGTCTCCCTCATGTGGAAATGAAGGTCCCATGCGTGGGCATGCACGTGCATGCGCCATGCAGACTAAGCAACGTGGGCGCCTGCTTGTGCTCTCATGCATGGGATGCATGCGGGGTCTGGGGCTTTGCTGGACATGCGGAGGCAGCGCCGCAGCAACCCAGGCTATAGCGCGGAGGCTTGTCGCAGACTGTGCAGAGGCGACGCGAAGCCGGAGGCTTTAACAGAGACCAGAGGCTTGTGGACGCCGCAATCGAAGCATGCCTCCGCCTCGCCGCAGAAGTGAGCCGAGGCCGGAACCCGCCTTCTACGACGCGGAGACGAGCGGATCGCGTACCAGGCCCAGAGAAGACCTTGCCCTTGCGGAGGTTGATGCGTCAATCGCTGTGGCCAGCTTGGACTTCGGCGAAGCAAAGGCTGAGGGACGGAGAAGCCCTGCGATGCCGAGCGGAGTAGAGGTCCATTTCGAGCACTCCGCGCATGCATGGTTGGGCTCTTTCGTAGCTGCTGTCCTTCTGTGATGCGACCGCGCCCCGCTGCGATGCCGCCGTTGACACCTCCCGCGCGCACGTCCTCGAAGTCTTGGTGGAGGCGGTCGGGCCAGAGCAGTCGGCGGAGCCTGCCACGGAGGAGCAGTGCGCGCATGGAAATTTCTGCTGCATGCGCGGAGTTGGTGTATCTTGCGGACGAGATGATCTTGGCGTGAACGGGGCTCGCGACTTCGCTCAATTCAGCGAAGGCGGCGGAAGGGCTGAGCCGGCGCGAGTTGCCGTATCGTGAGTACATCCATCGCCTGAGCCACCGCGCGCGAGTCCATCGCTCGTCGCGGAGCCACCGTATACACAAGTCATGTCGCGAAGGCCCGAGGCACCGCACGGAGGCCGGCGGGGTCCCAGCAGACGCTGGCTGCGAAGTCCCGAGCGCGGCGTGGAGTTCGCGAAGGCTCGCCAAGACTTGCGGCGCGCAGGCACCGCATGGAGGCGGCGTGGTCCCACGACGTTGGCGTGCGAGTCTGGAGCACGGCGTGGAGTTCGCGAAGGCTCGCCGAAGACTTGCGGCGCCCGAGGCACCGCACGGAGGCCGGCGGGTCCCACCGACGTTGGCGTCACGGAGTCCCGAGCGCGGCGTGGAGTTTGGCGAAGGCTCGTCGAAAACTTGCGAAGGCCCAAGGCACGCACGGAGGCCGGCGGGTCCCACGACGTTGGCATGCGAGAGTCCCGAGCGCGGCGTGGACTTCGGCGAAGGCTCGTCAAAAACTTGCGAGCGCCCGAGGCATCGCACGGAGGCCGGCGGGTCCGACCGACGTTAGCGTGCGAGTCTGGAGCGCGGCGTGGAGTTCGGCGAAGGCTCGCCAAGACTTGCGAGCGCCCGAGGCACGCACGGAGGCCGGCGGGGTCCCACCGAGCGTTGGCGTGCGAGTCCGGAGCACGGCGTGGAGTTCGCGAAGGCTCGCCGAAGACTTGCAAAGGCCCGAGGCACTGCACGGAGGCCGGCGGGGTCCAACCAGACGTTGGCGTGCGGAGTCCTGGAGCGCGGCGTGGAGTTCGGCGAAGGCTCGCTGAAGACGTGCGATGGCCCGAGGACGTGCTGACGTGCGGAGTCCTGGAGTGCGGCGAGGATCCACGGAGAGCTTGCCGCCGCCGCCGTCTTCGCCGAGTACACGCACCCTCCATGTTGTTGGCGATCCTCCTTCACGCGCCGGACCTCGCACCTGCGTGGACTCCGAGCTCGGCGAAGTACGGCGACGGGCAAGTGAGGGTCGAGATCGAAGGCGCCTTCGCCAACACGGAGTATGGCGGGGAGGCGCGGACTGCTCCGGAGAGGGCCTCACCGGGACTTCGCTGACGAGCGCGGCATCACGGGCGTGTAGCATGCACATGGCGACCATTGCCCAGAAGAGGTAGTCGAGGTGGCCCCCGGTTGGGGTCGTTGGAGATCTGGGGCTGTCCACCGTCGCCATGAGCGTGGCCACCGCAGCGCAGGTGAGCGAGCTCACGGAGTTCTCCAGCGCGATGGTGAGCTGCGGGCGGCAACGAAGACCTAGTGCAGGCTCTTGAGCGGCACACCAGGGGCCGAAGAAGGACGCCTTGCTATCCAGGACTTCGCGGATGGATATTTCATGTCCGGATATAGCTTGTGTATGCGGGATATTCGAGTGCATGCGCTGGTGCCCGCGGGCTTGCAACCGTGATGCTTCGTGTATGCATGTGCCTTAAGGTTTCCATCCATGCATGCATGGATGGATAGATGTACGTACGCTTTGGACGCATGCAGGGTTGAAGAAATGGATGCCGCGCCGTAGACCCCGAGGCACGGACCTCGTACGCTCAGCTAACTGTTGCTTCGCGAGTTCCTGCCTACATACGCGTGGCGACGGCGGGCCTGGTGATGCTTTGCGGAGACTTGACTCGGAGCCCACGAAACGGAGACGCAACGCTGCGCAGAGACTGATGAGGACATCACTTCTATTGATATGAACACCCCTCTTACTGCTTCCATGAATGATGGGCAAGGTCCAATCACTCGGGCACGTGCTCGTCAACTCAACTATCAGGTAAACTCGTTTTTAGGAGTCAATAATATTTCCGCTGAGCATTCGATACTTCCTAAGACTTGTGATTTTCTTGTCCTTAGGAACCATGGAGAAGAACCACGCGAGCTCAAGTGTAGAAGTGGAACCGTCAAGCGCAAGCCAACTCATATTCGCGAGTTCGACTCAGATTCGGACTGCTGGACAGCGCCTACTTCAAATGACCATAACTTTTGATCTAGAAGGTTTCTCGGGGCCCGTGAGTACTCGTTGGAAAGATCTTGGAGTCTACTTTCAGATGAATCTGGTCTCACCTCAAAATTCCATCTGAGCCGATCAGAAACTGCAAAACAAGTGGCGTCACTTTTCCAGTCCGAGTCAAAGTGGGCCTTGGGCCTTGTAATCACACTTAGACTATTTGGGCCTGCACTAATCATGGGTGTACTGTTCACGTGAACAGTACCCGTGAATAGTACCACATCCCCTTTGTTAGATAAGTGCGGCCTCCCCACTCCTATTTAAGGAGGTCGCACCCTTTAGTTTTCCTCGGGTTTTTCTTAAGAGTTTATTCTGCTTAGCAGTTTAGCGCATGTTCGGTTTGAGGAACCCCAACTTGTGAACTTAAACATTATTCGCAATTTCAGATTGCATCTTTTACTCTCTTGCTTGTGTTCTCGATTCGCTTGCAGGAGATAGCCTTCTTGGCGAGGTCAATCGTGTTCGCACGGTTGATAACCAACGAGCGATGGTGTAGTGATTGCGAGGGTTCGATCTGTTTTGGTCGGAGCCTTTGGATCATCAACGTCGAGATCTCCACAATCGACTTATCAGTACCTCTCGGAAGATCGGGCCATCGTCACATCAGTTGGTATCAGAGCAACGGTTGCCCGTGAGGTAATTCTTGTATCCCTAGTTAGTAGATTGGTTTTATTTCCTATAGTCCAGAAAAAAATTGCCCCACAAAAGAGTTAATTTCCGCTGTCCAAACCCGTTGTGCCTTTCAATCTGTTAGTTTTGGTTTGCTAAATTGAATTTGTGTCCGTCATAGTATTGTCTAGTTGCTGGTCATATCTTTGTTCCATTGAAAATCCAAACAAAAAAAAATTCCCCACCCCAAACCCTAATTTCCAATTTCGGCTGATCTTTCCTTCCTCTGCAGCCGCCACCAAAAACATCATATCTTTTGATTCCGAGATTATTTTTGAGTGGGACCACCGCCATTAGATTCAAAATTTCCTTATCCATCTATCTGTAAAATTTCACATCATTCCAGCCAGGCAGTTAAGAGATATGTGCGGTGAAAGTTGACCCAATTATCTGTTCTGAATCTGCAACAGTCAGCAGTTGTGATTTTTGTGCGAATTTCTGTGTTGGGATTCAGAAGTTGGCCCCAAAACAAAATCTATAGAAAAAGCCGTCAGAAAACAGTAAAAAAAAGAATCAGTGAAAAAGAGGCATCTGACAAAAAGTTACGGCCGAATTACCAACGTGCTGTCCAGTGGACAGAAATCTGAAGTTTTCAGTTTTGGGTCAATCCTTGTGTTCTTCAATTCCAGTTTGAATTGGATTGAATTATCTTGTATTTACCACTCCTACACTTTGCCATACACTTATTCTTAGCCTTCTTCCATCCTTGGTTGATCAGCAACATAGGCTAAGTGCTAGATACGAACTATAATTCAATTCTATGCAATTCTGAAATGAACTGATTGTTCTCCATTGCTACCATATTGTGCCTTCCAAGCTACACCTACTCTTGATCAGAACAGGTCCCCTCTTGCAATCGTACCCACGCTCGACACGGTGTCACGAACCAGCCACCGGTTGTACCACCTGCTACATTGGTAAGAACACTTGTAAGAGTGTGATAAGACGCTTGAGAGTGTGTGATTCTACTTCGCCACCTAGTAGTTGATAGGGATAATACCTTTGTGTTGTCTTTTGTTTGCTACTAACCATGGCGGTGAGACGTCGATGCGCAAGAGTGTGTTTTAAAGGAGAGCTCATGGCGCTTTTGGATGAACAACGCTGCCATTATCGATGACATCGATAGGAAGATGGATACAATGCAACTTTCCATCAATGAGAGCATTGCAACACTCACTACACGCCTTGAAAGAATGGTGAATCGCCACCAAACAATGGAGGCCAAGATCATGAGGAGGGAGATGATAATGAGAGACAAAACCGTGACGCTGGTGCTGCACGTCCACGACACCATCCTCATCAGAACCGTCATGGTATGGGAGGTAACAATAATTTTCAGTATCACAATGCTCATCATGTTCATGATGACCCGTTTGCTAAAGTTAAATTTTCCATACCATCTTTTGCGGGTACCTATGATGCTGAAACTTATCTAGATTGGGAGATGACAGTTGAACAAAAATTTAATGCCCATCTAGTTCCTGAAGTGCATAGAGTCAGACAAGCTACTAGTGAATTTAAAGATTTTGCTATCATTTGGTGGACTCAAGTAGTTAATTCTGGCTTAGGCCCTGATACATGGGATAGATTGAAGGTAGCTATGCGTGCTAGATTTGTTCCTCCTGCTTTTAAACGTGAAATGCGTAAGAAATTACAGCGCTTAGACCAAGGTAATAGATCTGTTGAGGAATATTATCAAGAACTGCAAATAGGCATGCTGCGTTGTAATGTTGAAGAGGATGAGGAGGATAAGATGGCTCGTTTTTATGGGGGATTAAGGCGTGAAATTCAGGACATAATTGATTACAAAGAGTATAATGATATCAATACATTGTTCCAGCTTGCTTGTTTGGCAGAGAAAGAATTGCAGGGTAGACAACAAAGGACAAGGAGCAATTTTGGAGGTACGTCTACATCGAGACCAACACAGGAGCAACCCAAGACAGCCCCACCTCCTGTTTTTCGAGCTGCTGCCCCCTCTGTGAGTAGGGCGCGTTCAGCAACACTGCCACCACCATCACGAGCACCCGAGGCAAGCAAATCTACTAGTGTGCAAGCACCAGCAAAGAGCTCTTCATCGGTTGCTTCCACGGGCCGTACGACGGGCATTGTGTGCCACCGTTGTAAAGGGATGGGCCACGTCATGAGAGATTGCCCAAGTCGGCGGGCGTACATTGCGACAGAAGATGGTGGTTATGTAAGTGCTAGTGATGTTGAGGATGAATATGCTCTTGCAGCTAACCTTGCAGGTGATGATGATGATCATGAGACAGATAGTGATGGTGAGGAGATTTTAGGTGCCGCTGCTCGGCGAGTTATAGAACCATAATTGTGCAGCGAGCATGCGAGCACTCAAAGAGAGCAAGAGGAGAAGCTACAACGTCATAATTTGTTTCAGATGTTCCTCATCGTCAAGGATTGCCGTGTTCGTGTTATAATTGATGGCGGGAGCTGCAATAACTTGGTGGATTCAGGATTGGTCAAGAAGCTTGGCTTGACCACGCGTCGCATCCTCACCCATACCACATTCGATGGTTCAACAACAGCGGTAAGGTGAAGGTAACACAATCTGCGAGTGCAATTTTCCATTGGTTCCTATCATGATGTTGCTGATTTCGATGTAGTACCTATGCAAGCATGCTCACTTTTATTAGGTCGCCCATGGGAATTTGATACCGATGCAACTCATCATGGTAGAAGTAATAAATACTCTCTTGTGCACAAAGGAAAGAAAATAACTTTGCTACCTTTGACACCCACTGAAATTGCTAATTGTGATAAAGAGCTAGCTGAAAATAAGAAGAAAGAACTTGAACATGAATCTGAAAATCAGCAAGTAGTGAAGGATGTTTTCCCACCTAAGAAAGAGAGGTTGCCATCTAGTTCTAGGACCGAGGGAATTAAATTAAAGGGTTGTGTCATGCTTGCAACCAAATCTGATCTTGCTGAAATTTGTCATGATGAAATGCCATGCTATGCTTTGATATGCAAAGATGCTTTATTTTCACTTGATGATATATCTAGCTCTTTGCCGTCTGCTGTCACTAACCTTTGCAGGAATTTGAGATTGTGTTTCCTCTTGAGATACCCCAGGGCTGCCACCAATTAGGGTATTGAACATCAAATTGATTTGATTCCAGGAGCTTCCCTACCCAACCGTGCGCCATACCGAACCAACCGGAGGAGACTAAGGAGATTGAGCGTCAAGTGCGAGACTTGCTTGACAAAGGGCGTGCGTGAGAGCCTTAGTCCATGTGCTGTTCCTGTACTTTTGGTTCCAAAGAAAGATGGGTCGTGGCGTATGTGTGTTGATTGTAGAGCTATTAATAATATTACCATTAGATACCGTCATCCTATTCCTAGGTTAGACGACATGCTTGATGAATTAAGTGGCTCTACAATGTTTTCTAAAGTTGACTTGCGTAGTGGATACCACCAAATTAGAATGAAACTTGGAGATGAATGGAAGACGGCATTTAAAACTAAGTTCGGGTTATATGAGTGGCTAGTGATGCCTTTTGGTTTAACTAATGCCCCTAGCACTTTCATGAGATTAATGAACGAGGTTTTACGTGCTTTCATTGGTAAGTTTGTGGTAGTTTACTTTGATGATATATTGATTTACAGCAAGTCACTAGATGAACATCTTGAACACTTACGTGCTGTTTTTGTTGCTTTGAGAGATGCACGTTTGTTTGGTAACCTCGAAAAGTGCACCTTTTGCACCGATCGAGTTTGTTTTCTTGGCTATGTTGTTACTCCGCAGGGAATTGAGGTTGATCAAGCCAAGATCATCGCTATCGAGTTGGCCGCCTCCTAAAGCGGTCACACAAGTGCGGAGTTTTCTCGGGCTCGCTGGTTTCTATCGGCGTTTTGTTCGGGATTTCAGCACCTCGCTGCACCATTGAATGAGCTTACAAAGAAGGGTGTTCCTTTTACTTGGGCCACCAATCATCAACAAGCTTTCGACACTCTCAAAGATAAGTTAACACATGCCCCTTTGCTTCAACTTCCGATTTCAGCAAGACTTTTGAATTAGAATGTGATGCTAGTGGCATAGGTCTTGGGGTGTGTTAATGCAAGAAGGAAAACCTGTTGCTTACTTTAGTGAAAAGTTAAGTGGTCCTAGTTTGAACTATTCTACCTATGATAAAGAATTATATGCTCTAGTTCGAACTTTGGAAACATGGCAGCATTATTTATGGCCCAAAGAGTTTGTAATACATTCGATCATGAATCCTTGAAACATATTCAAGTCAAACCAACCTGAACCGTAGACATGCTAAGTGGATTGAGTTTATTGAATCTTTTCCTATGTCATTAAATATAAAAGGGAAAGAAAATGTGATAGCTGATCGTTGTCTAGGAGATATACCATGCTTTCACAACTTGATTTCAAAATCTTTGGGTTAGAGACAATAAAGGAGCAATATGTGCATGATGCTGATTTTAAAGACGTGTTGCTAAATTGTCAAGAGGAAAGGGTTGGAATAAATTTGTTGTGCATGATGGTTTCATATACCGTCTTTGGCAAGCTATGCATTCTGTTGGCTCCGTTCGTCTTTTGTTGTTACAGGAGGCGCATGGAGGAGGATTGATGGGCCACTTGGCGTGAAGAAGACCGAGGACATTCTGTTCCACCATTTTTATTGGCCAAAGATGAGGCGTGGCGTCGAGCGCTTCATTTCTCGCTGCACCACGTGCCAAAAGCTAAGTCACGACTTAATCCTCATGGTTTATACATGCCTCTTCCTGTTCCAAGCGTACCTTGGGAAGATATTTCTATGGACTTTGTTTTAGGGCTTCCTAGGACAAAGAAGGGGAGGATAGTATTTTTGTTGTCGTGGATAGATTCTCTAAGATGGCTCATTTTATACCATGTCATAAAAGTGATGATGCTACACATGTTGCTGATTTGTTCTTTAAGGAAATTGTTCGCTTGCATGGTATTCGAATACGATAGTTTCAGATCGTGATGCTAAATTTCTTAGTCATTTTGGAGAACCTTGTGGGGAAAGTTGGGAACTAAACTGTTATTTTCCACTACTGTCATCCCCAAACTGATGGACAAACTGAGGTAGTCAATAGAACATTGTCTACTATGCTTAGGGCTGTGCTTAAAAGAACTTAAAAATGTGGGAGGAATGTTTGCCTCATGTGGAATTTGCTTATAATCGTTAGCTGCATTCTACCACGAAGAAATGCCCTTTGAAATTGTTTATGGTTTCATACCTCGTGCACCTATCGACTTGTTGCCTCTTCCGCTTCGAAAAAGTAAATTGTGATGCGCAACAACGTGCTGATTTCATACGTAAGATGCATGAGACAACTAAAGAGAACATTGAGATTATGAATGCTAAATATAAAGTTGCTGGTAGTCAGGGCGCAAGCATATTACTTTTGAACCGGTGATCTTGTGTGGTTACACTTGCGTAAAGAACGATTTCTGAATTGAGAAAGTCTAAACTCATGCCTCGTGCAGATGGTCCTTTTAGAGTGCTTGAGCGTATTAATGATAATGCATATAAGTTAGACTTGCTGCAGATTTTGGGGTTAGCCCCACCTTTAACATTGCAGATTTGCGACCTTGCTTGGGCGTGGAAGATGAGCTTGAGTCGAGGACGACTCCAATTCAAGAAGGGAGGATGATGAGGACATCACTTCTATTGATATGAACACCCTCTTACTGCTTCCATGAATGATGGGCAAGGTCCAATCACTCGCACGTGCTCGTCAACTCAACTATCGTGTAAACTCGTTTTTAGGAGTCAATAATATTTCCGCTGAGCATTCGATACTTCCTAAGACTTGTGATTTTCTTGTCCTTAGGAACCATGGAGAAGAACCACGCGAGCTCAAGTGTAGAAGTGGAACCGTCAAGCGCAAGCCAACTCATATTCGGACTGCTGGACAGCGCCTACTTCAAATGACCATAACTTTTGATCTAGAAGGTTTCTCGGGGCCCGTGAGTTCGTTGGAAAGATCTTGGAGTCTACTTTCAGATGAATCTGGTCTCACCTCAAAATTCCATCTGAGCCGATCAGAAACTGCAAAACAAGTGGCGTCACTTTTCGGTCCGAGTCAAAGTGGGCCTTGGGCCTTGTAATCACACTTAGACTATTTGGGCCTGCACTAATCATGGGTGTCTGTTCACGTGAACAGTGCCGTGAATAGTACCACATCCCCTTTTGTTAGATAAGTGCGGCCTCCCCACTCCTATTTAAGGAGGTCGCACCCTTTAGTTTTCCTCGGGTTTTTCTTAAGAGTTTATTCTGCTTAGCGGTTTACGCATGTTCGGTTTGAGAACCCCAACTTGTGAACTTAAACATTATTCGCAATTTCAGATTGCATCTTTTACTCTCTTGCTTGTGTTCTCGATTCGCTTGCGGAGATAGCCTTCTTGGCGAGGTCAATCGTGTTCGGCACGGTTGATAACCAACGAGCGATGGTGTAGTGATTGCGAGGGTTCGATCTGTTTTGGTCGGAGCCTTTGGATCATCAACGTCGAGATCTCCACAATCGACTTATCAGTACCTCTCGGAAGATCGGGCCATCGTCACATCAGAGACTCCGGGGAGCTTGGCGCGGAGGCTCGAACTGAGCTCGATAACGTATCAACCTGGCCGGAAGAATCTTGCCTCCAGGCCATCCAAAACACCATTTCCCTGCGTGGAAACCTCCTGACCAGATCTGGATCTGAGACACTTCCCTTCCGCGTTAGGAAGCTCCTTTGGTGGCAGTCACCTCTAGCGCCCTCAGGCAGCTTCTCGCTAAGTCCCCACAGACGGCGCCATCTGTTGTGGCTACAGGCCAAACAGTAGAGAAGGGGACTAGTAGAAGAGAAAGAGGACAGCCAGATCTATGGGAGAGTTGGTAAGAATGAGAGGATGTCCCCCCTTTGCCCCTCCTAGGGGTTTATATATATGAGTGGGGTAGAATGGGATGAGGGTACATTGGTATATTTACACTGGTATATTCTTCTACACTATTGGGCCTATTACATGTTGAACTAGTTGTACGGCCCAGTCGCAGGGGGTTGGGCCACCCCCACAACAGTTTCCCTTCGAGTTCAAATCTGCCCGCGATGATATCATAATCTACCCATTTTCTCAAGCCTGTCATTGTTAGTAGAAAACAAGGAAACAAATCACAAGTAAATGTTCCTATCAACTACTAGGATATGGAGGCTCAAATCAAGTCACGCATCTCTCAAGCTCTTACCAAATTCTTACCAAAACAAACAGGTGGTGCAACCGGTGGCTGGTTCGTGATAAATCTAACTCAGTGATGAGTAAAGCGATTGCGAGGTACAGCGAGACCTGTTCGGTTAGTAGAAAAGTGGAGCTTGGATAGGCTATGTATTTTGTAGCAAAGGAAAACAATCATTTAATTTCAAAAATTGCACATAATTGAATTATAGTTCATATCTAGCACTTAGCCTATGTTGCTGATCAACCAAAGATGGAAGAAGGCAAAAAATGTGTATGGCAATGTATGGGAGTGGTAAATACAAGATAATTCAATTGAATGCAATCTGGAATTGAAGAACACAAGGATTGACCGAAAACTTGGAAACTGAAGATTTCTGTCCACTGGACAGCACGTCGGTATTTCGGCCGTAACTTTTTGTCAGTTGCCTTTTTTTTCAATGATTCTTTTTTTCTCAGTTTTCTGATGGCTTTTCTACAACTTTTCTTTCGGGCCAAGTTTTGGAAACCGACCAAAAAATTCGCACAAAATTCACAAGTGCCGACTGTTGCAGATTCAATCTGGAATTTTAGGTCAACTTGCACCGCAGATATCTCTTAACTGCCTTACTGGAATGACATGAAATTTCAGAGATAGATGGAAAATGAAGTTTTGAATCTAATGGCGGTGGTCTCACTCAAACATAATCTCGGAATCAAAAGTTATGGCGTTTTTTGTGGCGGCTGTAGAGGAAGGAAAAATCAGCCGAATTGGAATTAGGGTTTCTGGTGGTGAATTTTTTTTTGTTTGGATTTTTAATGGAACAAAGATATGACCAGCTACTAGACAATGCTAAGACGGACACAAATTCAATTTAGCAAACCAAAAGTAACAGATTGAAAGGCACAACAGGGTTTGGACAGCGGAAATTAACTCTTTTTTGTGGGGCAAATTTTTTTTGGACTATAGGAAATAAAAACCAATCTACTAACTAGGGATATAAGAAATTCCTACCAGTCAACTGAAGCTTTGATACCAACTGATGAGGCGATGGGGTCCCGATCTTCCGATAGGATGATAACTGTCAATTTTGGCGGAGGTGACCCTTGCGATCTGACTACAACCAAACGACGTCGCTTGTGCCTTAGCAATCACTGAACCACACTCCAAGTTGTTATCAACCGTGCTAAGAACGCGGTTGACCTAACCACGAAGGTCTATTCCTACATGCAATCGAAGAACACGCAAGAACAAGATAACAAGCAATCTGAAATTGCAAATATTGATATTGAATACAAAAGGTGGGATTCCGAAGGCTGTCTTGACAGGTGGTCATCCGACACAACTGAAGAACAGAAATTTGCATAATAGCTAAACCTAAACTCAATGAAATCCCCCGAAAACTAGAAGGGTGCAGCCTCCTTAAATAGGGGTGGGAAAGCCACACAAAACTAAGGAAAAAGGGGATGGTACTATTCATGGTACTGTTCATATGAATAGTAACCTGTGAACAGTATGGGCCTAGGAGGGGAGGCACCTCCCCTTTGGGCCCAAACATTACAAGGCCCAATTTGACCCAAACAGGTGATGCAGCACCTTCTTTGAGTGATTACAGAAAGCACAGGAGGAATTTAGAGATGAGGCTAGATCCATTGGAAAGAGGACAAGAAAAGCTTTCTATCGAGTACTCGTTGACCTCAAACGGACTCCCTATGTGAAAGTTATGCACATTTGAAGTTGGGCTGTCAAGCTGAATCCGAACTGATCTGGAGGCCAAATTGGATTCCAAAACGTGTCCAAGTTGAACTCTTGCTTGAATTGGTGCAAAAGTGATGCGGTGCTACAAAAATATATTTTTTCATCATTAGGTAGCATCATATTCTCATTTAAAATATGTTGCAACTGAAGAAACGAATTCACCTTTAGTTCAATCTTGATATTGGGCGCTATGGTTGTATGTGTTGGTGGCGTGGTCACATCACATGGCCCCTCCCCGGACCATGGAAGCCGCCCCCTGCACCTCTCCCAGGCAGGGGTGGACGGATGGCGTTTGCCACCACACGGTCTCGCCGGTGTTGTGCATCTTGGCCACCTCGAGCAACGCCTGCTTCCTCATCTCGTGGATGTAGGCCACCCCCACGATGAACACTGCCTTCCTCATGTTGTGGTCGAAGTGTGTGCACTACGTCGTTCACGATGTTGGTACGTAGCACATTCATTTGTTGGTTCATCTCAATGCGCATGTCTTGTGTGGAGTTGTTGATCTCTGCCTTGAGTTGCTCCTCCAAGGCAGAAGTAGTAGCGGCAAACTCATTGCGCAAAGTTTCCCTCAAAGCTTGGAATTGAAAATGAGTCACCGGGGAATTCACACCATGCTCCTCTCCCTTGTTGTCGTCTCCACCTGACATGGTTAGTAGCACAAAGAAGACACAAAAGCCACAAATATATGGGTGATATGTGGAGTCACTCAATCTCACTTTTCCTCAACCAAGTTCTTACCTTTTCGAAGTAAATTGAGGCCAAAAGAAACTTACACTTGGTGGTGGCTACAATAACAAGTGATGATCAAGCGGATTTAAAAGTGACTCACAATTGCACGGCAAAGGATATTTTGTGGAGCTTAGTTAGGAAGTATTTATCCTACACGATCTGAATTTCACGATGTTGTAAAATTAAGTAATAATCCACGCTAGAAAATATTGCCTATGTGCTGATCCAATAGATATAAGTGAAGTGTATGAACGCACACACAAAGATCAATGTGACTCAATGCAACAAAGGAATGAGCTAGATGGAAACAAACAGGAAAATTAGCTCGTTTGCATCAAGTACTAGGAGAGACGCTAGCCAATTGCAATAATATGGAAATAAGGGCACAAGATTGCTCAAGAATTTTAGTCACTCAAACTGAAATTATGAACTAGAACCACTCATCCAAATCAGCCTCCTCACCTTTTTGCACTCTCTTTTGTTTTGCTCGCCTCTTTTTTCTTTGCTACCGAGCCACTAACCCAAATATGTTCAACTCACTGTTCTGAGTCTATTGAGGTATATGGGTCACAAACTTTTTGTGGAAGGTAGGGGTATAAAGGTAATTAAAAGAGCAGCCCTCAATGCAATATCAATGACTAGTCTCAAGTATTCAAAGGATATAAGTGAAGCTCGTATGTATGGTGTTCGGCCGTATGGTGTCCAAGGAAGCCAATGCGAACACTAACACCTCCCTAGATTTGGTTTCGGATTTCCAAACGGATTCGAAAGTGGACAGCTAGCCAAAACCAACTTGGATTCTGGGGTTGTACTCAGATTGATCTGGGAGGAGTTGTGGATACGGACTCAACTTCAAGAGTAAATTGAATCTACTTATTTTTGTTTTATGGGGACACAAAATCAAGTTACGCGAAGGAACACGATCAGCACGTAAAGAAAATTTCTAATGGAACAAGACTTAATAAAACTCACAAAAATAACAGATGCGAAACCAGGGTTTGGATTTTTTTTTGTGTATTTTCGGTTTATGGACTATAGGACAGAAAGTAATAAACTGAAATCTAAAGGGATATGATCCTACCGAGTAAACCGCGCTCTGATACCAAGATGATACGGGGTCGCCCGATCTTCTCGACGTAGGATGGATACTCACGGGAGTCTTGATGAATCGTAATGATCCTCCAATGCCAATGCAAGGGATGAACACTCTTTAATCCGCTAAAACACACTTGTGTTGATTTCACCGACCACCAAGCGAAGATCTATCGTGCACCCAATTCCCAACGGAAAGGCTGAACGACCTTGATTGAAGAAGACACTCCTAATTCCCTTAGGAATTTCGGCAGCAATGCTAAACTCGAAAGCTTTAGTAGATTGATTTTTCTCAAACGTGGTCTGAGCAAAACAAAGGGGATACAAGGGGGTTTTATAGTGCCTCCCCGAACTCACGCAAGGAAAGTCTTGGCCGAATCAATCCCTTATTTGGTCAAGATGTCCTATTCCAGATTGAACTAAAGGTGAATTCGTTTCTTCAGTTTCAACATATTTTAAATGAGAATGTCATTCTACCTAATAATGAAAATATATATATTTTTGTAGCACCACATCACTTTTGCACCAATTCAAGCAAGAGTTCAACTTGGACACGTTTTGGAATCCAATTCGGCCTCCAGATCAGTTCGGATTCAGCTTGACGGCCCAACTTCAAATGTGCATACTTTCACATACGGAGTCCGTTTGATGTCCACGAGTACTTGATGGAAAGCTTTTCGCGTCCTCTTTCCAATGGATCTAGTCTCATCTCCAAATTCCTGTAGTGCTTGCCGCAATCACTCAAAGAATGTGCTGCGTCACCTGTTTGGGTCAAATTGGGCCTTGTAATGTTTGGGCCCAAAGGGGAGGTGCTCCCCCTCCTAGGCCCATACTGTTCATGGGCTACTATTCACGTGAACAATACCATGAATAGTATCACCCCTTTTTCCTTAGTTTTGTGCGGCATTTTCACCCCTATTTAAGGAGGCTGCACCCTTCTAGTTTTCTTGGATTTCGTTTGATTAGTTTTTCCATTGTGAAAACTCTTGTTCTTCGCTTATGTCGGCTAGACCAACCATAAAAAACCTCTATGGAATCCCATCTTTTGAGCTCAACATAAATATTTGCAATTTCAGATTGCTTGTTATCTTGTTCTTGTGTGTTCTTTAGTTGCATGCAGGAATAGACCTTCGTGGTCAGGTCAACCGCGTTCTTGGCACGGTTGATAACGACTTGGGTGTGGTTCAGCGATTGCTAAGGCGCAAGTGACGTCGTACGGTTGTAATTTAAGCGATGCGTAGGAGCTCTGCTTGTTATCATATGGTGAACTCGTTTCAAAGAGGTTTTACTTTGCTTGATAAAGAACTTATGATATTACATAATGAGGGTTTGTTGCGTTTGTTATCATATACCAAGATTTACAATCAAGATCATGCAGTACGTGAGGCTAGACATACGTTAAAACCGAGGACGGTTTTCTGTCAAGAAGGGGAGGATGATATCACCACGCCACAACACATACGACAATAGCGTCCAATATCAAGATTGAACTAAAGGTGAATTCGTTTCTTGAGCTTCAACATATTTTAAATGAGAATATGATACTACCTAATAATGAAAATATATATTTTTACAGCGCCACGTCACTTTTACACCAATTCAAAAGAGTCCTTGTTGGACCCGTACTGGAATCAGATTCGGACTGCTGCAATGGTGCAAGTTTAAACGGACGTAACTTTCTCATACGGACTCCGTTTGGGACGTTCTTGGACTTGATGGAAAGATTATCAAGTCTGCTTTCTAAGGGATTCGACCCCATCTTCAAATTCTATACGAGACAGCCGCAAGCATCAAAAGCGTCCGTGTTGGTCACGTACTAGAATCAGATTCGGACTGCTGCAATGATGTAAGTTGAAACGAACGTAACTTTCTCATACGGACTCCGTTTGGGACGTTCTTGTACTTCATGGAAAGATTATGAAGTCTACTTTCCAACGGATCCAACCTCATCTTCAAATTCCATCCGAACCGGCTGCAATCATCAAAACAATCCATGTTGGTTTTTGAGTCCGAGTCAAAAGGGTGCTGCGCCACCACCAATTGGGCCCATGGGCCTTGTAACCCTAGAGCATGCACTTTGGACGCCCCTCCTGGTTGTTCTCCCTATAAAGGAGCCGTCGCCTCCCTTGTTAGGACTTGGATTTCGTTGAGTTTAGGTTTAGCTATTATGCAAACTTGTGTTCTTCAGTTGTGTCGGACGACCACCTGTCAAGACAGCCTTCGGAATCCCACCTTTTGAATTCAATAGAAATATTTGCAATTTCAGATTGCTTGTTATCTTGTTCTTGCGTGCTCTTCGATTGCATGCAGGAATAGACCTTCGTGGTTAGGTCAACCGCGTTCTTGGCACGGTTGATAAAATCTTGGGGTTGATTCAGCGATTGCTAAGGCGTAAGCGACGTCGTTCGGTTGTAGTCGGATCGCAAGGGTCAACTCCGCCAAAATCGATAGTTATCATCCTATTGGAAGATCGGGACCCCATCGCCTCATCAAGTGGTATCAGAGCTTCAGTTGACCGGTAGGAATTCTTTGTATCCCTAGTTAGTAGATTGATTTTTATTTCCCATAGTCCAGGAAAATTGCCCCACAAAAAAGAGTTAATTTCCCGCTATCCAAACCCCGTTGTGCTTTTCAATCTGTTAGTTTTGGTTTGCTAAATTGAATTTGTGTCCGTCTTAGCATTGTCTAGTTGCTGGTCGTATCTTTGTTCCAATAAAAATCCAAACAAAAAAAATCCCCCACCCCAAACCCTAATTCCAATTTCGGCTGATCCATCCTTTCTCTGCAGCCGCCACCAAAAACGCCATAACTTTTGATTCCGAAATTATTTTTCAGTGAGACCACCGCCATTATATTCAAAACTTCATTTTCCATCTACCTGTAAAATTTCACGTCATTCCAGCAAGGAAGTGAAGAGATATCTGCGGTGCAATTTGACCTAAAATTCCAGATTGAATCTGCAATAGCCGGCACTTGTGAATTTTGTGCGCATTTTTCGGTCAGTTTCCAGAACTTGACCCCAAAACAAAAGTTGTAGACAAAGCCGTCAGAAAACAGAGAAAAAAAGAATCATTGAAAAAAAGGCAACTGACAAAAAGTTACAGCCGAACTACCGACGTGCTGTCCAGTGGACAGAAATCTCCAGTTTTCAAGTTTTGGGTCAATCCTTGTGCTCTTCAATTCCAGATTGCATTCAATTGAATTATCTTGTATTTACCACTCCCATACATTGCCATACACTTTTTTTGCCTTCTTCCATCTTTGGTTGATCAGCAACATAGGCTAAGTGCTAGATACGAACTATAATTCAATTCTGTGCAATTT
The DNA here is from genome assembly GCA_036346575.1 of Dendrocalamus sinicus. NCBI lineage: Eukaryota > Viridiplantae > Streptophyta > Magnoliopsida > Poales > Poaceae > Dendrocalamus > Dendrocalamus sinicus. The sequence continues at coordinate 20,682,930 of CM070664.1, forward strand.
CTGAAATTAATTGATTGTTTTCCTTTGCTACAAAATACATAGCTTATCCAAGCTCCACTTCTCTACAAACCGGACAGGTCTCGCTGTACCTTGCAATCGCTTTATTCGTCACTTGAGTTAGATTTATCACGAACCAGCCACCGGTTGCACCACCTGTTTGCTTTGGTAAGAACTTGTAAGAATTTAGTAAGAGCTTGAGAGATGCATTACTTGAATTGAGCCTCCATATCCTAGTAGTTGATAGGAACATATACTTGTGATTTGTTTCTTTGTTTGCTACTAACCATGGCAGGTTCACGGGATGATTACGAGATAGATCCATATCTTCTTCGAGCCATTGATCGGGAGCGCAAAGAAATTCGCGAGGAAGATGCACGCTTAAGACAAGCTTCTTCACCATGGGAGGTATATGATCGTGATAGTGTGTTCGGTAAAACTAAAATCACTTTGCCATCCTTTGCTGGTAAATTTGATCCTGATGCCTATATTGACTCGGAGATAGCGCTAGATAAAGAATTTGAATATCATGATTGGTCTGATAAGCAAAAGATTAGAGCTGCCACTAGTGTTTTTATTGATGATGCAATGCTTTGGTGGAAATACTTAAGTAGACTTGGAAGAGTGCCTCAAACGTGGCATGCATTAAACAAACTTTTGAGAGATCACCATGTTCCTAAATATCATGCTGATTATTTGCTAGCTAGATTGCAACGTTTAAAACAACGAAGTAGAACTGTAATGGAATATTATTATGATTTAAAAACTTGTTTATTGCGTTGTGCCTTAGAGGAACATGTTGAAGCTACAGAGAATAGATTTTTACGTGGCCTTAATAAAGAAATTCAGGACCTTCTCATTCACAAAAAATATAATTCTCTCCCTCATTTGTTTATACTTGCATGTAATGTTGAACGTCAGATTGAGAAGAAATTGAGAGTGCTTGATGATAAGAAACATGAGAGCAAACCCATGTTTGTGCCTTTTTCTGTGACTAACAACTTGCAGGCAGTTGAGAACCATGTCGAAAAGGAGCATGAGTTGATTGAACCATCGATTCCATTCGTTGAGAACGAAGATGAGGAGATGGATGCACCTACATCATCCGAGGGAGCCAAAAGGTAAAGATCATGGTGCTATCATCACTCACGGTGAGTATGCTTGTGAAGAACAACAATTATGCACCGTTCATGCTATTTTAGAGCAAAACTTAGTGGAAAACAATTCTGACATGCCCATATTTCAAGTAGAGAATTCACACTGCATTGATTTGAGTGCTGAGAATACGTTGAGTGCACCTTTTCAAAAAATAATTGAATTGCCTGCTGTTTTGAGTGATTCATGTGATGAATTAGTCACATACAATGATCATGTGGCTTTGGTTAGATATAAAGAAGTTTTGACTAGAATTTCTCCTGCCAATTCATTGTGTTACATCATGTTGGATCTTCTTATGAAATTGTCACATGCTATGGAGAAAGTTTCTGAACTTGCATGTTCGAAATTCTTGTTTAGTGCCTACACCGCTGGGTATAAGTTTAATTTGATTGGAGATTATGGTGCAAAAAATCAGTTTTTTGTATATCGAAAATGCATAACTTGTGATCACATGGATGAATTGAAGTTTACTGTTTTGGACAACAATTCTTGTGTAACATCCTGATTTTCAGAGTCTTTTTGAAGCTTTTAAAATAAAATTCACCATTTGAATTTTTCTGGAATTAATTAAAGCTTAAATGGAATTTTATGAATTAAAAGGATTTAATATGATTAAATTAAACATTAACATTTGCCAATGTTATTTTATTTGAGTTCCTTGTGTCTCAGGGAATTTATTGGTATTTTTCTGGATTTTTTTGGATTTATTTGCTATTTTTCTAGAGCTCAAAATAGTTTATTTGAATTTCTGGAAAAGAAAAGAAAGAAAAATCCCAACCGCCAGTGGGCGAAACCCACCACCGCCCAGCCCAACCAGCCTTTCGCGGTGACCCACCGCCTCGCACCCCAGCCACGCGTCGCACATCGGTGCCGCGCCCGCTCCGCCTTGCCCCTGCCGATTGCCGCCGCGTGTCGCCCATCCAGAGCGCCGTCTCGCCCGCGCGCCATCCTCGCCGCTCGCCCGTCAGAGCCACTGACAGGTGGGGCCCACCTGTCAGGCGCGTCGTTCCCGGCCTGGACTCTTCCCCGTCTCCGTTCCGGACTCCGCCACGCCGCCGCCGTCTCCGCCGCGGACTCTACGCCGTACCCGACCCCGTCGCCTCGGCGTCCGCGTATAAAAGCGGTGCCGCCCCTTCGGCTTCCCTCGTCCCTCGAGCCGCCGCCACCGACGCCGTGCGTTCGCCGCCGACGCCCGTGCGTGTTCGCCGTTCACCGCTCGTCGCCGGAGCTCGTCGCCGTGAGCCGCCGTCGTCGCCGCCGGTGAGTCTCGCCGCCACCTCGGTAGCCGCCGGCGAACCCGCCGCCGAACCTCTCGTCGTCGGCGGTCCGCCGCCAGCCCGCCGTCGCCGCGATCCGCCGCCGCGCCGCGCCGTGACACCTCGGTTCCGCGCCGCGTCGTCGTCCCGACGCCAGCCGACGCCGCCTCCTCCGTGGACGCTGTCCACCGTGCACCGTGCCTCTGCCCGGTGGGGCCCATTTGTCAGTCGTACCACCGTGGACCAAGCCGAGTCAACCGCCCAGTCAGCAAGCCACGCCAGCCCTAAGCCGACGTGTCACGCCACATCATGCCAACGTGTTAGCCACATCAGCCGCTGAGGCCGCCCAATGCCACATCAGCATGCCACGTCACCTTGCCTAGTCAGCAGCCACGTCAGCCGCCACGTCAGCCTCGGCCGCACACGTGTCCTGCCACGTGGTCGCCACGTCAGCACCCGCCGCCCGCACTGTTTCATGCGCCGAGCCCACCGTAGACCCATCTCACCGTACGCCCGGTCCACAGCACAGTGCAATTTCCTTTTATCCCCGATTTTCTTTAGATCCAATTTTCCAAGAGCCCGTTCTCCCTCATCCTAGCTCCGATTGACCCGATTCTTTTTCCTAAATTCATATAAAATTGAGCTCTACCTTTTGGTTCAGGTTTGAAAGTTTTTGGAGTTCATTTGAATTTTATTTGAATTTATTTTGTCTTTTTGTCTCGTTTTCTCTCTCGTTAGATCGCGTGTTCGAGGGAGCGGAAGTTGGATTTGAAGATCAAGAGCCCTCAGCTGAGCAAGGCCAAGGCAAGTTGTATTCTTTGATCATGTTGAACCTAGATTTCAATCTATTATGTATTATTTTGATTCAAATTTATCATGCATGGCTATTTATTATTAAAACCTTGTATTGGTAGTTATACTCCTAATTGGTTATTTCCTCCATGATAATTTGACTAACATGATTCCATTGACACCTTAGGATTGGGAATTATTTAGTGATACAATAATAGTTGTCACATGGGGGGTACGTCTACCTGCTTAGCCATGCTTATTATTAGTTCGCTGGGATCTATCATCACATGTGGTTAATTAATTTGATTTAATGATATACTTGAACGTGGTGGTTAACCACAATTATAAAATTTGTATGTCATGACATGGGTAGTGTCATTGACATTGGTTATACAAACTCGGCTTTCACTTGGGCGAATGATCGTGCAGTAAAGGGGGTGCTGGTCGCACATTGGGATGTGGATGTTTCGCCTGGATAACTCTTAAGGACTTAACTTTGTGCGCCATTGATCTGAGTTTAACCGTGCAAACCACATGTCTAGTATGGGATAGACCTGGCATAATAATTTGTGAAGTCTCCACTTTGGTTTTACTATTGATGTTGTTGTGGCGCAAGAGGGGGCAATTATCGACTAGGGGGTTACCCTACTCGACGGCGAATCCTTAGCGAGTGGGATCGGGTGGAGATGGATCATTGTAAAAGTCTTGTTGTGATTATCTTTAACGTGAGGATTATCACATCGTGTGGGTACATTTGTGCAACCTCTGCAGAGTGTAAAACTATTCGAATAGCCGTGTCCTCGGTCATGGACAATGCTCGGTGATTTCACACGAGGGGTAGAGTCTTTATGAAACTTGGTTGGTTTGAGTTGGGAAGTGAATGGTTAGTTCACTTGTGGTTATATTCAATTCCTTTGATTATTTATTTAGTGTCTTTTGTTAAATTGCTTTTGTTTCAAACTATTTATTGTATTTACTTTAAATTGTCGCTTTATGCAAAGCTAACCTTTCAGCCATCCATTGTTAAGCCTTGCATATTATACTGCATTTATTTGTTACAAGCGACTTGCTGAGTACCAATGTACTCACGGCTTTATGCCCTGTTGCTCAGTTGAGGAGGAAGGACCAGATCAGCAGGAGTTGCTAGATGGAGGCTACTACGAGGACTTCACGGATTAGGACTTCGCTCCCCAGTCGATTGCCTGTGGGCATGTCGAATGGCTACTACGTTTAATTTTGGTTTTCCGCTGTTAGTTTCTTTAAAGCCCTTCAGGCTAAATAATTGTAAGCTTGGCCATAAGGTCGTACTCTGATGGTTATTAATATAATTTGGATTTTCTTTAGAATATCGTGATATGGATGATATTTGTCTTTGTTTACGCTGTGTGCACTAGCGTGATCCTGGACTAGTGCAGAATACACAGTAGAGTCCGGGTTTGTATATTCGGGTTTCGACATCTTGTGTGTTGAATCTTGTTCAATATGAGAGGGAAGTAAAATTTAGTATTCATCCAATGCCTATGTGTTCTTCTCTTGTTGAACCATCTAACATTGACAATCCAAATAATGAAATTGATGTATGGAAGAACTTGCAAATCTTTTCACCCTTACTAGATTAATTTGCTATTGCTCAATTGAAATCTGATTATATGGATAAACTTTGTTTGTTTCCAAAAGTTGTAGCTTTGCCCATATGTGCCACCACAACAAGTTTACAACTTCAAATATTTGAATTGCATAAATGCTTCACTTACATTTGCAAAACAAGTTGCAATAATTACTATGTGAGAAATTTTGATTTGTTCATTAACATATATATTTACTTTTGGGTTAATAATACAATGAGCTTTTATGATTGCTGCTGTGTTATAACATTAATTGTGCAACAACGAAGAACTGTTAAAACGAATGACATATACCATGCATACACCTTGGCTTCTTTGTTACCATAGTTTCAGTTTATCAAAAGCCGAGGACGGCTTTGTTTTCAAGAAGGGGAGGATGATGAGGACATGACCCCTATGGATACAACCATATTTGCTATGCTTGTTGTCCTAATTACAATAGCTCCTACGCATCGCTTAAATTATAAGGTGAGCTCGTTTCAAAGAGGTTTTACTTTGCTTGATAAAGAACTTATGATATTACATAATGAGGGTTTGTTGCGTTTGTTATCATATACTGAGATTTACGATCAAGATCATGCAATACGTGAGGCTACACATACGTTAAAACCGAGGACGGTTTTCTGTCAAGAAGGGGAGGATGATGTCACCACGCCACAAACACATACGACAATAACGTCCAATATAAAGATTGAACTAAAGGTGAATTCGTTTCTTGAGCCTCAACATATTTTAAATGAGAATATGATGCTACCTAATAATGAAAATATATATTTTTACTGCACCACGTCACTTTTACACCAATTCAAAAGAGTCCTTGTTGGACCCGTACTGGAATCAGATTCGGACTACTGCAATGGTGCAAGTTTAAACGGATGTAACTTTCTCATACGGACTCCGTTTGGGACGTTCTTGGACTTGATGGAAAGCTTATCAAGTCTACTTTCTAAAGGATTCAACCCCATCTTCAAATTCTATCCGAGACAGCCGCAATCATCAAAAGAGTCCGTGTTGGTCGCGTACTGGAATCAGATTCGGACTGCTGCAATGGTGCAAGTTGAAACGAACGTAACTTTCTTATACGGACTCCGTTTGGGACGTTCTTGTACTTTATGGAAAGCTTATGACGTCTACTTTCCAACGGATCCAACCTCATCTTCAAATTCCATTCGAGCCGGCTGCAATCAGCAAAACAATCCACGTTAATTTTTGAGTCCGAGTCAAAAGGGTGCTGCACCACCACCAATTGAGCCCATGGGCCTTGTAACCCTAGAGCATGCACTTTGGACGCCCCTCCTGGTTGTTCTCCCTATAAAGGAGCCGCCGCCTCCCTTGTTAGGACTTGGATTTCGTTGAGTTTAGGTTTAGCTATTATGCAAACTTCTGTTCTTCAGTTGTGTCGGACGACCACCTGTCAAGACAGCCTTCGGAATCCCACCTTTTGAATTCAATAGAAATATTTGCAATTTCAGATTGCTTGTTATCTTGTTCTTGCATGTTCTTCGATTGCATGCAGGAATAGACCTTCGTGGTTAGGTCAACCGCGTTCTTGGCACGGTTGATAACATCTTGGGGTTGGTTCAGCGATTGCTAAGGTGCAAGCGATGTCGTTCGGTTGTTGTCGGATCGCAAGGGTTAACTCCGCCAAAATGGATAGTTATCATCCTATCGGAAGATCGGGACCCCATCGCCTCATCAACAATCCACAACGACAAAAACAGAATCACTTCCCCTCTTAGTTCTAGGCAGTCCTAAAACAAAATCATACTAATATCCTCCCATGGGGCATTGGGAACAGGTAAAGGGGTATACAAACCGTGTGGATGCAACTTCGATTTCGCTTTGTGGCAAGTAATGCATCCCTGCACATACCTCTCCACATCTCGCCTCATCTTAGGCCAATAAAAGTGATCGCTCAGCATAGACAACGTCTTCTTACGTCCAAAATGTCCCATCAATCCACTTGCATGTGATTCCTACAGTAATAGCAAACGCACGGAGGATTCTGGAACGCATAATTTATTAGTGCGAAACAAAAACCCATCATGGATGTGAAATTTATCCTAGCCTTTTCCCTCTTTGCAACGTGCATAAGGGACAGAAAAATCATGGTCATGAGCATATAAATCACGCACACTCGCTAAACCACGAACGTGCGCTCCTAATTGAGTTAAAAGCACACTTTTCCTAGAAAGAGCATCAGGTACCACATTTTCCTTTCCCTTCTTATATTTCACAATGTAAGGAAACAACTCAATGAATTCGACCCATTTGGCATGTCTACAGTTCAGGTTTGCGTGGCCCTTTAAATACTTCAAAGCCTCATGATCAGAATGAATAATAAACTCTTTAGGCCATAAATAGTGTTACGAAGTTTCTAACACACGTACTAACGCATAAAGCTCTTTGTCATAGACCGGATAATTCAATTGAGCACCATTCAGTTTCTCACTAAAATAAGCTACCGGTCTACCCTCTTGCATTAAAACACCGCCAATACCCAATCCACTAGCATCACACTCAATTTCAAAATTTTTAGTGAAATCAGGTAAAACAAGCAACGGTGCTTCAGTCAAGCGTCTCTTAAGTTCAGCAAAAGCATTTTCTTGCGCTACCTCCCACACAAATTCAACACCCTTTTTATTAAGTTCATTCAAAGGGGCAGCGACGGTGCTAAAATCCTTCATGAAACGCAGATAAAAACCAGTGAGACCATGAAAGCTCCTAATCTGACTTACGTTCACAGGAGTTGGCTAATTTTTAATCGCTTCAATTTTAGACTCATCTGCTTCAACTCCCTATGCAGAAACAACAAAGCCCAAAAAGATGACACGATCTTTGCAAAAAGTGCACTTCTCTAAGTTACCAAATAACATATTCTCTCGCAAAACATGTAGAACTTGTCTAAGATGGTCTATGTGTTCAGATTCAGCGCGACTGTAAATCAGAATATCCTCAAAGTACACAACCACAAATTTACCAATAAAATGCCTTAAAACATGATTCATTAAGCGCATGAATGTACTAGGTGCATTAGTTAAACCAAAAGGCATAACTAACCACTCGTACAACCCAAATTTCGTTTTAAAGGCTGTTTTCCACTCATCCCCTTCATGCATTCTAATTTGATGGTAACCACTGCGCAAATCTGTCTTAGAGAAAATAACAGCACCACTCAATTCGTCTAGCATATCATCTAAGCGAGGTATAGGATGACGATATCGAATTGTGATATTATTAATTGCTCGACAATCTATGCACATACGCCATGAACCATCTTTCTTAGGAACTAAAATAATAGGAAGAGCACAAGGGCATACCGTTTGGAGAGAAGCTCTTGTACTTGTTTCTGAATTTCCTTTGTTTCCTCGGGATTGGTGCGGTACGGTGGTCGGTTCAGTAGCGACGCTCCTAGAATCAAGTTGATCTTATGTTCTATCTTGCGTATTGGTGGTAGCCCTGCTGGTACCTCCTCTGGAAAAAGGTCGCTGAAATCCTGCAAAACAGAAACAACACCACTAGGAAGAGAAGTTATGTCGTTAGTCGAAAACAATGCGTCTTTGTACAACAGCATGACGTGCACCAAATTAGGATTCTCGCTGAATTCTCTCATCTCTGATTTGCTGGCTAACATCACTAAATTCTTCTCTCCCTCACGTTTCTTGTTACTACTCAGATGGTTCTCTCGCTCTTGTGTACTCTCAACATGCATATCAATTTTCTTCATGGAGGAATTGATAATCTGTTGCGGTGTAAGCGGCTTCAAGATGACATCCATATTGTTCTATCGAAATGTGTAACGATTTGTACGCCCATCGTGAACAGCGGAACGGTCATATTGCCGTGGCCGTCCCAAGAGCAAGTGACACACTGTCATAGGCACAACATCGCAGTCCACAGTATCAGTGTACTTCCCAATAGAAAACGTCACACGCACCATATAGTTTACCTTCACTTCCTCTTTGTCGCTTAATCATTGCACATGATAAGGACGCGGATGTGGCAAATACTTCAAACCCAACTAATGACATATATCCTTGCTAGCCAGATTGTGACAACTCCCGCCATCAATGATCACCTTGCACACCTTACCCTTATCAAGCTTTGCCCATGTAATGAGGACACGACCCCTATGGATACAACCATATTTGCTATGCTTGTTGTTCCAATTACAAGAGCTCCTACGCATCACTTAAATTATAAGGTGAGCTCGTTTCAAAAATGTTTTACTTTGTTTGATAAAGAACTTATGATATTACATAATGAGAGTTTGTTGCGTTTGTTATGATGTACCAAAATTTATGATGAAGATCATGCAATACGTGAGGCTATACATATGCTAAAACCGAGAACGATTTTGTATCAAGAAAGGGAGGATGATGTGACCACGCCACCGTCACATACGACCATAGCGCCCAATATCAAGATTGAACTAAAGGTGAATTCATTTCTTCAGTTTCAACATATTTTAAATGAGAATATATATTTTTGTAGCACCACATCACTTTTGCACCAATTCATGTAAGAGTTCAACTTGGACACGTTTTGGAATCCAATTCGGTCTCCAGATCAGTTCGGATTCAGCTTGAGTTCAACTTCAAATGTGCATAACTTTCACATACGGAGTCCGTTTGAGGTCCACGAGTACTCGATGGGAACCTTTTCTCGTCCTCTTTCTAATGGATCTGGCCTCATAGCCAAATTTGTCCTGTGCTTGCCGAATCACTCAAAGAAGATGCTACATCACCTGTTTTGGTCAAATTGGGCCTTGTAATGTTTGGGCCCAAAGGGGAGGTGCCTCCCCTCCTAGGCCCATACTGTTCAGGTGTTACTATTCACATGAACAGTGTTGTGAATAGTATCACCCATTTTTCCTTAGTTTTGTGTGGCTTTCCCACCCCTATTTAAGGAGGTTGCACCCTTCTAGTTTTCTTGGATTTCGTTGAGTTTAGTTTTAGCCATTATGCAAACTTATGTTCTTCAGTTGTGTCGGACGACCACCTGTCAATACAGCCTTCAGAATCCCATCTTTTGATCTCAATTTATATATTTGCAATTTCAGATTGCTTGTTATCTTGTTCTTGCGTGTTCTTTGGTTGCATGCAGGAATAGACCTTCGTGGTCAGGTCAACCACGTTCTTGGCACGGTTGATAACAACTTGGAGTGTGGTTCAGCAATTGCTAAGGTGTAAGCGACGTCGTTCGGTTGTAGTCGGGTCGCAAGGGTCACCTCCACCAAAATCGATAGTTATCATCCTATCGAAAGATCGGGACCCCATCGCCTCATCACCATGTTTGAAACAAATTGCACCGCTATTCGAGTGATGGCAATGGCATCACACTAAGCAAACAATGGAATACTGCTCAGTGTTAGGAAACTCAGGATCGCACTCACATTGTTCTATGTCATCAGTGTGCAAGACTGCCTGTGCATTAGACGACTCATCATCACTAGCTGAAACATAACTGCCATCCTCTGTGATAAGCATAGTTTTGACATTTGGGTAGTCCCTCTGAAAATGGCCAACGTCCTTGCACTTGTGGCAAATAATGTCACGTGAACAACCTGTTGACCCCATAGACGAGGTCGCACTAGCAGCGGGTGCCATAGGTCGATGCACCGGTGAAGGTGTACTGCGCATCGCCGAATTGCTTGCAGAACTGCGCATCGCCGAATTGCTTGCAGCCGAAGTGCTCTTGTTTGGTTGGCTGTTGTTATATGGCTATCCTGGACTGCCTGAAGAACGTGACCGGGCAGCGAACCGTGCATCTTCAATCACTTGCCTCTCGGCTTCACGTGCTTGGTGCAGTAACTCAATCATATCATTATAGGGATGGTGATTGATAATGCGTTTGACAGCATGATTCATGCCAGCTAGAAATCTCGCCATGGTCTGTTCTTCATTCTCGCGGACATCTGCATGTATCATGATAGTCTCCATTTCTTTATGATATTCATCTATTGATTTCATACCTTGTTGCAGCCCTGTCAACTTCTCAAATAGTGAGCGCTTGTAGTGGCGAGGTACAAAGCGTGCCCGCAAATGCTGCTTCATCTGCTCCCAGGTGATAATCAGCAACTCATGGCGCTCCATGCGCTTATGGATGAACTGCTCCTACTAATGTGTGGTATAATCATCCAAGCCATTGGACGCAAGCAACAGCTTCTTCTCATTGGAATAGTTGTTCATCTGAAATAACTTATCAGCTTTCGGCTCCCAAGTGAGGTATTGTTCCACATCTGTACCACCTGAAAATATCGGAAGATTAAATTTGGGCTTAGCGACAAGATCCTTGGAATCGTCGTGGCGAGGACGCTGCACGTTGTTGCGGTGGTGGCGCTGTCGGTCATCGTAGTCGTCGACGGGGAAATCGTCATCCCGGCGCTCGACCGCGTCAGCCCAGCTACGAGGTGCATGATGCACACCTCCTCCGTGGGCACCCTGTGGTGCACCTCCACCCTGGCCACCGTTGCCTCAGCCAGGCCCATGTGCCTGAGGGCGTGCTGCGGCTACCATCCCGACATTTAGCGGTACAGCCATGCGACGCGCCTGTCGCTGACATCGCTCCTCATCCAGACGAATAGCACGCTCCTCCTCGGTCTCATTGTGCAGAACGACCGGAGGGCCGTGCACACTTGTATCATCAGCTGGTGCACCCCCACGTAGATTGTGGTGTGCGAACATGGCACGCAGCTCCAGAAAATTATTGTTGATGGTCGTACGCAATTGTGTGACCTCCTCCCTGAGGGTGTTCAATCCAGTCTGAACTTCCCCGAGCTCATTGCGCACGCCATTGTCACCATCATGAAGTTGTTTTTGTAGCATCTCGTGCAACCGAGTGTACTCGGTCCACGTAACCGGCGCCTCCGGATTAGGTGGATCCTCCTCGTGACTGACATGGGAGCGACTCACAAACAAGAAACGAGGTTATATCCGGGTTAGTAAAACAAAAGCTCTCTCTTTGCTTGCAACTCACTGTCCTGAAAACAAGACAAGCTTACCGTTCCAAAGTGAATCAAGGACGGCAAATCAACAATTGTGACAGCGAACAACCTCAACCCGAGAATGTATGGCGTAACCAAGAGCAAGGAGTACACAAACGGGTGTAGGTGGAGCTTGGACAGTTATGTGGATATCCTATGCAATCTGATATTCAAGGTATTGTAAAGCTAAGTAATGATCTAATGCTAGAGTATTTTGCCTATGTGCTGATCAATTGGTTTAAGCGAAGTGTATGAACGCACACGCAACGATAAATGGAACTTAATGCAAACAAAGGAATGAGCTAGGGAGAATCAATCGAAAACAGAGATGAAACTAGCTCGTTTTGCACCAAGTACTAAGAGAGACGCTAGCCAATTGCAACTAAATATACGAGGGCACAAAATTGCTCTAAAAAAAGGAGTTTGGAAGCTCTATCTTCTCATTTCCTTTCCAACGGATCAAGAAACGCCTCAATCGGAGGTCGTATGAAAAAGTTATGTGTTTCTCTCTCTCTTTTTTTATGCCGCGGCTCTTCCTAACTGCGGCTGCAAGCCTCACAAATCAGCAAGGTGTAGACAATTTTAATGAGCAGCCCTAATTGCAATGTTAATAGCTAGTCTCAAGATAAAACGATATAAGTGAAGCACAAAGACACCAAATGTGGTTCGGATTGTGTTTGAGCTAGAGGTCGATTCGGACTCTAGTCCCACCAAGGAGTTCGGATAAAGAAACACAAACCGACTCGGATTGTGCTCTCAAGATGGTGCACGGTAAAAGATGGAAGCTTTTTTTTGTTGCTAATTGAGGGAATCAACCAGCAATTTTGTAGGGTTTATGTGAACACAATGATTAAGCAACGCAAAAGGAAACACACAGATCAGCACTAAAACAAAACTCTAATGGACGAAGACTTAACAATACGCATAAGAAATAAACAAATTAAACTACGATTTTGGTATTGCAATTTTCGGTTTAATGGACAAAAGGATAGAAAACGAATTTAAATATGGGTAAAGAAGTTCTCACCGAGTAAACCTAGAATCTGATACCACACGATACGGGGAGGGGTCCCGATCTTCTCAGTAAGGAACCGTGGATAGTTGATGCGAAGTAGACGATGTCGCTAGTTGAACATTCACGCCAATGCACGAACCCTCAACTCTTCGGAATACGCCCAAAACACACCGAATAATTGTTCGTCGCGAGACCACAAACGACGAACGCCAAGTCCTCAATTCCCAATGGAACGATGGCTTGACCTTGAATTGCAGAACGAACAATGGATCGTCTAGTTCTCTCTCAAAGTCCTCGCATGAACTTGGTGTTGAAAGAACAAGTAATAGCTATGTTTCAATCTTATGCATAAAATTGGTCTCCCCCTAAAGGCTGCCAATACAAGGCTTATATAACCCCTTGGGACGTCCATATGGTCCCCCAAACCAAGTACAACTCAACGAGACTATATTTTTCACACGTCATACTGTTTCGGTCATAACTTTTTATCCGTGATGAATTTGAAGATGAGACTAGATGCATTGCGTAACCCTTGAAATTATCTTTCCAACGAGTACAAGAACACCTGAATCGGACTCCGTTTGTGAAAGTTATGGCCTTTTAAGTAACTGTCTATCAGGTTGTCCCGAACCGAATCCGAATTGAATCCTGAGTTGAATCCGAGTTTGAATTGGGTTGAGCACGTGGGAAGTCCGAATTTGGCTTGAAAATCTTATCCAAAACTTGTAGTTTAAGTCCTTGGGCTCCTCCCTTTTGCTCTCCCAAGTCTTCACATGAGTCATACTTAAGAATACATAAAATACTAGAATAAGATAGTATTACAAGTTCATCATCAATTAAAGGAAACTCCTTAAGAAACAAAAGCACCTGTTTGTTTAAACTTCTTTCCACGATGGGTTCCACCTAAACTACAAACACAATTCGTATGAAATCTCAGCACAAAATGAAATTGAGTTCCAAACACAACGAATGGAGTTCATCTACGCTCTATCTTATTTTGGCATGTACATCGAATCTGTCAGAGTTGATGTGAAATTTTCCCTCATGACGGGTTTCATTGGGTAATACAAACTCCATGAGTACAAATCGATGACCGGAATGAAACACGTTGAACGGAGTTTATGTACTCCTTTGGTCATTTTGGCATGTATTTTGAATACATCCGAGTTGGTGTGACACTTTTCTTCATGACATGTTCCATCTGAAACTACAAACTCCATTCATACAAAATTGAGGCACGAAATGAACAGAGTGCCAAACACCCTGAGTGGGGTTCATATGCGCCCTAACGCATTTCAGCATGCATTTCAAATCTATCTGAGTTAGTGTTAAACTTTTCTCGACGAGGGGTTCTATTAGGATGTGCAAACTACACGAACGCAAAACTCTCCTCAACGACGGGTTCCAACCGTTACTACAGTTCTATTCATACGAAATCAATGCGTGAAAAGAAACTAAGTGAAAAACAACTCGAATAGAACTCATATACACCCTAGCTCATTTTGGCATGCATTTCGATTTCATCCGAGTCGGTATGACACTTTCCTCTATGACGAGTTCTGTCTGAAACTTCAAACTCTATTCATACGAAATCAAGTCACGAAATGAAATTGAGTGCCAACACCCTGAATGGAATTCATATGCACCCTAGCACACTTCAACATTTATTTTGAATCCGTCTATGTCGGTGTGAAGGTTTCCTCCATGACAGGTTCTAATTGGAAGCAGAAACTCTATTCATACAAAATCAAGGCACAAAACAAAACTAAGTGTCAAACACCCAGAATGGAGTTTAGATGCGATGTAGCTCATTTTGGCATGCATTTCGAATCCGTCCAATTTGGTGTGAAACTTAACTCCGGGTAACACTGGATAGTACAAACTCTGTGAGCACAAAGTCAATGAACGAAATGAAACTGACTGCCAATACCTCAGATGGAGCTCATATGCGCCCTAGCTCATTTTGGCATGCATTTCAAATCCGTCAGAGTCAGTGTGACACTTTCCTCGACGATGGGTTCCATCTGAAACTGAGTGTCAAACACCCCAATGGAGTTCATATGCCCCCTAGCTCATTTTGGCATGCATTTCGAATCCGTTTGAGTCGGTGTGAAACTTTGTCCATGGCAGGGTCCATTGGGCAATACAAACTCCATGCACAGAAAATCGAGCAACGTAATGAAACTGCGTGCCAACATCCCGAATGGAATTCATATGTGCCCTAGCTCATTTTAGCTTGCATCTTGAATGCGTCCGAGTCAGTGTAAAACTTGTTTCCACGATGGGTTCCACCTAAACTACAAACACAATTCGTATGAAATCTCGGCACAAAATGAAATTGAGTTCCAAATACTACGAATGGAGTTCATCTATGCTCTATCTTATTTTAGCATGTACATCGAATCTGTCAGAGTTGATGTGAAACTTTCACCGATGACGGGTTTCATTGGGTAGTACAAACTCCGTGAGTACAAACTGATGAACGGAATGAAACTGAGTGCCAAACACCTTGAACGGAGTTTATGTACACCTTTGGTCATTTTGACATGCATTTTGAATACGTCCGAGTTGGTGTGATACTTTCCTCCTTGACCTGTTCCATCTGAAACTACAACTCCATTCGTACAAAATTGAGGCACGAAATGAACAGAGTGCCAAACACCCTGAGTGGGGTTCATATACACCCTAACGCAAGTCAACATGCATTTCAAATCTATCTGAGTTGGTGATTAACTTTCCTCGACGAGGGGTTCTAGAATCGCAACAAACACATTATTACACATTATTATCGCCTCTCCAACTCGCAAACAGCACAGGTTTCTTCTTGTACTTGTCGGTTAATTAAATCTCATACGAGTATTCATGACAAGCGAGCGATTGTAGCTGGCAACATTGGCTCACATAGTAAATAGCTGAGGTTCATTAGAATTATTTAATCGTCCTATGAATAGATTGCAAGGGCCAGATTTTACCATGCGACCTGTTGGCGCATTCCAGGCTAGGGATCGATCCCTTGGCCTTGTTTTACCTACACATCAACTGGTCGAACTTGTTCCTCGGCTATTTAAAACCTCTATTTTAATTCCATTGAGCCGAGTAGAACATTCGTTTTGTGGTAATTATAAGCAATCGGCTATTGTTAAATTACTATTAGTTGAAGTGTTCTCAACCTTGCACAGGGTACGACCTTGAGCAGCCAACAACACGTCTGGCTGAACATAATTCATCAAGTGAAGATGAGTCATCGGCTGGCAATAAAAATCACTGAAACATGGTTGACGAGCCGGTGATGATTCACTCCATATTCATGGACATGAAGTTAGTTCCTTGAACAAAACCTGGAGTATCGCTGCTCCATGGCCGAGTGCTTCTTAATCAAAGAATATAGCCATTAGACCAACAAAAGTCAATTTAGAGCCAAGAATCGGCACACATGAAAATAAGAGAAGCCGATCCAAGGGGCTGACATTTGCTGAGTTGTTCGAAAAGTACGAACAAATGGGAAGAGATCATCGGTTGAAGAAGAGTAAAAAACCAAAGACCGATCGAGGCAATAAACAACAATATCGGCAACAGTCAATCGCCAAGGCCAATGCTACCACCGTGGAAACCGATTAAATCAAGAAACGCTAATCGAGCTATAAAAATTCACCTGAAGCCAATCAACGATCAAACCAGCAAGTATGACCAAGAGAGCGAATGCGGCGGTGCTTGCAAGAACGAAGTCAACGACAAGTCATTCGGACAATGGTGAGTGTGATAAAATTCGCCTAGTAACTAAAAAACAAAGGAGTGGCGAGTCAAGCGGAAATGCGGATATCGGTCGATCCGGTCGAAATATGGAATCGAACAGTCTACCACGAGTTGATAGCACAAGAACCCGAAGATGCTGTCTTTGGGAAACCAGATACCCATTGGCACCTGGATGCATTATACATAAGAGGCCGCATTGATGTTGATGGTGAGCTGATGTCTAAGATGCTTGTGGATAACAGAGCAAACGTGAATTTAATGCCATATCATATTTTCAAAAAGATTTGAAAGGCCGAACAAGATTTAACAAAAATACATCCAGTCTGTTTGGACTTGATCTGTTCAGCTGTGAGTGCGCCATACTAACTGTTCCTAACCTAGTGCACGTGCCTTTGATCGAGCTACGCCAGTGCATTCGGCAATTGTTTGATAAGGACGTGGCCAGTGGTAGAGCCAGGAAATTTTAGTAGCCTGGGTGCACTGCGAGACTGAGTATAGGCAATATGCGGGAACAAATCCCCTAAGTTCCTGCCAAATTCGGTAAGATCCAAATCAGCAACACAATTCACTAATCGGGTACAGCACGTTAGATCATACTCAAGAGCTTTCCACCACAGCAACGAAGATGACACCTCCCAAAATGGGCATGCGACTTAAGCCGAGTCCAATTCCCCGCAAGATGCCTGTGGTCTTCCCGTTCCCGCAATCCTATCTATACCATTTTTACCACCCACAAGAAACAATCTGCTACAATCCCAAGAACCCCCACAAGTTCTTGAACCAAGCATCCATGGGCACTCCACACTGGGCATTCCCACAAACACAGATCGCGCAATCATCGGCGTCACCCTCCCGACTCATCAACCAAACACACACGCACGCACATAGCGCGCGCAAGGAACCAGGAAGGGTTGTGCACTCACCTGCCTGCCCCTTGTGCCGGTCATGGTCCAGCAGCGGCAGGATCCGCCAGACCATCGCCTCCGCCGATTAGGGATTTGATTTGAGAGGCCAAAGGAAATGGAACTCATGGAAATGAGGATCGCGAGCCGATCGGGGGCAGCAAGGCAAGGCAATGGCTGGCTATGGGCCGCAGACCGCCACCCATCCCGCATGGCCTAGAGGCCATAACCACCACAATGGCGGCCCAATCACCGGTTTCGTCTGCCTGTCGAGGCGTCGTCCCGCCTACAGCCGGCGGCCAGATTTCGCCGACCGCTGCCCGGAACTTGGCGATGGAGTACGCCGGCGCAGCCGTGATGCTTAGAATCTTTCCATGGCTCGGGGCTGGCGAGCAGCCTGGGCTCACCGGGAGGTGGCTCCGCCTCTCGACGTGGCATGGAACAAGATAATAATAAAGACAATGACCGTCACCATGGTGACACCTCAGGGGCAAATCGTGTGATATGGTAAAACTTACTAGCAGTGCTATGTGAGAGCATTGCATGGAGATGGCTAGTAATTCTTCATCTTCGACCTTTCGGCGGCCCATGGTGTATGTCCATTTTGTTGACCGTGGTGATTCCTCTAGGGTGGCCAATGCGCAAGGAGGTGCGAATAATCTTGTCCCCGTCTTTCGTTCATTGTCAACGGACGAGTTGCCCCAAGAGGCGTAGATCGCCAAGGAAAAAAACTCCAATTGACAGAGATTTTGTAGGCATCCAGCCGAACGAAGGTGTCGGTAAATAGTGGGGCGCTTGCATTGACTGCCACGAGATAATATGCAGCATGTCTGAGGGGACAAATACTGAAGATGAGGAGAACTTCGACTCACAATCTAGCGAGGATGAATCGGGTAACAAGGGTGGTGCCGTGGGTGGCATTGTTTTCACCAACACGGACAATGTGGCCAGTCGGTTGGATTTGCAAGCGGCCTCTTCCCTAGTTCTGCCACAGGACCACGACTCTTCATGGGCCTTTGATGTGACATCCGCTTGTGGGCAGCGCTTCGACGACAAGTGTCGCGAAGCAAGCTATCGCAAGCTTTGCAGTCAGGATCAGTCGAACTTACCGAGTTTTCATGTGAGTTGGACTGTGAACATATCACGTTTTTTTTTGTGAACATAATAGTAGTCACCAATATGTGTATGCCAGTCTTTTGCAGGTCGAACCTTGACACTTACATAAGTAAGTGCGTGGTTAGCTCTTGCCCAGGCAAACTCCGTGCTCAGAGAATCCCTAGTGCATGAACGGACTTCCATATTACAGTTGTGAGGAACCACACATGTGAGTTTGAGGAGCCATTGCATCGCCACCAAGATGTCACCTTGAGCTACATCGCGACCATCATTAGTGATTTAGTTGTATCGATTGTAACCATTTCCCCAAAGGTTTTGATGGCAGATGCAGTGAATGCAATAGGCTATGACGTGAGCTACAACAAGGTGTGATGGGCAAAGCGGAAGGTGCTCGAAGGGATGTACGGTACATATGAGGAGGTGTATGACCTAATCCCCAAAATATTGCACTAGATAGCTGAGGCTAATATGGGCACATGCCTCAACAAGATAGACCGGCCTCACCTATGTAACACCCCAAATTCCCTAATCCTAGATCGTGTATTTTGGGCATTTAGCCTGGTAGTGGAGGGATTCAAGCATTGTCGGCCCGTTCTCACTATGGACAGGACCTTCCTATGCGGGAAGTACAAGGGCATCATCTTGACCGCTATTGCCGCTGATGCCAATGATCAGTTGCTCCTAGTTGCCTTCGTAATTATGGAGAACGAAAACACCAATAGCTGGCTATGGTTCCTGACCAACATAAAGCAACATGTTGTGCAGGACCGGCCAGATGTGTGCATCATCATAGATTGTCACACTGGGTTGTTGTCTGCAGCACAACATAAAGTCATCGTTCAAATGGAACAACATGCGCACATGTTGTTGCATGTGGCATCTTGCGACCAACTTCCACACCTGTTTCTAGAGCAAGGACCTTATGAGACCAGAGGTTCTGGGGTAGGCACACCGCAAAGCGAGCTTGCTGAGTGGATGAGCATGCATTGCTCGGACTTGGAGAAGTGATCCCTTCTCCACGATACGCACGGTGAGCGATATGGTATCATGACGACCAACATATCTGAGGTGTACAATGGTGTGTTGAAAGGGGCTCGTGCCCTGCCCATCACCACTATTGTGGACAAGACTTGGAACCGCACTATCGGTTACTTTGTGAACCGAGCTATGATGGCCAGGAAGCACTTGGACGAGCAGAAGCAGTACTCAGAGGTTACCCTTGCCTACATGGAGAAGAAATAATGAAGGCCCGAACCCATGTAGCTCGCTACATGGATGGCCTGAGGAAGAAGTTCAAAATCCATCTTTGAGACAAGTATGTTTGGGCCACTTGAGAGGTGATCGGAACCATGTTTCACCAAAGGGGATGTGGTTGTTTACACCTATAACAAGCTTCAACTGCTACACAAGCCTTGTTCCCACGTATATGCTGCATGCGCCCTACTATGCTAATCTTCCGCAATGTATGTATCGGAGTTCTATGACATATATCACATGTATGATACTTGAAAAGCAGAGTTCAACTCGTACGGTGTGGAAGGGAACTATAGGGACCTATGGCAGGGGGATATCAAGTGGTCACCTAATAGCACACTACGACATCCTAGGCGGGGCAGGCGATAGCCAAGGCACATCCAAAATGACATGGATGCTAGCCAACATGGAGACAGGCCTAGACCTAGGAGGTGCAGGCTATGCAAGAGTGCTAGGCACTCTTTGAGGGACTGCCCAAATAGGCCTTCTTCCTCCGATGTGTGCCCTAGCAGACATTTTGTCAGTTGATTTAGGTATGGCCCTCAAATGTTGTGTGTTGTGCAATGTGTATGAGTATAATAATTTGTTTTAATGAGCCATGGGTGAAAATATTTTCTTACATTCGTTATATTCATGAAACAGAGCAATCCACGTGACAACGTGAATGACAAAAACAGTCATAGCACGACACCTTCAAGATAATGACAAATACAAGAAATAAAATAACATACAACATAACACTGATCTTACTCTCCAGTCTGTCAAAACAATGCCTCATCTTCACCATTTTTAGACCACCAATGATAGCTTTTATAGCCCGAACTCTCCACTCGTTTGCTATGAAGGACAAGCTTGCATAGTGATAGGACTAAATGGGGCAGCTTTGCACAATGACAAGACCAAAGGGGACAACCTTGCATAGTGATAGGACCAAACAAGGCAGCTTTGCATAGTGACAAGACTAAAAGGGGCAACTTTGCATAGTGATAATGATGGGGACGGGGTCCCGATCTTCCAACAGGTTCTGGATATGTTCAATTTGGTGGAGGCGCGACACAAATCGATCCGGCTTCCGAACAACACGTTCCGAACCCCGCAATCGCAGCACCACGTCTCCTCAGGTTATCAACCGTGCGCAGCCGGTTGACCTCGCCAAGAAGGCTAATCCTTGCCTGCGAATCGAAGAACACAAGCAAGAACAAGGAAGAACACAACTGAATTGCAGATGTATTGATTTAGCACTCGAAAGTTGGGGTCTCACAAACCGATGAACGGCGATACTGTTCAAAGACAGAATTAATCTAAGCAAAACCCAACCCTAATGGTGGGGTGGCGGCTGGATATAAAGGAGTTAGGGCGTGCAAAACCCTGGACGCGCCCTAATGGGCTCCAACACGATACAAAGCCGAGCGGCCCAAAGGCGGTGGCGCAGCACCCTGACAGATTCTGAACGCCCACTTGTTTCGACGATTCCCGTTGACTCAGAAGGAATTTTGACATGGGACCAGAGCCATTGGAAAGGTAGTCTTCTCAGCTTTCTGTACATATGTGGAACGTCCAAAACGGAGTCCGGATACGATCTGGGCGTCCGTTTTAGTGCGGCCTGGTCCTGGACTCCGAATTGGATTCGAAGTTGGCTTGAGTTGGACCTCCATCATGATTCGACCACCCTTGCTGGACTTGTGCGCCTCGTAGCCCTTCTCCAAGTACTTCTAGGTCCTCTCCATGGTTCCTAATCATAATTAAATCATTAGGTAGCAATCGATTCTCAAATGAACAAAAAGAAGTACTTAGGAACGAGCTCACCTGTAAATTCAATTGTCGGGCGCGAGCTCTAGTGATTGGTCCTTGAATGTCAAGTGGAGGAGTGTTGTGTGTATCTGACGAAGTGATGTCCTCATCAGATAAGACTAAATGAGATAGCCTTGCATAGTAACAGGACCAAAAGGAGTAGCTTTGTGCAGTAACAAGACTACACAAGGCCTCACGGATGCGAATTTGCCCAAACTGAATTGGACTTGCAAAGCTTACATCGCGTCGGCTAATCTTATATGTAATGTCCCTTCCGCAGCGTGTCTTCTTGCACCACGACTACAACACTACATTGCTAATATGGATAAGCAATGGGAGAAGATCACCTGATTCACAAGGCTGCTACAGCCTAGGAGGAACAAGTGTAGCGTGCTAGGAGGCCACCTCCCCGAAGCGAAGCCCCTACCTCCAACCCCAACCCATACCTCAACGTTCCCACTGAATGTTCGCTGCAAGACCCACCCGTGGGGAAGACGCCCCTTCTACTAGTGCTGGGACACATGCAAGTTCTTTAAGTCCAAGGAGCGGTTGAGTTTGGGCACGCGTTACTGGGGCTGCAGGTAATTATGCAAGGGACTATCCCGACTAGAGTTAGGACACGACCCGCTACTGGCAACCGGTAAGTACGGATTACAATACATTCCCCTACCAATTCTCTTCTATGGCATGTACTAACAAGCTCTCCCCTCTTCCTGTAGTCTTCAGATCCGCTATGCGCGTACCACAAATGGATCGACCGGGAGATCCACCTACACGGCCAGTGGACTTTGGACTGCGAGGATTGGGATGCCTAGATGGTATGCAAGAGGATGGAGGAGCGGCGGCGCAATGAAGATAGAAGCGAGCGTATCCAGCGGGAGATGCAATCTCACCTAGAGAAGTGCAAGCATAGGGAGCGCAAGGCTCACAAGGAGGAGCGCGAGAGAAAGCGCGAACTAGCTGCTAAGGTCAGGTCTGCCAGCGAGGACTACAACGCTGACCTCGCGAGGAAGAGCAAATGGCTGCAGTCCACGCAGTAGATCGCACCATTCCATAGTACCCCGCCATCCTACCAGTGAAGATATTCCTTTCTCCAAAATGCATGTATTCCTACATGCTCTGGGTGCATGTATCGTTGCGTACCCTTTGTAGTATCGTTGTTGAGAACAAAATAAAATGAACAAGTTTTCTCCCTAACCTGTAAATATTCTTCGTTATATGTTAAACTTGCTCATGCGAGGGCGCCACGGAAGGATCTCCAAAAAAATTCATAATGTTTCAACCTCTTTTTTCGTATTAAAAATTTCCTACAATCAGTACACAAAATTTTCTTGCAAAAATCTATAATGGTTACAATTATGAATAAATTACACATGCAAGTACGCTATATCAGAAGACTGCACAAAAAAATTATTTTTCGAGCTCATTTGTTATATTTTAAAATTGTTACATAAAATACATTTCAATGGATTTTTCTGACACATTGGTACTATAGGGCCTAAATCCCGCACGCGGGCCAAGGGTCTGACAGTGTGCCCTTGTCCCCACTCAGACACCACCAAAAATTAAAAAAATTCTAAAGCTTGCACAATCAACGTGGACCGCGTGGGCAAAAGGTGGTGAGCCGAGAGCCCGGCATGCATTGACGCGACATAAAGTTGAAATCATCACAAAACGACTGATGACTGGGTGTTCGCACTCACCGCGCCTGGTAGCACAGCACGTTCCCTGGTAACACCAAGTGATGTGGCATGCTCGCGGCCACACTAGGCACCTGGAGCACTTGCCGGCCGAGCCATGTGCTTGGCGCGCCAGCTGGTCATGCCTGGGGCTACTTTCGCAAAAACATGACATTGGGCCCATTTCTATAAATAAATTCTTTCAAGGGGTCAAAAAAATTCTTTTTGAAGTACGATCAGTCAAACTAATTCAGGCATAGTGTTGTTTCATATTTATAGATACGGCTAGAATATTTAGATCAGGTATGAAACTGCTAATCCTTATTATAATAAAGTACTCAATGAGACAAAAAAAATGATAAGAAGATAGCTTTGAAAACCTTTAACTTATTTAGGGGCTATTTCTTTTGATGATTCAGAAAGATAGATGGTTACTATTTATGGTGAGACAGTTTTAAGTTTATTTATGATTAAACTTTAAAAAGGCTGATGGTATGGTTTCTAGAAAGCCAAGTAGAAGAGAACGGGGAAGCATTATTTTGAGATTTAAGAGAGAGAAAGAAAGCGTGGAAATTAAAACCCTATACGCGGGCCTTAATTTGTATGGTGGTACTTACAGTGGTCTGGTGGGTGGGCCCGGGCCGGAAGGTCCTGCACGCACCAGAATGAGCATGAGCAGAATTCAGTGCCCACGTCATTAATTTGGACCAGTCCATGCATGATTGCCACATAGTGAAGCAGATTAAAGCGTCAGCACTTCGCCCTAGCTAGCTTGCCTGTACGAGTAGAGCCTCTCCATCGAATTATATATACTCGGCCAAAGCAAGCTAATGATCATATTCAATTCGCCAGGTTTCTAGCTTTCGACTGAAATGATATTCATTGTTGCTAGTTTTTAACTAAAACATTTAATTAAATAAAAATAAAAGAGTTACATATATACGTGAACAATATAAAGAAGAAAACAAATCAGGACACGTGTTTGAAAAAACTTTTGACGCCTACAAGTTAAAAGCTAAAAATTATTTAAATGGAATCGATCATCACATGAATTAATTAGTCGTGGATTAGCTTTACTGGTAAGTATATTAAAAATCCGTCAATCGCGACGACCGACGGAGTTGACACCATGCTGGCATATATGGATAATCGTTGCGTTGCGTTGCGTGCTTATAAATAGCCACCCTCGCGCCGGTGCTCACCCATCCCAGAATACCTTCCCGTCCCAGGCAGCTAGCTACACCTCTCTATATAGAGATGGATCGAATGGACAGCGACAGTGGAGGCGGCGCCAAGGATGCTAATCGGAGGGAGCACTGGAGGCGGCGGGACCCCTCGGCCACGGCGGTGTACGTGGTCCATCCCACCCAGTTCCGCAGCGTCGTGCACCAGCTCACCGGCGTTCCGCCCGCCGTGACTACTCAGCAACACAACTCAGCTTCTGCTGCTGCTGCTAGTGCCAATGCGGCGGTAGAGGCGGTGCAGCAGCGTGGCGGCGACGAGCATAGCAGCAACAAGAGCGACAGGTGGACGCTGGGGCAGATGCACCAGGAGTGCATGGCCTGGGCCGACATCGCCGATTACTACTAGCGAGCTCGATCGCTAGCTACTTCATTCCCTTACCAATCCGGCCGGCCAAGCTGGATCCATCAACATATATAGTACTTGTTACATTCTAATCTTGTTTAATTTTTTTATTTTGTTTCATATCCGGGTATGTCGTGTACAAGTTTGAGTCCGCATCCGAGTTTGTATAGTATACGTATAAAAGTTGGAGTCGAGTGTGAAGCCCGTTTGCTAGTCCAATATATGGCCTTTTAAGACATGTTAGAGTTTTGTAATCACGCCAGAGAAGAAATAAAGAAAGAGGGAGTGGTTGTGCTCCAGAAGAAGAAAAGAGGGTCTGCATGTTTGCATATGCATGTTTTGGGTGTTGCTGTGCATCACGTGAAGAAACAACAGATCAGACGCACAGCTTCACGTCAGAGTGATCAAGGGGCAGAGGTGTTGTTCCTTTGGTGTTTCATGCAAGGCGATCTGCAAGCAAGGAGTTAGAAAAAAATATAACAATACTCCTTCCAGGCTAGCTTAGCTACACACTCCAATCCATCAATTCTAGCCAGTTTAAATACTACTTTTATCCATGCTTGTATCTAGGCAGGCATGCTGCATGCATGCAGATCAGGACCAAATAAGTATGGAAGCAAGCAGGGCTGGATCTACAGTAAGTCATAGGTGTTCAACTGAACATCTAAATTTTTAAATATTCTCAAATGTCATTGGTGGATTTAAATCCTGAGATAAGGTAGGATGATTATTAGTTGGGCGAGATAACATTTTTTGCATGACTTCTTAATTAAAGATGCTTGTTTGCATAAGATGTTATTTTATGCTTCATTTTACATGGTTTGGATTTAAGATAACTATTAATGGCTTACAATTCATTTTAGAATCATCTGGTTAGCAATTAGGTCTGAGGTACAGATTAATCACCCCTCATGATTAGGTTTAAGAATCCCTTAATTCTAAACTAGGGAAATTTTTAATTTAGATCTCAGTATTTTACAGGTTAGTATTGGAGAATTTACTAGCAATTATTTTAAGCATTATTTAAAAGATAGGTTTCATGATTTTAGAGATGAGCAAATCTTGATTAGTATTTTGTGTCAAAATCTAGTTATACCAATTATCTTTAACTGCATTGATAAATTTAGATCTAGAGATGAAAGTATAATAGTTATTGTTTGGATCACTTGTGTTTTTAATTGCAATTAGCATTCGAGTCTTTAGAGTAATTTGAGAGCATCAAGGTTACTGTAGAAAGCTTCAATTTCATTTCATGATAATGAGCAATTAAATATCTCTATTATAGTTAACTTGCCATCTTCTTTGTTGACATGATCTTAAGCAAGATTAGATGTGCATAATTCTTTTATTAAGACTCATAATTAATCTTTTAGTCATGATATTCTTTTTATTGAAGTTACGATAATTACTGGTATTTTACAAAAATTGCTTTTAAATGGGGAAATAATTCTTGGCACAAACTTGCTTTGGAAATCTTACAAGAGGATTAATTTATTAATCTTGATTGGCTTATAATTATCCAAAGTTAAGTGTTTCATTTAATTGCATAGGTCTTTTCACTATAAATTCATAAGTAATTTCTTATTCATGAATTCATCATTTAGCCATATGTAAAAAGATATTGAGATATATGTGCAAGAGCTTGGACCCTTTTATCTACTCAGACCTACTGGTCATAAGAAAGAGAGGGACAGACATAGCGGGGGATGTAGCACAATAGAGGAGGGGTGGCCGGCCGAAAACAAAGCAAGGGAAGGTGCAGGGCGGTAGCGGTGCCTGCTGGTGAAGAGTGGTCGGAGAGAAGTAGGAGGCGGGCAAAACGGGTTGCCCCAGGGGAAGGGGTGCCAGGGGAGGTGGTGCCGGTGCTCGGGGCGGAGCATGGCGGCTCGGGCGGCGGTGTGAAGTGGACAGCGGGGAAGCCGAATGAGGCACTGATGGCCAAAGAAAGGGGAGAGTCAAATGGTGCAAGCATGAGCAAGAGTGAGGCAAGGGGAGCTTACCAGGGTGGTTGGCAGGGCCGAAGGAAAGCTGAGACGGGCTGGCGACATTCAAGGGCGGCGGCGTGAGGAGGCCACTGTGGACGGGTCATACAGGCGGGGGAGAGTGTCGGTCGGCTGTTGAGGAACCTTCTTGGCACCAAGGAGATGCTCTTGGAGGTTGGAATCAAGGAGAGGAGCCCTAGGGAGTAGACGGTGGTGGTAGAGGCAGCTTTGGCCTGAGGTGAGAAAGAACGGCTGTTGCGGTGGATTCCGGTGAGGCAACCACCAATTGAGCTGGGGAAAAGAAATTGGGGAGATGGGACATGCCGTGATGCGGTTGCTGGCGAGCGAGGGCCACCGAAGTTGTCAGGGCGACGACCGGCGCGTGGGCGACGTTCGGGGATAGAGGAGGAGGAAGGAGGCAATGGGGAGACACTGGGGAGCTCAGGCCCTCTTATAGTCGAGGTGGTAGTGGAGGAGTAACGCGGGGTGGTGGTATTGAAGGCATGCAGCAGGGCTATCAGAGGGGCGGAGCTAGGCGATGTCAATGCAGCCTGACTTCAATGAGGCGTCAGTGCGAGTTGGCTCGGACGTGAAGGGAAAACCTGGGGGTGGAGCTGGCGCAGCGCAAGGGGAAACCGGGGGTGGGATAGCCTCAGCCACTGAGGGAATGCAGAAGGCGATGCACGGTGGGGCTAGCAGAGGCGAGAGGAATCTAGCACCAAGGGAGGGAAGGAGCTAGCTTGACGGTTGACGCCGACCAGCGTGGTGCGGCAGCAGCTCGCGGTGAGCGTGACACAGCAGGACAGGGGGAGGAAGAAAAAGGAGGTGGCCGACTGGGCCAGATGGACCGAAGGCGAAGGAAAAAGAAAAAGGCCGGCCGGGCCGGAACAGGCTGGGAGGAAAAACGGGCCGGAGCCTAAGAGGATTTTAAAATTTTTTAGGAATTTCAGAATTTGATTTCTTGGCTAAATTAATTTGGTGGGGAAAATTTTAATACTAACTTTAATTTCAATTTCCAAGTTTCGAAGGACATCTTGAGATTTTTTTAATTCTTAATTGTTGTAATTAGATGGAAATTTTAATGTTAGCTCAGATTTTAAATTTCTAATCTTCGTTTTAGCAAATTCCAAATTCTAGTTTTGGATTTGCAAAGGAATTCAAATTCTTCCTGATTGATTTTCATAGTCTCGGTTCTTTATCATGATTTTTATTTTTATTAATCGAGTTTTTAGCAAGGAATCAAATCAAGGCTCTCGAATAAACACCAAAATTTTTAAACAACACTGAGAAAGCAATGAAAAGATTTTATAATTTTCGTAATTACAGTAACTCCTTTTTGAGTTGTTATACCAATGCTAGGACTCTTAGCCCGGCTTCTCCTTCAAGAAAATCTCTTTCCTTCTTTATCTCGATCATCTCATTTCTATCTCCGTCCCAGCGCCAGATTTTCCTTCAATTGATGAATCTTCCGTATCACCTAAACGTTCCTCCCTCGGACTTCCCAAAATCGGCTTTCCTTTCTTGTTGTTTACTCCATGGCCGATTTTAGCACTTCTAGATGCTTCTACGTGACTTGTTCTCTTTGACTTTTTCTCAAATATGTGTTGACCTGGCCGTCTATTTTGCCTGCTAAAATTAGGTGGAAACCCATGCCCCCTATTTTTGTGAAGGCGGATACCTTTGCAAAAATGACAATCATTATAACACGTCATCCAATTTACCTGGTAATTCCAGGTTTCTAGGGATTCAAGCAATGGCTATCTCGATTTTTTATGGATTGAATTTCCTTGATTCTCGGTGAAAATTTCCTCAATAGTAGTTGTTGTGGTTACAGACCAAATAGAGAGAGAGTGTGGTAGTGGAGAGTTCGGTGAGCAATGGCTTAGGGTTTCCCCCGTGGCCGGTTGTGTGTGTGTGTGTATATATATATATATATATATATATATATATATATCCACATAGGGAGTACTTTTACAATTATACCCTTACATCCAAGTATCCCCCTCAGGGGCACTTATGTCATTACACATGTCCCATCCTGGGCCTTACATACCTCTAACAGGCCTGCTGGGCTTAGGTGGGGGCCACCCCTACGACATGAGCCTCTCATGGTGAAGGGCTTCACGGGCCGAAGCCATGTTGCCGAGCCGTTTGGCCCCCTCCGTCCCTGCGGCCTATGAGCTTCTTCAGCGTTTGGCGGAGCCTTATTGCTTAGTGCAGTGTTCACCTTGCCGCAATGGTATAGCGCTGGGCGAGTTGGCGAAGTCCTCCTTGCCTGTAGGGTCCTACAGCGGCGGAGTCGAGGTTGCCCTCCGGGCCGAAGTCAGAGTCGGAGTTGAAGTCGTAGTCGAAGTCGAAGTCGGAGTCAAAGTCGGTGTCGAAGACGCATCCGCCTTGGCGGGGCCGCTAGTTGCCCTAGCCACCCTCCACCACAGGTTCTTTGGGCTGCGAAGTCGAAGTTGGAGCGGAGGCAGACCTCGCGCCACAGATTCCCCTAGGCGCGGGGTGGTTGCGGCTCCGCGCTCTGGTAATGCGCTTTAATGACTCCTGGAATCGCGCCGACCCCTGGGCTGGCAGGAGCAGGCTGCTGCAACCGTACGTGCTTTTCCACTCGGGGTGTACACACTGCGCGCCATGATTGGCGCATCGTGGGCTGTCAGCGGTCACACGACCGCGGCCGTTTGCCCCTTCCCTAGAAGGGCGGGACACGTGGCGGGGTGCTCTGGGCGCGTCGTGCGCCGTCTGCCCACCTACCAGCGCGCGCCCCCAGTTGCCAGCGGTTGCGCTTCCCGATCGTGGGTAGCCGAACCGCTAGGCTCCCGCCGGTTGCGCTGCGCTGGAGGGGGCTTGAGCCAGCTTTATAAGGCGCCACCATCGTCATGGGGACGCTCCTTCGCGTTGGTCGTTCCAGCCTGTCTTCTTTCTTCTGCTGCCCGCGCAACCCACCCCTGCTCCTGCTGTTTTAGCGCCCTATCTCGGAGAGGAATGGCTTGTCGCGACGATCCCGCTCGCCGGCTTAGTGGCAGCGCTTCGTCCGATCGGTACGACCTGTTGCCTCCTCCGGGGGAGTACCCGCTGGTGGTGCGAGGAAGAGCGCACGTCAACAAGCGATGGGACGCCATGGAGCACTCGGGAGGCTGCTACTCCCGTGTGTTAGGGCGAAGCCGCGTGACTGAAGAGATGCTCTGGAGACTCGTCTGGGAGGGGAAGATCGCGGAATGCGACGGGGCTCACCTGCCCGGCCCCACCGAGACGGAACTGCAGCCGGCGGAGACAGAGGCTATTGTCTTTATCGCATTCTGATGAGGACATCCTGTCCATGCATACAACCATGCCGACTCCACATCAAACTGAAACTATGATACAAGGACCAATGACTAGAGCGTGAGCACGTCAACTTAACCATCAGGTGAATGCGTTCCTAAGTTTGCATATAAATGTTTCAAAGAATGGAATACTACTTAATTATTGTGATGATTTAATTGTTCTTAGGGACCATGGGGAAGAACCACATGACCTCAAGTATAGAAGTGGAACCGTCAAGCGCAAACCAAGTCCTGTTCACGAGTTTCACTCGGATTCGGCCTTGTTGACAGCGTCTATTTCAAACGGCCATAACTTTTGATCCAGAAGGTTTCTCGGGGCCCATGAGTACTCGTTGGAAAGCTCTTGAAGTCTACTTTCTGATGGATCCGGTCTCACCTCCAAATTCCATCCGAGTCGGTCAGAAACTGCAAAACAAGTCACGTCACTTTTCTAGTCCGAGTCAAAGTGGGCCTTGGGCCTTGTAATTCGAGTCCTATTCGGCTTGTGTTTTGGCCTACCCTCCACCTTCCGTGTCCCTTAAATAGGCAGCCGCACCCTCTTCTAGGGTTTGGGTTTTGATAAACTAAGTTAGCTTTTGCTACTTTGCCTTGTACTCGCGCGTGTCGGCTAGACCGCCCGGATACTTGTCTTCGGAACCCCACTGTTCTTCTGTTTTCGATTGAATCCTATATCATTTATTTGCAATTGAGTTGCTGTTCATCTTGTTCTTACCTGTTCTTCGATTGCTTGCAGGAACAAGTACCCTCGTGGTTAGGTTGATCGTGCGCCGACAAGGTCACGAACAATCTCTGGAGTTAGTGTATCGATCGCTAAGGCACAATGTTCTTGGATGGTTGTAGTCGGGTCGTCAACGTCATCTCCTTCCCCAATCGAATCTACCACTTTAATCGAAAGATCGGGACCGCTAGTGCTATCACATTCTTTGATGCCGGGTTGCGGATGCCCTCGACACTCTTCGTCGGCGAGGTCTTGCGGGCTTACGAGCCGGAGTCGCGCGGTGACCCCGATCGCGATAGTTCGCTGGTCGTGTTCGCTGGGCAGCCGACCGCTGTTCGCCATTCTGCACGATGCGCGCTATTAGCCGAAGAAACTCGAAGGGGGAGCGGAATCGAACTTCGGCAGCGTCAACTTCGTGCTGAGGAAGCAGTGTGCGGGGCTGTTCCCTGCGTGGGCCGCGCGAGGGAAGTGTGAGTCCGGTTGGACGCGCCGGTGGATGTACTACCTCGTGACAAGCAAGAGCGGTTTGTCGTGCCGGGGAGCGCCGATATCGTTCAACAGCTCGCCAAATGTTAGAGCCGATGGCCAACGACGCGCAGAAGGTGCAGAGGCTTGCCGGTATCGCCCACCGGTTCAATATGCGTGACCTTACCGAAGAGTCTGCCATGTATGGGGCGACGCCGCTCTCCGGTCGGTGGCGATGCAGTGCGGCGAGATCCGGAAGGATGGCGTCCATCCGACAATGTCCTGCCTTCTAAGACCCTCCGCTCCTTGTAAGTCCTTCGCCTTATGGATGATGCTCCATTTTTGTGCGTAGTGCCCCGCCTAGAAGATGCAGAGCGTGCAGTCGTTGCGCTCCTCGAGCCATACACGGCAAAGGAGCATAAACTGCGCGAGGCCACGACCGCCTCGGCGAAACAGGGGCAGATAAACCGGGTGTGCGAGGTCCTGGGGATTGGCATACCCGAGCGCGCGGTGCCGGTGGAGGCCCTGAGTCGCCATGATGGCGACAGCGAAGTGGAGGCGCAACCCCCTCGGCCCGATCTGAGGCCACCACACCCGGCCCATCGGTCGTGCCGCTGGGAGGTACCATCGAAACAAGGGGCGCGGCCGGCGCCGGGTCCGATCCCGCCGGTTCGGGGGGGACGTTGCCCCTATGAGGGTTTAGATGGCGACAAGGCGCCGGGCCTCGGTGCTGTTGACCCTGGAGGCGAGGTGGCGCCGCCTGCGACGGCCACCGAGGGTCTATCGCCTGCAACGGCCATCAGGAATTTGCCGCCTACGATGGCCACCAGGGGTCTACCACCTACGACGGCCACCGGGGGTCTGCTGCCTATGACCGGAGCGGCTGAGGAAGGATCGCCCGCGTCCCCGAGGGCGAAGCATCCCCGAGTATAGTCGCCTCCGCCTACAAGGGGGCGATTCGGGGTTGCTGGCGCGGTCACTGGGATCTTGGTGCCCTGTGAAGAGGTCGGCAAGGCTGGGGGAGGAGGCGCCGCTCCTCGGGTCGATGAGGCCTCCATGCCATTTATGGAAGCTGCGCGGGCACCCCCTGTACCTTGGTAGAGGGTGCCGAAGGTAGGCGCGATTCCTTTTCCTCTCGTGACTTCGCGAAACTCTCTCCGATTTGCTCGCTCATTCCGCCGTCGACATCAGGCGAGACGAGGTCTCCCGGATGCGGTTAAGGATCGAGCAACGGAGGTACGCGCGAAGTCGCCGAACTTATGCAGGACGCGGCGTGGGTGCCCGGTGCTGCGGAAGCCGCTGGGCCGAGGCCTGTCATCTCCGACTTCATCCCGCGATCAGAGATGCTTCGCGTTCTTAACCAGGCTGCGGAGCACGTCGGCAGCAGCTTGGATGTGCTGGCACTGGCGTCATGCGGGGGAGACCTTCTGGCGCTCGCGTTGGGTGCCTCGGGGATAAGGGTAAGTGGTTTACAGCCTGTGCTACTGTCTGAGGTCCTTCTAACTCGCGCGGTCTTTCCCAGACTCTTGCCCTCAGCCAAGCCCTGGAGGAGACTCGCGTTCGCGAGCGGAGGGCGCTGCAGAGCGAACTCCGTGCTGCGGACGATGCTCACGCTGCCAAGGACGAGCAAATCCGCAGGCTGGAGGCAGAAAAGGCGATGATGCCTTCCAACGCGGAGGAGGTCCAGCGCGCCGCCTTTCTTCAGCAGATCTCCGCGCTAGAGGAGAAGACCCAACTCGCCGCATCCCTTGCAGAGAGGACTGAGGCCCTGGACAATGCATCCATGGCGGCATGGAGGGCGATGGAGTCGTTGGAAGGGGCCCTCCGGGACCTTGTCGTCGACGTAGCAGAAGTTACGCATGGCCCTGAAAATCTGACGGAGACGCTTAGGCGGATCGAAGAGGGCTCGGGCCTCGCTCTCCGCGGTGCCAAGTCCTTCGGCGATCACTGCGGCTTCATGGGTGCCTCCTTCGCCCTCGCCTTGCTTCGCGCCCGGGGATGTGGACACGTCGGCGAGTTGGCGGACTCTCAGCTGGATCTGCCGGCCGAGCCCGGGGTGTTGTCTAACGCCATCCGCTTCACCTAGCCAGCCATACAAAATTTCTATAATCGAATCTGGCGCTATGTCGGGGAAGACGCAGCCAAGATCGCGCTGCGGCGAACTCTGCGTGAAGAGGGGGACCTCCTCCGGTGGCTCGAGGAAGTTCCTCGGCGCAACGGAAATGACGCAGATCAAGAGTGATGCCAGGGTTGGGTGTGTTAAGTCATGTACACCTTTTTTGTATGGTTGCTTCAAAACCTGTTCTTTTATATGAATGAAGCAGTGCCTGCCCAATATCTTCTCGTCACTGCATGCCCCTATTCAAGGCGGTTGTCACGTAGGGTTCAGATTTCCGCGCTAGGTATCCGTCGGCGCCTAGTCAAATTAGGCACGCGAGCGCTCCGTCCCCTACCTTTCGAAGGGGTGGCAGCGGAGCAGACGCGTCGAAGTAAACGCGAGAGCGCTCTGTCCCCTACCTTCCGAAGGAGTGGCAGCGGAGCTGGCGCCAAGCCGAAGCAGACACGCGAGCGCTTCGTCCCCTACCCTTCAAAGGGGTGGCAGCGGAGCTGGCGCCAAGTCGAAGCAGACACGCGAGCGCTCCGTCCCCTACCCTTCGAATGGATGGCGCGGAGCTGGCGCCTAGTCGAAGCAGACGCACGAGCGCTCCGTCCCCTAACCTTGGAAGGGATGGCAGCGAAGCTAACGCCTAGTAGAAGCAGACGCGCGAGCGCTCCGTCCCCTACCCTTCGAAGGGGTGGCAGCGGAGCTGGCGCCTAGTCGCAGCAGACAAGCGAGCGCTCCGTCCCCTACCCTTCGAAGGGGTGTCAGCAGAGCTGGCGCCTAATCAAAGTAGACGCGCGAGCGCTCCGTCCCCTACCCTTCGAAGGGGTGGCAGTGGAGCTGGCGCATACTCAAAGTAGACGCGCGAGCGCTCCGTCCCCTAGCTTTTGAAGGGGTGGCAGCGGAGCTGGCGCCTAGTCGAAGTGGACGCTTATTAGATCTTAGGCGCGTGGGAACTTCGACCACGTCTTATTTATACTCCAGGGAGTACGCGCAAGGACAGTGCCTGCACGTGCACGGGGATATCCGCGTCTTGTTTATACTCAGTAGAGTGCGCAGGGACAACATCCGCGTCTTATTTATACTCCGTAGAGTGCGCACGGAGGTACACCTCATGTTGCGTCCCCCCGCTGCGTCTTATTTAGAGTCCGTAGACTGCGCGCGGAGGCGAGCCTCCGCGCGTTGCGGGCGGTGAAGGTGCGTGCGGAGGCGGACCTCAACGCCACATCTTATTTATACTCTGTGGAGTGCGTGCGGAGGCGGACCTCGGCTCTACGTCTCATTTAGAGTCTGTAGACTGCGCGCGGAGGCGAGCCTCCGCGCGTTGCGGGCGGTGAAGGTGCGTGCGGAGGCGGACCTCAACGCTACGTCTTATTTATACTACGTGTAGTGCGTGCGAAGGTGGACGTCAACGCTACGTCTTATTTAGAGTCCGTGGACTGCGCGCGGAGGCGAGCCTCCGCGCGTTGCGGGCGGTGAAGGTGTGTGCGGAGGCGGACCTCAGCGCTACGTCTTATTTATACTCCGTGAGGTGCTTGCGGAGGCGGACCTCGACGCTACGTCTTATTTATACTCCGTAGAGTGCGTGCGGAGGCGGACCTCGACGCTACTTCCTATTTAGAGCCCGTAGACTGCGCGCGGAGACGTCCCCCCGCACGTCTTTGTTTATATTCATGCCCGTGTTTTTCACGGAGAGTGCGCGCGCGAACGCATGTCTTTGTTTATACTCATGCCCGTGTTTTTCATGGAGAGTGTGTGCGCGAACGCGTGTCTTTGCTTACACTCATGAAGAGTGCGCACGGAGGCAAACTTCCGCGCGATATTGCGAGAAACAGGGCAGTTTTTTGCTTTTTTTGTTGCAAACGGTGAACTTTATTGAATCCCCGTTTGTGCGGGTGAGCGATTACAAAAGACAAGGTACTGACCACTGAGCGCTCGGAGGCGGGAACGGCCACCGGTGTCGTTGCTCGATGACGAGGCGGCGCACAGTGGGAGCCTCTAGCGCTGGAGTGGTCCGCGCAGGAGTCTGGTGAGATGCCCCCCGAAGCCGCCAAGGATCCTCGTGCTTGCACGCTCGGCTTAGGCGTAGTACCGCCGCAGTCTGTCTGCGTTCCATGTATGGCGAAGCTTCTGCCTTTCCAATGTGGCATGGCGGTATGCCCCCTTCTGAAGGGCTTCCGCAACAATGTACGGGCCTTCCCATTTGGATTCCAACTTGCCTACCGTCTCCGCATGAAATGCCATGTTGAGGACGAGGTCCCCCGGCTAGAATTCTTGCGGGTATATGGAACGACCACGAGCGCACACCATCTGCAGAGCATACTTTATGACGTGCTGGGTTGCGCTTGCCCGATCTCCATCAAGGAGGTCCAGGGACAATTGGCGCTCTTCTTTGGTGCCTGGACGAGGACCCTTCTCGAGCCGGCCTTTATTTCTTCGAGCGTCACCGCCTCGTCGCCGAAGAGGCCACCTGGAGAAATATTCCAAAGCGACCACGACAAACCGCAGGTCACCTGGAGCCCAGGGAAGCAGCCCCACGACGTCGATGCCCCATCGTGCCAGTGGCCATATCGGAGGTATGGGATTGAGGCTCATTGGGGGCCTGCGAATGACACGTCCCATCCATTGGCAACCTTGACACCGGCGCACGAGATCTTGGGCGTCGGCAACAGCTGTCGGCCAGTAAAACCCTTGCCTAAACGCCTTGCCGACTAGCGATCTCGATGTGAGATGCGAGCCGCAGAGTCCCGCGTGAATTTCTGCAAGGAGCTGCTTCCCTTCTTCGCGTGAAAGGCACCGCAGAAGCGGTGCACAGACTCCTTTCTTGTAAAGCACCCCATCGAGCACCCGAAAGGACCTGGCGCGGTGCTGTAAGCGCCGGATTTCGACGGGGTCGTCCGGCTCCGCGATGCCCTACAAAAGACCAGAAATGGGTTCTCGCCAGTCAACCTGCTGGGTGATCTGGTGGGCGAGGGCTACGTGGCGGTTGTCCTGCGCGACGGCTGCCACTGGCAGGACTTCGTAAAATGCCCCCTTGCAAGTTGGGAGCTACTGGCTGGCGGCCTTCGCAAGGACATCGGCTTGCTCGTTATCCGCCCGAGGGATGGCTTTCACCATGATGCTCAAAAAATGCCGCTCCTTCGCTCTTACGGCTGCCAGGTACTTGGCGAGCTCCGGGTCCTTGGCCTGGTAGGACTTGTCCACATGGCCCGCCACCAGCCGTGAGTCGGTGCAGACGAGGACGCGCCGCGCGCCCAGCGCTTTGAGCTTCGCGAGGCCAAAGAGTAACGCTTCGTACTCAGCCGTGTTGTTGGTGGCGGGAAATACGAGGCGTGCTGAGTACAGCAGGCGGTGTCCCTCAGGTGTGGTAACGACTGCACCGACGCCCGCGCCCGCAACGCCATAGGCTCCGTCAGTGTTGAACATCCACACCGGGTCTTCTGGTTGTTGGACGGGGTGAGCTGGGGGGTCCATTCCGCGAGGAAGTCCGCCAGAACCTAGGACTTGATCGCCGTTCGGGAGACATATGTTAGGGAGAAAGGGACGAGCTCGGCTGCCCATTTTCCTATTCGCCCTGTGGACTCCTTATTGTGCAGCATCTCCGCTAGGGGGAACGAGGATGGCACCATGATCGGATGGGCCAGGAAATAATGTCGGAGCTTTCTCGAGGCCATGACCAGCACGTAGGCGAGCTTCTCGAGCTCCGTATACCGCGTCTTGGCACCCTGAAGGGCTTCAGAGATGAAGTACACAGGGCGTTGGAAAGCACCCTCCTCGAGGACAAGGACGGCGCTGATCGCTGTCGCAGAGGCTGCGAGGTAGAGCAGGAGGGGAGCCTCTGGTGCTGGGGCAACCAGAGTGGGAAGGCTTGCTAGGTGTTTTTTGAGGTCATCGAAGGCCTTGGCGCAATCATCATTC
Source organism: Dendrocalamus sinicus (assembly GCA_036346575.1). Lineage (NCBI taxonomy): Eukaryota > Viridiplantae > Streptophyta > Magnoliopsida > Poales > Poaceae > Dendrocalamus > Dendrocalamus sinicus. Next base: position 20,720,350 of record CM070664.1, read on the forward strand.
CAATGAAACCCGTCGCAACCGCAAAGAGTCTTGAAAAATGGCAATCCCCGCTCTGCTGCCCTAGACGGGAAGCGACTCAAAGCCGCCATGCGGCCGGCCAGCCTCTGGACCTCCCTCGTCGTCTTGGGCGGTTCCATGCCAAGGATGGCGTCGACCTTGTCGGGGTTCGCCTGGATGTCTCGCCCGGACACGAGGAAACCCAAGAGCTTGCCCGCCTGCACGTCGAAAACACACTTGTCCAGGTTGAGCTTGATGCTCGCCTTCCTGAGGTTGTCGAAGGTCTCCTGGAGATCCCGAGCATGAAAGGCGAGCTGTTTGGTTTTTACTACCACGTCGTCGACGTAGGCCTCCACATTCCTCTCGAGCTGGGTGGCTAACGCCAGCGCGACGAGGCGGGTGAAGGTTGCACCGGCGTTCTTCAAGCCGAAAGGCATCCTGACGAAGCAGAAGGTCCAAACCTCGTCGTCCTTGGCCATATAGATCTGGTGGTAGCCGGAGTAGGCGTCCAGGAAGCTCATGAGCTCACACCCCGTAGTGGCGTCGACCAGTTGATCTATGCGTGGCAAAGGGTAGTCGTCCTTCGGGCATGCTTTGTTGAGGGCAGTGAAGTCGATGCACATACGCCAGGCGTCGCTGGCTTTCTTGACTAGCACCGGATTGGCGAGCCAGTCCGGGTGCTGGACTTCGCGAATAATTCCAGCCTGGAGGAGCTTCGCTACCTCCACCTTGGCCGCTTGCTGCCGGTCCATGGACATACAGCGAAGCTTCTGCTTGACCGGCTTGGCGTCGGGGCAGACCGCCAGGTTGTGCTCGATGAGGGCGCGGTCCACACCCTTGATATCCTCCGGAGACCACGCGAAGACATCAGCGTTACTCCGAAGAACCTGGAGCAAGTCTTGCTCCACCTTCGGAGGGAGACCCTCGCCGATGGACACAAATTGGCCTTCCGCTTGAAGAGGCACCCTTTTGACCATGCCTTCCGGGTGGGGCTTAGGTGTCCATACTGGAGCGGATGGCGTGTCCGCCTTGAGTTTGTCGGCGAGGACGTGCACCTTGCGGTGCGGACTCCTGGCGCCAGCTTCGACACGCCTAGCGAGGTCCTGGTCGCCGAAGATGGTGATGATACCCCGCGGGCCCGGGAGCTTCATACACAAAAAGGCGTGGTGCGGGACCGCCTCGCAGGAGTTAATGGCGGGTCGGCCCAGTATGGCGTTGTATGAGTGCGGGCTGTCCACGACATCAAAGACGATGTCCTCGCTTCTGGCGTTGTCGGCCTGGCACAGGGAGACTCGGAGGCGTACCTGACCCAAGGCCTTCAGTGGCTGGCCTCCGAAACCTTGGAGAGGGGTCTCCGATGCTCCCAACGACTCCGAGGTATTCCCATGCAATCAAGGGCCTCCACGAACAAGATATTTGCGGAGCTTCCTCCATCGATGAGGATGCGCCTGACATCGCGGCCTGCAATGTCGGCCTGGATGACCAAGGGATCTCGATGGGGGAACTCCACGCCCTGGGCATCGGCTGGCGTGAAGATGATGTTGCCGTGCGGCATCCCCGGGGGTGGGTGCGCCGAGGAGGTTCTCGACGAGGAGCCTCCGGAGATGCCGCCAACGATGCGGTGTTGGGCCCCTCCCGGGACCCCAGCTCGCGGGGGGCTCCCTTGCGGCTGCTGCACGTGGGCTACTGTAGAGGTCGGCGCTTCCAAGGCCCGAACTCGGGCAGTTGCTCGCCGCAGCGCCATAATTGCCGTGCATGCTCGCGTGATGTGGTCACCATAGCCATGCACCTCGCACCATCTGCCGTAATCCAGGATTCCTGCTCCGCTCGCGATCTCTCGTCGCGGCTTCCTCTGTGCCCCCCTCTCGGGCACGGGGTGAGGATAGGTTCCCGGGGAACGCCTTGCGTGGCGAGGACATGGCGAGCCTTTCGGGACCTTCGCTGGTTACGCCGGGGCTTGCGCCTGCCGCTTGACGAGTTCTCGTGTCCACTGTCCACAGAAAGCTAAGTAGCTAAGGGCATCAGGAGTGTATATATATCGCAATGGGTATTAAGGTGGGCCCCACCTAATTGTTAAGATGACTCGTTATGTTTGAGGCCACCGCTCGACAGTAATAAGGGTCCCACTCGGCAGTAAAAAAATTGTATTTTAATGCTTGTGGTAGTTGGTAATTGGTGGTGGGGAGAGAGAACAACAGATTAAAAGAAAATTATATTTTAATGCTTATGGCTGTGTCTTTAGCTTGAAGACCGGCCTCAAGCCTTTTTGCTTATGGCTGCTTCAAATCAACCTCAGAATGTATAAGGTCGACCTTAAGGTAGCTTATGACCATATTTTCATACACTCCGGATGCCCTAACACAGACCAAAGAGCAAATAATTACAATTTACATCATTTACATGTACAGAGGTAAGTGATAGAAGGGAGTACCGAGTACACCTCACAATGAACCACAAACATTTCAAGCGGCAACCGATAACTAACAGAGAAGAAACGCCATGCTCTGCGATTGCTATTATTACCACGAAATTTGAGAATTTCATCACCTCTGCAACAGTGCATGATGTTAGAACCTCCTGAAGCCCGCGAGTGAGATGGCAGAGATGCAGCCATACGGCCATATGAGGAGGATTCTTACTAGGAAACAGAGAGATTACATAAGATCTTTGATGTACCTAAATAACAAAGCGAGCCCAGAGCTCATCGATCGTCTAACGGTACTCGGCATTCCTTTCTCGGATCGTTGGAAATTAAGCAATTTTAGCAAATTTCTCATATTAATTCCAAATTTCAGCATGAATATAAAGACTATTATCCAAAGACATATAAATGACATGAAATCTAAATAATCATTACTCATCAATGATAATGAATTCAAGCCATTTAACCATAAACTAAATAATCATTACTCATCAATGATAATGAATTCAAGCCATTTAACCATAAACAGGTTTGCATGTCTAATAGTAAGGAAATAGCATTTGTGATCTGCATAATGCACATGTACTTGTGTTTATCTTTGCTCTTAGGTGAGGAGTTGCTCAAGTTCTTAACACTTGGCCTTCTCAACTCTAGTCTATAGATCATTGACTAAAGTGACAACCTCCATATTCTGCTAGTTTGCTACTTTTAACATTACCTCAGTAAATGATAGACTCAAGTACTCTTGCAAAGAATAAGCATGAACCGAAATTGCTTGTGGAAGGTAAATAACAGAGCTACGGCAAAATAGGTAATAACAAGTGATACGGCTAAGACAAAAGAGTACAACATGAATCGGTGCATAACCGAAGTAAGCAATCAATAATAGATGGCTCAAACTAGCAGAAATATTTTTAGTATGCCACAGTGATCTCATAAACAACTAGAATCCTCATCGAGCGATCACAAATCCCACAATCTATCATGCAAAGTCCTCCCAGTGCTAGTCAAAATCACAGAGATACAGATGATAAACAAACATCATACCAGCACGACTAACTTTTGCACAATAGAAATCAGAAAGTAAAGCAAAGCTCACTATGCGACAGCAATCAAAGCCGTCGTGAAGACAGACTAGGCAAGGCACATCACAGGGACGTTGTCCCAGAAAATCAATCACCGCCATGTGCCGCGGTACCGACGGATTCCAGAGATACAATGTCCAACTCCGGCGAGTTGGAATACACCAAATCCAGAAGCCGAAGTGGTGATATTGCTGCACAAAGACATCCAGGAAGTAAGGACTCTGTGTGCACACGGGTCTCACAAGGGCATACCAATCCCTTGAAAATCCCAAGCCGACTGCAAGCTGCACACACGAACCGTCAATGCCCAGAAGGATGGAAGAAATCAAGAGCGGCAAGGCCCCGGTGATCTCACTTAGAATCAGCCCCAGACCAGTGGCAAATCAGATCGCCACACACAGACTTTGGATCCACGGGGACTCACCTCTTGATTTCTTGCCCCCTTCGCTAGCTCGTAGGTCTCAGTATATATAGAGGAAAGCAGCAGGCGGCAACGTCCATCGGCCCGAGCGCCGCACGGAATGGTCAGATTCGGAGAAGCTGGAGTCCCCTGCCGCCGCTGCTCTCATCAGAGGAAGCGAGATGGGCGAGATGAAAGGGGATTTGACCAATTCAATCTGTGTGAAAAGGTCAAGCCGATGGCCTTACCCCTTTACCTCTTCCCTTCCTTACATGTGGGCCCCACCAAAATTTCCAATTTCTTTTCTTTTAATTAGAAATTGATGGAAGTTACCATAATGCCCATTAGTCCCCACCAATTTCCCATAATTTGCAACAAAGTAAACTTCCTGAAAGTCATTTGTTTGATATATAGTTTTTTTGACAAGGGTACCTTTCAGGTTTTAACCCAATATCTAGCAACAAAAGTTACAACTCTACATAGGTAGAGGATGACTACATCTTGATCCAATGCCTTAGTGTGAGAGGTTTTACTTATGCTGCACTCTATACAGGGTAACTGTACCGCACCTCTCGGGTTGGAACGTTACGATCATGTTCCCGCATCTTTTTATGAGTATTTAAGAAAGGTGATAAGAACATATACCCTATGGATACAACCATATTTGCCATACTTGTTATTCCAATTACAAGATCTCCTACGCATCACTTAAATTATCAGGTGAGTTCGTTTCAAACAGATTTTGCTTTGTTTGATAAAGAACTTATGATATTACATAATGATGGTTTGTTGCGTTTGTTATTATGTACCGAGGTTTACGATGAAGATCATGCAAAACGTGAGGCTACACATATGCTAAAACCGAGGATGGTTTTCTATCAAGAAGGGGAGGATGATGTGACCACGCCACCAACACATACAACCATAGCGCCCAATATCAAGATTGAACTAAAGGTGAATTCGTTTCTTCAGTTTCAACATATTTTAAATAAGAATATGATGCTACCTAATGATGAAAATATATATTTTTGTAGCACCACATCATGCACCAATTCAAGCAAGAGTTCAACTTGAACACGTTTTGGAATCCAATTCGGCCTCCAGATCAGTTCGGATTCAGCCTGACGGCCCAACTTCAAATGTGTATAACTTTCACATACGGAGTCCGTTTGAGATCCACGAGTACTCGATGGAAAGCTTTTCTCGTCCTCTTTCCAATGGATTTGGCCTAATCTCCACATTCATCCCGTGCTTACCGCAATCACTCAAAAAAGGTGCTGCGTCACCTGTTTTGATCAAATTGGGCCTTGTAATGTTTGGGCCCAAAGGGGATGTGCCTCCCCTCCTAGGCCCGTACTGTTCACGTGTTACTATTCATATGAACAGTACCATGAATAGTATCACCCCCTTTTTCCTTAGTTTTGTGTTGCTTTCCCACCACTATTTAAGGATGTTGCACCCTTCTAGTTTTCTTAGATTTCGTTGAGTTTAGGTTTAGCTATTATGCAAATTTCTGTTCTTCAGTTGTGTCGGACGACCACCTGTCAAGACAGTCGTCGGAATCCCACCTTTTGAGCTCAATATCAATATTTGCAATTTCAGACTGCTTGTTATCTTGTTCTTGCGTGTTCTTCGATTGCATGCAGGAATAGACCTTCATGGTCAGGTCAACCGCGTTCTTGGCACGGTTGATAACAACTTGGAGTGTGGTTCAACGATTGCTAAGGCAAGCGACGTCGTTCGGTTGTAGTCGGATCGCAAGGGTCATCTCCACCAAAATCGATAGTTATCATCCTATCGGAAAATCGGGACCCCATCGCCTCATCAAAAGGATACCTATACTTTCTTTTGATCACCACCTCACAATCATGCTCACTTAGGTGAATTCTCTAGGGAATTCTGTAGGACAGTTCTTGTTGCCATATAAGACATCAAATCAAGAGCTTTATTGCTCATCCTGTCATACAGTTTAGAGTGCTGTAGCTAATGGGCTCTGAAGTGCACTCTTAGTCCTTCACAATTTTTTTCTAGAGCCTAGTTCACGGGATCTTCGCTCTTCTAGGTTAGGTTACCATTTTTAAGACCATCAAACGGGTATGAGTTCCATTCCTTTGATGTCGCTGTAATGCCTTGCACACCATTCTTTTAGTGAAAGGGTATGCTAGATTCCTTTCAGATCGGATGTATTCCGCGGTAATTACACCAGTCTCTCTGGCATGCCGAACCGACTTAAGTCACCTCTTAATGTTATTAGAGGACTTTATGTTGTCTTTCCTACTCTTCACCTTAACCAGAACGGTTTGGTTATCGCAGTAGGTTAAGACAGCTGGTTTAGCTTTTTCAATATCGATAGAGTGGAAAGAGCTCTTTAAGCTATTCTGCCTCGACTATTGCTGAGTCAAGTGCTACTAGCTTAGCCTCCATGGTGGACTATGTAAGGATAGTTTGTTTCGGAGACTTCCACGCAATAGCCCCACCTACTAAAGTGAATACATAACTACTCGTAGTCTTCATATCATCCGAGTCACTGATCTAGTTAAAGTGACTGAATCCTTCAAGGATTGCCGAATGGCTAGTATAATGTATCCCCAAATTCTTGGTTTCTTTTAGGTAACTAAGTACCCTTTCTAGCGCTGTTCAATGATCATCTCGTGAATTGGCCTTGTATCAGCTCAATTTGCTTACAACATATGAGATGCCAAGCCTTATTGCACTAGTTAAATACATCAAGGATCTAATTATTTGTGGATATTTAAGCTGGTCTTTCGCATGTCTAGTATTTTTATGTAGCTTTGCATTTGGATCATAAGGTGTGGCTATAGGCTTAGAATCCATGAATCCAAAGCAGTTCAAGATCTTGTCCACATAATGAGATTGTATTAAGATAATCCCATTATCACCCTTTAATAGCTTGATGTTTAGAATAACATCAGCTTCTTCAAGGTCTTTCATATCAAAGTTCTGGGAGAGGAACGAATTGGTTTTATTGATTACATCCATGTTGGTCTCGAATAGTAGTATGTCATCCACGTACAGACAGAGGATGACACCTTCACCCCCACTGAATCGATAATATATGCACTTATTGACTTCGTTTACATAAAAGCCGACTGAAGTCAACATATTATCAAATTTATCATGCCATTGTTTAGGAGCTTGTTTAGACTATACAAGGATTTAACCAAGTGACATACTTTCCTTTGCTGCCCTTTAGCCACAAAACGATCGTGCTGTTGCATGTAAATCTCCTCATCCAACTCTCCACTTAGAAAAATGGTCTTAACATCCATTTGATATACTTAGAGTTTAAATGCAATAGATAGTGCTAAAAGCACGTGAATTGTGGGTAGTCGAGCCATAGGCGAGTATGTATCAAAATAGTCTTCACCCTCCTTTTGTGTGAAGCCCTTAGCCAATGGACAGGCCTTGTACTTTTCAATAGTATCATCAGGTCTTCGCTTTCTTTTGAAGTGATTGACGAGTATTTGTACAAATCATTTTAAGTTAAAGCAAGTACCGAGGTGTATGTTTGGAAAGAAAACTGTGGTATGTATACGTGCTACGCAAGACTTATTTTCTTTAAGACCAGGTAATGAAACGGCATGTAAGCTGGTCCTCAAGCTATCGGTGCATGGTCGATGCGTTGCGCCTTATATGGCTGTAAGTCCCACCAGACCATGAAATATATGTGCCAAGATCATCCTCTAAGTTCGTGGGTATTCGACCACATTGAGACAACCATGTTGTGTCGACCATGCCTGCTCGAGCACGTTCATTTCGACCACATGTCGACCACGGCTATTTTGACCACGTTGTGTTCACCATGTTCATTTTGACCACGTTGGTCTGACCATATTGTTCTCTTTGACTGTTACTTGATGCCTCAACCCCATCTCCTCAGCTATGCAGGCCCTTGAAGCACTAATCGAATACTTAAGCTTGGTTCACTAAATGGTTCACACTATCTTATGACCAACTTACTATAATCCGAAGGGTCTCAGACTCCAGGGGTTTCGACTGGTCTCTGACTACTACACGAGCTTGGGCACATATGTACTCAACTACCATCAACAACAAAATTAGTGCCAAGATGATCTACGGTCTAGTTTGATTGATTGTTGTGCCATGCCTCACACGGCCGCATGTTCTCAGTCGATTGCAAGGTGTGGTTGATTTATGGCAACTTATGCATCAAGATAGAAGGAAAGAATTTGCTCTCAGCGTGCCATGTTCGCAATGGAAAGATAATTAAATCATATCTCCATCTGATGGAAGAAATTCTCAACAAATATTTTTGATATGGAAAGTAGAGGTCAAGAAGATAAGAAATCAATAATCGATCGGGAATTTAATCTCAAAATTAATGACATGATTGGCACTGTGTGGGGAACCACATACATTACATGTGACCTTTCACTCGTGCCTATAAAAGGAGAGGCGGGGGCAAGCCATTAGAAGAGATCAGACAGAAGGAGGAAAGAAGAGAGGAGGATGGACGAATAGACCTAGCTTGCATGCTGATAGAGTGCGGCAGTGGTGAGATAGCTGCCAACGTCTGCACTTGCTGCTAGCGATGACATCAAGGAAGTGATCAGGAGCTCGCCGTTGGGCAACCTTTCGCCGCAACGAGCGGCTGAAAAGATCGCTGTCATCTCATTAGGCTTGAAGCATGAGTCCTCCCACTCTTGCATGTGGCGCGTGCCCTAGCCAAGCTGTGCGGTTGAGATGATCCATCATATACCAGGTTTGTACTACTTGTACCTTTGATCTGATGATAGCTCCACAAGGCAAGGTAGATGGCGCTGCTCGCAAGTCCTTCTTGTCACCCAGGACATGTGACGTCGCCAATCGCCACTCTAATCTAATGAGGATGGTCTACCCTTGTGATCTTGGAGTCTTTCCTGCTGTGTGCCCTCATTGCATTGAAGTTGTCCCAGTCAGCTGTTGAGCTTGGTCGCCTACGACCACCTCCGATACTCAAAACTTCTTTGGCCGCCTTTGAGACACAGGCGCTTTCAACCGCCTATGATATTTGGGCACTTTCGACCGCCTTCGGTGCCCAAACATTTTCTACCACCTTCGATATTCAAGACTTCTTCGATCGTCTTCTGGGCTTAGTCCCTTATGACCATCTGCTGTACCCAAGCGGCACCGATGGTTTCGATAGTCAGTCGCTTACGACCGCCTCCTGTGCTTAGTCACTTATGACCACCTTCTATGATCGGTCACTTATGACCGTCTGATGTACTTAGACATCATTGACCGCTACTGACACTCGGTCACATACGTCCACTTTCAATACTTGGGCACCATTGACCACCCACAGCACTTAGACATCATCGACCACCCGCTGGGCCGGACGTCTACGATCACTTTCATCACCTGGGGCCATCAATTGCCCACAGTACTCGAACATCCCCGACCATTCACTGCACTCAGGCACCATCAACCACACGTAGTACTCGATTGCCATTGACCGCCTGCTATACTTAGGCGTTGCCGCTCATCAGTTTAGATGCCATTGACCCCCTACAGTACCTGGATGTCATCGACCGCAAACCATGTTTGGTCGCTTATGATTGCCTACTGTGCTAGCTCACTTATGACCACTGACAGTATCTAGACGTCATCGACCACCTTGTGTGCTCCGTCACCTATGACTACCTACTGTGCTCAGACGTCGCCGACCACTTTCAACACTCAGGTGCCATTGATCACTCAAAGTACTCAGATGTCACCGACCACCTGTTGGGCCAGGACGCTTCCAACCGCCTTCAATACTCAGATGCTTTCTGTTGTAGGGGTGGCCCCCATCTAAGCCCAGTAGGCCTGTTAGGTCCGAAATAGGACATGTGTAATGACATAAGAGCCCCCAAGGGGAATACTCATGTGTAAGGGTATAACTGTACAAACACTCCCCATATGAATATATATGTGGCATAGGCCACGGGAGGAGGGGGCTAAGCCATTCATTTTACTCAACTCTCCACTACCACACTCTCTCTCTGTTTGGTCTGTAACCACAACAATTGGCGCCGTCCGTGGGGAGGACAAGAGCAAGCCTCCAGACTTGAAGGAGGATGGCACCAAAGAAAGCTTCACCATCGGCGGCGAAGAAGAAGAAGGCGGAGGCGGCGAAGCCTCGCGTCAGCACAAGGGCTTCGGCTTTAGCAGCCGCAGGTATGAGCAGTGGTGTAGGTGCGACCGAGGGCCTCGCCGCCGATGCGACGACCAACCCCGCCGCCGACGCAACGACCAACCCAGCCATCGACGCGACGACCAACCCCGCCGTCGACGCGGCGACCAACCTCGTCATTGGCGTGACGACCGATCCCACCAGCACCGCCCCGACGACCAACCCCGGCGACAACAGCGCGACGCGCAACCCGGGCGCGCAGGCCGTGGTCACCACCTTGCCGGCGGTACCGCCAAGCGCGCAGACGGCCCCGGCCTCACCCGCAGTAGAGACGGCCCTGCTTGCGGCCCTCAGTGCGTTTCAGCGGGAGCTAACGGACCTCCGCGGAGCCGTCCGGGACATGCAGGAGGCCCGGAGCCAACACGCCCCTCCGGTAGTGGCATCCGAACCCGCCCCGGAAAGGGCGGATAGCCGCGACGCCCCCACGTCTAGCCGCGCCCCACTACGGTGCGTAGACCCGGAGTCCCCACTTTCTGTGGGCCTACAGCAGACGCCATGGCCCGAAGATTTCAAGTTCCCGAGCGTCATCGAGGCCTACAAAGGCGACTCCGACCCGCGAGAGTTCGTGCGCGTGTACGAGACCGCCATCGAAGCCGCTGGTGGAGATGACACCACGAAGGCAAAAGGGCTCCCCCTCGCGCTGCAAGGGGTGGCGTTGTCCTGGTTCTTCACCATTGAACCACAGTCCATCTACACGTGGGAACAGGTCCGTAACCGCCTCTACAACAACTTCCAGGGAAACTACATCGAGCGTGTCGATGCGACCAGCTCTTTGCGATGCGTAAACCGAGGAGAGGCTCCGGGACTACTTCAAGCGCTTCGCGAAGGTGCGCTGCCAAGTCACGGACGTCAACGAAACAACGGTCATCAACGCGGCGATACAAGGCCTCCGACCGGGGCCGATGGCCGAGTACAACGCGCGCAAGCCCATTAAGACGGTCGGGAAACTCTTCGACAAGATGGAAGAGTATGCCCGAGCGGAGGAGGACGCACGGAGGCGACACGGTGATGACTCCGACTCTAACAAGGCGGAAGGCTCGGTCAAGACCGAAGACTCGCTGAAACAGGGCTCTTCGAAAGGCAAGCGTAAGCAAGAGCAGCCGAAGGGCGCCTCCGAACGCAAGGACCCCCAACACAATGACCAGCCAGGCGACAAGCCCAAGCGCGATCAGCGCAAGTCCAGGAAATCTCGTTACGTTTTCGACATCGAGGGCGGCTCTGAAGACAACGCCCCAGGTCGCGGAGGCCGAGGATGAGGATGGGGACGTGGCCGAGGTCGAGACGACCGGACCCGCGAAGAGTACGGCGACCAGCACCACGGGCAATGGTGCGAAATCCACGATCGGGGCAACCACGACACGCGTGCTTGCACCACCATCGCAGCGCTACGGCAGAGCGTTGTCAGGGACAAAAACCCGGATACACGCGCGCCCGTTGTGGCTCACGTCCAACACCCCCAGGACCAAGGAGCACAGGCCCAGGAAGGCTTCCTGCACATCCAGCGCACGTCAAAGAACCTCGGGAAGGCCTCCTACAGCTACAAGCCCGGAGGGAGCCTAGCGCAGGATTATCAACGTCATCTCTGGAGGCTCCTCACTGGGGTTCGCTTCGGCAAGACAACGGAAGGCTTACGAGCGGAGGCTACACCACGTCGCGGCATACCCGGCGCAGGCGCCGCCAGAATGGGCGCAACATGAAGTCACATTCACGCCCGCCGACGCCGAGGGCGTGGAGTTCCCCCACCAAGACCCTTTGGTCGTCCGGGTCCTCGTAGCCGGGTGCGACGTCCAGCGCGTCCTAATCGATGGAGAAAGCTCCGCAAACATCCTCTTCGCTGCGGCCTTCGACCAAATGGGGATCCCTCGGAGCCGTTTGGGCCCTTCAGGCGTCCCGCTGCAAGGGTTTGGAGGGCAGCCCTTGCGCGCCTTAGGCCAGATATGCCTCCAAGCCTCCTTCAGCCAAAACGACAACGTCAGGAGCGAGGACGCCATCTTCGACGTGGTTGACATCGTATACCCCTACAACACCATAATAGGACGGCCGCTCCTGAACACCCTCGGGGCAGTCCCGCATCACGATTTCCTGTGCATGAAGCTTCCCGGGCCGCGGGCCATCATCACCATTCATGGCGACCAGGACATGGCCCGGCGCATAGAGCTTGGCGCCAGGGGCCCATGCCATGCGACTCGCCAAGGCACCTAAGCCGGGAGGGCGGATGCGAAGCCCTCGGGGAGCGTCCCGCGCTCCACGCGCGCAAGATTGCCCTGGTCGCGGCGGCCTGTCAACGCTCACCCCACCCTCCTAGCGGTTAGTGCTTGGCATCCCCCCTTTTCCTTTTGTAAGTGCTCACCCGTGCAAACGGGAATTTAATAAAGTTCACCGTTTGCACAAATGTCTGTTCTTCAAAACAAAGACACGCGTTTGCGCGCGCACTCTCCGTCAAAGATACGGGCATGAGTATAAACAAAGACACGCGTTCGCGCGCGCACTCTCTGTCAAAGATACGGGCATGAGTATAAACAAGACACGCGTTCGCGCGCGCACTCTCCGTCAAAGATACGGGCATGAGTATAAACAAGACACGCGTTCGCGCGCGCACTCTCCGTCAAAGATACGGGCATGAGTATAAACAAAGACACGCGTTCGCGCGCGCACTCTCCATCAAAGATACGGGCATGAGTATAAACAAAGACACGCGTTCGCGCGCGCACTCTTTGTCAAAGATACGGGCATGAGTATAAACAAAGACCGCCTCCGCACGCACTCTGCGGAGTATAAATAAGACGTAGCGTGAGGTCCACCTCCGCACGCACTCTACAGAGTATAAAAAAGACGTAGCGCGAGGTCCGCTTCCGCACGCACTCTACGGAGTATAAATAAGACGTAGCGCGAGGTCCGCCTCCGCACGCACTCTACGGAGTATAAATAAGACGTAGCGCGAGGTCCGCCTCCGCACGCACTCTACGGAGTATAAATAAGACGTAGCGCAAGGTCCGCCTCCGCACGCACTCTACGGAGTATAAAGAAGACACGGATGTTATCCCTGCGCACTCTACGGAGTATAAACAAGACGCGAACCCCGCGCACGCATGGGCGTTGCCCCAGTGCGTACTCTTCGGAGTATAAATAAGACGTGGATGTATAACCCGCGCACTCCGTCGGAGTATAAAGAAGACGCAGATGCTGTCCCTGCGCACTCTACGGAGTATAAACAAGACGCGAACCCCGCGCACGCATAGGCGTCGCCCCAGTGCGTACTCTTCGGAGTATAAATAAACCGCGGGTGCTATCCCCGAACACCAGGAGTATCAGCAACGCGCGGGCATCGGCCCCCACGTACTTCAGAACACAGCTTACACCAGTTAATTCTACGACGGGCAAAGTGCACCACGGGGGGCCGCTCCCATGCGCTGCCTGCAGAGTGCCAAGACGATGTGTTAAGAGGCTGGTTCCCGCGTGAGCACACCCGCGGGCGAGAAGCACCAGAGGCTGGTTCCCGCGTGAGCACACCCGCGAGCAACAAGCGCCAGAGGCTGCCTCCCCTGCCACTACCTCGAAGGGTAGGGGACGGAGCGCTCGCGCGTCTACCTCGATTAGGCGCCAGCTGCGCTGCCACCACTTCGAAGGATGGGGGACGGAGCGCTCGCGCGTCTACTTTGACTAGGCGGCAGCTCCACTGCCACCACCTCGAAGGGTAGGGGACGGAGCGCTCGCGCGTCTACCTCGACTAGGCGCCAGCTCCGCTGCCACCACTTCGAAGGATGGGGGACGGAGCGCTCGCGCGTCTCGTTGACTGGCGCCACTCGCGCCACCACCTCGGCGGTAGGGGATGGAGCGCCGCGCGTCTACCTCGACTAGCGCCACTCGCCGCCACCACTTGAAGGATGGGGACGGAGCGCCGCGCGTCTGCCGACCAGGCGCCAGCTCCGCTGCCACCACCTCGAAGGGTAGGGGACAGAGCGCTCGCGTGTCTACCTCGACTAGGCGCCAGCTCCGTTGCCACCACTTCGAAGGATGGGGGACGGAGATCTCGCGCGTCTACTTTGACTAGGCGCCAGCTCCGCTGCCACCACCTCGAAGGGTAGGAGACGGAACGCTCGCACGTCTACCTCGGCTGGCGCCCGGCCGCGCCACCACTTCGAAGGATGGGGCGAGCGCCGCGCGTCATCGTGACTAGGCGCCAACTCCGCTGCCACCACCTCGAAGGGTAGGGGACGGAGCGCTCGCGCGTCTACCTCGTCTAGGCGCTAGCTCCGCTGCCACCACCTTGAAGGGTAGGGGACGGAGCGCTCGCGCGTCTACCTTGACTAGGCGCCAACTCCGTTGCCACCACGTCGAAGGATGGGGGACGGAGCGCTCGCGCGTCTACTTCGACTAGGCGCCAGCTCCGCTTCCACCACCTCGAAGGGTAGGGGACGGAGCGCTCACGCGTCTACCTCGACTAAGCGCCAGCTCCGCTGCCACCACTTCGAAGGATGGGGGACGGAGCGCTCGCGCGTCTACTTTGACTAGGCGCCAGCTACGCCGGAGGAGACGTCGGTCTGAGCGTGTGTGGTTGTCGCAACTACGTGTATACTTCGATCACATTGCCCCCACAGGGCGCAACCCATCGCGTACGGGCGCGCGTGCAAACCCTCCGAGCTTACCATGGGACGATGTAGCCGGAGGGTGGCGACGTACTTCGCGAGCTCTGGTCAAAACTGTTCTTGGTATTTGCTAAGGATGTTTACAAAGGCGCACAGACAACCTCGGCGCATCAGGCTGTTACTCGGCAGGCTCATCCTTGACATGCCCCCGTACCGTCCGTACCGAGGTCCCACTCGAAGACGCCTGACTCGCCCAGAAATCCAACGCTTCCTCGGTTCTTTGTCAGCGCCGAAGACACCGTCGGGTTGCGAGGTCAGAGATCAGCAGCCGGCCCGGGTTAGGTAGCTGCTCGGGACAAGCGGGCAGGAATCAGAATAGTGGAAAACTCCGTATTTTCGCAAACACAAAATGAGGAAGACAACCCGGGCTTCGGTTACAACGCACCCCAACACGCGACAACCTCTTATCACACCTGTGGATCCACGGTGTCCTCCGGAGCCGCGGCGCCATCATCGTCACGTCGAGGGACCTCATCCAGAAACAGGCCAAGGTTCCCCTCGACGTACAAGTTCTTCCGTAGCTCGACTAGGGCTGCGGCCTCGCCGCAATACTCCCATATCCGCTCATGGAAGAACTTCACGGCGCGGCGTACAGCTCGCACGGCGCCGGACATTACGCCGCTCCCCGCGGGCATCTCCAGTTGGGGATCGGCTAACCCCGCAACATGCTCGCAACCGCGGTGTCGCAGGAGCGCGCACGTCACACACGACGCCACGTATGCGCAGTGGCTGCCGAAGATCGCCGCGGCGCCACGCGCAACACCGGTCGCCTCTCCAATCCACCGGAGTGACCCCGACAGGTCCTCGGGCCCGAAGGAGCGTGCCGGCACTTCGGCGACAAGCCCCTTGAGAGTGTCTTCCAGGGCCAGCATGGCGTCCCAGGCGGCTGCTGAAGTGTCGCCCAAGGCTTGATCCCGCTCTGCGAGAACTCGATCCCACTCCGCGAGAGCGGCAGCAAGCTCGCTGTTCCTCCCCTCCAGAGCGGCGATTTGTTGTACAAGGTCATCCCGCTCTGCAGCCTCTTGCCGCACCGCTTCCACGGCCGAGGTTCGTGCCGCGGTAACGAGCCCGTCGGTGCGCGCTTGCATTTCCGCGCACTCCGACTCCAGGAGGCGTATGCGAGCATCCTGGGCGGATCGCCCTTCCGCAGCTCCGTGCAGCTCGTCCTCGGCCGCCCGCAGCCTACTCCGTATCGCTGCTCCTTCGCAGACGTAAGCACTTTGCAGGGCCTGGGCTAGCACGAGCGTCTGTGCGACGCAGGCGTTAGCAAACGTGAAGCGGCTGCAAAGGGGTCTTAAAAATCAGACGCTTACCCGCACCCCTGACACCTCCAATGCATCTCCAAGGCGCCCCGACCCGTAGGCCTGCAATGCCTGCTGTCCGATGCTGGAGGCCGCGTCCTCCGCAATCCTGCGCCATGCCCTCAGAGTATCCGGCGGAGGGACGAAGTCCGCTGGGCTTGGCCGCGCGGCACCTGTGTCGCCAGCACCGGCACCCCCGACAAAATCGAAGGGGTTCTGATGTGACGATGGCCCGATCTTCCGAGAGGTACTGATAAGTCGATTGTGGAGATCTCGACGTTGATGATCCAAAGGCTCCGACCAAAACAGATCGAACCCCTCGCAATCACTACACCACTGCTCCGTTGGTTATCAACCGTGCCGAACACGATTGACCTCGCCAAGAAGGCTATCTCCTGCAAGCGAATCGAGAACACAAGCAAGAGAGTACAAGATGCAATCTGAAATTGCGAATAAATATTAAGTTCACAAATTGGGGTCTCACAAACCGATGAACGGCGAAACTGTTCAAAGACAGATTAATCTAAGCAAAACCTCAGGAAAACTAAAGGGGTGTGGCCTCCTTAAATAGGGGAGGGGAAGCCACACTTATCTAATGAAAAGGGATGTGGTACTATTCCTAGTTACTGTTCACGTACGTGGTACTGTTCACGTGAACAGTACCGGCCCAAATAGCCCAAGTTACAAGGCCCTCGGCCCACTTTGAGTCGGACTGGAAAAGTAACGTGACTTGTTTCGCAGTTTCTGATCTTCTCGAGTCGAGTTTGGAGGTGAGACCAGATCCATCTGAAAGTAGACTCCAAGATCTTTCCAACGAGTACTCACGGACCCCGAGAAGCCTTCTGGATCAAAAGTTATGGCCGTTTGAAGTTGGCTTGTCAAGCTGAATCCGAATTGATCTGGATGCCGAATTGGATTCCAAAACCTGTGCAACTTGAACCCTTGCTTCAATTGGTTCCAAAGTGATGTGGTGCTACAAATATATATATTTTCATCATTAGGTAGCATCATATTCTCATTTAAAATATGTTGAAGTTGAAGAAACGAATTCAGCTTTAGTTCATTCTTGATATTGGCCGCAATGGTCGTACGTGTTGGTGGCGTGGTCACATCATCCTCCCCTTCTTGATGGAAAACCGTCCTCGGTTTTAACATATGTGTAGTGTCACGTATTGCATGATCTTGATCATAAATCTTGGTGTATGATAACAAACGCAACAAACTCTCATTATGTAATATCATAAGTTCTTTATCAAATAAAGTAAAATCTCTTTGAAACGAGCTCACCTCATAATTTAAGTGATGCGTAGGAGCTCTTGTAATTGTAACAACAAGTAGAGCAAATATGGTTGTATCCATAGGGTTCATGTTCTTATCATCCTCCCCTTCTTGCAAACAAAGCCGTCCTCGGCTCTTGATAAGTTGAAAATATGATAACAAAGAAGCCAAGGTGTATGCATGGTATATGTATATGTCATCCATTTTAACAGATTCTTCGTTGTTGCACAATTAAGGTTATAAAACAGCAGCAATCATAAAAGCTAATTGTATTATTAACCCAAGAGTAATCATATAAGTTAATGAGCAATTCAAAATTTGTCACACAGTAATTGTTGCAACTTGTTTTGCAAACGTAAGTGAGGAACAATCCACTATATAATCATATCTCAATCGAACAATAGCAAATTCATCTAGCCGTGGTGAAAAGATTTGTATGTTCTGCCATAATTCATCATCTTTATTCAGATTGTCTATACTAGATGGTGTAAAAGAGTTGAATACATAGGCATTGGATGAGTACTAAATTTTACTTCCTCTCACTTTGAACATGATTCAGATACAAGAATTGTTGTTCCAAATAGCAAGTTTCAATTCATCCATGTGATCGCAAGTTATGCATATTCGATATACAAGAAATTGAGTTCCCACATCATAATCTCCAATCAAATTAAACTTATATCCAGGGGTGCAGGGCACTTAACAAGAATTTCGAACATGCAAGTTCAAGAACTTTCTCCATAGCATGTGACAATTTCATAGGTAGATCCAACATGATGTAACACAATGAATTAGCGGGAGAAATTCTAGTCAAAACTTCTTTATGTGTTATTAATTCAACATGTGCAAAATTATGAGAATTTAGATTAGCACATGGTTCATTTAAGTCAACACAAGGAATATCAAAAGATTGCACTACAAACGGTATATACTCACAAGGTTGCTCTATGTCTTGTTGTAGCACCAAATCGATCTGTGGCGATGATAGCTCCATGTTCTTTACCTTTTGGCTCTCCTCGGATGATGTAAGGGCATCCATCTCCTTATCTTCATTCTCAACCAATGGGGTCAACGATTCCATCAGCTCATGCTCCTCTTCGGCATGGTTCTCAACTACCTGCAAGTTGTTAGTCACAGAAAAGGGCACAAACACAGGTTTATTCTCATGATTGACATGCGTCATATTTGTATTTATTTACATGCCATTTTACCCTCTCATTTTTCATATTTTGGGACTATTTATTATCATTTGCACTATTTTTTGTATTTAATTGCTCGAAATGGACCGATTTACATTTTTTGTACTTTTCCGCAGGCCGGCGCGAACCAGGCGTATAAATGACAAATTCAGCATTCCGGGACCGCTCCATACAGATGTACGTGTTGTAACGAACGCGAGAGATCAAACCGCGCTGAAAACGGAGCTTCGGAGGGGCCAAATCAGAAGAAACTAAATTGGGGAAGGGACCTAATTGTAAACCCTAGAAAGTTGGAGGGCTAATTTGCAAAATGCCAAAAAAATCCCCAACCCCTCAAGATGCCGCCGCCGCCAGGGAGAGAGGGGAGAGCCCGGTTCTTCTCTTCTCCTCCACTTTGCTCTCTCCTCCCCCATCCTCTTCTCCGGCGCCGGCGAGCGCTGGGCCGCAGCTCGCCGGTGCGTCTCCGCCACTCCTCCGCATCCTCCTCTCCGTCCCCATCTCCTACCTCGCCGCCCCCACTCGCCACCGTCCTCACCTCTCGCTTGCCGCCTCTCTCCACCGACCGCGCCGCCAAACCCCCTTCTTCCCGGTCGCCTCCCTTCTCCGGTGACCGCTCCCCTCTCCTTCTTCTCACCGCCGCGCCTCCCGCTCCCCACCGCACCACCGGTCAGCTCTCCCTTCTCCAGATCCACCAACCGCCTCCCTTCCCTTCCTCCATTGCTTCCCTGCGCCACCAACACCTCCACCGCGCTTTCCTTCTCCACTCGCCGCGTCTCCTCTTGCCCCGCCTCGGCGCCGTCTTCATCTTCCCTGTCTCCGGCTCCTACCTCTACATCGAGCGCCGCCCCTGCAGAACCACATCGCCGCCAACTCCACCGCCGGCCACGCCCTCTGCAACATCTTCCCCAACTCCTCTACTCCCTCCGCGCCGCCGCTCTACGGTCACCGCAGCACCGACACCGGCGACCCCTTTTTCACCGACTCCTCCTGCTTCCACTTCACGGAGCCCTCCTCTGCTTCCTCTACTACAGCTCTTTACTTCGGTTCATCCCCAAATTCCTCTCCCTTCCTTTCTTTGCTGTTCTCAATTAATATTCAAATAGATTGTTGTTAATGCCCTGTTAATTGATGCTTTATGATCTGTGCTTTTTATTCTGAGATGGTGCTATGTGGGTGTGATGATGAATTGTGGATGTTGATATAATGCAATGTGAATGTTAACTTGTGAATCTGTGATTGTGAAATGTGAGTTGTGCAATGTTTTGAGTTGTTTATATAATCTGTTATTGCTGTTGGAAGTTGTTTAGCAATTTTAGTATTGTTCATTGTGCTGCTGTTGGATATGGATATAGGTTCTGTTCATGTAAGTTATGACCTGTGTTAATTTGTCTTTGTTGGCATTAGGTTAGTAGTGCGAGTAACCATTGTCAGTAGTAGCTGTCTGTGTTTGTCTGTGTATTTCTGCGCATACTAGCTAGCCAGTGACCGCTCCCTTCCCCATGCTGTCTAGAATCCCTCTGTGCTTCTAGTTTCTTCCTAGTGCTTCTCGACCTCCCTCTTCTCGTCTATTTAGCGGTCGGTCGGTAGTTAAGTCGTGCGTGCGTTTGTAGTCTTGTGTTCTGTGTTGTCTTGCCGACATCGCCTAGTTAGCCATCGACCGTCTTCCCCCCCTCTTTCTCTCTCGACTCCCTCCGTGCTTCTCGACTTCCTCCTGCTGTCTCGCGGTCAGTAGTTAGTTAGATTGTCGATCGGTAGTCGTGTTCGTTCGTTTAGCCGTCGTGTTGTTCGTGTAGTCATCGTAGTCTTTTGTGTAGTCAGTCCGTTCTGTAGTTTGTTCGTTCGGTCGTATGACATTCATTCGTACGGTCGTTCGTCCCGTTGTCCTTTGTTCGTTCTTCTATTTAGTTCGTTCGTAGTTTAGTCTGTGCGAGTTAGAGTTCGCTCGATAGGTTTAGTTTTCCCCCAGTTTCGATTGACTTAGCTTTAGCCGAGCACCGGTAGCCTCAGTCTAGTCCCTGTGGAGAACACGACACTCGCCGCTATTTCAGTGGCAACCCGTGCACTTGCGGGTGTGCTATTTTTGCACGATCAAGCATTTTGGCGCCGTTGCCGGGGATTAGCTTAGTGCGACAGTGTTAGGCTATAGACTAGGTCGTTTGTTTTCTTTTGCTTATTTTTGTGTTTGTGCTGACTTGTCTTTCTTTTCGTTATTGTTCATATTTGTGATATATTACTAATCCCTAACCCTTTCTCTAGTTACTTCTCTCTTTCGCGATTTTCGTATCCATTCTCGCAGGTTGATTGATATTGGTACTTATTGAGGCTATGGCTTACTATTCTGATTCTCGTGGTTATATGAGCACCCCTAGCACTTATGATACTCTTCAAGAACAGGTAAATCTTTTGTCTCGTCAGTTAGAACGCTATGCTTTAGAGCGAGGAGTTGTGTTAGAGAGCGGGCATGATCATTCTGATTCTTTATCGACGCCCACTCTCCGCTTGTTTCTATATGCCGTTGTGGTTTTCAGGGCCATTCACCCGCTGAGTGCCAGCGTGGTTATTTGTCCACTCCAGAGTGTTATGGGATGAGCTTTGCTCAGCCGAGTGGGCCATACCCTGACACTTATTTCCCTGGATGGCCTGAGCACTCGAGTTTGTCATATGGAAACAACAACCCTGATATCTCATCATTTGCTTCTAGTATACCATTGCAGGGTTTTAGATATGGAGATCAGGATATTTCTCATTGGTCACATCAGCACTATCATGTACCTCAGCATCCGCCTCCTATCCCTCAATCTGATCGTATGTCCAAGATGGAGGAGATGTTAGCATCATATATTACTAGGGTGGACACTCAGTTTAGTGAAGTAAAAAGCCAGTTGAGTGCATTGAGCACATTGATGTCAGAAGTGGAAGATCATAGAAATTCACTTCAGTCATTGAGTAGTTGCTTGGACAATCATGCCACATCACAGTTTTCATTTAGTGCCACTGAGACAATCCCGATTCCCTTAGAGGTGCCTCGCTTTGATGATAATCCTTCTATTGACGGACCCGAGCTAGAGTTAGTCACTTTTGATGCCATGGACTCACCATATATGGACCCTGATACTTGTATTGATGAGCCCGAGCTTGAGACTCAGAGATTTGATGTGTTAGACTCTCACTGCTTTGACCTCGATCCTGTGCTTCTTGAGACCGATATGGAGAGATTCACCTTTGATGATGTCGGCTACTTAGATGATTATTTGATCTTTGAGCCTGAGATGGAGATATTCATTCTTGATGATGAGGGGGCTGCTTCCGATGTTGAGGAGGAGCACATTTCTATTGATCCACCACCAGCTACTTCCTTCATCGACATCGCCCCTCTGGAGGTTTCTACTACCGTGCATTCTACTTCACCTACACTTCAGGTAGTTTGGAAACTCTTCCTCGACCACTTCAGGTTTGATTTCTTTGGCCCTGACGAGACATATGCTATTACTAGTTGTGCTCATCCCACTGATAGACCTCATGATGTCCTGTATCGATATACCTACATGATTGGATATTCTATTGATGACTTGGAGGGCGTCGACCCTATCACACATATTTGCCATGTTTTTGAGTCTATTTGCAGGGTTACGCTTGTTTACCATCGACTACGAGCGGACATGGTTCGAGTCGATATCCCTTGGGATCCAGGTGGATTTCGAGGCTTGCTGTTTCATGAGGAGGGCGGACATGTGCCTTTTCCATGTCCCGTCCTCGGCCCTCCTCCCGCTACATCCAAATGAGCATCTCTTTTTCTTTTTATTTCCATTCCTTTTGTTAGTTTTTGTTGGTTTCTCTTCTTTTCTTTCTTTTTTATTTTAGGTCCCTTGCTAGATCCTCATCCTTGCATGTGCGAGAAGCTATGGGATGATTTGTCACTTCTACTACATCATATACACCCGGTGAGCTGTTTCTTACCCTTTTAGGCGCATTCTTGATACATTGCTCAATTTAAGCTTGGGGGAGGACTTGTATGTGTATGGATGATGTTCTAGCATGTTTGTTTATATTTGTGAGCATTTGAGCTTACTGTCGTGTAGTTGATGATATTTGGTCATACTTATGCTTCATATTGTGCTGATGTTGATGATATATGGCCTTTACTATTGCTCTCATGTTATGCTTGATTGTATATCTTGGCCATGTGAGCCCATGCCTTGACTAATCAAGAAAGGTCATGTCGAAATTTTCTTAATTGAGCTATATTGTCACTAGTTCCTTGTATATCTTAAGTCACTTGGCATCATATTAGAGCTTGAGTTTTGTTTATTATCCACGATGTGCTTAGAAACCTTGTGATTGTATAGCATTTGATTCATTGCGAGTTACACATGTGTTTTAACCATTTGCGGATTGAATTGGTTCTAGTTATTGCCTCTTGAATGATCATATCTTAGTTTCATGCTTTGGCATATGTTATTTTAGATATTGATACTTTACTTGAATGTAAAATTTGTGAAAGGGGTAGTCCTATCTTGAGCCAATAACTTGGTTGATTTATCTAGGTATCCATGTCTCGGGACACGTGTTACTTAGCATTAATGAAAACCGGTTAAAGATGCTTAATCAAAAACTAAAAAAAGAAAAAAATGTTTTGCAATGTGTGAGTGTGTAAAAATAAGTGACTTTGTCACATTGGTTTGGAAATGTGTTGAATAAGTGGCGATGTTTTGCCCAAGTGTGAGTGTGAATAAGCGGCAAGTTGCCCAAGGGTTTGAATAAGTGGCACTTGTGCCCAATGTGTATTTTAAATTTGCTAAAAATCAACAAAAATTAGGTATCATGGCTCAAGTGTGGGCTTTTTCATAAATATCATGCAAGTATTAGTCTCTTTGTCTCAAATAGCAAATGCCTTAGCATGACCCTTTGATATGTTCATTCTTGATGTTATACCTAGTTCCGATGCTTTACAATTTTGGTTGGATATATGTGATCACTTAGTGCATTTCGACAGTTATGTGTAACTTGATTTGGTCAAATGTTGTAGTTATCACTTTGGTATCTTTGCTTGAATGTTTCATTCTCATCTTGGATGGACCTCAAAGCTTAGGTTAGATAATCTCATTTACATTGTTGAATGCCTATTGACTTATTACATGCATTTAATTAGTCTTTTACCTCATCATGACTTGTTGTCCGGGTTCGATAATTCATGCCATTTACTTGAGGACAAGTAAAAGTTTAAGCTTGGGGGTATGACATGCGTCATATTTGTATTTATTTACATGCCATTTTACCCTCTCATTTTTCATATTTTGGGACTATTTATTATCATTTGCACTATTTTTTGTATTTAATTGCTCGAAATGGACCGATTTACATTTTTTGTACTTTTCCGCAGGCCGGCGCGAACAAGGCGTATAAATGACAAATTCAGCATTCCGGGACCGCTCCATATAGATGTACGTGTTGTCACGAACGCGAGAGATCAAACCGCGCTGAAAACGGAGCTTCGGAGGGGCCAAATCAGAAGAAACTAAATTGGGGAAGGGACCTAATTGTAAACCCTAGAAAGTTGGAGGGCTAATTTGCAAAATGCCAAAAATCCCCAACCTCAAGATGCCGCCGCCGAGAGAGGGAGAGCCGGTTCTTCTCTTCTCCTCCACTTTGCTCTCTCCTCCCCATCCTCTTCTCCGGCCGGCGCGGCGGCTGGGCGCAGCTTCGCCGGTGCGTCTCCGCCACTCCTCCGCATCCTCCTCTCCGTCCCCATCTCCTACCTCGCCGCCCCCACTCGCCATCGTCCTCACCTCTCGCTTGCCGCCTCTCTCCACCGACCGCGCCGCCAAACCCCCTTCTTCCCGGTCGCCTCCCTTCTCCGGTGACCGCTCCCCTTCTCCTTCTTCTCACACCGCCGCGCCTCCGCCGCTCCCCACCGCACCACCGGTCAGCTCTCCCTTCTCCAGATCCACCAACCGCCTCCCTTCCCTTCCTCCATTGCTTCCCTGCGCCACCAACACCTCCACCGCGCTTTCCTTCTCCACTCCCTTCCCCACTCGCCGCGTCTCCTCTTGCCCCGCCTCGGCGCCGTCTTCATCTTCCCTGTCTCCGGCTCCTACCTCTACATCGAGCGCCGCCCCTGCAGAACCACATCGCCGCCAACTCCACCGCCGGCCACGCCCTCTGCAACATCTTCCCCAACTCCTCTACTCCTCCGCGCGCGCTCTCTCGGTCACCGCAAAGCACCGACACCGCGACCCCTTTTTCACCGACTCCTCCTGCTTCCACTTCACGGAGCCCTCCTCTGCTTCCTCTACTACAGCTCTTTACTTCGGTTCATCCCCAAATTCCTCTCCCTTCCTTTCTTTGCTGTTCTCAATTAATATTCAAATAGATTGTTGTTAATGCCTGTTAATTGATGCTTTATGATCTGTGCTTTTATTACGAGATGGTGCTATGTGGGTGTGATGATGAATTGTGGATGTTGATATAATGCAATGTGAATGTTAACTTGTGAATCGTGATTGTGAAATGTGAGTTGTGCAATGTTTTGAGTTGTTTATATAATCTGTTATTCTTTGTTGGAAGTTGTTTAGCAATTTTAGTATTGTTCATTGTGCTGCTGTTGGATATGGATATAGGTTCTGTTCATGTAAGTGATGACCTGTGTTAATTTGTCTTTGTTGGCATTAGGTTAGTAGTGCGAGTAACAATTGTCGATAGTAGTATGCTGTGTTTGTGCGTGTATTTCTGCGCATACTAGCTAGCGATGACCGCTCCTTCCCCATCTTGTCTAGAATCCTCTGTGCTTCTAGTTTCTTCCTAGTGCTTCTCGACCTCCCTCTTCTCGTCTATTTAGCGGTCGGTCGGTAGTTAAGTCGTGCGTGCGTTTGTAGTCTTGTGTTCTGTGTTGTCTTGCCGACATCGCCTAGTTAGCCGTCGACCGTCTTCCCCCCTCTTTCTCTCTCGACTCCCTCCGTGCTTCTCGACTTCCTCCTGCTGTCTCGCGGTCAGTAGTTAGTTAGATTGTCGATCGGTAGTCGTGTTCGTTCGTTTAGCCGTCGTGTTGTTCGTGTAGTCATCGTAGTCTTTTGTGTAGTCAGTCCGTTCTGTAGTTTGTTCGTTCGGTCGTATGACGTTCATTCGTACGGTCGTTCGTCCCGTTGTCCTTTGTTCGTTCTTCTATTTAGTTCGTTCGTAGTTTAGTCTGTGCGAGTTAGAGTTCGCTCGATAGGTTTAGTTTTCCCCCAGTTTCGATTGACTTAGCTTTAGCCGAGCACCGGTAGCCTCAGTCTAGTCCCTGTGGAGAACACGACACTCGCCGCTATTTCAGTGGCAACCCGTGCACTTGCGGGTGTGCTATTTTTGCACGATCAAGCAATGATCATCACCATTACCTGCAAGGTTAGCTGCAAGAGCATATTCATCCTCAACATCACTAGCACTTACATAACCACCATCTTCTGTCGCAATATACGCCAGCTGACTTGTGCAATCTCTCATAACGTGGCCCATCCCTTTACAACGGTGGCAAACAATGCCTGTCGTACGGCCCGTGGAAGCAACCAATGAAGAGCTCTGTGCTAGTGTTTGCACACTAGTAGATTTGCTCGTCTCGGGTGCGCGTGATGGTGGCGGCGGTGCTGCTGAATGCGCCCTACTCACAGAGGGGGAAGCAGCTCGACAAATAGGAGGTGGGGCTATCTCGGCTTGCCCAGGCGTTGATCTCGATGTAGACGTACCTCCAAAGTTGCTCCTTGTCCTTTGTTGCCTACCCTGCAATTCTTTTTCTGCAAGCATAGCAAGCTGGAACAAGCGGTTGTGATAGTAAAATCTTTATAATAAACAATGTCCTGAATTTCACGCCATAAACCCCCGTAAAAACGACAAATCTTATCCTCCTCATCTTCTACAACATTACAACGCAACATGCCTATTTGTAGTTCTTGATAATATTCCTCAACAGATTTATTACCTTGGTCTAAGCACTGCAATTTCTTATGCATTTCATGTTTAAAAGCGGGAGGAACAAATCTAGCACGCATAGCTTCTTTTAACCGCTCCCATGTATCGGGTTGTAGCGCATGGTACCTGTGTCATTCCACGGATAATAGCAAAGTCCTTAAACTCACTAGTAGCTTGTCTAACTCTATGTTGCTCAGGAACCAAGTGAGAATTAAACTTTTGCTGTACCGTCATCTCCCAATCAAGATATATTTCAGCATCATAAAGACCAGAAAAAGATGGAATGGTAAACTTGATTTTAGCAAATGGGTCATGATTAGAACGATCATTGTGGTGCTGAAAATTATTACCTTCCATACCGTGACGGTTTTGATGTAGGCGGTGTCGTGGGCGTGCATCTTGGGCAGCAAATGAAGCACTGGCGTCGCGGTTTTGTCTCTCATTATCATCTCCCTCCTTACGATCTTGGCCTGCATAGTGATCATACTCGCGTCCATTGTTTGGCGGCCGATTCACATTCTTTCAAGGCGCATAGTGAGTGCTGCAATACTCTCATTGATGGAATTGATGGAGCGCTGAAATGCATCCGTCGAAGCTTGAAGCTTCCTATCGATGCGTGGTTCATCCAAGAGCTTCATGAACTCTCCCTTTAAAACACACTCTTGATCATCAGACGACTCACCTGTCATGGTTAGTAGAAAACAAAAGACAACACAAAGTTATTATCTCTATCAACTACTAGGTGGTGGAAGGTGGAATCACACATTCTCAAGCGTCTTACCACACTCTTACATGTGTTCTTACCAATGCAGCAGGTGGTACAACCGGTGGCTGGTTCGTGATACCATGTCGAGCGTGGGTACGATTGCAAGAGGGAACCTGTTCTGATCAAGAGTAGGTGTAGCTTGGAAGGCACAATATGGTAGCAATGGAGAACAATCAGTTAATTTCAGAATTGCATAGAATTGAATTATAGTTCGTATCTAGCACTTAGCCTATGTTGCTGATCAACCAAGGATGGAAGAAGGCTAAAACAAGTGTATGGCAATGTGTAGGAGTGGTAAATAGAAGATAATTCAATCCAATGCAATCTGGAATTGAAGAACACAAGGATTAACCCAAAACTGAAAACTGAAGATTTCTGTCCACTAGACAGAATGTCGGTATTTTGGCTGTAACTTTTTGTCAGTTGCCTTTTTTTCAATGATTCTTTTTTTTTCCGTTTCCTGATGGCTTTTTCTACAACTTTTGTTTAGGGGCCAAGTTCTGGAAACCGACCGAAAAAGTCGCACAAAATTCACAAGTGCCGACTGTTGCAGATTCAATCTGGAATTTTAGGTCAACTTCCACCGCAGATATCTCTTATCTGCCATGCTGGAATGACGTGAAATATTGCAGATAGATGGATAATGGATTTTTGAATCTAATGGCGGTGGTCCCACTCAAAAATAATCTCGGAATCAAAAGTTATGACGTTTTTGGTGGCGGCTGCAGAGGAAGGAAAAATCAGCCGAAATTGGAAATTAGGGTTTGGGGTGGGGAATTTTTCTTTTGTTTGGATTTTTAATGGAACAAAGATATGACCAGCAATTAGACAATGCTATGACGGACACAAATTCAATTTAGCAAACCAAAACTAACAGATTGAAAGGCACAATGCGGTTTGGACAGCGGAAATTAACTCTTTTTGTGGGGCAATTTTTTTTGGACTATAGGAAATAAAAACCAATCTACTAACTAGGGATACAAGAATTACCTCACGGGCAACCGTTGCTCTGATACCAACTGATGTGACGATGGCCCGATCTTCCGAGAGGTACTGATAAGTCGATTGTGGAGATCTCGACGTTGATGATCCAAAGGCTCCGACCAAAACAGATCGAACCCCTCGCAATCACTACACCATCGCTCCGTTGGTTATCAACCGTGCGAACACGATTGACCTCGCCAAGAAGGCTATCTCCTGCAAGCGAATCGAGAACACAAGCAAGAGAGTACAAGATGCAATCTGAAATTGCGAATAAATATTAAGTTCACAAATTGGGGTCTCACAAACCGATGAACGGCGAAACTGTTCAAAGACAGATTAATCTAAGCAAAACCTCAGGAAAACTAAAGGGGTGTGGCCTCCTTAAATAGGGGAGGGGAAGCCACACTTATCTAATGAAAAGGGATGTGGTACTATTCCTAGTTACTGTTCACGCACGTGGTACTGTTCACGTGAGCAGTACCGGCCCAAATAGCCCAAGTTACAAGGCCCTCGGCCCACTTTGAGTCGGACTGGAAAAGTGACGTGATTTGTTTTACAGTTTCTGATCTGCTCGAGTGGAGTTTGGAGGTGAGACTAGATCCATCTGAAAGTAGACTCCAAGATCTTTCCAACGAGTACTCACGGGCCCCGAGAAGCCTTCTGGATCAAAAGTTATGACCGTTTGAAGTTGGCTTGTCAAGCTGAATCCGAATTGATCTGGAGGCCGAATTGGATTCCAAAACCTGTCCAACTTGAACCCTTGCTTCAATTGGTTCCAAAGTGATGTGGTGCTGCAAATATATATATTTTCATCATTAGGTAGCATCATATTCTCATTTAAAATATGTTGAAGTTGAAGAAACGAATTCACCTTTAGTTCATTTTTGATATTGGCCGCAATGGTCGTACGTGTTGGTGGCGTGGTCACATCAGGTTCCATCATAACCTACCTTCGGTCGCGGGCGGGAGGCTTCGTAGAGACGTCTCCCTAGTCGCGGGCGGAAACGCTTCCTCGCCGGCCCCAACGGACGGCGCTGTCTTGCAAGGCCGGGGGACCACCGAACCAGGACCTCGCGCCAACCGAACCTGCGCCACTGTCACCGTGGCCCGAGGGGCTGGGAGGGGGCGGGGCGGAGGGACCTCGATGTTTGAAGCAGGGCCTCACAAGTTCCCAACACCGGTCGCCACAACGAACCCTCACGAAGTCCGCGGAAGGGAGGACTGCAGGCGCGCCCGCCTCGCTTGGGCGAAAGGTATCACCGCGGTACCCGCCATAGAAGGGGCCCCTCCGGCAGCATCATCCGCTGAAGAGGTCTCCACAGCTACGACGGTTGAGGTCGGGGACTTCATTCCCGTGACTTCCGCGGGGGTTACCCCCACCTTCGCGGGAGACACCCCCGCCTCCGCGGGCGGCACATTGGCCCCAGCCGCCGAGGTTAGCAAGGGCGGCGCTCCACACACTCCCTCGAAGGGTAGCCCCGCCAAAGCCACGCTCGGAGACGAGGACCCCGCACCAACGTCGCCAGCCGGCACCACCACCTCGGCAACGGTCGCGGACAACGGGGCCTCCGCGGCACGCCCTCCGCTGCCGGCGCCCCCGCCCTCAATCTCCGCGCCCTCTAAATCTGAGTTAGCATACCTCGCCGAACTCGACCCCGGGCTCGCCGCGCCGGCAGGAGCAGCGACAGCCGCCGTACGGGCCACGGTCGCGGTGCTCCGGGTCCTTTTGCGGGACGGCGCCTTCGTCTTCGCGGCACCATCATCCTTGTGCTGCTGGGCTGGAGGGGGGGGGGGCGATTCGGTACAGGAAGCCCTAAGGCCTCACACACGCGCTTTATCCGCCCCAACCCGGCCTCCGCGGTCGCAGCTGCGCGTTGCTCGTGCTCTCTACCGGTGTATGGCCCGAGGAACACGCGCGCGGCACGCTCCGCGTCCTCAAGGCGAGTCCCTGCCCAAGACGGCATATTTGCGTAAACGCAAGATATACAATTGCGGAGGAAAATATGGTGAAGACTTACGAAGGCCAATCGGCACTGGCAACGAGCGAACAGACGGGTGAACGTTGTCATCTCGACGTTCGCCGGCTGTGAAGCGCCAACTGCGGGCAAGTGGCGTTGCACCAAGCATCATATACTCCTCGGCAAGATCGCACATATTGAAGCGGGCGGTGACCCCCACAAGCCTCCGCGCTCTCAGCTCATCTTCCTGGTCAAGCGCTAGGCCGGGGGCGGTCTTGAATGTAATCGGCCCGCCCATGCATTCAAGGCCGCTGCCACTCGTCACACGATGGTAGAACCACCGCCTCGCCTAGTTGACCTCCCACTTCCCTCGGGTCGCGTTAGCAGGGAAGAGCTTCCCACATGTCGCCCGTAGGAGGAAGTTGACGCTGCCAAATTTCGACACCGTACCGTCTTTCCGCTCCTTCGGTTGGCACCGGGCCTCATGCAGATACGCGAACAAGGAAGCGCTGGGCCAACACCCCTCCGCGCGCAGGGCCTAGCTGTACACGGCGAGGCGAGCCACCACGTTCGGAGTCAATTGTGACAACTCCAACTTGAACGTCCGCAGCACCGCCCCGACAATGGCTGCGGACGGAATGCGAAGCCCGGCTTCAAAGTAGGCAACGAAGACGATCGCCTCTGACTTCCTAGGGCGTGGCTCCGTTTCATCATCGGCGGGCAACCGCACAGCGTGGCGATCCGATAGCTTCCCATCTCGCAGCAGCGACTGGATGGTGTCCTCCGTCACGAGCATGCGGCCCAACTCCCCGGACTACGGACCCTGACTCTTCTTCGCCACCCACCACTTGTCTGCCGCCGGCGGATCGCGCTCCCCCAGCGTGTATTTCACCTCCAAAGGCGAGGACCGCCTACGGATGGCGTAGCCGCCCGCCTGAGTCCGCTCATCGCAAGTCGCCATCAACATCCATCGGGAACTAGGCGGCGGAAAGGGAGCGCAGGAACAGGGCGAGCGAATGCGAAAAGCACTGTGAACAGCCAAAAAGCGCGAGGCGGCGTGGGCACAATACCACGAGGGGTTCTTAAAGGCTCCCGCCTCCTACCCTAGGCGCGAAAGGCCAACGGCAACCGCTCACCTCCCCACGCGCGAAGTTGAAGCGTCGCGACAGTCCACATAGCCAGCATGTGAGCGTGATCGTACAGAGTCCTGTCACCACGCGAAGCGTCGCTAGCGCCCCGCCGCTTGTCGGTCCGCACAAGCAATAAACACAGGTCGCGCGTCCCGGTACAGCCACCGGCTCGACCCTGGCCGCACCTGTCCGAAGGGACAACCGCAGGTCCGCGTTGTAGGTGCAACAGAGGATCGGCGAGCAGCGCAACCGCTCGCAGCCGGTGGCGCGCGTTGGGAGGGGGGCGGCCCACAGGCGGCATGCCTACAACGCCGCACCACGTGCCCCACCCCTCTTAAGGAAGGAACCTGACCGCGGGCAACCTGTTAGTACACCAATCGCTACCCGCCGCATGTTCGTCACGAATGGACAAGCCAGTACGTGATGTGACCACGCCACCAACACGTACGACCATAGCGGCCAATATCAAGAACGAACTAAAGGTGAATTCGTTTCTTCAACTTCAACATATTTTAAATGAGAATATGATGCTACCTAATGATGAAAATATATATATTTGTAGCATCACATCACTTTGGAACCAATTGAAGTAAGGGTTCAAGTTGGACAGGTTTTGGAATCCAATTCGGCCTCCAGATCAATTCGGATTCAGCTTGACAGGCCAACTTTAAACGGCCATAACTTTTGATCCAGAAGGTTTCTCAGGCCCCGTGAGTACTCGTTGGAAAGCTCTTGGAGTCTACTTTCAGATGGATCTGGTCTCACCTCCAAACTCCACCCGAGCAGATCAGAAACTGCGAAACAAGTCACGTTACTTTTCCAGTCCGAGTCAAAGTGGGCCGAAGGCCTTGTAACTTGGGCTATTTGGGCCGGTACTGTTCACGTAAACAGTACCACGCGCATGAACAGTAACTAGGAATAGTACCACATCCCTTTTCATTAGATAAGTGTGGCTTCCCCCTCCCCTATTTAAGGAGGTCGCACCCCTTTAGTTTTCCTCGGGTTTTTCTTAAGAGTTTATTCTGCTTAGCAGTTTCGCCGCATGTTCGGTTTGAGGAACCCCAACTTGTGAACTTAAACATTATTCGCAATTTCAGATTGCATCTTTTACTCTCTTGCTTGTGTTCTCGATTCGCTTGCAGGAGATAGCCTTCTTGGCGAGGTCAATCGTGTTCGCACGGTTGATAACCAACGAGCGATGGTGTAGTGATTGCGAGGGGTTCGATCTGTTTTGGTCGGAGCCTTTGGATCATCAACGTCGAGATCTCCACAATCGACTTATCGGTACCTCTCGGAAGATCGGGCCATCGTCACATCGATGCGGATACAAGAGCCGACCGTGTCACCGGCTGGTCGGCACGATTCCCGAGCCATTAACGCGCGCACTACCGGCACCCACCCAACAGCCGGCTCGCGCCATCGCCGAAGGATGGGGACGGGCGCCGCGCGCGTACCTCGACTGGCGCCAGCTCGCTGCCACCACCTCGAAGGGTAGGAGACAGCGCTCGCGCATCTACCTCGACTTGGCGCCACTCGCGCCACCACCTCGAAGGGTAGGGGCGGGCGCTCGCGCGTCTACCGACTGGCGCCACCCGCGCCATCGCTTCAAAGGATGGGGGATGGAGCGCTCGCGCGTCTACCTCGACTAGGCGCCAGCTCCGCTGCCACCACCTCGAAGGGTAGGCGACGGGCGCTCGCGCGTCTGCCGACTGGCGCCGGCTCGCCGCCACCACTTCAAGGATGGGGGACGGAGCGCTCGCGCGTCTACCTCGACTAGGCGCCAGCTCCGCTGCCACCACCTCGAAGGGTAGGAGACGGAGCGCTCGCGCGTCTACCTCGACTTGGCGCCAGCTCTGCTGCCACCACCTCGAAGGGTAGGGGACGGAGCGCTCGCGCGTCTACTTTGACTAGGCGCCAGCTCTGCTACCACCGCTTCGAAGGATGGGGGACGGAGTGCTCGTGCGTCTACCTCGACTTGGTGCTAGCTCCGCTGCCACCACCTCGAAGGGTAGGGGACGGAGCGCTCGCGCGTCTACTTCGACTAGGCGCCAGCTCCGCTGCCACCACTTCAAAGGATGGGGGACGGAGCGCTCGCGCGTCTACTTCCAACTAGGCGCCAGCTTCGCTCCCACCACTCAACATCCCCAGTTCCGGCCGAAGCAGGAGGTGGGGGCGAGCGGGCACCGGTTTACCCACAACGCACTCAACCGCAAACTCTGAACCGTGGGGTACAGATCGGCCTTTCGGCCCATAGCCCCCATGAGTCGAAGGTCACGCGACGTCCCAGCCCTGTGGCAGATTTTGACACGCTCTCGTAAACAGAAATGCTTCAGTACATCAACATCCCCTGATGGTAACGCCGGTGGGCGCAATCAGAGAGCGCAGAGAGACTCAAGCATTTCTGTCTTCGAGAGCAGGTCAAGCCTTGCCATTTCCATACGAAAGCGCGATGCGCGAGTAGGACCCTATGGACGTCCAAGACTTCTACAACCAGTTGTGACGTATTCCCATAAGTAGGCCGTCTATTGTTCATCAGCGCTCGCTGACATTAGCATCAGTAGACGCAATCATCAAACGCGGATGAACAATAGCTGGCCTGCATGTGAGAAGATAACCGCGTGTAGGTATAAGATGAGTAGCCAAGGGTGAGCAAGGAACAGGCCACGACACCGGCGTATTTATACCCAGGCTCACCCGGCGAGGAGTCGCCAGGATGGCGGAAGGTCAACCGGCGGCATGCCAATCGTCGGGATCGCAATCAATGGGCGCCCGGCGGTTCAACTGAACCCCACGACGCTCCAATGGTAGCCGGACGCGTGCCCAACTCCAGTGCAGGGCAAGCGGAGCAGCCGTGCCAGCCTACCCTTGGTAAAGGCAGGCGCGATTCCAGGCGTCATTAAAGCGCACTCCTAAACCTGGCAACCATCTCCCCGAACTGGCACTGCATCGCGTGAAGCATCTCCCGAGACTCGGCTGCCAGGGGCAGCCGACCAAGTTCGACTTTGCCCGCAAATATCCGGAGTGCGAAGTACGGCACGCCCGGACCTCGTCTCCGTCGAAGCCTTCGGCCTTCCCGCTTCCTTCGACCTTGAGACCGCACCAGCTTTACGACCCGAAGACAGCCCCCGCACAAGCAGGACCAAACGGGCAGACTATCCGAGTCATCAAGCGTCACAGGCCGATGGGACGGAGGGGGGCCAAAGGACTCAGCGACATGGCTTCGGCCCGTGAAGCCCTTCACCATGAGAGGCTCCTGTTGTAGGGGTGGCCCCACCTAAGCCCAGTAGGCCTGTTAGGTCCGAAATAGGACATGTGTAATGACATAAGAGCCCCCAAGGGGAATACTCATGTGTAAGGGTATAACTGTACAAACACTCCCCATATGAATATATATGTGGCATAGGCCACGGGAGGAGGGGGCTAAGCCATTCATTTTACTCAACTCTCCACTACCACACTCTCTCTCTCTCTGTTTGGTCTGTAACCACAACACTTTCGACCATCTGTGACATTCAATCACTTTCAACTACCTGCTGTACTTGGGCATCGCCGACAACCTTCGATACTCAGTCCGGTATCACTTATCGAAGCCAAGCGTCTTCGACCGCTTGTCAAAGTCGAGTGCCTCCGGCCGCTTGTCAAAGCCGAGTGCCTCCGACCGCTTGTCGAAGTAGAGCGCCTCCGATGGCTTCTCGAAGATGGGCATCTCTGACCGTTTCTTGAAGATGGATGTCCCCGACCACTTGTCGAAGTTGAGTGCTTTAGACCACTTCTCGAAGATGGATGCCTCTGATCGCTTGTCGAAGTAGAGTGCCTTCGACCGCTTCTCAAAGATGGGCATCTTTGACCACTTCTTGAAGACGGATGTCCCGACCGCTTGTTGAAGTTGAGTTCTTTAGACCACTTCTCGAAGATAGACACTTCCGACCACTTGTCAAAGCCGAGTGTCTCCGACTGCTTGTCACAGTCGAGTACCTCTGACTACTCCACGAAGGTGGGCTTCTCCGACCACTTGTCGAATTCGAGTGCCTTCGACTGCTCCTAAAAAATGGACACCCCCAACCGCTTCACGAAGGCGGGCGTCTCCGACTAGTCAAAGTTGGACGCCTCCGACCGCTTGTCAAAGTGTTACACCTCTGATCGCTTGTCGTACATGGCCATCCTTGACCATGTCTTGAAAATGGGTGCGTCTAACTGCTTGTCAAAGAACAGACGCCTCCGACCGCATTTAATACTCGACCGCTTACAACTGCTTGTCATGCTTGGGTGTCATCCAATGTCTTTCAAACTCGGACATGCTCAACCACCTTTGGCACTCGTATGCCTCCGATCCCTTGTCATACTCGAGTATCGTTGACTACATTTGACACTCAGATGTTTCTGATTGCTCATTGTACTACATTACCCCTCGACTAGCTTGCTACAGTGCTTCTACGACAATGACTTCGACCATGAGGGCTTCCGACAACTGGCTATTGTTGATGTCTGGTGGCTTCCGACTACCGGTTGCTTCGATGCCCAATAGCTTCCGATCATGAGGGCTTTTGACTACTATTTATTGCCAATGTTACGGTACTCCAACGAGTACTCCATTTGACTATGATGCTACAGTACTCCAACGAGTGCTCTGTTAAGCCATGCTGGTATAGTACTCCAACGATTACTCTGTTCAACCATGTGCTACAGTACTTTTATGAGTTTTGATGGCTTTTGATGATATACACCTTCCGATGGCTTTCGACCACAGACGCCTTCCGATGGTTTTCGAATGGAGTACTCAACCACAGACACACCTCTCGATTTCTTGCCCCTTTGCTGGCTCGTAGGTCTCAGTATATATAAAGGAAAGCAGCAGGGTCTCGGGAGAAGTAGGCAGCAATATCCATCGGCCCGAGCGCCGCATAGAGCAGCCAGATCCGAAGAAGCCAGAGTCCCCCACCACCGCTGCCGCTCTCATTAGAGGAAGCGAGAAGGGTGAGATAAAAGGGGATCGGCCGATTCAATTCGTGTGAAGAGGTCAAGCCGATGGCCTTATCCCTTTACTACTTCCTCTCCTTACATGTGGCCCCCACCAAAAGTTTGAATTTCTTTTCTTTTAATTAGAAATTGACGGAAATTACCATAATGCCCAACAATTCTGACCTTTGCTTTAGCAATGGCAGCGTCAACTTGCTTCCTAACTTCTTTCTTCATGTCCTAAGAAGAAAGAATAAATCGTTATAATGAATTAGAATATAAGCAAAAGAAATATGCATAGAACATGATCAAATGCAAAGAACATGATGAAATGCATGTTAAGGACAACACCAATGCAAGGCTCATCTTTCAGTAAAGAATAATAACGCGATTGATGAGCACTCAAACTTTAAATAGCAAAACATTACACAGCACTTCTATTGCAGTTCAAATAGCAACACCAACAGTCTAAATAGCAAATAAACAATTGCAAAAGATTACTCATATCTTCCAAGTTCCAACTTCCAATAGTCCAAATAGCAAAAGGTTACATAGTCAAATTTCATAGTTCTTCTATATCTTGGCAAAAGCTAACTATCGAAGTTGGATCCGAGGGGATCCAAGGAGAAGACACTTACTGTTGGAATATCCTCCACATCTTGTCCTATCACTTCCTCGATACCTACAGGACACAAAAAGAGGATACCACCACTAGAAACTTTCATTCTCTTATTGTATAAAGATCTCATTATATTTGTAGAATCAGATTTTGAATGCTTCATACCACTACCACTAGTTTGTGATTGTGATGAAGCTTGTCCATCACCTTGGCTTCCAACTTGAGAATACAAGTTCTTGTATTC
This sequence comes from Dendrocalamus sinicus, assembly GCA_036346575.1. Classification (NCBI taxonomy): domain Eukaryota; kingdom Viridiplantae; phylum Streptophyta; class Magnoliopsida; order Poales; family Poaceae; genus Dendrocalamus; species Dendrocalamus sinicus. Next base: position 20,757,472 of record CM070664.1, read on the forward strand.
TTTAAAAAGATCTAAGAATGCCTTATGTGCCTTGACCCATATCTTTTCACCTTTAATTTGGCCATATGTCGAGATGATAATATCGTTCAAATAATCAGATTGTTTGGTCCTTGCATAAACATTAAACAAAAGTAAATTAGCCAATGATAAAATAACAAGATTGATTATATCTTGATGAAATACACAAAAAGGAAAAAGCTTGCACCTAGGACCAAGCATAGCAGCAATAAAAAAATTAAATCATTCATCTTCTCAGGATCCCCCAATATTTATCATATTTTTTCTTCATGACATCAGCCATGTGTTTGAAGATATGATCACCGTCATCCTCCTCACGTTGACTCAAATTGAACAATAAATAATTAACACCAGTAATATCTTCAAAGAAAGTGTTGGAAGTAACGTAATTAGTGCCAGAAACTTTTTCTGTAAGGTCAAAGAAATGTTTTAAAAATAGCTTGAATTCATTTACAAACACCCAATCATCATATTTTGGAACCCCATTCACATCCAATTCTGTCTTGTAGGAGGGGTCCTAAAGTTCAAGCCTTTCAAATGACTTCTCGAAACCCACGGGCACTCTCTAACATAAGATATGTTGAGTTCTATTGAGTGCGCATGTCAAGAGACACAAAACCTTTTTCTTCTACCTTGCTAATTTGCACACATTTCTTGAAGTTATTCATTCATGTAGGAGTGCTTCTCACATATTTGATAGCACCACGAATACGGAAACTAGAAGGAGCCATTGTCTTCAACTCATCTTGCACCACAAGATTCATAATATGAACTATACATCTTATGTGAAGATGCCTATCTTTTGCAAAAGTAGCACCATGATTTGACAAAGAACTCCTCATGTAGCCTATAGCACCATTATTTGAACTAACATTATCTACCATGATAGCGCATACATTCTCAAAATCCCACTCAAGCAAGCATTTATCTAGTGCTTTCCTGATGTCTTCCCCTTTGTGATTGTCTACCAAACAGAAGTTCAGAATTTTTTTTTGTTAAGTTGCCAATTGCTATCAATGTAGTGTGAAGTGAGAACCATGCATTTTTGAAGAGTTGAAGATGTCCATGTGTCGGTTGTGAGACTAATTGTTTGATGAGAATCCTTAAAATATTTCTTTAGCTTTGCTTTCTATCTTCATAATGGCACATAACATCTCTATGCATTGTTATCCTAGATGAAGATTTGAACCGAGGACAAGCTTTTGAAATGAAGTCCTTAAAACCTTCTTTTTTAGGAAACATAAAGGGTAGCTCATCTATAATTATCATGCAAGTAAATGCTGCCCTAACTTCTGCAACATTGTATTGCCAAGGAACTACACAACTACTTCCATCTGCACTATATTGGTAGCTTAGTTGAGTTTGATTCTTTTGCGAATCACATTTGAGCACCCGAGAGCAATAGTTACACTTAGCCATGTTCCAATCATCTTCAAGTCATGTGAAGTGGCTCCATAACTTCGATCCAGAACTCATTTCTTGCTTGCTAGTGTTCAGGACTAGAGTGGGTCCAACAGCTTCATCACTGCCAATGTTAAATGGCCGAGCAACAGGAAGCACCTCTATATCATTAGAGTCAGACATCTGCGATTGCCAAAAGAAGTAAAGAACAAACAAAGTAGCAATTAGCAATTGAGTATTGACAGTGAAAGATTTACAATTGACAAGGAAAGTATAAATGTATGATCCCATATCATTGCCACAAGTACGTAGTTAAATGGTGGATAGAATTAAAAGGCATCATCAACGTGCAAATATGGTTATCAACATCAACACATAAGTTTGTACAACCACAAGAGCAGCAGAATAACGTCTCCCTCTCACAAGAGTATGCATGTAACACAACCCTTTCAGACATCAAATACAGTAAATTTTCTTTTCCAACAAGGAGAGACTAGTAAAGTGCATGCATGCATCTAAAGTTCCCAACAAGGAGCCATACAGAAAATGCAGTGATACTAGTATGGTCTCCATCTTTGAAATGGTATCGGCTCTCGACCTAGCCAATCATAACTAACAAAGTAACAAACTAGCAAGTAGCAGTGAAAACAATTTTATCGAAATTTCGATAATTATCAGCGATAACCAGCCGTATCGGTGAGGGCTGGTAAGAAAGATATTTTTGAGTATTTCAGTTGTGGGGCCCACATTTCAAACACAATTCATTTGAATACAAAAATACATCAGATTTCAACTTCATTTTCATCTATATTTCATGTATATATAAATATCTAGTTTATCTCAACAAGTATCTATAATTTTTTCTCAAAATTCAAAATCTTTCACAAAATTCAAATTTAAATTTCAATTTTTTTGGTCCAAATTTTTTTTTGGTAAAACCAGTTATTGGCGTTATCATTAACCTCCAATAAAATTTTTTCATCGATACAAATTTCCTTGGCAAGTAGCAATTAGTAATTGGCAATGAAAGATTGACAAGAAAATTTACATCGTGCGATCCTATTGACTCCGGCGGAGGCACACAAATGCATGGTGTTGTGGCTACAGACCAAACAGAGAGAGAGATGGTAGTGGAGAGTGATGAAGATAAGTGTCATGGCCTCTCCCCATGGCTTACTCTCATATATATACACACATGAGGAGTGCTTTTACAGTTATACCCTTACATCGGGTTATCCCCTCTGGGGGCAGTTATGTCATTACACATGGCCTATTCAGGCCTTGTAATCTCCTACCGAACTGCTGGGTTTAGGTGGGGGCCATCCCTCGACAGAGCCTCTCATGGTAAAGGGCTTCACAAGGCCGAAGCCATGTTGCCGAGTCCTTTGGCCCCTCCGTCCCGCGGCTGTGAACTTTTCCAAACTTCCGAGTGTGGTCTTGTGCCGGCGAGCGTGCGTGGCTGCTGCGCCGCGCGCTCGGACTTCCGGCGTCCACGTGGTGCAGCGTGCTTGGCGCGGTGCGGGCGTTGAGCGTCGTGACCATTAATATGGCGGCGGACTTCCGGCGGTTGGACTTCGCCGATTGGCCTTCGCGGTTGGCTCCCCTGCCGGCCGGGGTATATATATGGTCTTTGGTGAGGCGTTGCTCCTGCGTATCTTGTGATAGAAGCTGTTCCCTAAAATTGGCCTGCCGTGCATCAACATTCACGGGTGTCGCTGGCGGCAGGGGAATGTTGATGCACGTATGAGATCTATTTTTCGGGAGCTTGATCGGTGCGGTTATCGGCGGCCACCGCGCTTCCTGATCCTGCACCGCGCTTCCGTAGGCGACAGCGAGGTCTACCCTGTTTTTCTTAACAGGCCTACCTACAGTCGGTGTTCCTGAGGGAGCCCGTCGGCATTACCTTGTCTGTTGATGCACTGTAGGTGGCCTGTTAAGGAAAACGAGGTAGATTTCGCAGGGCAAGACCCCCGCCTTTGCTGCGCCCCGCCGAAGTGGACTCGCGCGCTCCGTCCCCCACCCCTCGAACGGGTGGCCGCGAAGCTGGCGCCTAGTCGAAGTGGACGCGCGCGCGCTCCGTCCCCTACCCCTCGAATGGGTGGTAGCGGCCGGCGCTGGTCGGCGGCAGACACGCGCTCCGTCCCCTACCCCTCGAACGGGTGGCGGCCAAGCTGGCGCCTAGTCGAAGTAGACGCGCGCGCTCCGTCCCCTACCCCTCGAACGGGTGGCGCGGCCGGCGGCGCTGGTCGGCGAGACGCGCGCGCCGTCCCTACCCCTCGAGCGGGTGGCATCGGCCGGCGCCTGGTCGGCGAGACGCGCGCTCCGTCCCCTACCCCTCGAACGGGTGGCAGCGAAGCTGGCGCCTAGTCGAAGTAGACGCGCGCGCTCCGTCCCCTACACCTCGAACGGGTGGCGGCGAAGCTGGCGCCTGGTCGAAGTAGACGCGCGCGCTCCGTCCCCTACCCCTCGAACGGGTGGCGCGGCTGAGCCTAGTCGAGTCGGCGCGCGCTCCGTCCCCTACCCCTCGAACGGGTGGCGGCGAAGCTGGCGCCTAGTCGAAGTAGACGCGCGCTCCGTCCCCTACCCCTCGAACGGGTGGCAGCGAAGCTGGCGCCTAGTCGAAGTAGACGCGCGCGCTCCGTCCCCTACCCCTCGAACGGGTGGCGGCGAAGCTGGCGCCTAGTCGAAGTAGACGCGCGCGCTCCGTCCCCTACCCCTCGAACGGGTGGCGCGAAGCTGGCGCCTAGTCGAAGTAGACGCGCGCGCTCCGTCCCCTACCCCTCGAACGGGTGGCGGCGAAGCTGGCGCCTAGTCGAAGTAGACGCGCGCCGCGAACACCGCCGCGTGGGCGGTGACTTGGGGTCTTGTGATGTGGTCTTGCGCTGTAAAGGTTCCTGGAATCACGCCGGCCACAGTGCGCGAGGTTAGGTTCCGTCTTGTGCGACCGATGCGCCCGGGGCACGCGGCGGCCTATGACGGGTGGGCGGCGGGATGTGGACGGTTGCGTGTTTGCAGCCGCTCGCCTCTTCCCTAGGCAAGGGGGACACGGGGCGGGCAGTGAATGGCGTGGCGCCGGAGCTGTTGTGATCCCCTGGCCCACTGGTGCGCCTATAATAGCGGCTAGGTAACGCCACGGTCCTTGGCGCCCGTGGTGATGACCTTCCAACGTTGGGTGGGGCGTTGTGCTGGACGGGCGCTTGTACGACTGCGGTCGCGCCTCGTACACGGACCTTCGCGACCCTTCACCTTCAATTACGGGGAATCGTGCGGGGCGGGCCTTTACACCGCTGCGGTTGCATCCGGCACACGGACCGTTGCGACGCTTCGGTAGCGGCGGTATGGGCGAGGTGGCTTGATATAGCCCCCCGGTAGCAGCGTCCCCGCACCTTTACGCCCTCTTTGCTGTCTGCTCCGCCTTCTACACCTTCGCGCTATCTTCACCGCTGCAGTCTTTCTGTGGGAAGCGATGGCCTCCAGTAGCGAGCTCGGACAGGCGGTTGGTGGCTCTGACGTTCGCCGGCGGTCCTCGCCGTTGACGGTGAAGTCGCCTCCACGAGCGCGACGGCGCGACCAGGAGCGGCCGGTGGCGGCGGAGGAAGGCACGTTTTTCGCGAGCTAGGCCCTCGCTCGTGACCGAAGACGCTCCAAGGGCTCTGCGCGCGGGAAGTTGTCGGGCGCCGGGGCGTCGATTGCCCACCGCCGACGAGGCGGAACCGCATCCCGAGAGGTCGGGGCGGTCGTCTTCGTTGCCTTTGACGCGGGGCTCGGATCCCGGCGGCGGCGGTGGTGGCGAGTGCTGCGGACCTTCGGTGGAGCCGGCGCAGCGACTCGAACGCCGTGGCCCGCTTGCGGTGTCTGTGTGGGCCTTGCGCTCGGGGCTGTTGGCCCAGCGTCCATCGTTCGCCTATCTCCACGAGGCACGATGCGGCCGAAGGGCGAGGGGCGGGATCTTTGTCGAGCCGGTAGCGTCACTTTTATTCTTCGCTCGTCGTGCAGAAGCTCTTCCTGCGAACTCAACTCGCGGGAAGTGGGAGTCTTCCTGGATGAAGCGGTGGTTCTACCACCGTGTGGAGAGCGGGAGCGGCCTTGAGTGCATAGGCCGACCCATCGCGTTCAAGCCCTCGCCCGGCCGAACGCTCGATGATGAGGACAAGCGGAGGTCAAGCGGCTCGTGGCGTGGCGCCGCCTCAACATGCGCGACCTGCGTCGAGTACGCGATGTACGGCGTGGCGCCGCTGCCTCGGATCGGCGTCTTGCGCCGAGAGGCGTCGAGACGACAATGTTTCGCCATGGGTTTGCTCGCTGCCGGCGCCGCCCGGTCCTCGTAAGCCTCGATCGCGTCCCTCCTTTGTTGACGCGAAATGCGTTGTATACTGATGCTATTCTCCTTTGCTTCAAGGATTTCCTTGGAGGAGGCGGAGCAAGCCGCGCGCGTATTCCTGGGGCCGTACACCGCCAAGGCGGGGCTGGGGCGAATAAATTGCGTGTGCGAGGTCCTGGGCCTTGCCGTGCCGGACCGTGTCGCTCCAGGCGATGGTGGAGCGAAGAAGAAGGCCCCGTCTCAGAAGAGGGGCCGCAGCGGGGCGCCTGCCGCGCCTGCTGCTAGTGTTTCCGAGGGCGCGGCGGACGCAGAGTCGGACTCGGCTAGGTATGCCGACTCGGACTTGGGTGGCGCAGACGCCGAAGGCGAGGTGTCTTCGGCGAGCGTCCCGGACGGAGGGTGTGCCGCGGGCAGCCGGAGGGGGAAAGCTTCACCGCCCGCTGAAGTCGCCGAGGCGGACCCTGTGCGGACCAGCGATGCCGGGGTGGAGCCCTCGACCGCGACCGCTGTGGTGCCGGAGGCGCCCTCCGCGAGGGCGCATGTAGCCGTGCTGCCTTTACTAGCAGCAGCGGAAATCGAGGTGCCCCCTGCGACAACTGCCACCGTGGAACCTTCGCCCCCGGGCGCGGCAGCCGCGGGGTCTTCCTCAACCGCGGCTGCGGGGGCGGTGTCGCTGCTGGCTGCCCCGGCCAAACGGCCGTGTGTGCGGCCGGAGCTCCACCGGACACCGCGGGGGTTCGTCGTGGCCACGGGCATTAGAAGCCTGTGGGACTCCAGCGCAAGCACCGGGGGCCCTGCGGCCTATGCGCCTTCTGCCCCTCTGGCCACGCCGCCCGCCGCGCAGGGACAGCCGTCGTCCTCCCCGAACGCGGAGGCCTCTGCTCGCGGCGGGACCATTCCCTCTGCTACCGGAGGTAGGGCGGCTTAGCTTACTCTGGTGTATGCTTTTATGCCTTGGGGTGCTCAGCCGTATCCCTGTTTACAGCGTTGCTCATTCCGGAGGGGGAGCACTCGGCGGAACACGGGGCCTCCGAGCACGTGGGCCCCGCGGACTTCGTGCCGCCTCTGGAGACGCTGAGGGCGTGGCGCGGGATTGTGAATGACGCGGCCATGAGCGTCGACCCGCAAGCGCTGCAGGCCTACGGTGTGGGGCGCCTCAAGGACGCTTTCGAGGTGTCTGGGGTGAGGGTAAGTGCGACCACGCCTGAGTTTAGCTGAGTTTGCTAAGTCTTTTCCCTTCTACAGACACTTGTGCTGGGGCAGGCCCTGCAAACGGCCTATGCTCGTGGCCAAAAAGCGCTCGAGGATAGGCTGCGGGCCGCCGAGGAGGAGCTGCGCGAAGCCTCTGGCGCCCGCTCTGCCCAGGACGCCCGCATCCGCCAGCTGGAAGCGGAATGTGCCGAAGCGAGGGCGCACGCCGAGGGACTTGTTGCGTCGGCGCCGCGAGTCGGCGCGCGCACCGCTGAACAAAAGTTCGCGGTGGAGCGGGACGGGCTCCTGGAGCAGGTCGCCGCGCTAGAGAAGGAAAAAGGCGAGCTTGCCTTGACTCTAGCGGAGCGCAACCGGATGCTGGGCGACGCCTCGGTGGTTGCGTGGGATGCCATGCAAACGCTAGAGAGCCATCTTCAAGGGCTGGTAGCTGAGGTGCCGGGCCGTGCCTTCGGCCCGGAGGAGCTGTCTCGGACGCTCCGCTGGGTCGGCGATGCCGCCAACGTCGTGCGCGACGCGGCGACGTCCTTCAGCACCCACTGCGCGTACACGTTGGCATGCTTGGTGTGCGCGCTCCTGCAGCACCGCGGTTGTACGCATGTCGCCGCGCTGGATGATCCCCGGCTGGAGATGCCCGGCAGGGCCGGAGTAATGTCCGGCGCCGTCCGCTCCGCTCGCCTTGCCCTCGGGCCCTTCTTCGACCGGATCTGAGGTCACGTCGGGCCGGATGCTGCACGAATCGAGCTCCAGAAGTCGCTCTACGGGACGGGGAGCCTCGGCCAATTTCTGGACGGGGTCCCTCGACGCGACGATGGTGGCGCTGGGCCCTCCGAAGGCGCCGGGAACCCGCAGGTCTGACGCCGTGGTGCCTAGGTGTAGGCGTGTGCTGTACTGTTCCTTGTCTTTGCGAATAAAGTACACACTTGCTGCCTGCATTCTGACTTTCACCTATGTCCCGGGCAGCTTCCTTGCTGGGACCGGCTTCGTGCGGCCGACCTTTCAACCCGGCGACGCCTTCGACGCTGGCGAAGGGCCGAAGAGTTGCTTGACTTTTGGGCGAGCCGGCCTTCTTCGAGCGAGGCCCCAACTTTACCGCGTGTTAAGGACAAACCCGCAGGGTAGCAGCTTAGAGCGGCTGGGATGTCGTCGGACCTTTGTACATGTGATTTTTCCGGTATGCAGACTTCCTGGCATTTTAGGATATGCGCTGTGTGTTGATGCCACCGCTGGCGAAGTAGCTGCGCCAGGGTTCCTTAGAGCGGACAGTCCGCAGACTGACGTATGCTGAGGCAGACCTCCGCGGTTTGCCGTGCTTTCATAGTCCGGAGACTCGCGCGTGCGGAGGCGTACCTCGACGCTACGTCTTATTTAAAGTCCGTGGACTGGTGCGTGCGGAAGCGGACTTCAACGCTACGTCTTCTTTATAGTCCGGAGACTTGTGCGTGCGGAGGCGGACCTCGGCGCTCGTCTTATTTAAAGTCCGTGGGCGGGTGCGTGCGAAGCGGACTTCGACGCTTCGTCTTCTTTATAGTCCGAGACTCGCGCGTGCGAGGCGGACCTCGACGCTATGTCTTATTTAAAGTCCGTGGACTGGTGCGTGCGAAGCGGACTTCGCGCTCGTCTTCTTTATAGTCCGAGAGACTTGTGCGTGCGGGGCGGACCTCGGCGCTCGTCTTATTTAAAGTCCGTGGATGAGTGCGTGCGAAGCGGACTTCGACGCTTCGTCTTCTTTATAGTCACGGAGACTTGTGCGTGCGGAGGCGGACCTCGGCGCTTCGTCTTATTTAAAGTCCGTGGACGAGTGCGTGCGAAGCGGACTTTGGCGCTTCGTCTTTTATAGTCCGAGACTTGTGCGTGCGGAGGCGGACCTCGGCGCTTCGTCTTATTTAAAGTCCGTGGATGGTGCATGCGAGCGGACTTCGACGCTTCGTCTTCTTTATAGTCCGAGACTTGTGCGTGCGGAGGCGGACCTCGGCGCTTCGTCTTATTTAAAGTCCGTGGATGAGTGCGTCGCGAAGCGAACCGGCGCTTCGTCTTCTTTATAGTCCGGAGACTTGTCTTTGGCGAGGCGGACCTCGGCGCTACGTCTTATTTAAAGTCCGTGGATCGTGCGTGCGGGCGTCCCGGTCGTCTTTGTTTATACTCGGGCCCGTCACCTTTGGCTACGGCGAGTGCACACGCGAACATGCGACTTCGATTTATACTCGATCCGTACCCGCTCGCCGAGTGCACACGCGAACGTGCGTCTTTGTTTATACTCGGGCCCGTCACCTTTGGCTCGGCGAGTGCACACGCGAACATGCGACTTGATTTATACTCAGCCCCGTACACTGGCTCGGCGAGTGCACACGCGAACGTCGTCTTTGTTTATACTCGGTCCGTCACCTTTTGGCTACGGCGAGTGCACACGCGAACATGCGACTTCGATTTATACTCAGCCCCGTACCCCTGGCTACGGCGAGTGCACACGCGAACGTGCGTCTTTGTTTATACTCAGTCCCGTACCCCTGGCTACGGCGAGTGCACACGCGAACGTGCGTCTTTGGTTTATACTCAGTCCCGTACCCCTGGCTACGGCGAGTGCACACGCGAACGTGCGTCTTTGGTTTATACTCAGACCCGTCACCTTTTGGCTACGGCGAGTGCACACGCGAACATGCGACTTCGATTTATACTGCGGGAACGCGCGCGTTGGCCAAGATCTTGACAATTAATCCAGTTGTCTTTAGGTCTAGCCGTGTCCATGACCAGAGTATGTCTACAACCACGACAGTCTATACGACCACTGTAGCTTATAACCAGTTTGAGTACTGTAGTAGTTATAAGTCGAGTAGCACTCGAAATCAAGTACTGTAGTAGTCGTAGTTGCAAAAGTGCTGTAATAGTCGTAGTTGTAAAAGGTCAATAATCAGAGTCTGCATGTAACTAGGATTCACAGCGATTGTAAAGGAAAGTTAGGGTGTGTCCATGTAGGACTCTCAACAAGGGATGCCACGTTAGTTACGGAGTCTTGTATGTTGCTTCTCTATATAAGAAAGATGAAAAGGACACAAGCGTATCGCGTTGCCGAGGATCTATCTTAGTTTACTCATATTCATGTTTGTGATCTTAAAGTCAAGTTCATCGCTCAATGTTGTTGATCCATCGAAGTCAAGAGCGCTCGTCAAGACCATGGACAACAAGCTCATCCCATCAAAACTAGGCGTGTTTGTCAAGCCGACGACAAGAAGAGCCTCAATCCCGATTCAATACCTGATGTTCAGCGAAATGAATTATGGCATATGGATTGTCAAGATGAATTTAATATTAAATTTGCTAGGGGCATGGTCGACGGTCGAAGATGGAGATGATGGTGCGATGGTGGCCATCTTACAAGCGGTGCCAGACGACGTGATGATATCAATCACCGAGAAAGAAACGGTGAAAGAAGACTGGACCACACTCAGGAGATGCGGGTAGGCGAAGATTGTGTCAAGAAGGCATGTACTCAAGTGTTAAATGGCAATCGAGCAAGTTGCGGATGGGGACTCGAAACAATCACCGAGTACTCCATGAAACTTGCCACAATGGTGGGTGAGATCCGTTCGCTTGGCACGAAGCTAGAAGAGAGCGACGTCATCGAAAAACTATTCAACTCAGTACCAGATCGGTTTCTCTAGATTATCAAAATGATCAAATAGTTCAATGACATAGCTATGCCGCTCTTGGAGGTGATTAGTTGCCTTAGAACCTATGAGGAAGGACTCAAGGGTTCACAACACTCGAAAGATGGAAGTGACTAACTTCTCTTTCCTTAAAATGAGTGGGAAGAGAGGAGCACAAAGACAAAGAGCATGAGGGCACTTCTTGTGCCAAGGGAGGAGGTCATAATGAAAGAGGTTGGGGATGCGACTAAGGTGGAGGCCAAAGCGATGGTGATCACATCATCGATGAACGAATGCCGCCAAACTCCAACAAGACCAAGGTCAAGTGCTTCAACTGCAACGAATATAAGCACTTTGCGAAGGAATGTCCAAAGCCAAACCAAAGAGAAAGGGCCAATCTCGTAGCAAGGCAGAACAACAAAGATCCTCAACTGCTGATGGTTGCAGTATATGAACTCATCCATACAGTTTCGATGCCTGAAGAGAAGGTATTCCTACACGAAGACAAGGTGGTGCCAAAGCAACCACATGACCAGCTACAAGGAGAAATTTGCTGAGCTTGACATGACTATAAAAGGCTCAATTAAATTTGGAGATGGTTTGGCTATGTCGATACAAGGAAGGGGCTCTGTGCTATTGGAGTGTTCTACGGGTGAACATTGTATCCTCATGAGTGTTTACTACATCCCGAAGCTAAGAAGCAATATAATCAGCCTTGGTTAGCTGGACAAGAAGGGCTGCAAGATTGTGGTCGAAGGATGATGAGGACATCCTTTCCATGCATACAACCATGCTGACTCCACATCAAACTGAAACTATGATACAATGACCAATGACTAGAGCGCGAGCACGTCAACTTAACCATCAGGTGAATGCGTTCCTAAGTTTGCATACAAATATTTCAAAGAATGGAATACTACTTAATTTTTGTGATGATTTAATTGTCCTTAGGAACCATGGGGAAGAACCACATGAGCTCAAGTATAGAAGTGGAACCGTCAAGTGCAAACCAAGTCCTGTTCACAAGTTTGACTCGGATTCGGCCTTGTTGACAGCGTCTACTTCAAACGGCCATAACTTTTGATCCAGAAGGTTTCTCGGGGCCCATGAGTACTCGTTGGAAAGCTCTTGAAGTCTACTTTCTGATGGATCTAATTTCACCTCCAAATTCTATCCGAGTCGGTCAGAAACGGCAAAACAAATCACGTCACTTTTTCAGTCCGAGTCAAAGTGGGCCTTGGGCCTTGTAATTCGAGTCCTATTCGGCTTCCTTGTGTTTTGGCCGACCCTCCACCTTCCGTGTCCCTTAAATAGGCAGCCGCACCCTCTTTTAGGGTTTGGGGTTTTGATAGACTAAGTTAGCTTCTGCTACTTTGCCTTGTACTCGCGCGTGTCGGCTAGACCGCCCGGATACTTGTCTTCGGAACCCCACTGTTCTTCTGTTTTTGATTGAATCCTATATCGTTTATTTGCAATTGAGTTGTTGTTCATCTTGTTCTTGCCTGTTCTTCGATTGCTTGCAGGAACAAGTACCCTCGTGGTTAGGTTGATCGTGCGCCAACAAGGTCACGAACAATCTCTGGAGTTGGTGTATCGATCGCTAAGACACAACGTCCTTGGATGGTTGTAGTCGGGTCGTTAACGTCATCTCCTTCCCCAATCGAATCTACCACTTTTATCGAAAGATCGGGACCGCTAGTGCTATCAGTTGGTATCAGAGCTCAAGGTTGATCGGTGAGAGATCTTATCTAGTCTTTGCATCTTTTTTTACCTACAGTCCAGAAAACAAAAAAAAATAGTAGATCTATTCCCCAAAATCCGAAACAATTTGAGCCTTTATCTATTGCTGCATAGTCTTTGTTTGTTGAGTCTTCGGTTGCATCATCGTGTCCTTTGCTGGTCTTAGTGTCTAGTTCCTTTAGAGTTTGAGTTACTGCTCACGTCTTGGAATCACCGTTGCAGTTAGATCCGAACTCGGTTTCTAGGGAGGCTTTGCCCTAGTTGGTCTCGGAGTAGGACACGAATTCGGATTCAACCGCGTTGTGTGTGAAAAAAAGAAAAAAAAGAGAGAGAAAAAAGGAACAGGCAGCCGCATTTAGAAAGAGCCGCGGCAAAAAAAAGAAAAAAAAGAGGAGAGAGAAACAACTAACTTTTGCATACGACCTCCGATTGAGGTGATTCTTGATCCGTTGGAAAGGAAATCAGAAGATAGAGTGAAAAAAGAAGTCTGGAAAAACTGGAGATTTCAGATCCGCGTAAGCCTTCAGGCACACACGCGGCAACTTCGACCCCCAAAAAACATCGTTTAGGGCCTCAAAACGGGCCCACAAACCGAGAAAAATTCAAGTTTCTCAGAATTCGCTCAAAATTGACAGAGCCCTTCTACACGTGGTTCTAAGGTTCCCTGTGAAAACGGCATGCTTTTTTGAGCTCCCGAACTCCGTGTGCAACATCATCTAGTTTTTTTCTGCACGGTGTGTTTTCGTTTGTGTTCTAGGCTCGCGTCTCTAGTACGGTCTAGCCTAGGACCAGCACGGTGCCGTCGTTGAGCGATTATTCAACTTGCTTTGACTAATGTGGTTCTAGTTATCCTTTGTTCTCTCTCAGCCCACCTATAGCTCCACAGATTTGGCTACCACCTCACAGGGACTAGCGACCGAGGCAGCGATACACCCAATTTCCAGGAGATATTGTCTTGTCTTGTCGGCTGACATCACCTCCTGCTCGCTGTGGTAAGAACTTGTAAGAGCTTGACAGAACAGGTTGAGAGTGTGCGACTTGATTTAATCACATCCCAGTAGTTGAGAGGGCATAACTTGCGATTTTATTATTTTTTCTCTTGTTGGTTTGTTTCTTGTGTTCTTCTAACAATGTCAGGAGAACTAGTGGACCTGCGGGCAGCGCCACATTCCCCTCGGACTAGGGGAATCATACAACACTTTGAGCGCCAAATGAAGCTGCACACTGAAGGACTTGATGAGGATGTACGGGTCACTAATGAACGCCTTGGTCAATTGGAGGCCGCGCAGATCGACACCAACACTACACTTGCAACATTGGAGGCTTCCGTTGGCACCGTCAACACCTCACTTGCTGAGATTTTGAGATGTCTTGATGAGATGGGCCGTGCTTCTCCAGCTGCACCAACTCAGCGCGCACGTGCCAACATTGGTGTCTTCGGCAGCAGGGTGGATGAAAATGGTGGAGACGAATATGCGGCTAATACTGAGATCGATAATAATGAGGACGATCACCGTCATCGTCAACCACGCCGGAATGAGGTACGTGAGAATGATGAATCACTTGGTAAGATTAAGTTCACTATGCCACCTTTTGATGGAAAATATAACCCTGATGCTTATATCACTGGGAATTGGCTGTTGATCAGAAATTTGCTTGTCATGCATTTCCTGAAAACAAAAGGGTTAGGGCTGCTATTAGTGAGTTTACTAACTTTGCGTCTGTTTGGTGGAGTGAATATTGTAAGAAAAATCCTTTAACCATACCACAAACTTGGGATGCATTAAAAAGAATCATGCGAGCTAGATTGTTCCCTCATATTATGCACGTGATTTGTTACATAAGTTGCAACAATTGAGGCAAGGTAGTAAAAGCGTAGAGGAATATTTTCAAGATTTGCAAACAGGAATGCTGCATTGTGACTTAGAGGAAACTGAGGAAGCTGCTATGGCTAGGTTTATGGGTGGTTTGGATCGTGAAATTCATGACATTTTAACTTACAAGGAATATAATTCTATCACTCGTTTATTTCATCTTGCTTGTAAAGCTGAAAGAGAAGTACAGGGACGACGCGCGAGCACTAGGACTAATGTTTCTGCAGGTCGTGGTAACATTTGGTCTCAACGTGCATCTGCTGCACCATCAAGTCAACCAACTGCACCTTCTTCCTCCCACGGCAAGCCACGGTTTTCATCATCAAACTTAGCATCTTGGGCATCCGAAGCAACAAAGGGGACAGCCCAAGCACATGCAAAGAGCTCTTCATCCGTTGCATCTACGGGACGAACGATGGATATCCAATGTCATCAATGCAAGGGGTATGGCCACGTGCGGAGTGAATGCCCAAGCAAGCGTGTTTTGATTGTGAGAGATGATGGTGAGTATTCTTCTGCTAGTGATTTGGATGAGGATACATATGCTATGCTTGCAGCTGACCATGCAGGTAGTGGGAAGGAGCAAGAAGAAGAGCACATTGGTGCTGACGATGCAGAGCGCTATGAGAGCCTCATTGTGCAGCGTGTGTTGAGTTCACAAATGGAGAGGACGGAGCAAAATTAGCGGCACATCCTTTTCCAAACAAAGTGTGTCGTGCAGGAACGCTCATGCCGTGTGATCATTGATGGAGGGAGCTGCAACAACTTGGTGAGCTCCGATATGGTGGAGAAGCTTGCGTTGAACACCAAACCTCACCCACAACCTTACTACATTCAATGGTTCAATAATAGCGGCAAGGTGAAGGTAACACGAATGGTGAGAGTGAATTTTGCTATTGGTTCTTATCATGATGTTGTAGAATGCGATGTTGTCCCTATGCAAGCATGCTCTATGCTGTTAGGTAGATCGTGGCAATATGATAAAGAATCACTGCATCATGGTAAGACAAATCAATATTCTTTTGTGCATCATGACAAGAAAATTGTGTTACATCCTATGTCTCCTGAAGCTATTTTCAAAGATGAGATTGCTAGAGCTAGTAGAGAGAAAAATCAGGAGCATACTAGGAGTGAAAATCAGATTGTAGCAAACGAACTTGAGCAACATAAAAAGAAAAACTCTAGATCTGTTCATGAGACAAAAAATAAGATTAAATTAAAAGGTGCATGTTTTCTTGCTACTAAGTCTGATGTGAATGAGCTGGATGCTAGTACTTCTGTTTGCTATGCTTTACTTTGCAAACAAGCTTTATTTTCATTCGAGGAGGTATCTTCTTACAGCCTCCTGCTGTCACTAATCTTTTGCAGGAGTACATGGATGTCTTTCCAAAGACGTGCCACGGGGGCTACCACCGGTCATGAGGATTGAACACAGATTGATTTGATTCCCGGGCATCTTTGCCCAATCGTGCGCCATACAGGACCAATCTGGAAGAAACTAAGGAGATTCAACGACAAGTTCAAGAACTGCTTGATAAAGGTTATGTGCGTGAGTCTCTTAGTCCTTGTGTTGTTCCGGTAATTTTAGTGCCTAAGAAAGATGGATCATGACGTATGTGTGTGGACTGTAGAGTGATCAATAACATTACCATTAGATATCGTCACCCTATTCCTAGGTTAGATGATATGCTTGATGAATTAAGTGGCTCTACTGTTTTCTCTAAAGTTGATTTGCGTAGTGGGTACCACCAAATTCGCATGAAATTGGGAGATGAATGGAAACAAGCATTTAAAACTAAGTTCGGTTTGTATGAGTGGTTAGTGATGCCGTTTGGTTTAACTAATGCACCTAGCACATTCATGAGATTAATGAACGAGGTTTTGCATGCTTTCATTGGCAAATTTGTGGTGGTATATTTTGATGATATATTGATATATAGCAGATCACTAGAGGAACACCTTTGCCATTTACGTGCTGTTTTTGATGCTTTACGTAATGCACGTTTATTTGGTAACCTTGAGAAGTGCACATTTTGCACGGATCGAGTCTCTTTTCTTGGCTATGTTGTTACTCCACAGGGGATTGAAGTTGATCAAGCCAAGGTTGAGGCAATACTGAGTTGGCCGACTCTAAAACGGTCACACAAAGTGCGAGTTTTCTAGGACTTGCTGGATTCTATCGTCGTTTTGTGAAGGGTTTCAGCACCATCGCCGCGCCATTGAATGAGCTCACTAAAAGGGGGGTGCCGTTTACTTGGGGGAATGCACAGGAAGACGCCTTCAACACATTGAAAGATAAGTTAACACATGCACCATTACTCCAACTTCCAGATTTTAGTAAGACTTTTGAGCTAGAATGTGATGCTAGTGGAATTGGATTGGGTGGTGTGCTGTTGCAAGAAGGTAAACCTGTGGCATACTTTAGTGAAAAATTGAGTGGGCCTAGTTTGAACTATTCTACTTATGAAAAGGAATTATATGCTCTAGTTCGAACTTTAGAGACATGGCAACATTATTTATGGCCCAAAGAATTTGTCATTCATTCTGATCATGAGTCATTAAAGCATATTAGAAGTCAAGGAAAATTGAACCGTAGGCATGCAAAGTGGGTTGAATTCATAGAGTCTTTTCCTTATGTCATAAAACACAAAAAGGGAAAGGAGAATGTTATTGCTGATGCATTGTCTAGGAGATATACCATGCTCTCACAACTTGACTACAAAATTTTTGGATTGGAAACAATTAAGGAGCATTATGTTCATGATGATGATTTTAAAGATGTGTTGCTGAATTGCAAAGAGGGAAAAACGTGGAATAAATTTGTTCTAAATGATGGATTTGTGTTTAGAGCTAACAAACTATGCATTCCAGCTAGCTCCGTTCGTTTGTTGTTGTTACAGGAAACACATGGAGGTGGGCTGATGGGGCATTTTGGAGCGAAGAAGACGGAAGACATACTTGCTAGTCATTTCTTTTGGCCAAAGATGAGACGTGATGTGAAACATTTTGTTGCTCGCTGCACTACATGTCAAAAGGCTAAGTCACGACTTAATCCTCACAGTTTGTATATGCCTCTACCTGTTCCTAGTGTGCCTTGGGAAGATATTTCTATGGACTTTGTTTTAGGACTGCCTAGGACAAAGAAGGGGAGGGATAACATATTTGTTGTTGTGGATAGATTTTCTAAGATGGCACACTTCATACCATGTCATAAAAATGATGATGCTACCAACATTGCTGATTTGTTCTTTCGTGAAGTTGTTCGTTTGCATGGTGTGCCAAATACAATAGTTTCCGATCGTGACACTAAATTCCTTAGCCATTTTTGGAGAACTTTATGGGCTAAATTGGGGACTAAGCTGTTATTTTTGACTACATGTCATCCCCAAACTGATAGGCAAACTGAAGTTGTGAATAGAACTTTATCTACCATGCTTAGGGCTATTTTGAAAAAGAACATTAAAATGTGGGAAGAATGCTTGCCTCATATTGAATTTGCTTATAATCGTTCGCTGCATTCTACTACAAAGTTGTGCCCTTTTGAGATTGTCTATGGCTTTGTGCCTCGTGCTCCTATTGATTTGCTACCACTTCCATCTTCGGAGAAGTTAAATTTTGATGCTAAACAGCGTGCTGACTTGATGTTGAAAATGCATGAGACAACAAAAGAAAATATTGAACGCATGAATGCTAAATATAAACTTGCTGGTAGTAAAAGATTAATGACAATGCATATAAACTTGAGTTGCCTGTAGATTTTGGGGTTAGTCCCACCTTTAACATTGCAGATTTGAAACCATACTTGGGAGAAGAAGATGAGCTTGAGTCGCGGACGACTCAAATGCAAGAAGGGGAGGATGATGAGGACATCCTTTCCATGCATACAACCATGCCGACTCCACATCAAACTGAAACTATGATACAAGGACCAATGACTAGAGCGCGAGCACGTCAACTTAACCATCAGGGGAATGCGTTCCTAAGTTTGCATACAAATGTTTCAAAGAATGGAATACTACTTAATTCTTGTTATGATTTAATTGTCCTTAAGAACCATGGGGAAGAACCACATGAGCTCAAGTATAGAAGTGGAACCGTCAAGCGCAAACCAAGTCCTGTTCACGAGTTTGACTCAGATTCGACCTTGTTGACAGTGTCTACTTCAAACAGCCATAACTTTTGATCCAGAAGGTTTCTCGGGGCCCATGAGTACTCGTCGGAAAGCTCGTGAAGTCTACTTTCAGATGGAGCCGGTCTCACCTCCAAATTCCATCCGAGTCGGTCAGAAACTGCAAAACAAGTCACATTACTTTTCCAGTCCGAGTCAAAGTGGGCCTTGGGCCTTGTAATTCGAGTCCTATTCGGCTTCCTTGTGTTTTGGCCGACCCTCCAGGGGACCTTTGGTTCGTGGTAGTCGCGCTGGAGTATTTCTCTAGATGGCCGGAAGCGGTCGCCCTGGCTAAAGTAACTTCTGCGGCCATACAGCGCTTCCTCTGGCAAAACATCATATGTCGCTTTGGCGTGCCCCGAGAGCTCACGGTTGACAACGGCCTGGTCGGGTTGGCAAAGGGCAAGTGGCCAAGCGAGCTTCACAGCGTTGTTTGGTCGCTTCGCACAACGGTAACGCGTCCGACGGGATTCACGCCGTTAAAGCTCCTTTTCGGCGACGAAGCAGTGACGCCCGAGGAAATCAAGGCCGGCTCGTGGAGGGTCCTCGTCCAAGCACCCGAAGAGGAGCGCCGTGTGTCCTTGGACCTCCTCGACGGGCTGCGGACAGATGCATCCCACCATGTTGAGAAGTATGCACGGCAGACAATGCGTACTCGGGACCGCTCTATATGCCCGCGGGGATTCAAGCCTGGGGATCTCGTTCTCAGAGTGGCGCTCCAGGCGGAGACCGCTGGCAAGCTAGAGTCCAAGTGGGAAGGCCCGTACATCGTGATGGAGGCATTGCCGAAGGGGGCGTACCGCCTTGCCACGCTCGAAGGACAAGCCCTCCGGCACACATGGAATGTGGACAGGTTGCGGCGATACTACGCCTAGAAGTAGGATGACAAGTGTAGAGCCGCCAGCCCCTTGTTATACGATGCTCGCCCGCGCAAACGGGAGGTCAATAAAGATTGCTGTTCCCAGAGCATTGTCTGTCCACGCTGAGAAGAACAAAGTCCACGGACTCTAAATAAGATGTAGCGTTGAGCTCAGCTTCTGCACGCGAGAGTCTGCGGACAATAAATAAGACGTAGCGTTGAGCTCAGCTTCCGCACGCGAGAGTCTGCGGACTATAAATAAGACGTAGCATTGAGCTCAGCTTCCGCACGCACTAGTCTACGGACTCTAAATAAGACGTAGCGTTGAGCTCAGCTTCTGCACGCGAGAGTCTACGGACTATAAATAAGACGTAGCGTTGAGCTCAGCTTCCGCACTGTTGGTGATATGCCCTAGAGGCAACATGGAGATGTTGAATATATCACATACTATGTTTATGATACATTGCTTTGTTCCTTGAAATAGACATTATCATTATTGATCAATGAGTATGTGACTTATTCGTGAGACTCTTAATGCCAAAATGTTGCTATTTCTAAATGATCCCTGATCATATATCATATGAGGAACAAATATGATTCAAAGATCAGCATATGTATTGATTGATGATCATGTCTCATGGATCATGGTATGGAGATACCAAATCAATAATATGGACATGTGTTAGTGAACATATGTTGGATAGACCCGCCATGAGACAACTGCAGAGATTCCATGTGTCATTAGTTGGTCTCAAGTAGTGTTTATGTAGAATCCTTAGACTTGAGATCATCATGGTTCCCAACATGCGTAGTAGCCTATTTTGGGACTACTAACCACTACTCCAGAATCGGTAGTCATAAAAGTAGTCTTGGGTTTGCTATGAAACATGTAGTGGGATGTGAATGATCAAGATAGAATTTGCCCCTCCTTATGGGAGAGATATCTCCGGCCTCGATGTAATGGATTATGAAAGTGTATGGCCATGCCAATGTGATTGAGGAGTCAATCACAAGTTTATAATCTATCACGGAATCGAGAGAGTGATTGAGCTATTAAGAGGATGACACGAGTCTCGCCTTGAGCTTAATCTATATCGTGAGGCAAAGGGATTCGTACATGAGAACATTACAGTTCAGTGATATGATCTTTACGTATACTTTGGGGTTAATATGTCTTGCTAGAGGCCGCTATTAATGGGTGACCGGAAAGGTGTTTCGGTCGCGACCAAGTATCGTGAACCTCTGTCGCACACTTAACGGGTTGGAACACTAATTCGAATGTGATTCGGATGTGGGCTCAATTCAGATAGAGATCGATAGACTCCTATTGGGCCTCGGTCCACGAGGCCCAAGTGAGGAGGTCTATATATTTGGAGGCGGGGTGAGGATGTACGCTCTGTTCCTCCCGAGCAAAACCCTAGCCGCCACCTCCCGAGCCAAACCCTAGCCGCTCGCGAGTCTTTGGTACACTCGCGATCGGCGTTCAGCCCGGGCGTGTGGATACCGGTGGAGGCGCTGCTCGTTGCGGCGTTGATCGGCATCAACAAACTACGATTGGATCTGCTCGTGGTGTGGTTGATCGCGTGGAGGAGACGATCTGTTCGGACGATCGGCTACTTCCACTACTACCTCGGCGCGCGTGGTTGGATCGGCTTCTCCAACTCTTCTTCCGCTCTTTGCGCGTCTAGTGGTAACGATCTATGATCCCTCCTTAGCATGATGTCCTGGTGTGCACGGTAGAAATTTTTTATTTTCTGCTATCGTAGCCTACGCGCGACCCTTCAGCACGCACCAGTCTACGAACTCTAAATAAGACGTAGCGTTGAGCTCAGCTTCCGCACGCAAGAGTCTACGGTCTATAAATAAGACGTAGCGTTGAGCTCAGCTTCCGCACTCACCAGTCTGCGGACTATAAATAAGACGCAACGGGGGGACGCCCTCGCGCGCACTAGTCTACGGACTCTAAATAAGGCGTGGCGTTGAGCTCGGCTTCCGCGCGAGAGTCTGCGGACTATAAATAAGGCGTAGTGTTGAGCTCGGCTTCCGCACGCACGATCCACGGACTCTAAATAAGGCGTGGCGTTGAGCTCAGCTTTCCGCGCGAGAGTCTGCGGACTATAAATAAGACGTGGCGTTGAGCTCAGCTTCCGACGCGCGCGGTCGCGGACTCTAAATAAGACGTGGCGTCGAGTCCGCCTCGCACGCGCGAGTCTCCGGACTATAAAGGAAGTCGTAGCGTCGAGGTTCGCCTCCGCACGCTCCAGTCCACGGACTCTAAATAAGACGTAGCGTCGAGGTCCGCCTCTGCACGTGCGAGTCCCCGGACTATAAAGGAAGTTGTAGCGTCGAGGTTCGCCTCCGCATGCGCCAGTCCACGGACTCTAAATAAGACGTAGCGTCGAGGTCCGCCTCCGCACGCGTGAGTCTCCGGACTATAAAGGAAGTCGTAGCGTCGAGGTCGCCTCCGCACGCGCCAGTCCACAGACTCTAAATAAGACGTAGCATCGAGGTCTGCCTCTGCACGCGCGAGTCCCCGGACTATAAAGGAAGTCGTAGCGTCGAGGTTCGCCTCCGCACGCGCCAGGTCACGAACTCTAAATAAGACGTAGCGTCGAGGTCCGCCTCCGCACGCGCGAGTCTCCAGACTATAAAGGAAGTCGTAGCGTCGAGGATCGCCTCCGCACGCGCTAGTCTACGGACTCTAAACACGACACAGTGGGGAACGCCCTCGCGCCCGCTAAAAGGCGGAGGTCTTCCCCTCGCACTCGGCGGCAGGTAACACCAAGAGTAAAGTGCTACTTGGTTTCATTGCAAAAGAAAGGGGGGTTACATGGTTGCAAGCATGAGAACCAATACATCATCCTCCCGCCCTACCCGATCAACAGCTCAGTCTTGGCGTGGTGCGGACAAGCCCGTGTCGTCATGGTGTTGGACGACTCCTTCGAGCCACTGGAGGAGGTCCCCCTCCCCATGCAGCGTCTGCTGCACGGCGACCCTCGCTGCATCTTCCCCGAAGCGGCCCCAGATCCGTTGGTGGAAGTTCTGCAGGCTAGGCCCGACGGACCGAATGGCGTCCGACATAACCTGCGGTCGACCGGGAAGATCCAGTTGAGGATTCGCCAGCTCATGGGTATGTCTACACCCACGAGTGTGAAGCATGGCGAGGGCGAAGCACGCACCAAGATAGCGCGATGCTCGCCAAAGGTTACGGCGCCACGAAGAGCAACGCCCGCCCCTCCTCGATCAACGGCGTCTCGACGTCCTCCGGCTCGTGCATAGTGTCCGGCACTCTGACGCACAGATCTCGGAGGGCCTGGTTCAGAGACTCCATGGCCCGCCACGCCGACGTGGACGCATTTTCCAAGGTGCGGCTATTCCCTGCAGCAGACTCCGCCAGCTGGGCTTTCTCCCCTTCTAGGACGGTGATCTGCTGCAGGAAGGCGGCGCGCTCCTCAGCCGCAGCGCACTTGGCTTCCGTGGCCTCGAGTTGCACGGCCGCCATGGCGCCCTCCAGCACATGAAGCTCTTCATCCTTCGCCGCGAGAGCATTGTTTGCTTCGCGAAGGCTGGCTTCCAGAACCCTCCGCTCCCGAACACGGGCCTCGTCAAAGGCCCGGCTGAGCGCAAGCATCTGGCAAAAACAACAAGTCAGCAGGCGCCCAGCAGTACCTTACAAGCTGAAGCGCACATATTTACCTTCATCTCGGAGGCCTGCAGCGCGAGCGCTAGGAGTTCCCCCTCGCATGACGACAACATCTCTCGGTCAAGGCCGTTGTCGGCACGCTCTGCGGCTGCGGTGAGGATGCGAAGTGTCTCCAGGCGAGGGAGGAAGTTCGAGCGAGCGAGCTCCGGCCCCAACGCGCCAGGATTTACCGCGGCCGCGGCCGTATCAACAGCAACGGACACCTGCGGGGCATCCTGCACAAGGCTTTGGACTTCGCGCACACCTCCGTTGCTCGATCCTTCGCCACGTCCGGGAGACTTCGTCTCGCCTGATGTTCGCAGAATGAGCGAGCAGATCGGAGAGAGTCTCGCGAAGTCAGGTGAAGAGAGGGACTCGCGCCTACCTGCGCCTCTCGTCGCGGTAGGAAGTGGCGCCGGTTCGACTGCCAAGTGGGAGGCGGGCGCCTCGCTGGTCGGCGAGGAGGTCTGCTCGGCCGCGCCAGACGCCGTAATCCCGCAACAAGGCCCTGCAACGCCGTATCAACCCCTCGCTGGCGGCGGGGACTGCGTCCGAGGGCGTTTCGCCTGCGGCGGCACAAGCGATTCTTCCGCGGCAACACCAGCTACGGTTCCCGTCGCCCCCACGGTTCCCTCCATAGGGGGCGCGCCCTCGCTGGCCGCTGCGGTTGATAATGCACCATCAACCGTGGTTTTCTCGCCGGGAGCGGTGCTCCCCCCGGGTTGGCGACTTCCAGCTCAACGATGGCCACGAGCACAGGTTCGCTGGCGTCGGCAGAGGGTGCCGGGGGATTCGAGGCGGCGCGCTCCTCTGAAGCAGTGTGGCCGGGCCCACCGCCGGTCGCACGCCCCGTCTCAGCTGTGCTAGCCGCCGAGGGACCTGCTGGGTCACATACGGCAGCCGGGGAACGAGCCCGGCGTCGCGAAGATACCACCTTCGCAGGGCTATCACCGCCCTGAGCGCCCGGAGTCCCGGCGGGAAGCTCCCCCGGCACCGCGCGCTCGGGCACAGTAATGCCTAGAGCCTCGCATGTGCGGTTTACCCGCCCTTGCTTAGCCGCCTTGACTGCGGCCTCGCGAGCCTGGTGCTCCTTAAGCGTGTACGGGCCGAGGAGCGCCGCAACTGCGCGCTCCGCATCTTCTAGCCGAGCCACTACGCAGGAGATCACGTCAGTTAGGCGGAGACTAAACAGATACAATGGCACACGTAAAACGTGCTGGGTGGCTTACAAGGAGCGGAAGGCTGAAGCAGGCGAGATACGGATGGGCTGAACCCGTCCTCGCGGGGGCCGTCCTGTCCAACATACTTCCCCCCGGAGGAGAGTGGCGCCACCCCATACATTGTGAACTCCTCGGCTAGGTCGCGCAGGCTCATTCGACGGGCGACACCGACAAGACTCTGTAGCTTTTACATGTCGTCAGTCTCCACCTTCAGACCCGGCGTACTGTTAAACGAGATCGGCCCGCCTCGGCATTGCATTCCGCTCTTGTCGGTCACGGTGTAGTAGAACCACTGCCGAGTCCAGCCGGACTCCCATTGCCTCGGCGAGGCTGGCGCAGGGAACAACGTTGCGCACGACGCCCGGAGTACGAAGTCCACACCGCCGAAGTTGGACACCGCCCGGTCAACCTTTTGGGTCGGCGGCGTCGTCGTGCGATGTGGCGGCTTCATGCTGGGCGCCCCCTCATCCGCATCGCCCACATGAAGACAGCTAGGCGGAGTATTGCGTGGGGCGTCAGTTGGGCTAGCTCAAATTTGTAGGCCCGCAGGACTTCACCCACGAACAATGTGGAGGGCATTCGAAGGCCGGCGTCGAAGAACGCGACAAAAACAATCGCCTCCATTGCTCGGGGCTTCGGCTCCGTCTCGTCCCGGCAGGGTAGGTGAGCCCCATCGCGATCCGCGATCTTCCTCTCCTCCACGAGTCGCTGCAGCGTCCCTTCGGTCACGCGGCTCCTCCCCAACACACGGGAACAGCGGCCTCTCGAGTGCTCCATGGCATCCCACCACTTGTTGGCGCGCGAGCTCCCCCGCGGCACCAGCTCGTACTCCCTGGAAGGATGGGACACCTCACCCTGGATAGGCAAGGAACCGCTACGGGGATGGTAGGTGGCGTCGTCATGGCTAGCCATCGCTCTTCGCGACCAGGGAGAAAGAAGCAGGGAAAGGAGCAACTGGCGTTCCAATTAGCACGGGTGGAAGCAAAGCGGCAGATCAAAAGACAAAAGAAAAACACCAAGAAAGGGTGCCTCTACCTCAACACTGGCACCTTATAAAGGCCGCTCGCCTCTCATGTGGCTCGCAGCGCAGACAAATCAAACATGCAGCAGTTCGGCTGCCCACGACTTGGAAAGAAGAACCGCCGGGGCTTAGAGGGCCGTGCCCGGTAGGTGGCCAAACAGCGCACAACACCTCCACGCCTTCAACACGCGTCCAACTTCCCTGGGGAAGAGGTGAACGGCCGCGGTCATGCAACCGCTCACATCCCACGACGCACCAGTCGTGAGTCGCCGCGCGTCCCACTCGCAGGATGGCAGACTGCACGGCGCGACAGCCTGACCTCTGCCAGGCCAGGCGTCGGCGTGATTCCAGTAGCCATTAAAAGTGCACTACCAGACTGCAAGGTCACAACGGCCCCGGAGCACAACAATATCGGCGCCAAGCTCCAATCTTAGCGCGGGGACAGAGCGCGCGCGCCTCGGCTTCGACTTAGGCGCCAACCTCCGCTGCCACCCGTTCGAAGGGTAGGGGACGGAGCGCGCGTGCCTCGGTTTCGATTTAGGCGCCAGCCTCCGCTGCCACCCGTTCGAAGGGTAGGGGACGGAGCGCGCGCGCCTCGGCTTCGACTCAAGCACCACCACCGCTGTCTACCTCGAACAGGCGCCAGCCACCGCTGCCACCCGTTCGAAGGGTAGGGGACGGAGCGCGCGCGCGCCTACGCCGAACAGCGCCCGGCCTCGCGCCTCCCGTTCGAAGGTATGGGGCGGAGCGCGCGCCTCGGCCGACGTGGCGCCACCTCGCTGCCACCCGCTTGAAGGGCGGTGCGGAGCGCGCGCGCCTCGGCCGACTTAGCGCCGGCCTCCGCGCCACCCGTTCGAAGGGTAGGGATGGAGCGCGCGCGTCTTTCGAGCAGCGCCACCTCGCGCCACCCGTTCGAAGCGCGGGGACGGAGCGCGCGCGTCTACGCGAGCAGCGCCGGCCTCGCGCCACCCGTTCGAAGGGTGGGGACGGAGCGCGCGCGTCTTCTTGAACAGCGCCGGCCTCGCGCCATCCGTTCGAAGGGTAGGGACGGAGTGCGCGCGCTTGGCTTCGACTTAGGCGCTAGCCTCGCGCCACCCGTTCGAAGGGTAGGGGCGGAGCGCGCGCGTCTGCCGAACAGCGCCGGCCTCGCGCCACCCGTTTGAAGGGTAGGGGCGGAGCGCGCGCGCTACCTACCGAGCAGCGCCACCTCGCGCCATCCGTTCGAAGGGTAGGGGACGGAGTGCGTGCGCCTCGGCTTCGACTTAGGCGCTAGCCTCCGCTGCCATCCGTTCGAAGGGTAGAGGATGGAGCGCGCGCGCGTCTACTTCGAACAGGCGCCAGCCTCCGCTGCCATCCGTTCGAAGGGTAGGGGACGGAGTGCGCGCGCCTCGGCTTCGACTTAGGCGCTAGCCTCCGCTGCCACCCGTTCGAAGGGTTGGGGGCGGAGCGCGCGCGCGTCTACCGAGCGGCGCCGGCCTCGCGCCATGCGTTCGAAGGGTAGGGGACGGAGTGCGTGCGCCTCGGCCTCGACTTAGGCGCTAGCCTCCGCTGCCACCCGTTCGAAGGGTAGGGGACGGAGCGCGCGCGCGTCTACTTCGAACAGGCGCCAGCCTCCGTTGCCATCCGTTCGAAGGGTAGGGGACGGAGTGCGTGCGCCTCGGCTTCGACTTAGGCGCTAGCCTCCGCTGCCACCCGTTCGAAGGGTAGGGGACGGAGCGCGCACAGACGCCTCGGCCGACTTAGCGCCACCTCGGCGTCACCGTTCGAAGGGTAGGGACGGAGCGCGCCGCGCCGACCGACTTAGGCGCCACTCCTCGCGCGCCACCCGTTCGAAGGGTATGGGACGGAGCGCGCGTGCCTCGGCTTCGACTTGGGCGCCAGCCTCCGCTGGCACCCGTTCGAAGGGTAGTGGACGGAGCACGCGCGCGTCTACTTCAGCTAAGCACCGTCCATCCCAGACCTCGGGTTCCCCAACCACAAGCTTGGCGAAATTCATAGGCCGCCGGGGACGGAGGGGGCCAAAGGACCCGGCGACATGACTTCGACCCTGTGAAGCCCTTCACCATGAGAGGCTCTGTTGTAGGGGTGGCCCCACCTCAGCCAGCGAGCTGTTAGGAGGTTATAAGAACCAGAGTAACATGTGTAATGACATAAGTGCCCCTAATGGGGATGTACGGATGTAAGGGCATAACTGTAAAAGCATACCCCATGTGAATATATATATCAGGATGAGGGGGAGGGTGAGGCAGAACACTCCCACCTCTCCACTACCATCTCTCTCTCTGTTTGGTCTGTAGCCACAACACCAGTCATTACCACTATGACTGTCCAAACCAGTTTCTCACGATTAAAAATGACAATGATGTTTGAGAATTTCAGCGCCCTCGAGTATCTGTGTAGTACTAAGCATGGCGTACAATTAGGGACTTAATTTCGAAATGTTACTGTTATAATTTTGCTAGGGCGACAAGGTTCACACATTCAGTTATTCCAAAGGAGGTGTAATATTATTCAAGGCAAACAATGGGTATATAACTAGAATCTTAAATCAAACATGTATTTGCATATAAAATAACAGCATGCAATTTGATAATTTAAACCAAAGTAATTTGCAAAAAATGTAGGATCAACATGATCAAAGTATTGACTCGCCTGGCGTGGTTTACCGCGGTCTTGAGCTCACACAATGCTTTCCCTTAAGCTTTTGGGTCTCTATCTTCACTTCGAGCTTGATCTCGCTTGATCCACTGAATCTTCACGACTCCCAATTTCTAATTGCGCGACAAACAACTGAATCCAAATAAAAGTGAATAACTCAAATGATCCAAATAAATCCGAATAAACATAGTTTAGATTTATTGTAAGTTATTGGGTGATTCAGATGATCTGAGACAAGGCCTGTGGTGTGATATTTTATGTACCTCCTTTTATCGCTAGGTTAAGTTTAATTTAAATTAGGGTCTATTTATACGGGTCCAAACTTGTTATATAAATTTATGCTCAGTGTCGTTATTCATTTAAAACTAACATTAAAATTTAATTAATGTCACTTTTATTATCTTGCATTTACTTTAGCTACTATTAGGCCTATCTTTATTCCTAATTTTAGTTTAAACCTAGTTATCTGGGCAAAACTTGGTATGTAGCATTTTAAGCAACCCAATTTTCTCGTGTTATTGGTTACATGTTCAATTTAGAGTATTTATATGTCCGTGTTATTATTTTGAATCTTGATGGCCTAGGGCTATTATATTAGAATATATCACTGGGGTTTGTTTAATGGTGACATGACAAATATTGGGCCCCTATGTTTACATGTCAATTAAGGGCCACCATTATTAAGTATAGACATTTATCCAAAGCCTTTATTAACTAGTTAGATTTACAATTTAAATATTAAAGTCACACTAATCATTTATGATGACAACTAATCTGAATTTAAATTATACTTAAACTCCCCAAAGCCTTATTTAAATTTTATTAGCTTCCACAGATTATCCCAAATTTTTCCTAAGCTTTTCCTTTAATTTAGGATTAGATTTAAAATAAATGCTAAAGGCATACTAATCACGATAATAACTAATCCCGGGTTATGCATTTATTAAGCTCATGAATATCCTAATAAATTTTGTACCTTCTATTGATGTATCTTTATTTATTTATTTATTTTTAACTTTGGTTCTTAAGCTAAACTATATTCTATTCATGCCTTTAATTGGTACTTAAACTCAATTAAATATTCAAACTACATTAGCTACTCATGCAGTAAATAACCAGGTATTAAATGTTAAGTAATCTTATTTTACATTCTAATTAAATTTTATTGCATTCTTTAGATTTTCCCCCAAGGTTTACTCAATGGTATACTAGGAAATCTTCAACTTAACTTTCAATTAATTAAGTATTAGTGAGTTAATCCTAAACTATTCCTCCTAATCACTTAATTGCTTCTTATGCATATAAACCTTGTATTCTGCTGTATATCTATTCATTTTATTTAATCCTAAATCATTCACCTTAGCTCTGTGGAATTATTCCTTAATTGACCTTTATTTAAAATAGCTAAAAAGACAAAGCAAAAATGTGGCCAAAAATGTGGCCAAGTGGACGTTCGGTGTTTCGCGGTATAGTGTGGGGATCGGTACTAGAAGAAGTGAGCGAACGATCGGGAAATTCTAGTGTTGTCTCCTTGGGCCGTGGTGGCGTCGAAGGTGGCCGGCGTCGACACAAGCGGCCGGAGGTGGGGGTGGAGCGGGGCGACGGCGCCGGCGTGGAGGAGAAGAGAAACGGAGGCGCGCGCGAGCAATAGAGGAGGCAGGGGAAGCTTACCACGGAGTGGGATGAGCGGGAGGGGTGCCGAGGGTAGCTGGCAGCGGAGGCCGGTGGTGGCGCAGAGGGGGTCACCGTGGGCGGCTTGCTAGGGAGAAGGAAGCCCGATGGTGGCACCGTGCTTGACTTCGGGCAAGCGTGGAGGTCCTCTTCCCCAGAGGAATCGGGCCGAGGGGTGTTGGAGGCGAAGTAGCGGAGGGGGGGCGCTATTGGCCAAATTTGGGGAAGATGACCGCTCTGGCGAACACAGGGGGATTGAGGGCAATTCGACGCGGTGGGAGGTTCGGGGGGGTGCGAGGAAGGTTGTGACGGCCTCCTTTTGCTTTTATATACGCTGGTTGAGGCGGGTGCCGTGAAGCTCCGAGCGGCGGAAGAAATAGGGCGCGACACAGAGGGTGGAGGCGGGCGGCGCTGCAGCGGGATTCGAGGGATTTCGCGTGTGACTACTCGGGCGTTTGCAGCCTTTGCGCCGCGCACGCGGGCAGACGTGACAGAGCGGGTAGGCAGCGACGACAGGAATGCTGCAGGCGGCTCATGGGCACTACTGGGTGACGGGGTAGGCATGCGGCCATGATGGCTGAGCAATGGTGCAGGGGGTGGAAGCAGGCGGTGCAGTCCCGAGAGCAATGGGAGAGAGAAAGATGGTGACGCAGAGGGCCGCGCGGCCCCAGGAGGGAGGAGGGAAAAGAGAAAAGAAATGGGGGGAGCTGCGCACGGGGAAAGTAGGAGAGGAAGGAGAGACTTCAGCCACGCGGTCGGCAGGGAGCAGGGCCCACAGGCAGAAAAGGGGAGAAAAGGAGAGGGGAGAGGGAGAAAGGGGTTGGGGCCCTACCTGTAAATGAGTGAAAAATAAAGAAGGGGAAAATGAGAAGCTTTAGCATTGTTTGAAATTTTGATCCTTGAATTTGAATTTCTATTTTCTAACTTAAGTTTTTATTTCCTATTTATGTTTATTGATTTTTGCATGACATTTGGAATTTAAACTTCAGTTTTTTTAAACTATTAAATGATAGTTTCTATTACTATTATTATTTAGATTATATGTGTGTATGTATATGTATATATATATACATACTTATTTCCTATATTGATAAACTCCTTCTTGCGCAATTTGTATATACACATAGGTATATGTACGTATATGTGTTTGTATTTTATTCATTCACTTTTATTGCTATTTATGTCATTATTTCCAAAATAAGATTTCATATTTTAACTCAGGTCTCTCCCTCCTTTTTAGATTTGAATTTACAATTTTTGAGTTTCCATTATTTGCATATTTCCTTTTATGGCATTATTGATATTAGTTTTATTTTTCGAAGCTTTCTTAAATTTTTGGATCCTCCACCAAAATCCAGAAAATCGCCATAAAATCCAGGTTTCCAATAGAACTTATTGCAAAATAATTTAAGAACTTTATATTTCAAATTTGAATTTTTCCAAGATGTTACAACTTCGAAGCTAGATAAGTCTCTGTTGACACTTGGTTTTAAAAGATGCCCGTAAGAGCATGCAGTGTACATTGCAGCTTGTGTGGCAGCATGTCAAGGGGTATGGCTGGAAAAATTGTTGGCTGATATGCTTGAGACGAAGGTTGAGAAGATAACTCTGAAGATTCATAATCAGTCTACAAGTGCGTTGTGCAAGAACCTAGCCTATCATGAGAGAAGCAAATACATCGATACTCGTTTCCATTACATTAGGGAATGTGTGAAATCAGGAAAGATAGAGGTGCAGCATGTTGCACAACATACCAGCTTGCTGATATCCTGACCAAGTCACTTGAAAGATTGAAGTTCTTGGAGATGAGGGAGAAAATCAGTGTGCGGAATATCGACGGAAGACAACAACCTTAAGGAGAAGATTGATAGAATTAATCTAGTTGTCTTCAGGTCTGATCGAGTCCAGGATCAGAGTATGTCTACGACCACAGTTGCCTATATGACCACTATAGCTTACGACCAGGTTAGGAATCAGAGTCCGCATGTAACTAGGATTCACAATGGTTGTAAAGGAAAGTTAGGGTGTGTTCATGTAGGACTCTCAACGTGGGATGCCGCGTTGGTTATAGAGTTTTGTATGTTGCTTCTCTCTATAAGAAAGATGAAATGGACGTAGGCGAATCGCGTCGCCAAACATCTATCTAAGTTTACTCGTGTTCACGTATGTGATCTCAAAGTTCAAGTTCTGCTAATCTAGATCCTAGACAAATTCCCCAACAGTTCTTGCATGTTTTTCTCTTTCCGACTAATCTCATCGGCCCAACTCTCTTAGAGATGGCCTAGATGTAACTTCCCAAAAATTCGCTTTCTATAAAAATTTAATTTCAAATTAATTATTTCAAAATTTATATGAATTTTATTTCAAAATATAAATCAAGAAAATGAATTTTAAATATTTTATTAAAGCCAAAAAGAGTTCATTTTATTTTTTCCAACCTTCCCTGAATTTTTATATAATTTTTGAGAATTTTCTGAAATTAAAAATCAATTTTAAAAGTTAGAAAGTATTTTATAAAATTATCAAAAGCAAATTTGAATTTAAAAATATTTTTCCTAAGTCTAAAATAGCTTCAGGAATATTCTATGAATTTTCTAGAATTTTCAGACATTAATTAATATTTTCTAAGTATCTATAATGTTTTTGTATTTTCTTAAAAGCTAATCTGAAAATTAAAATAAATTTAATCCCAGGTTCCCACGTGGCGCTCTCAGATTGAATCCACCTCTTCTCTTGATCTAATCCTAACCATCCATAGCCACTTATCCCTTCACTCAAATCCAACGGCCTTGATTTGCCACTTGTTGCAAATCCAACCGCCTATACCCCTTCTTTCCCCTCTCTCTCACCGACGCGCGGGCCCCACCCGTCATCTCTTTCTTCTTCCTTCCTTTCTTCTTCCTCTAGCCCTCTCTCTCCTCTCCTCCATTGCCGCCGCACCCAAGCTTTCAATGCAGCCATTTCTTCTCCTTTATGTC
This sequence comes from Dendrocalamus sinicus, assembly GCA_036346575.1. Classification (NCBI taxonomy): domain Eukaryota; kingdom Viridiplantae; phylum Streptophyta; class Magnoliopsida; order Poales; family Poaceae; genus Dendrocalamus; species Dendrocalamus sinicus. The sequence goes on from CM070664.1 coordinate 20,789,936, forward strand.
CCGATCGAGTGCGCGTTGAATGCCCCTCGTCACTCCTCCTCCCTCCGACCATTTCTCGCTCCTTTAAACCCCGCAAACCGCCGGCCCCATTTAATCCGGCGAACTCAAACCGCCGGCCGTTACCCCCTCCTCTCCGCTTGTAAATCTTCCTCCCCGAGGCCGGCTCCCTACCTTTTGTCTCTCCCGTGCGCCGAAGCCCTCTTTCCCCTTCTTCCCCGCGCCCGAGTGCCTTCGCATCGTGCCTCGTCGTCCTTGCCACCGTGCCGTGCTCCAGTGAGCAATTGCCGACGCCCCGGACCGCCTCGGGCTTCGCCGCCGCCTCCTTCGCCACCCCCGTGCGCCAGTGACCGCCCGCTACTCTTCGGCTGTGCCTCCCGCCCTCTCCCTCGCCGCCGCACCAAGCACCACCGCCGCCGTCCTCTCTCTCCTCCGCCGCCGCTCCCCTCCGGCCACCTTGAGTCCCGCCGCCGGTATGGCTCAACTCGTCGTTGCCTCCTTTGGCCCCGCCGCCCTTCGCCAGCCGCCCTTGCGTCGGCGAGCGCACCGCCCTGTGTGCCGTCCCGTCCGCGTGGCCTTTGCGTGGGCGCCGCGTGGAGCCCGGTTGGCTGGCGTGCCACCTCGGCAAGGCCCGCGGTGCGTGGACCCGGTCCACGGTAGACCGGGCCCACATGTCTGAAAATTTGAATTTTGAATTCCTGCTGACGTCATAAATATTGTTTTTCAGTATAAAAATAAATCAGCAAAACAACCTTTTTCTTTTTCTTCCAATTAAACTGTCGGAAGCCCTAACTTTCTCATTTTAACTCCGATTTGACCCGTTCAAATTTCTAAATTTTTCTAAAATCATAAACTACTCAAATATCACGTAGAACCCATCGTTGCCAAAGACTTTCCCGACCCGCAGCAAGAAGGTCCAGACAACGTGCAAGAGGGCAAGTCTCCTTTGAACATTTTGCACCTATGTTTGAGAAATGCTTTTTATTAATTTAAATTTATTTGCATTGCTATTTACATAGAACACTAGTTTCTGTATTAAGGTATTGGTTAATCCAATTATTGTTATGCCACGATTGAAGTTGAATGCCATGTACCTTTGTAACCTTAGGACATCCCTTATCTCAGTAATGAGAGTATTACGATTCTTTGTTAAATATTAGAATGGTAGTAAAATGCTTAGTCACACTATTTAACTTTTGTAACCTGGGAATGGAAAATTGTATTTCATTAATCTAGCCTCTTATTCAGAATTTAGTGGCGATTGGCGTTGCCACTGTTCTTTTAAAAATAAAATAAAATGTGAAAATTATTTTAGACTAGGGCGGATGGTTAGATTGGATTGGTGCTATTTTAGCACGAGATTCTGTAAAGTGTATGTTCCGCCCTAGTCGATTAAGGACCGACTCTTGTGATTGTCCAGACTGAGCATTACCGTGCAACTCCAAGTCTATATGGGTATGACCTTGCTGACTAACTTATGATAGTCTAGTTTAGGTATCACCAGTGGAAAGTGGGTGCCAGGGATTCACTGGTCTATTCACAGTGAGGGACAGGGTTTTACTGTACTCATATGGCGCAAGAGGGGGCTTTTGACTGGGTGGATTTAACCCTTTAGAGGTGAAACCTCAGCGGGTGGTGTCTAGCTAGATTAGAGTGAGCAAAAGCTTTGTAATATTTTATCTGGGTCTCATGCCAAAGGAAGCATGTTGACTATTAGGATAATTTATCTCTTGGTGGTAAAGTTGTACATCCTCTGCAGAGTGTTAAACTATTCGAATAGCTGTGCCCACGGTCAAGGGCGGGTAAGGAATGCATTCACATGGTAGATCTTTGGATTTTGGTTTTAATAGCAAAGTTTTGGTATATCGAGAGTGGAGGGAACTCTCAGAAGGGTATCCTGGCGGTTGGAGCCAGTGTGGGTGGATGAAACCCGCAGTTTTAAACTTTAGCGATTAGAGCTGGTTAATTAGTGTTGCTGGATAGAACCTTCACTATAAAATGCTTAATAGTTTCAGTTAAAACAATTACTTTGTTAAAATAATGCCTTCAAAAATATTTAATGGTATTTGAAATAAAATATTGCTTTGTGCAAAATAACCATATAACCTCTCCTTGTAAGCCTTGCATGTACTGCATTTTCCCCAAGACTTGCGAAGTACTTTATGTACTCACATGCTGCACTCAAAATAAAACCTAGAGGAATATGAAACTCAAGATGGAGATTACGACTACTTCGCGTGTGTATTCGATGAAGGCTTCCCGGAGTTCTAGGTTGCATTTCCCCAGTCAATTGCCTGTGGCGTATTGATGGGTCTTCACCGGATTTACTTTTGCTTCCGCTGTGTTTTGTGAGTTGTGAGGTCTTGAAACCTCAGTTGTAATAAAGAGGTCTTTCGGTCTGTACTCTTTACTATTGTAATAAAGCGTTGTTGGTTATGTATCATCATTGTTTGACTGTATGCACTAGCTTTGATTTGGGACTAGTGCTGTAATACACAGAGGATCTGGATTCAGAAATCCAGGGTCCCGACACTAGATATGCTGCTTCCGTCCTGATGGGGCAACATTATCAGCATTTGAACCAGCTCCCATATTCAGGCTACTCCAGTTTGCCAAGAAAAACGAGGGTTGGATAAGCTATATGAGAAAATTCAATCACAAAGAAGACCCTGTGTCTAATGAAGAACACATAGCTTTTCTTGACATGTGGCTAGACAGATTTGTATTCTACCGATTGTCCTTAGGGGCTACTCAAAGGTGCATGTGTTAACTTATCTTTCAATGTGGTGAACGCGTTCTCCTGTGCGGCGCCCCAAATAAATGGCACGCCCTTCTTGGTAAGCTCATTCAATGGTGCGGCGATGATGCTGAAATCCTTCACAAAGCGGCGGTAGAACCCAGCAAGTCCTAAAAAGCTTCGCACCCATGTGACCGTGTTAGGAGTCGGCCAACTCTGTATAGCTTCAACCTTGGCTTGATCAACTTCAATTCCCTGTGGAGTAACAACATAGCCAAGAAACGCGACTCAATCGGTGCAAAAGGTGCACTTCTCAAGGTTACCAAATAGGCGTGCCCACGTAAAGAATTAAAAATAGCACGTAAATGGTCAAGATGTTCCTCTAATGATTTGCTATATATCAATATATCATCAAAATAAACCACCACAAATCTACCAATGAAAGCACGCAAAACCTCGTTCATTTGTCTCATGAAGGTACTAGGTGCATTAGTTAAACCAAAAGGCATTACTAACCACTCATATAACCCAAACTTAGTTTTAAATGCTGTTTTCCATTCATCGCCTAATTTCATGTGGATTTGATGATAGCCACTACGCAAATCAACCTTGGAAAAGACAACAGAGCCACTCAATTCATCAAGCATATCATCTAACCTAGGAATAGGATGACGATACCTAATGGTAATATTATTGATTGCTCTACAATGCACACACATGTGCCATGATCCATCTTTCTTTGGTACTAAAATGACCGGAACAGCACAAGGGCTAAGAGATTCGCGCACATACCCTTTATCAAGCAACTCTTGATCTTGACGCTGAATTTCTTTAGTTTCTTCTGGATTGGTCTTATATGGTGCTTGGTTGGGCAATGATGCACCAGGGATTAAACCAATTTGATGCTCAATCCCACGAAGCGGTGGCAGCCCCATCGGTATGTCCTTTGGAAAGACATCTTTGTACTCCTGCAAAATGTTAGTGACAGCAGGTTGCAAAGAAGAAGGTATATCCTCAAATAAAAACAAAGCTTCTTTACAAATTAATACATAGCAAACAGAATTACTAGCATCCAGTTCAGTCATATTAGATTTGGTAGCAAGAAAACAAGCACCTTTCAATTTAATTTCTTTATTCTTGTCATGAACAGATTTAGGTTCTTTCTTTTTATGTTGCTCAAACTCTTTTGCTACAATCTGATTTTCGCTCTCAGTATTCTCCTGACTTTTCTCTCTTCTAGCTCTAGCAAGGTCATCTTTAACAATTTGTTCAGGAGTCATAGGATGTAGCACAATTTTCTTTCCCTTGAACATGAGAGAGTATTGATTATTCTTACCATGATGTACACAATCAGTATCGTATTGCCAAGGTCTTCCTAATAACAATGAACAAGCTTGCATAGGAACAACGTCGCAATCAACATAATCATGGTATGAACCCATAGAAAAATGTACTCTCACCATCCGTGTTACCTTCAACTTACCATTGTTGTTGAACCATTGAATATGGTATGGGTAGGGATGAGGTTTAGTCGACAAAGCAAGCTTCTCCACCATATCCATACTCGCCAAATTGTTGCAACTCCCACCATCAACAATCATGCGAATCGAGCGTTCCTTGACAACGCCCTTGATTTGGAACAAATTATGGCGCTGATTCTGCTTGGCACGAGACACTTGAGCACTTAGTATGCGTTGCACTGTAATGCTCAAATACTTGTCGGCATCTTCAGCGCCAACATGCTCCTCCTCATGATCAGATTCATTATCAAGTCCTGCAGCGTCATTTACAAGCATAGCATATGCTTCATCATCAAAATCACTAGGAGAGGAATACCCACCATCATCGCGTATAATCAATACACGCTTGCTTGGACAGTCCCGCATCATGTGTCCATAGCCTTTGCAACGATGGCATTGAATGTCCCTCGTTCGTCCTGTTGAAGCAACCGAAGAGGAAGTTTTTGCAGAAAGTTGTGGTGCTGATTTGGGTGCTTCGGAAACTCGTGGCGCTGAATTTGAAGTTGTAGGACGCTGTGGCTTGTGGTTGGAGGATGATGGTGGTGGTGTCATAGCGGACGGGGCAGTAGGGGTGCGTGGTGTCCATGAGCTCGTTCGACCTGCAGAAGAATTAGATCGTGTCCTCACCTGGTGTCCCTGCAATTCATGTTCAGCTTTGCAAGCAAGATGAAACAATCTAGTCATGGAATTGTAATCTTTGTAATCAAGGATGTCCTGAATTTCTCGATTCAACCCGCCCAAAATCCCTGCCATTGATGCCTCCTCATTCTCAACTAACCCACAGCGCAACATACCAATTTGTAATTCCTGATAGTATTATTCCACAGATTTTGCACCTTGTTGTAAGCGTTGCAGTTTATTTAACAAATCATGAGCATAATATGAGGGAATAAATCGATGGCGCATAAGCAATTTTAAAGCCTCCCAAGTGTTAGGTATGTTGTTGGGTTCTTAACGGCAATGTTCTTTCCACCAAATAGAAGCAAAGTCGGTAAATTCACTAGTAGCAGCCCTAACTCGTCTATTCTCAGGAAAATCATGGCAAGCAAATTTTTGATCAACAGCTAGTTCCCAATCAAGATAACCATCAGGATCATATTTACCATTAAAAGAGGGCATAGTGAATTTAACCTTAGCAAAAGCATCATCGTGGTCACGTACCTCACGTCGTGGGGGTTCTCTTCACATACCTTGTCGGTTAAAATGCACATTGTCAACTCATCTTGTCCCTCTACCGTCACAGCAGGGAGAACCATAGCTGAAGCTTGGGCAATCTCCTCAAGGCACGCCATAATATCTGCCAAAGAAGAGTTAGTGATACCTTGTGCTTTCTCCATCGCAGCGAGCGTTGCATTTGTCTCAATCTGGGCGCTCTCGAGTTGAGCAAGTCGCTCATTTGTGACTCTGACGTCCTCTTCAAGGCCCTCCGTACGACGATTCATCTCGCGAGTGAAATGTTGTATGATTCCCTTCGTACGAGGAGAATGAGATGTATCCTGATTTGTAAACTCTCCAGAACCTGCCATTGTTAGCAAAAACACAAGAATGTGTCCCTAACAAGTACTAGGGTATGGTGGTTCAAAAGTCGCTCGTCCCAAACCTTCTATCGAATTCTTACCAATTCTTACCAAGCACACAGGGGTGATCGGCAACCAGTGATTACAATATATCTTCGAAGATTGGATGGAGCGATTGCCAGGTAAAGGTCAGCCTGTACGGTGTAGAAAAGGTGTAGCTGGGAAGGCTCAAGTTTAGTAGCAAGGAGTAGCAATAATCAATTCAGAAAATGCAAGCTGAAAAATCGTTCAACGCCAGTTGGTGCTGGCCCTAGGCTAGACCGTACTAGAGACGCGAGCCTAGAACACAAACGAGTACACCGCGCAGAAAGAAACTAGATGTCATTGCACACAGAGTTCAGGAGGTCGATAAAGGATGCCGTTTCCACGGGGAACCTTAGAATCACTTGTACGAGGTTCCTGTCAAATTTGAGCAAATTCTGAGAAACTTGATTTTACCTCGGTTTGCGAGCCTTGAGGGCCTAAACGACGTTTTTTGAGGGTCGAAGTTGCCGCGTATGTGCCTGGAGGCTTACGCGGATCTGAAATCTCCAGATCTTCCGAATCAAAAATCGACTCTGTCGGAGGTCGTATGCAAAAGTTAGGTGTTTCTCTCTCCTCTTTTTTTTTGCTGCGGCTGTTTTAAATGCGGCTGCCTGTTTCTTCTTTTCTCTTTTTTTCTCCCTTTTTTTTCACACACGACGCGGTTGAAACCTACTCCAAAACCAACTCTGAGATCGTGTCCTACTCCGAAAGCAACTAGGGCAAAGCCTCCCTAGAAACCGAGTTCTCCTCCTTTCCTTCCCTCACTGTGGCAGTTCGGATCTAACTGCAGCGGTAAGACCAAAACATGAACAGAACTCGAAACTCTAGAGGAACTAGACACTAAGACCAGCAAAGGACACGACGATGCAATCGAAAGTTCAACAATGCAATGTCCTGAAAAGAAAAATTGTGAGGCTAAGACTGGTTTGGACAGATTGATCAACTGCTAATTTTTTTGTTTTTGTGTACTCTAGGTAAGGAAAAGCAATCTAATCTATGGTAAACTAGAAATTTCTCACCGAGCAACCTTGGGCTCTGATACCACTTGATGGAGACGAGGTGCCCGATCTTTCGATGAGATTGATAACGTGGAGGTGACTCTCACGATCTGACTACAACCGTACGACGACGCTTGCGCCTTAGCAATCGCTGAACCAACTCCGAAGTGTTATTGACCTTGCTGGAGGCGCGATCAACCTGAACATGAAGTTCAATCCCTGCGAGCAATAGTAGAACTAGCAAGAATAAGACGTAGGCAATCTGATATTGCAAATATGAATGAAGCATAAATTGTATTGCGAATAACAAAGATGGGATCTCGCAGCTGTCTTGACAGGTGGTCGTCCGACACAACTAGAGAACAAAGTTTGCACAATTGCTAAACCTAACTCAACGAAATCCAAGTCCTAGCAAGGGAAGCGGTGGCTCCTTTATAGGGAGAACGACTAGGGGTGGTGTCCAAGTGCACGCCCTAGGGTTACAAGGCCCATGGGCCCAAGTGGTGGTGGCGTAGCACCCTTTTTGACTCGGACTCAAAAACCAACGTGGACTCTTTTAATGATTGCGGCTGGCTCAGATGGAATTTGAAGATGAGGTTGGATCCGTTGGAAAGTAGACTTCATAGGCTTTCCATGAAGTACAAGAACGTCCCAAAACGGAGTCCGTATGAGGAAGTTATGCCCATTTGAACTTTGTACCATCGCAACAGTCCGAGTCTGATTCCAAAACGTGTCCAACTCGAATTCGTGCTTGACTTGGTCCCAAAGTGACGTGGTGACCTCCATTATTCCTTCCATGCATGTCCATGACTCCATGTCTCTTTCCTTCATCCTTTCCCAAGTTCCTAAGCACGATTAAATCACTTGCATTAGGTAGCGATCTATTCTCAGTAACATATGAACCTAGGAATGAGTTCACCTGGTAATTAAGTTGACGAGCACGAGCTCGAGTAAGTGGTCCTTGCAACACTTGTTGTGGATGAGTCGTATCCATGGAAGGGATGTCCTCATCAATTCATTCACGAGTGAAATGTTGTGTGATTCCCTTCGTACAAGGAGTATGAGATGTATCCTGACCTGTAAACTCTCCAGAACCTGCCATTGTTAGCAAAAACACAAGAATATGTCCCTAACAAATACTAGGGTATGGTGGTTCAAAAGTTGCTCGCACTCAAACCTTCTATTGAATTCTTACCAATTCTTACCAAGCACACAGGGGCGATCGGCAACCAGCGATGACAATATATCTGCGAAGATTGGATGGAGCGATTGCGGTGAAGCTCACTGTCTGATGTAGAAAAGGTGTAGCTGGGAAGGCTCAAGTTTGGTAGCAAGGAGTAGCAATAATCAATTCAGAAAATGCAAGCTGAAAAATCGTTCAACGTCGGTTGGTGCTGGTCTTAGGCCAGACCGTACTAGAGACGCGAGCCTAGAATACAAACGAATACACCGCGTAGAAAGAAACTAGATGACGTTGCACACAGAGTTCAGGAGCTCAAAAAAGGATGCCGTCTGCACGGGGAACCTTAGAATCACTTATAAAAGGTTCCTGTCAATTTTGAGCAAATTCTGAGAAACTTGAATTTTTCTCGGTTTGCGGGCCCGTTTTGAGGGCCTAAACAATGTTTTTTGGGGTCGAAGCTGCTGCACGTGTGCCTGGAGGCTCTATCTTCTCGTTTCCTTTCCAACGGATCAAGAAACACCTCAATCGGAGGTCGTATGCAAAAGTTACACTTTTTTCTTTTCTCTCTCTTTTTTTCTTTTTTTCACACACACGACGCGGTTGAATCTGAATCCGAGTGCTACTCCGAGTCCAACTAGGGCAAAGTCTCCCTAGAAACCGAGTCCTACTCCGGTTCCAACTAGGGCAAGCCTCCCTAGAAACCGAGTCCTACACCGATTCCAACTAGGGCAAAGCCTCCCTAGAAACCGAGTCCTCCTTTTCTTCCCTCGCCGTGGTAGTTCGAATCCAACCGCAACAGTGAGACCAAAACGTGAACAGAACTCGAAACTCTAGAGGAACTAGACACCAAGACCAGCAAAGGACACGGCGATGCAACCGAAAGTTCAACAATGCAACGTACTGAAAAGAAAAATTGCGAGGCTAAGACTGGTTTGGACAGGATGATCTACTGCTAGTATTTTTGTACTCTAGGTAAGGAAAAACAATCTAATCTAAGGTAAACTAGAAATTTTCACCGAGCAACCTTGGGCTCTGATACCACTTGATGGAGATGAGGTGCCCGATCTTTCGATGAGATTGATAACTATCAATTTCGGTGGAGATGACCCTCACGATCTGACTACAACCATACGACGACGCTTGCGCCTTAGCAATCGATGAACCAACTCCGAGATATTATCGATCTAACTGGAAGCGCGATGAACTTGAGCACGAATAAGATGTAGGCAATCTGATATTGCAAATAATATTGAAGCATAGATGAAAACAAAGTTGGGATCCCGAAAAACTGTCTTGACAGGTGGTCGTCCGACACAACTGAAGAACAGAAGTTTGCACAATGGCTAAACCTAAACTGAACGAAATCCAAGTCCTACTAAGGGAGGTGGCGGCTCCTATATAGGGAGAATGACCAAGGGTGGCGTCCAAGTACATGCCCTAGGGTTACAAGGCCCATGGGCCCAAGTGGTGGTGGCGTAGCACCCTTTTTGACTCGGACTCAGAAACCAATGTGGACTCTTTTGATGATTGCGGCAGGCTCAGATGAAATTTGAATATGAGGTTGGATCCGTTGGAAAGTAGACTTCATAAGCTTTCCACGAAGTACAAGAACATCCCAAACGGAGTCCGTATGAAAAGTTATGTCCGTTTGAACTTGGTACCATCGCAGCAGTCCGAATCTGATTCCAGAACGTGTCCAACTCCAATTCGTGCTTGGCTTGGTCCCAAAGTGACGTGGTGACCTCCATTATTCCTTCCATGCATGTTCATGACTCCATGTCCATTTCCTTCATCCTTTCCCAAGTTCCTAGCACAATTAAATCACTTACATTAGGTAGCGGTCTATTCTCAGTAACATATGAACCTAGGAATGAGTTCACCTGGTAATTAAGTTGACGAGCACGAGCTCGAGTAAGTGGTCCTTGCAACACATGCTGTGGATGAGTTGTATCCATGGAAGGGATGTCCTCATCAAAATCTCAAATGGAGTTCACGTGCACCCTAGCTCACTTTGGCATGAATTTTGAATCCGTCTGAGTCAGTATGAAACTTTGCTCTAAGATTGGTTTGAGTTGAAACTACAAACTCTATTCACACGAAATTGAGGCGTGAAAAGAAACTAAGTGCCAAACACCGCGAATAGAGTTCATATGCATCCTAGCTCAGTTCACCATGCATTTCGAATCCGTCTGAGTCGGTGTGAAATGTCCTCCACGACGAGTTCCAATTGAAACTACAAACTGCATTCATACCGAATTGAGGCAAGAAATGAAACTGAAGGCCGAACACCTCGATTGGAGTTCATATGCGCCCCAACGAATTTTGGCATGTGATGAGGGCATCCCTAACACTTATACATCTTCTCCTATTGGTGGTCATGCACATACTGATGAGGACATCCCCATTACATATACATCTTCCACTCCAAGCATGCATGAGAATAACCAAGAACCAGAGGCCCAATGACGGGTGCAAGAGCCAAGCGTTTAAACAAACATGTGCTTTTATTTCTTAAGGAGTTTCCTTTAATTGATGATGAACTTGGAATACTACCTTATGCTAGTATTTTATGTATTCTTAGGTATGACTCATGTGAAGACTTGGGAAAGCAAAAGGGAGAAGCCCAAGGACTTAAACTACAAGTTTTGGATAAGATTTTCAAGCCAAATTTGGATTTCCACATGCTCAACCCAATTCAAACTCGGATTCAACCCAGGATTCAATTCGGATTCGGTTCGGGACAGCCTGATAGACAGTTACTAAAAAGGCCATTACTTTCACAAAATGAGTCCGATTCAGGTGTCCTTGTACTCGTTGGAAAGATAATTTTAAGGGCTACGTAATGGATCTAGTTCCACCTTCAAATTCATCACAGATAAAAAGTTATGACCGAAATAATATTACGGGTGAAAAATATAATTTCCTTTTTGTGAGAGTTCGTATCCAAAACCATATAGGGTTGAGTTGTACTTAGTTTGGGGACCATATGGACGTCCCAAGGGGCTATATAAGCCTTGTATTGGCAGCCTTTAGGGGGAGACCAATTTTATGCATAAGTTTGAAACATAGCTATTGCTTGTTCTGTCAACACCAGAGTTCATGCGAGGACTTTGAGAGAGAACTAGGCGAGATCCATTGTTCGTTCTGCAATTCAAGGTCAAGCCATCGTTCCATCGGGAATTGGGGACTTGGCGTTCGTCGTTTGTGGTCTCGCGACGAACAATTATTCGGTGTGTTTTGGGCGTATTCCGAAGAGTTGAGGGTTCATGCATTGACGCGAGTGTTCAACTAGCGACATTGTCTACTTCGCATCAACTATTCACGGTTCCTCACTGAGAAGATCGGGACCCCTCCCCGTATCATGTGGTATCAGATTCTAGGTTTACTCGGTGAGAACTTCTTTATTCGTAGTTGCAAGCATAGAGAGAGCTTTTGTTTTACTAACCCGGATATAACCTCGTTTCGTGTTTATGAGTCATTCCCATGTCAGGTCATGAGGAGGATCCACCTAATCCGGAGGCGCCGGTTATGTGGACCGAGTACACTTGGTTGCGTGAGATACTACAAAAACAACTTCATGATGGTGATAATGGCGTGCGCAATGAGCTCGGGGAAGTTCAGACTGGACTGAACACCCTCAGGGAGGAGGTCACACAATTGCGTACGATCATCAACAATAACTTTCTGGAGCTGCGTGCCATGTTCGCACACCACAATCTACGTGGGGGGTGCACTAGCTGATGATACAAGTGTGCATAGCCCTCTGGTCATTCTACACAATGAGACCGAGGAGGAGCGTGCTATTCGTTTGGATGAGGAGCGATGTCCGCGACTGGCGTGTCGCATGGCCATGCCGCCAAACGTCGGGACGGCAGCCGCGGCACGCCCTTAGGCACATGGGCCTGGCCGAGGCAACGGTGGCCAGGGTGGAGGTGCACCACAGGGTGCCCACGGAGGAGGTGTGCATCATGCACCTCGTAGCTGGGCTGACGCGGTCGAGCGTCGGGATGACAATTTCCTCGTCGACGACTACGATGACCAACAACGCCACCACCGCAACAACGTGCAGCGTCCTCGCCATGACGATGCCGAGGATCTTGTCGCTAAGCCCAAATTTAATCTTCCTATATTTTTAGGTGGTACAGATGTGGAACAATACCTCACTTGAGAGCTGAAAGTTGATAAGTTATTTCAGATGAACAACTATTGCAATGAGAACAAGCTGTTGCTTGCGTCCAATGGCTTAGATGATTATGCCACACATTGGTGGGAGCAGTTCATCCGTAAGCGCATGGAGCACCATGAGTTGCCGATTATCACCTAGAAGCAAATGAAGCATCATTTGTGAGCACGCTTTGTACCTCGCCACTACAAGCGCTCACTATTTGAGAAGTTGACAGGGCTACGACAAGGTATGAAATCAATTGATGAATATCATAAAGAAATAGAGACTATTATGATACATGCAGATGTCCGCGAGAATAAAGAACAGACCATGGCGAGATTTCTAGTTGGCATGAATCATGCTGTCAAACGCATTGTCAATCACTATCCCTATAATGATATGATTGAGTTGCTGCACCAAGCACGTGAAGCCGAGAGACAAGTGATTGAAGACGCACGGTTCGCTGCTCGGTCACGTTCTTCAGCCAGTCCAGGATAGCCATATAACAACAGCCGACCAAACAAGAGCACTTGGGCTGCAAGTATTCGGCGATGCGTAGTTTCGCAAGTAAGAAGCTGGAGAGTACACCATCACCGGTGCATCGACCTATGGCGCCCGCTGCTAGTGCGACCTCGTCTATGGGGTCAACAGGCCGTTCACGTGACATTATTAGCCACAAGTGCAAGGGCGTTGGCCATTTTCAGAGGTACTGCCCAAATGTCAGAACTATGCTTATCACAGAGGATGGCGGTTATGTTTCAGCTAGTGATGATGAGTCGCCTAATGCACAGCCAGTCTTGCACACTGATGACATAGAACAATGTGAGTGCGATCCTGAGTTTTCTAACACTGAGCAGTATTCCATTGTTTGCACACCCAAGGTACTTAGTGTGATGCCATCGCCATCACTCGAACAGCGGTGCAATTTGTTTCAGACATGGGCAAAGCTTGATAAGGGTAAGGTGTGCAAGGTGATCATTGATGGCGGGAGTTGTCACAATCTAGCTAGCAAGGATATGTGTCATAAGTTGGGTTTGAAGTATTTGCCACATCCGCGTCCTTACCATGTGCAATGGTTGAGCGACAAAGAGGAAGTGAAGGTGAACTATATGGTGCGTGTGACGTTTTCTATTGGGAAGTACACCGATACTGTGGACTGCGATGTTGTGCCTATGATGGTGTGTCACTTGCTCTTGGGACGGCTATGGCAATATGACCGTTCCGCTGTTCACGATGGGCGTACAAATCGTTACACATTTCGATGGAACAATATGGATGCCATCTTGAAGCTGCTTACACCGCAACAGATTGTCAATTCCTCCATGCAGAAAATTGATATGCACGTTGAGAGTGCACAAGAGCGAGAGAACCATCTGAGTAGTAACAAGAAACGTGAGGGAGAGAAGAATTTAGTGATGTTAGCCACCAAATCAGAGATGAGAGAATTCAGCGAGGATCCTAATTTGGTGCATATCGTGCTGCTGTAGAAAGACGCATTGCTTTCGACTAACGACATAACTTCTCTTCCTAGTGGCGTCTTTCCAGAGGAGGTACCAGCGGGGTTACCACCAATACACGGGATAGAACATAAGATCGACTTGATTCCAGGAGCGTCGCTGCCGAACCGACCACCGTACCGCACCAATCCCGAGGAAACAAAGGAAATTCAGAACTGAGCTAGGATGCATATGAACTTTATTCGCGGTGTTTGGCACTTAGTTTCTTTTCATGCCTTGATTTTGTGTGAATAGAGTTTGTAGTTTCAATTGAGACCAATCTTAGAGCAAAGTTTCATACTGACTTAGACGGATTCAAAATGCATGCCAAAGTGAGCTAGGGTGCATGTGAACTCCATTCGGGGTATTTGGTACTAAGTTTCATTTCCTACCTCTATTTCATACAAATGGAGTTTGTAGTTTCAGCTGGAATCCATCGTGGTGGAAAGTTTCACACCGACTCAAACGGATTTGAAATATATACCAAAATGAGATAGGACACATATAAACTCCATTCGTGGTGTTTGGTACACAATTTCAGTATGCGCTTGGATTTTGTGCGTCGGTAGTTTGATTTGCGCAATGGAGCCCATCGCGCAGGAAAGTTTCACACCGACATGGATGGATTCGTAACACATGTCAAAATGAGCTAAGACACATATGAACATCATTCGAGGTGTTGGCTCTCAGTTTCATTGCGTGCCAAGATTTTTACGTTCATGTAGTTTGTACATCCTAATAGAACCCCTCGTCGAGGAAAGTCTAACACTAACTCAGGTAGATTTGAAATGCATGCTGAAATGAGTTAGGGCGAGCGCATATGAACCCCACTCAGGGTGTCTGGCACTCTGTTCATTTCGTGCCTCAATTTTGTACGAATGGAGTTTGTAGTTTCAGATGGAACAGGTTATGGAGGAAAGTGTCACACCAACTCGGACGTATTCAAAATGCATGCCAAATGACCAAAGGTGTACATAACTGCAATCAAGGTGTTTGGCACTCAGTTTCATTTCGTTCATCGATTTGTGCTCATGGAGTTTGTACTACCCAATGAAACCGGTCATCGGGAAACTATCACATCAACTCTGACAGATTCGATGTACGTGCCAAAATAAGATAGAGCATAGATGAACTCCATTCGTAGTGTTTGGAACTCAATTTCATTTTGTGCCGAGATTTCATACGAATTGTGTTTATAGTTTAGGTGGAACCCATCGTGGAAACAAGTTTTACACCGACTCGGATGCATTCAAGATTCAAGCTAAGATGAGCTAGGGCACATATGAATTCCATTCGGGATGTTGGCACACTGTTTCATTACGTTGCTCGATTTTCTGTGCATGGAGTTTGTATTGCCCCATGGACCCTGTCATGGACAAAGTTTCACACCGACTCAAACGGATTCGAAATGCATGTCAAAATGAGCTAGGGCGCATATGAACTCCATTGGGGTGTTTGGCACTCAGTTCCATTTCGTGCCTTGATTTTGTACGTATGGAGTTTGTAGATTCAGATGGAACCCATCGTCGAGGAAAGTGTCACACTGACTCGGACGGATTTGAAATGCATGCCAAAATGAGCTATGGCGTATATGAGCTCCATCTGAGGTATTGGCAGTCAGTTTCATTTCGTTCATTGATTTTGTGCTTACAGAGTTTGTACTATCCAATGGTACACGGAGTTAAGTTTCACACCAAGTTGGACGGATTCGAAATGCTTGCCAAAATGAGCTACATCGCATCTAAACTCCATTCTGGGTGTTTGACACATAGTTTTGATTCGTGCCTTGATTTTGTATGAATGGAGTTTCTACTTCCAATTAGCACCTGTCGTGGAGGAAACCTTCACACCAATCTAGACGGATTCAAAATAATTGTTCAAGTGTGCTAGGGTGCATATGAATTGCATTCAGGGTGTTGGCACTCAATTTCATTTCGTGACTTGATTCCGTATGAATAGAGTTTGAAGTTTCAGACGGAACTCGTCATAGAGGAAAGTGTCATACGGACTCGGATGAAATCGAAATGCTTGCCAAAATGAGCTAGGGTGTGTATATGAGTTCCATTCGAGTTGTTTTCACTTAGTTTCTTTTCATGCATTGATTTCGTATGAATGGCACTGTAGTAACGGTTGGAACCCGTTGTTGAGGAAAGTTTCACACCAACTTAGACAGATTCAAAATGCATGCCTAAATGATGTAGAGTGCATATGAACTCCATTCGAGGTGTTTCACAACCAGTTTCATTACATGCCACGATTTTGTGTGCATGGAGTTTGTTGTTTTAGTTACAGCCCATTATGGAAAAAAGTTTCACACCTACTCAGATGGATTCCAAATGCATGCCAAAATTTGTTAGGGTGCATATGAACTCCAATCGGGGTGTTCTGATGAGGACATCACACCTTCAGTTCCAACCACATCTCCTCATACTGCAACAACTCCAGAAACAATTCAAGGACCGATCACTCGAGCCTGTGCACGTGAACTCAATTATGTGATCCTTTTAAGGAATGAAGGTCAAGACGATGGCAAGGAATGAAAGCCAAATAAAAGGTGCTGCGCCACCTATCTTTGGGGCTGGACCCATGTAATGTTTAGGCAGTTTAGGAAAGGTTAGGAGGAGATGTCGCCCTGCCTTACCTGCTGGCCGAAGTCCCCTCCTCCCACTCCTATTTAGTCCTGGCCGAGCTTCCCTTGTGGCTCGGGTTTTCTTTTGTTTAAGTTTAGCCATTGTGCAAACACTGATCTTCAGTTGTGTCCAACGAACACCTGCCAGACAGCAATTGTGAACCCCACATTCGAGTGATTTCAGTTTGCCTACATCTTGTTCTTGCTTGTTCTTCGATTGCTTGCAGGAATTGAACCTCGTGTTTAGGTTGCTCTCGCTGTTCCAACATGGTCAATAACCATTTGGAGTTGGTTATGCGATTGCTAAGGCGCCCATGACCTGTTCGTTCGTAGTCAGTTCGCGAGAGTCACCACCAACCAATCGATATTTATCCTCTCACCGAAAGATCGGGCACTCCAGTCCTATCAAGTGGTATCAGATTTCAGGTTGCTCGGTGAGATCTTCCCTAGTTTTACAGTTCGTTTTCATTCCTATTGGCCACATAAAAGCCAAACAAAAATATATCTAGGTTAGTTCCTCTTTTAGCCCTTGCATCTTGCTTTTCAGTAGTTTGGATTGTTGAGTTTGTGCTGCATTTATCAATTCGAGTTGCTGGTTCGCCTCGCATCAACCACATATCACCTTGGCATGCACATCACCCGCACCTACCATCTTTACGTTCATTCACCTTCCACAGTCACATGGTAGGAACCCAATCGCAAGTTTCCCAATCCACAAAATTAGGAAGGAAAGTCACCCCATGACCCCTGCGCAGAGGCTTCTTTGTTTCAAGAGAGAGAGAGTGTATCTTTTAATTACCTTTTTACCCCTGGTCGCCAAAACACAAACAAAAATTCTTGTGACCAGTACACTCTTGAGAGATAGCAAAGGGTTACTTCCACATTTTTAGTTCATCTTTCATACAAAAAAAATTACCGTTCATCTTTTGAGACTAGCAGTTGCATACTACTTAAGCTAGGGGTTGTTTGCATTGCACTACCTTTCTTTGGGCAGGTGCTCCACGTCGTGCAAACTTTTCAGTACCCTAACCAGTGGCTTTGAGTAGTCGGCTAGCGTCTCTCCTAGTACTTGGTGCGAGATTCATCCCTTGCTTGCATCCAGTCACGTTATTCTTTGTGCGCAACCCTGTTGACATGTTTCTCCCTTTTTTTGGATCAGCAACTTATACTGGTATTTTGAGCACTTTTTCAACTTTGCATTTGCTGAATTGATCATGCTAATCCTAGCTACAAAGTGAAACATTCCTATAGCTCCACAGATTTCTACAACAAACAGATTTCGTGTCCTCGCAATCGCTCCGTCCAATCTCCGCGGTTGACGCTTGCTGGTTGCAGTCACCCTGTTGGCTTGGTAAGAATTGGTAAGAACTTGATAAGGGTTTTAGCCGAGTGATCTGAACAGCACTACTCCCTATTAGTTGTAGGGCACACTTGTTTTCCTTTCTCTATTGCATTCTTGTGCTAACAATGACAGGACCTTCGGAGGAACCGGGAGACACCATACAACATTCTCCTCGAACAAAGGGCATCATTCAGCATTTTGAGCGGCAAGTGGGGCTGCAAGTAGATGCACTTGCAGAGGATGTTCAGGTCACAAACGTGCGCCTTGGCCAGCTTGAAACCACTCAACTTGGTACAGGTGCAACGCTCAATGAAATGAAGACAGCCCAAGCCACCACCAACACCAATCTAGCCAACATCATGACACGCCTTGAGGAGTTGTCCCAGCAGCTTGCAGATTTTGTCCAACGCCAAGCTGCCCACGGTGAGGTTGACGAACAGGGCGAAACTGATTATGGTGGTGACACCGAGCATGCAGACCTTTCCAACAATAACAACGATAGGGAACATCGTCGCCGGCGTGCAAATCAGCGAGGTATGCCCCAACACCACCACCGACGTGTGGTACGTAATCAGGATGATCCCTTTGCTAAGGTTAAATTCACTATACCCACATTTAATGGCAAATATGATCCTGATGCTTATCTTGATTGGGAACTTGCTGTTGATCAAAAATTTGCATGCCATGCTTTTCCCGCACATAATCAAGTTAGGGCTGCTACTAGTGAGTTTACAGATTTTGCTTCTATTTGGTGGCGAGAACATTGCAGCAAACATCCTAATAACATTCCCACCACTTGGGAAGCATTAAAAGTGCTCATGCGACATAGATTTGTCCCCTCATACTATGCTCGTGATATGCTTAATAAATTGCAGCGATTGCGTCAAGGTACAAATTCTGTTGAAGAGTACTTTCAGGAGCTGCAAATTGGTATGCTTCGTTGTGGTTTAGTTGAGAATGACGATGCAGCTATGGCACGATTTTTGGGTGGCCTGAACTGAGAAATTCAGGATGTGCTTGATTATAAGGAGTACAATAATATTACGCGTTTGTTCCATCTTGCTTGTAAAGCTGAACGTGAAGTACAGGGACGCCACACGAGGACACGAGCTAACTCTTTTGCAGGTCGAACCACCTCGTTCAAACCAGCCACTACACCTGCGTCCGCTTCACAGCCGGCTGCACCGTCTCCATCCAGCAGCAAACCACAAGCTTCGGCACCAAATCTGTCCACGGATTCAAAATAATTGTTCAAGTGTGCTAGGGTGCATATGAATTGCATTCAGGGTGTTGGCACTCAATTTCATTTCGTGACTTGATTTCGTATGAATAGAGTTTGAAGTTTCAGACGGAACTCGTCATAGAGGAAAGTGTCATACTGTCAGGACCCAGATTTTTCAATCCTTATTCCTCTGTGATTCCACCGCACTATTCCCTGGATCAGTAGATAGTGCTCATAGTTTACAGTTCTGAATATCAAAGAACATATCATACGGAAACGTAAAGATAATAGTAGACTTACTCATGGGCCGATTAGGCCAAAATCATTGAATTGCAACAGCGGAAGAACGAAGCA
This sequence comes from Dendrocalamus sinicus, assembly GCA_036346575.1. NCBI lineage: Eukaryota > Viridiplantae > Streptophyta > Magnoliopsida > Poales > Poaceae > Dendrocalamus > Dendrocalamus sinicus. Next base: position 20,809,180 of record CM070664.1, read on the forward strand.
CGCAAGTGGGACCTTCAGGACATGCCCACAGGCAGCAACTGGAGGTTCGCGACCTAGCCCTTGACGACTTCATCTTCTCTTCCATCATAACCAAAAGTATTGCTGAAGCGCAGTGATCTGATTCCTGCTTCTGGATTTGTTATGAGAGCGAGTGTGAGCACACTAACCACCGTGCTCCGCGAGCCAATACACAAGATGCAAATAAATAGTATGCATGGCTTATCAAAGGAGAGGCTCGAGTTATTTTATTTGCCAAAATCGCTTTTGGTAGCATTATTATTATTTAATCATAGTGTTATGGTTGCTACCTAAACTCCACACAACGATTGCCACAATAGACTTAATCCACCAAAAATACACTTTCTTTATTGGATGCTGTCTAGGACCTTACTCTTTCTATTTTGATCGCTATCTAAGACTCTAAACAGTGCACGACATCGTTTAATTAATCCACCGATCATATACTTTCTATATTCTTTGCTGTCTAAAACTCCAAACAGCAAATATCATTAATTATACCATCCACCAGTCAATTGCTGCCTAAATCCCCAAATAGCGAGTATCAAAATTGATATAATCCACCGATCAATGGCTGCCTAAAATTTCAAACAGCTAGCGATATCATTTATCTATTATCATTTAATTTATCCACCAATATATTTTGTATTCTAAATTCCTAACAATCCAATCCTTTTGTTATTGATCCACAACCATACTTGCTCTTCCAATAATCCATCTTATTTTCCATTATCTATCTCTATCTAATTTGCTAGTATACCTCCACCAAAAATATCATTGATCAAGTTTATGATTCGTTAGTATACATCCACCAAGAATATCATTAATCAAATCTATACTCCAATTATCATATCTCCAAATTCCCAACAATTCCATTGACTCATCTAGTAATCGATCAAATCCTATTAATTCCATTATCGTCAATATCTCCCAAGAATTTATATTAGTTATCAGTGTCATAATCCAGCAAATACCTTTACACTCCCTAATTCTCCAAAAAATCATTTAATTCATCCATCTAACCTATATATTCATTTAAGCTCTACCAATTTATTTCTCCTAGACTCCACACTATCATTATCCCTTTTATGATCAACATGAATCCACCAACTTCTTTATGCGATTACCATAAACAGCCATCTTCCTTTCTTACGACTCTACCTATTCTTCCTGACATTTTATTTGTGAGAAGTATTTCCATTATTGAAAAATATAATACATAGAAATTTCCTGAGACCTAGCAGTTTTGAACAAACACATAATGTTCAAGAAAATGCAATAATAATAGCGATCTAGATTCCATCCGCCGTTACATGGCATCTGCACCATATAGCATCTTTCAGCGTTATAGCCGCTTAACTTACCACTGGGACGACACCCAGGACAATTCAAATCAGGGCTTTCCACTGCCCTTCACTTTTCCATTCCCACCCACAAAGTTTTTGAAATAGAACTATATCTGGTTAAGTTCCCATGTCCGCCCTTGACCGTGGGCATGGCTATTCGAATAGTTTTGACTCTGCAGAGTTTGTACACTTTCACCACAAGAGACAATCAACTCGTTGCCCCAAACGATTCCTTAGTCGTGTGGTTGAGCAGACCATCACAGTGACTTTTCAAAGTACCTCGCCCCTTCCATCATTTCACCCTATGGGTCGCTCTCACTTGCGGTGGGTCCCATACGTTGTGCAGGATGTTCTCTTTCTGAACGTCTAGCAGCTGGCTACTCCCCTGCTAAACCGCCACAGCAGAACTTCACCCTCTACAAGTGTCCCATTCAAGCCGTCACACAGACAGCCGCTTGCACTATCTCACCACCCTCTCCTGTGAGGATGACTTTCAGGGTCCAGTAAATCTACTAAGCCAAGTTGTACTTTATAGACTTGTGGTTGTACTGTTTTACACAGGAGGTCATGACAAGATTCAGTCCTTAGTGGTATCTGGGCAGCCTACCACTAACCCACTTTGTGCATCCACTGCACCACACACACCCCCTCGAACCATCCGCCCAGATATTTAAGCAAGTTTGGAGTTGTTGAGAACATAAAATAATCGTACCAACATATACCAGTCATTCCCACCATGACTGTCCAAACCAGTTTCTCATGATTGAAAATGATACTGATGCATGGGGCATTTCAGCGCCCCTGAGTATCTAAGCAGTACTAAGCATGGCATATAATTACGGACTTGCTTTTGAAAAGTTACCATTATAATTTTGCTAGGGCGACAAGGTTCACGTATTCAAGTATTCCAAAGGAGGAGTAATATTATTCAAGGCAAACAATGGGCATATAACTAGAATCTTAAATTAAACATGTATTTGCATATAAACTAACAGCATGCAATTTGATAATTTAAACCAAAGTAATTTGCAGAAAATGTAGGTTCAACATGATCAAAGTATTGACTCGCCTGGCGCGGTTTACCACGGTCTTGAGCTCACACAAAGGTGTCTCATGCGATGATCTTTAATTCCTGGTCTTCATCGATCTCGGTCTTGCTTGATCCATAGAGTCTTCAGGACTCCAGTTTCTAATTACGCGATAAACGACTGAATCCAAATAAAAGCAAATAACTCAAAAGATCCAAATAAATCCGGATAAACTCAATTTAAATTTATTATAAGTTAAGGGGTGATTTGAGGCAGGGTCTGCGATAGGGTACGATGACTTGATCTTTTTATTAATAATCTCTTTTGATTATTTTGGTATTTATCAAGGAAGTTTCATGAATTAGGTTAGACCTATGAATCAGTGTACGAGGCTAGTTGGGTATCATTTTGTCAAGCGTTAATTTTCAGGACGTATGATATATATGTATAAGTAATGTTTGCAATTTCTAGTTTGCCAAGTTAATCTTACAGTCTATGTTTATAGCACTTTGTGGTATGATATTTTATGTGCCTTCATTTATAACTAGGCTAAGTTTAATTTGAGTTAGGATCTATTGGTACGGGTCCCAGCTTGCTATATATATATAGTTATGCTTAATATTATTAGGTACTAAAGATAGTGTTAAAATTTAATTAATGGCACTATTATCATCTGCCTACACCTTTGTTATTGTTACGCTTAGCGTTATTGTTATTATTATTTTTTTGTCAATTTCATTTATCATGTCTTGTCATACAGGTTCATATTATGACTACTTAATTAAATCTATTATGGAGATTTGTTTAACGACGGTATGTTAAATGCTAGGGCATACATTACAATTAAGCGTAATCTTTATTAAGTTTGAGTACCTAACCATAGTCATATTTCTTCACTATTGCTTTGAATTAATAATTAGCCTCTTAGGGGATGGCTCAACCATATTAATTATGCATACATGAGCTAATCTCATTATAAATATTAAATAGTCTCATTTACATCTTAGTTGATTTGTTATTAGTTTCTCTAACTTATATTCTAATTTAATTTGGGTATATTACCTAAAGGATTTTTATCACTCTAGGACATAGGGTTAATCTTTACGTTTTTGAACCATATGATGGTTAGTCTTACAATATTTACTATCACGCAAAAGTTCATGATTTATTATGTAGTAAATTTTTATTTGCTAGGCTGTCATTCCTTGTGAACATTTATCTAAACATTATTTCTACTAACCTTTTTTATTGATAAGGATCTAAAATAAATCCTCAAGGCACATTATTTACTAGCATATAATAATTAATCATTGTTAGTTATTTAAGAAGCACCTCTTATATACTAAATAAAATTTTGCATTATTTATAGATTATTTTCTGAGTTTTCCTAACTTTTCTTCACTGAACTGCTCTGCAAAAAGGGTTGAAACCTACTGCTAAATATCGCGCAGGAGGGGGATCGAACGCGGGTGGCCGAACTGAACGTGCGCTCGGCTAGCCAGTTGCTCTCAGGGTGTTACCTGATGATGGAAGCGAAGAAATGCATTTGAGCCGAGCATGCAGAGCTGAGGCAGAGGAAACTCGGAGGCAGCCATGGCCGGAGGCGGCGGCGGCGGCGAACGGTGGTCGGGGAAGCTCAGGAGGAGGGCAAAATGCGTTCACGGCGCGAAGGTGATGCCGGCAGTGGGGTCGGCGGGGGCCGAGGGGGTACGGTGGTGGCCAGCGTCGTGCGGTGGCGGCGGGGCCGATGGGGAGCTTGGCGCCGGCGAAGTATGGACCAGGAGGGGCTCGGCCAAGCACGGGGAAAGCTCCACTGTGCTCCTAGGGTACTCCGGGGTGAAGGAATTGGGCGGTGGTCGTTTGGCGCGGTGGTGTGCTCAGTGGTCGCCCGTGAGGAAGACGGGGTTGCCGGCGAGCCGAGTGTGCACGGAAACTCAATTCCTTTCGGGGAGTGGTTGAAGAGGAGATGGCGACGCCGATGGGGCGCTTTGGGGGCTTTTATAGCGGCTGAGGAAGGGGCGGGCAGGCGCGGCGGATCGGGCGGAGGGTGAGAGAATCTGGTGGGCATGGACCGTTGTGGGGCTCGAGGCGACGTGACCGGCACGGCGCATGGCAGGGGATAACGAGGGTGGTGCTGCGCAGGGGGCAGAGGAGGCAGCGAGAGAGCGAGCGGCGATGGGACGGGCTGGCGCAGAGAGCAGAGCACGCGTGAGAAAAGAAGGGAAGAGGGAAGGAGAAGGGAAGGAGCGGTGCGGGTGAGCTGGAGATGGGCGTGGGGCTGGAAGCTGTGGCTGCCGCACATGATGAGACGGGAGAGGAGGGAGTCCATGCCTATTGTGCGCATAGGGTGTCGACGCGGAGCAAGCTCAGCCATAGAGGAAGGAGGAGGGAGAAGAAAAAGAAAGGAAGAAGAAGCAGGCGTGCAGCGTGGGGAAAAGAAAGGGGAGGAGAGAGGGAAGGGGTGGGGGCCGGGCCCACATGTAAGAGAGAGGAAATGGGAAAGGAATAAATGAGAAGCTTTTAGCCATTTTCTTTTTTGCATCTTGACTTTTTAATTTAAATTTCTGTCTTCCCATTTAAGATTGTCCATTTCAATTTTTACATGACATTTACAATTTAAGTTTAGATTTTTATTATTTAGATGTGAGTTATTTAGATTTCTGTCTTCCCATTTAAGATTGCCCATATATATGTATGTATAGACACACACACTCTTTTGGCCATTGCTTCTCTTTTAATTAAGCAAATTGAATTTCATATTTTATTATTTTTTTCCATTATTTAACATCAATATTGTTTTTACTTTGGGCATTACTTCTCAGTACATTAATTTATATTTCTCAAAACTCAAAAGATTTCAAATAAATATTCAAAAGGCAATTTGGATTGCCGGCAATTTCAAGAAAAGTTTTTAAAATCCCCATATTTTCGAACACTCAAAATTTAGGATGTTACACATACCGACTCGGATGAAATCGAAATGCATGCCAAAATGAGCTAGGGTGTATATGAGTTCCATTCGAGTTGTTTTCACTTAGTTTCTTTTCACGCATTGATTTCGTATGAATGGCACTGTAGTAACGGTTGGAACCCGTCGTTGAGGAACGTTTCACACCAACTCAGACAGATTCAAAATGCATACCAAAATGATGTAGGGTGCATATGAACTCCGTTCAAGGTGTTTCACAACCAGTTTCATTATATGCCACGATTTTGTGTGCATGAAGTTTGTTGTTTCAGTTACAGCCTATTGTGGAGGAAAGTTTCACACCTACTCGGATGGATTCCAAATGCATGCTAAAATTAGTTGGGGCGCATATGAACTCCAATCGGGGTGTTCGGCCTTCAGTTTAATTTCTTGCCTCGATTCGGTATGAATGCAGTTTGCAGTTTCAATTGGAACTCAACGTGGACGACATTTCACACCAACTCCGACGGATTCGAAATGCATGGTGAATTGATCTAGGATGCATATGAACTCTATTCGCGGTGTTTGGCACTTAGTTTCTTTTCATGCCTCGATTTCGTGTGAATAGAGTTTGTAGTTTCAATTGAAACCAATCTTAGAGCAAAGTTTCATACTGACTCAGACGGATTCAAAATGCATGCCAAAGATTTTTGCCCAATGGAGCCCGTCGCGGAGGAAAGTTTCACACTGACATGGATGGATTCGTAATACATGTCAAAATGAGCTAGGACACATATGAACATCATTCGAGGTGTTGGATCTCGGTTTCATTGCGTGCCAAGATTTTTGCGTTCATGTAGTTTGTACATCCTAATAGAACCCCTCATCGAGGAAAGTTTAACACCAACTCAGATAGATTTGAAATGCATGCTGAAATGCGTTAGGGCGCATATGAACCCCACTCAGGGTGTTTGGCACTCTGTTCATTTCGTGCCTCAAATTTTGTACGAATGGAGTTTGTAGTTTCAGAGGGAACAGGTCATGGAGGAAAGTGTCACACCAACTCAGACGTATTCAAAATACATGCCAAAATGACCAAAGGTGTACATAAACTCCATTCAAGGTGTTTGGCACTGAGTTTCATTTCGTTCATCGATTTGTGCTCATGGAGTTTGTACTACCCAATGAAACCCGTCATCGGGGAAAGTTTCACATCAACTCTGATAGATTCGATGTACGTGCCAAAATAAGATAGAGCATAGATGAACTCCATTCATAGTGCTTGGGACTCAATTTCATTTTGTGCCGAGATTTCATACGAATTGTGTTTGTAGTTTAGGTGGAACCCATCGCGGAAACAAGTTTTACACCGACTCGGACGCATTCAAGATGCAAGCTAAAGTGAGCTAGGGCACATACGAATTCCATTCGGGATGTTGGCACGCTGTTTCGTTACGTTGCTCGATTTTCTGTGCATTCTGTGCGTGGAGCTTGTATTGCCCAAAGGACCCTGTCATGGACAAAGTTTCACACCGACTCAAACAGATTCGAAATGCATGCCAAAATGAGCTAGGGCGCATATGAACTTCATTGGGGTGTTTGGCACTCAGTTTCATTTCGTGCCGTGATTTCGTACGTTTGGAGTCTGTAGTTTCAGATGGAACCCATCGTCGAGGAAGGTGTCACACTGACTCGGACGGATTTGAAATACATGCCAAAATGAGCTATGGCGTATATGAGCTCCATCCGAGGTATTGGCAGTTAGTTTCATTTCGTTCATTGATTTTGCGCTCACAGAGTTTGTACTATCCAATGGTACCCGGAGTTAAGTTTCACACCAAGTTGGACGGATTCGAAATGCATGCCAAAATGAGCTACATCGCATCTAAACTCCATTCTGGGTGTTTGACACTTAGTTTTGTTTCGTGCCTTGACTTTGTATGAATGGGATTTCTACTTCCAATTAGAACCTGTCATGAATGAAACCTTCACACAGATCTAGACGGATTCAAAATAAATGTTCAAGTGTGCTACGGTGCGTATGAATCACATTCAGGGTGTTGGCACTCAATTTAATTTCGTGACTTGATTTCGTATGAATAGAGTTTGAAGTTTCAGACGGAACTCGTCATAGAGGAAAGTGTCATACCGACTCGGATGAAATCGAAATGCATGTCAAAATGAGCCAGATTGTATATGAGTTCCATTCGAGTTGTTTTCACTTAGTTTCTTTTCACACATTGATTTCGTATGAATGGCACTGTAGTAACGGTTGGAACCCGTCGTTGAGGAAAGTTTCACACCAACTCAGACATATTCAAAATGCATGCCAAAATGATGTGGGGTGCATATGAACTCCATTCAAGTTGTTTCACAACCAGTTTCATTATATGCCACGATCTTGTGTGCATGGAGTTTGTTGTTTCAGTTACAGCCTATTGTGGAGGAAAGTTTCACACCTACTCGGATGGATTCCAAATGCATGCCAAAATTAGTTGGGGCGCATATGAACTCCAATCGGGGTGTTCGGCCTTCAGTTTCATTTCTTGCCTCGATTCGGTATGAATGCAGTTTGTAGTTTCAATTGGAACTCGTCGTGGACGACATTTCACACCGACTCAGACGGATTCTAAATGCATGGTGAACTGAGCTAGGATGCATATGAACTCTATTCGCGGTGTTTGGCACTTAGTTTCTTTTCAAGCCTCGATTTCGTGTGAATAGAGTTTGTAGTTTCAATTGAAACCAATCTTAGAGCAAAGTTTCATACTGACTCAGACGGATTCAAAATGCATGCCAAAGTGAGCTAGGGTGCATGTGAACTCCATTCGGGGTATTTGGTACTCAGTATCATTTCGTGCCTCCATTTCGTACAAATGGAGTTTGTAGTTTCTGCTGGAATCCATCGTGGTGGAAAGTTTCACACCGACTCAAATGGATTTGAAATACATACCAAAATGAGATAGGACACATATAAACTCCATCCGTGGTGTTTGGTACACAATTTCAGTACGTGCCCAGATTTTGTGCGCCGGTAGTTTGATTTGCCCAATGGAGCCCGTCGCGGAGGAAAGTTTCACACCGACATGGATGGATTCGTAATACATGTCAAAATGAGCTAGGACACATATGAACATCATTTGAGGTGTTGGCTCTCAGTTTCATTGCATGCCAAGATTTTTGCGTTCATGTAGTTTGTACATCCTAATAGAACCCCTCGTCGACGAAAGTTTAACACCAACTTTGATGGATTTGAAATGCATGCTGAAATGCTTAGGGTGTTTGACACTCTGTTCATTTCGTGCCTCAATTTTGTACGAATGGAGTTTGTAGTTTCAGATGGAACAGGTCATGGAGGAAATTTACACACCAACTCGGACGTATTCAAAATGCATGCCAAAATGACCAAAGGTGTACATAAACTCCATTCAAGGTGTTGGCACTCAGTTTCATTCCGTTCATCGATTTGTGCTCAATGAGTTTGTACTACCCAATGAAACCCGTCATCGCGGAAAGTTTCACACCGATCTGGACGGATTCAAAATAAATGTTCAAGTGTGCTACAGTGCGTATGAATCCCATTCAGGGTGTTGGCACTCAATTTCATTTCGTGACTTGATTTCGTATGAATAGAGTTTGAACTTTCAGACGGAACTCGTCATAGAGGAAAGTGTCATACTGACTCGGATTAAATCGAAATGCATGCCAAAATGAGCTAGGGTGTATATGAGTTCCATTCGAGTTGTTTTCACTTAGTTTCTTTTCACACATTGATTTCGTTTGAATGGCACTGTAGTAACGGTTGGAACCCGTCGTTGAGGAAAGCTTCACACCAACTCAGACAGATTCAAAATGCATACCAAAATGATGTGGGGTGCATATGAACTCCATTCAAGTTGTTTCACAACCAGTTTCATTATATGCCACGATCTTGTGTGCATGGAGTTTGTTATTTCAGTTACAGCCTATTGTAGAGGAAAGTTTCACACCTACTCGGATGGATTCCAAATGCATGCCAAAATTAGTTGGGGCGCATATGAACTCCAATCGGGGTGTTCAGCCTTCAGTTTCATTTCTTGCCTCGATTCGGTATGAATGCAGTTTGTAGTTGCAGTTGGAACTCGTCGTGGACGACATTTCACACCGACTCAGACGGATTCTAAATGCATTGTGAACTGAGCTAGGATGCATATGAACTCTATTCGCGGTGTTTGGTACTTAGTTACTTTTCAAGCCTCGATTTCGTGTGAATAGAGTTTGTAGTTTCAATTGAAACCAATCTTAGAGCAAAGTTTCATACTGACTTAGATGGATTCAAAATGCATGCCAAAGTGAGCTAGGGTGCATGTGAACTCCATTTGGGGTATTTGGTACTCAGTTTCATTTCGTGCCTCTATTTCGTACATATGGAGTTTGTAGTTTCTGCTGGAATCCATCGTGGTGTAAAGTTTCACACCGACTCAAACGGATTTGAAATACATACCAAAATGAGATAGGACACATATAAACTCCATTCGTGGTATTTGGTACACAATTTCAGTATGTGCCTAGATTTTGTGCGCCGGTAGTTTGATTTGCCCAATGGAGCCCGTCGCGGAGGAAAGTTTCACACCGACATGGATGGATTCGTAATACATGTCAAAATGAGCTAGGACACATATGAACATCATTCGAGGTGTTTGCTCTCAGTTTCATTGCGTGCCAAGATTTTTGCGTTCATGTAGTTTGTACATCCTAATAGAACCCGTCGTCGAGGAAAGTTTAACACCAACTCAGATAGATTTGAAATGCATGCTGAAATGCGTTAGGGCGCATATGAACCCCACGCAGGGTGTTTGGCACTCTGTTCATTTCGTGCCTCAATTTTGTACGAATGGAGTTTGTACTACCCAATGAAACCCGTCATCGGGGAAATTTTCACATCAGCTCTGACAGATTTGATGTACGTGCCAAAATAAAATAGAGCATAAATGAACTCCATTTGTAGTGTTTGGAACTCAATTTCATTTTGTGCCGAGATTTCATACGAATTGTGTTTGTAGTTTAGGTGGAACCCATCGTGGAAACAAGTTTTACACCGACTCGGACGCATTCAAGATGCAAGCTAAAATGAGCTTGGGCACATATGAGTTCCATTCGGGATGTTGGCACGCAGTTTTGTTACGTTGCTCGATTTTCTGTGCATAGAGTTTGTATTGCCCAATGGACCCTGTCATGACAAAGTTTCACACCGACTCAAATGGATTCGAAATGCATGCCAAAATGAGCTAGGGTGCATATGAACTCCATTGGGGTGTTTGGTACTCAGTTTCATTTCGTGCCTTGATATCGTACGTATGGAGTTTGTAGTTTCAGATGGAACCCATCGTCGAGGAAATTGTCACACTGACTCGGACGGATTTGAAATGCATGCCAAAATGAGCTATGGCGTATATGAGCTCCATCCGAGGTATTGGCAGTCAGTTTCATTTCGTTCGTTGATTTTGTGCTCACAGAGTTTGTACTATCCAATGGTACCCGGAGTTAAGTTTCACACCAAGTTGGACGGATTCGAAATGCATGCCAAAACTAGGAATGAGTGATTTTGATCGTGTTGTGCATCTTAAATCCGCATATGAGGTATGGAAAGCACTATGTGATTATCATGAGGGTTCATCTACTATTAAAGAGGTACGTCAATATATGTACAAAAAGGATTACGTGCGTTTTGAGATGAAACCTGGTGAATCAATAGATGATCTTTTTGCCCGCTTCAATAAAATTCTTAGTAACCTACGTGCTGTTAATGTTACTTATACTGATGCTGAAAATGCACGTCAATTACTTGGAGCATTAGATATGTCTATATGGGAGATGAAGGTTACATCCATTAGAGAATCTACTATCATGAGTACACTTACATTAGATGTACTTTATTCTAAATTGAAAACTCATGAATTAGATGTTTTTGCTAGAAAATATAACAGTAATAGATCAATTGCTTTGGCTTCACAATCTAGCAAATCTAATTGTGATAATTCTTGTACTAGCTATGCTTTGTCTTCTTTGTCTTCTTTGTCTTCACTAACCGATGAACAGCTAGAGCAATTCCCGGAAGATGATTTGGCACTTCTCTCTACACGCTTCACAAAAGCTTTGCAGAATGTGAGATCAAGAAAGAGGAAATTTTGGTCCTCAAAGGTGCTATGAGTGTGGTGATCTCAATCATATTCGTCTCAAATGTCCGAAGTTTCTAGCAAGATTTGCAAGGGAAGAGAATGAGAAGGAAGAAGAGATGGAGAAAGAAAAAAAGAAGAATAAAAAGAAGGGCTATATGAATTGCAAGGTGGTGCTTCGTGTTCTTGCCGCTCTTGGGCAAATTAATTTGAGTGATGTGGACACGGACAGCGATGATGATACTCCCAAAGGCAAGAAAGATTTAACTGGATTGTGTCTAATGACAAGTAGCAAAAGCTCCACCGACGATGATGATCTTGACAGCAACAACTACAATGAGGTAGAACCTTCTTATGATGATTTAGCTAAAGCTGTTACTAAACTTGGTACTTTGCTAGAAAAGAAAGATAAAAAGATTAAGAAATACGATACCTTGATTGAATCTCTAAATTCTGAAATTGCAAGACTTAGAGTTTTAATTCCTGATGATGAATCTTGTGAGTCTTGTCAAATTTACATTCTGAGTTAGAGAATGCTAGGTCACTTAATACTTTAAACATGGATCAACTTAGAGATGTAACTGCTAAATTTGATGAATTAAGATTTGCACATAACTCTTGTGATGAAAAATTGAAATGTGCTAATGATGAAATTAGAAAACTCAAGTTCAGTTCTTCTTCATGTTTAGAATCAAGTATTTCAAATGTTCATTCTAAAACTTGTTCTAAATGTGAATTATTAGAAGCTAGACTTAACTCATCTTAGGAAACAATTCAGCAGATGCTTTATCATTAGATATTTTCTTGTTCTAATTGTCCTAAGCTTAACACAGAAATAGAAGCATTGACTAGACAACTTAATAATTTCGTTGAAAAAGAAAGATTGGCTCAGTCTAGTGCTTCTAAAAATCTTGTGAACGAATCTGATAAATACACAACTTGTCCCACTCTAGCTAAAGAGAATGAGTACCTGAAAGACACTTTCGAGAGATTTTCTTTTGGCAAGAAAATTTTAAATATAATTCTAGACAAGTCAAAAACATGTGTGAAAAATCGTGGTTTAGGATTTAGTTTTGTTGAGCATGCTAAGAATAATGCTCCTAAAGTTAGTCTCTTGAACCTGGAAAAATTGAAGTGAAATTTGAACCAAATCAAACTGTGTTTAAATCTGCTGGCTTTGTGCAAAGTTCATCAAATAATAATGTAGGTGCTAGCTTATCATCTCAAAAGAATTCTGATTATGTTAAATTTCATTGCACCTACTGTGGAAGAGATGGACACTTGAATGAATTTTGTTTTAGACATGCCAAGAAAGAGAGAAAGGAAAGTTTGAATACTTTAAGACAAAAACGTGCAACCTTTTTCATTCCTAGATCTCATGCAAAATCTATGTTTTTAGAGAACTTTTATAATAACTTTAAATCTGGTTCATGTGCTGATTTTGGATGTAATTCAAACAATTCACACTCTTTTCGGCATTCTGATCATTCACATCCACATGACTTTGGTTCTAACTTTGTTGCTCTTGTTTGTCGTGTGTCTCAATACTGGATTCCTAGATCTTATTTCACTAACCCAAGTACTGTGAGACCGATGTTTCCTGTGATGTAAGAACAACTGACAAGAATGGAGAACATGAGCTAGATTGGGTTCTAGTCTTTTACATCATTGCTTTGTTGGAACACTTGATGATTCTTCACTCTTTTTGATGGCTTCCAAGATATTTCACTTTTTAAGAGACCATGTGGAAAAGGTGATGTTGTCTTACATCTTGTTAAATTCTCAAGTTGCTGATTTGCACATGAAATCGCTTGATACTTCTCGTTTTCCTCATTTGTGAAGTGAGTTGGGCGTATTACATCTTATGGGATTATTCTGAGGGGGAGCTTGTTGTTTAAAAATTTCGGAAGCTTTGTTTATTATCCTTGTCAAATAACTCATCAAATCCAAGTCATTGAAACCAATTGAGTAGTAGAGCTCTCTTTATCATATCTATTCATATGTTGTATAGTTTTGATCATGACTGTTTATAATTAAATTGCTACATTTGAATTAAAAGTATGCCATGGCGGAATATTTTGACTAGATTAATTATATTTATTACTTTGCGATGTCCATCGAAAAGGATTAGCTTGATTGTGAGTCTTATTTTAACTCTTGGCTATGAGGCTCGTATGTATCATGTTACAATTTTCATTGATTACTCAATTTGGTATGTTATTGTTAAAAAAAGGGTATATATGAAAGAGAGAATTGAAAAGATGTATGCTTCAAGCATGCCATGGTGAACAAAAAAAAGGGCACAAAAGTGCGCAAAATGAAAAGAAGTATACTTCAAGCATGCCACCATAAAAAAATATATGTCATTATGAAAACGAAGTATGCTACAAGCATGCCAAACGCCTAAGAATTGAGTGTGGAGCAATAAGTTGTTACATGAGACTGCTAGCCCGTCTAGAGTTAAAATTTGCTTCACTTTTAGGTTTTGACTTTTTGTTGTGATATCTCATTGTGCTCTTTATAATTAGCTTGGTCATTGTTGAGATGCCTGTCATTGATATAAATTGCTTAATCATATTGAAAACTTATTTTGACATTGCTATATGATATATGGCTTTATATGATCTAGATAGCTCTACTAAAAAATATGACTTGGTTGTGTTATTAAACCAATGCAATGTGACTTGGATAATCTACAAAGCTTCTAGATTTTTATTATCATTGATCTTTCTTAGATTTATTTCTTCTTTAAATTTTTTGATGATTACATTGCCAAAGGGGGAGAGATTTGGTGTGCTTTATGAGAAATTGCCTCTCTTGTGTTGAGGGGGAGAGTTTTTGGAGAGATTTGGCTTGTAGCTTAAAATACTTTTTCGGCTTCAGTTCCTCACTTATATCTATTTGAAGCTAATTCATCATACAATTTTGTGGTGTTGTCAATGTATTCATCAAGGGGGAGATTGTTAGACCATGTGGCTAGGTTTAGGATATTTTGGTGATGAATAATTGATAATGGTTAATTTGTTATGATGAATAATTGATAATTTTGTTTAGCGGTGTTATGTCAGTTGTGTCGCGTGTGTGCGGAGTAATGTCGGTCAAGTTTAGACGAACTTGCACCGGAAGAATGTTCTTTGGTCTTTGCATGTGCAGGTTGAGTATAGAGGCGATCATGGTCGGTGACGAGGTGGACCAGAACTAGGATGGGGAGATCTGAGGTTCAGACGGTCAAGGAAGTCACGAGATGATCGGGCTCATGCTTGGGGCGCATGGAGATCAAAGGTGGATGATACGTGGAGAAGCTACGGGAGGTGCGGTCCTGGAGGCTTCGACACGTGACGCGTTAGAAAAGTGGTGAGTGTGAAAAACCTGTGTTAGGAAGGGTTTCGGGCCCCTTGAAAATTAGTGGGCCAAAAGTCTAGTTAAGGTAAAAAGCCCAGGCCTAGTTGGAGTTGGATTAGGATTTTAAGGCATAGTTGAAGTTGGATTAGGATTTTAAGTAGAGTTTGAATAGGTGTTATAGAAGGCTGCGTGTGTATATATATGCATGCGACGGCGTGGCAAGAGTTGGTACAGAGCAGCCGAGTTGAAAAAAAAACAATTGTTTGCGGCGGCCGTGACGTGAGAAAAAAAATGAAAAAGATGGCGCAGGCGACGTCGTTCTTGACTTGAATAGTGTTCGCAATTTTTGAATAAAGTTTGTGAGTTTTTTATTTCGCATCTATTATCTTTTTTCTGGTTTTTTTTATTCCTATTGATTCTCTATGCATTGATCTCCATCTACATATTTTTAGTGCTTACATTCATGAATTAGTTTGAATTAAAAATCGATTGCTTGATTAAGAAAAAAACGTGGTTTTCTCTGATCGATCGGAAATTATCTAGTCGCTACAGTAACTACCAGTACGCTACAGTACTGTGCTACAGTAAGTTACAGTGATTGCTACAGTAAAATCAGAAATTTTTTGCTATTTCTGGTTTTTGCAGATTAAAAAAATTAAAAAGACAGAAATTTTTTAAAAAAAGGTTTCCGCTGTGTTTTGCAATCATTCACACCCCCTCTGATTGCTATCAACGATCCTACAAGTGGTGAGGGACTCCCCCACTTTTAAGTTAGGTCCTTTGCCCTTCCACAACCAATGTGGGACTATTCCAACACATATGTTAAAACCGATAACGGTTTTCTGTGAAGAAGGGGAGGATGGTGTGACCACGCTACAAACACATACGACAATGGTGCCCAATATCAAGATTGAACTAAAGGTGAATCCGTTTATTTAGCCTCAACACGTTTTAAATGAGAATATGATGCTACCTAATGATGAAAATATATATTTTTATAGCACCACATCACTTTTACACTAATTCAAGCAAGAGTTCAAGATGGACACGTTTTGGAATCCAATTCGGCCTCCAGATCAATTCGGATTCAGCCTGACAGGTCCAACTTCAAATATGCATAACTTTCACAAATGATGTCCGTTTGAGGTCCACCAGTACTTGTTCGAAAGATTTTCTCATCCTCTTTCCACTGGATCTGGTATCACCTCTAAATTCCTTTTGTGAACACCGCAATCATCAAAAGAGTCTGTGTTGGGCACGTACTGGAATCGGATTCGGACTGCTACAATGGTGCAAGTTTAAACGGACGTAACTTTCTCATACGGACTCCGTTTGGGACGTTCTTGGACTTGATGGAAAGCTTATCAAGTTTAATTTCTGAAGGATTCAACCCCATATTCAAGTTCTATCCGAGCCGGCCGCAATCGTCAAAATAGTCCGCGTTGGACATGTACTGGAATCGGATTCGGACTGCTGCAATGGTGCAAGTTTAAACGGACGTAACTTTCTCATACGGACTCCGTTTGGGACATTCTAGGACTTGATGGAAAGATTATCAAGTCAACGTTCTAAAGGATACAACCCCATCTTCAAATTCTATCTGGGCCGGCCGCAATCATCAAAAGAATATGCGTTGGTTTCTAAGTCCGAGTCAAAAGGGTGCTGCGCCACCTCCACTTGGGCCTTGTAACCCTAGGGGCGTGCACCTTGGCTGCCAACCCTGGTCATTCTCTCTATATAAGGCCGCCGTCTCCTCAGCTAAGACTTGGATTTCGTTGAGTTTAGGTTTAGCCATTATGCAAACTTCTGTTCTTTAGTTGTGTCGGACGACCACCTGTCAAGACAGCCGTCGGAATCCCACCTTTTATCTCAATTTATATATTTGCAATTTCAGATTGCTTGTTTTCTTATTCCTGCGTGTTTTTCGGTTGCATGCAGGAATAGACCTTCGTGGTCAGGTCAACCGCGTTTTTGGCATAGTTGATAACATCTTGGGGTTGATTCAGCGATTGCTAAGGCGCAAGCGACGTCGTACGGTTGTAGTCGGATCGCAAGAGTTACCTCCACCAAAATCGATAGTTATCATCCTCATCAGTTGGTATCAGAGCTCCAGTTGACCGGTAGGAATTTCTTGTATCCCTAGTTAGTAGATTGATTTTTATTTCCCATAGTCCAGAAAAATTGCCCCACAGAAAAAAAAGAGTAAATTCCCGCTGTCCAAACCCTGTTGTGCCTCTCAATCTGTTAGTTTTGGTTTGCTAAATTGAATTTTTGTCCATCTTAGCATTGTCCAGTTGCTGGTCATATTTTTTTTCTATAAAAATCCAAACAAAAAATCCACAAACCCTAATTCCAATTGGCTGATTTTTCCTTTCTCTGCAGCCGCCACCAAAAAAGCCATAACTTTTGATTCCATGATCCTTTTTATGTGAGACCACTGCCATTAGATTCATAACTTCATTATCTATCCTCCTGTAAAATTTTGCTTCAATCCAATTTGGCCGTGAAAAGATATCTGCGGTGCAAGCTGACCTAAAATTCTAGATTGAATCTGCAACAGTCGGTAATTGTGCATTTTGTGTGAATTTTTCGATCGGTTTCCAGAACATGGCCCCAAAACAAAAGTTGTAGACAATGACGTCAGGAAATGGAGAAAAAACGAATCATTGAAAAATAGGCAACAAAAGAAAAGTTACGGCCGAAATACCGACGTTCTGTCCAGTGGATAGAAATCTTCAGTTTTCAAGTTTGCGGTCAATCCTTGTGCTCTTCAATTCCAGATTGCATTCAATTGAATTATCTTGTATTTACCACTCCCATACATTGCCATACACTTATTTTAGCCTGCTTCCATCTTTGGTTGATCAGCAACATAGGCTAAGTGCTAGATACGAACTATAATTCAATTCTGTGCAATTTCTGAAATTAATTGACTGTATTTCAATCAATCAATTAATTTCAGAAATTGCACAGAATTGAATTATAGTTCGTATCTAGCACTTAGCCTATGTTGCTGATCAACCAAGGATGGAAGAAGGCTAAAATAAGTGTATGGCAATGTATGGGAGTGGTAAATATAAGATAATTCAATCGAATGCAATATGGAATTGAAGAACACAAGGTTTGACCCAAAACTTGAAAACTGAGGATTTCTGTCTATTGGACAGCACGTCAGTATTTTGGCCGTAACTTTTTGTTAGTTGCCTTTTTTTCAATTACTCTTCTTTTCTCAATTTTCTGACGGCTTTTTCTACAACTTTTGTTTTGGGGCCAAGTTCTGAAAACCGACCAAAAAATTCGCACGAAATTCACAAGTGCCGACTATTGCAGATTCAATTCAGAAATTTGGGTCACCTTTCACCGCATATATCTCTTAACTTCTTGCTGGAATGATATGAAATTTTACAAATAGATGGAAAATGAAGTTTAGAATCTAATGGCGGCTACCATCCCGACGTTTAGCGGCACAGCCATGCGACGCGCCTATTGCTGACGTCGCTCCTCATCCAAACGAATAGCACGCTCCTCCTCGGTCTCATTGTGCAGAACGACTGGAGGGCCGTGCACACTTGTATCATCAGCTGGTGCACCCCCACGTAGATTGTGGTGTGCGAACATGGCACGTAGCTTGATGTGACCACGCCACAAACACATACGACAATCGCGCGCAATATCAAGATTGAACTAAAGGTGAATTCGTTTCTTCAGCCCTCATATGTTACTGAGAATAGACAGCTACCTAATGCAAGTGATTTAATTGTGCTTAGGAATTTGGGAAAGGATGAAGGAAAGGGACATGGAGTCCTGGACATGCATGGAAGGAATAATGGAGGTCACCACATCACTTTGAGACCAAGTCAAGCACGAATTCGAGTTGGACACGTTTTGGAATCAGACTCGGACTGCTGCAATGGTGCAAGTTTAAACGGACGTAACTTTCTCATACGGACTCCGTTTGAGAAGTTCTTGGACTTGATGGAAAGCTTATCAAGTCTACTTTCTAAAGGATTCAACCCCATCTTCAAATTCTATCCGAGACAGCTGCAATCATCAAAAGAGTCCGTGTTGATCACGTACTGGAATCAGATTCGGACTGCTGCAATGGTGCAAGTTGAAACGAACGTAACTTTCTTATACGGACTCCGTTTGGGACGTTCTTGTACTTCATGGAAAGCTTATGAAGTCTACTTTCCAACGGATGCAACCTCATCTTCAAATTCCATCCGAGCCGGCTGCAATCATCAAAATAATCCACGTTGGTTTTTGAGTCCGAGTCAAAAGGGTGCTGCGCCACCACCAATTGGGCCTATGGGCCTTGTAACCCTAGAGCATGCACTTTGGACGCCCCTCTTGGTTGTTCTCCCTATAAAGGAGCCACCGCCTCCCTTGTTAGGACTTGGATTTCGTTGAATTTAGGTTTAGCCATTGTGCAAACTTTTGTTCTTCAGTTGTGTCGGTTGACCACCTGTCAAGACATCTTCGGAATACCACCTTTGTTATTCGCAATACAATTTGTGCTTCATATCAATATTTGCAATTTCAGATTGCTTGTTATCTTGTTCTTGCGTGTTCTTCGGTTGCATGCAGGAATAGACCTTCGTGGTCAGGTCAACCGCGTTCTTGGCACGGTTGATAACAACTTGGAGTGTGGTTCAGCGATTGCTAAGGCGCAAGCGACGCTGCTCGTTGTAGTCGGATCGCAAGGGTCGCCTCCGCCAAAATCGATAGTTATCATCCTATCGGAAGATCGGGACCCCATCGCCTCATCAGTTGGTATCGGAGCTTCAGTTGACCGGTAGGAATTCTTTGTATCCCTAGTTAGTAGATTGATTTTTATTTCCCATAGTCCAGAAAAATTGCCCCACAAAAAGAGTTTATTTCCGCTGTCCAAACCCCATTGTGCTTTTAGATCTGTTAATTTTGGTTTGCTAAATTGAGTTTGTGTCCGTCTTAGCATTTTCTTGTTGCTGGTCATATTTGTGGTCCATAAAACTCCCAAACAAAAATCCCCACGTCCAAAACCATCAAAATCACATCAAACCGTAATTTCCAATTTCGGCCAGAAGACTCCCTCTTGTGCAGCCGCCACCAAAAACGCCGTATCTTTTGTTTCCGATATTTTTTTTTGAGTGAAACCACCGCCACTAGATCCATAACTTCCTTATATAACTGCCCCTAAAATTTTGCTTCATTCCATTAAGGCAGTTAAAAGATATCTGCGGTGCAAGTTGACCCAAATTTCCGGACTGAATCTGTAACAGTCTGCGCTTGTGATTTTTGTGTGAATTTTTCCGTCGGTTTCCGGAACATGGCCCCAAAAGAAAAGTTGTATAAAAAGCCGTCAGAAAAATGAGAAAAAAAGAATCATTTAAAAAATGGCAACTGAAAAAAAGTTACGGCTGAAATACCGACGTGCTGTCCAGTGGATAGAAATCTTCAATTTTCAAGTTTGGGATCAATCCTTGTGTTCTTCAATTCCAAATTGCATTCGATTGAATTATCTTGTATTTACCACTCTCATACATTGTCATACACTTGTTTTGGCCTTCTCCTATCCTTGTTTGATCAGCAACATAGGCTAAGTGCTAGGTACGAACTATAATTTAATTCTGTGCAATTTCTGAAATTAATTGATTGTTCTCCATTGCTACATATCTAGCCTTCCAAGCTACACCTTTTACTAACCGAGCAGATCACGTCGAACCGACCCTTGCAATCGCTATACACATCACTTGAGTCAAGTTATCACGAACCAGCCACCGGTTACACCACCTGTTTTGCATTGGTAAGAACTTGTAAGAGCTTGGTAAGAGTTTGAGAGATGTGTGACTTGTGAAGCTCCACCTCCTAGTAGTTTATAGGGACTTACATAATTCTTGTGTATTTCCTTGTTTTCTACTAACCATGACAGGTTCAAGATCACATTGTAGCAATTTTTGTGAGACCAACAACTTGTTGGATCGTATTAATCACCACCATCAACAACAGAATTGAGGGCTCCAATGATCGCGACCGTTGTCGACTTCGACATAATCGACAAGGTACAGGTAGGTTAACAAGAGAGGTATGTGATGATTATGCCAAGTTTACAATTCCTCCATTTGCTGGTAGATATGACCCTGAAGCTTATCTTGAATCGGAAATACAATTAGATCAAAATTTTCTGTGCTATGATTTTCCTGATGATAAAAGAGTTAGGGCTGCTACTAGTGAATTCACTGATTTCGCATTATTTTGGTGGAGGAAACAATGTAGACTACCACATGTACCTAAAACTTGGAATGCTTTGAAACGAATCATGAGATCTACATTTGTTCCTTCATATTATTCACGTGACTTGTTAAAAAGATTGCAACGTTTAGAACAAGGTAGGAAAGCTGTAAGTGAATACTATGAAGAATTGAAAGCTCTTTTGTTGCGTTGTGATTTAGAGGAACATGTAGAAGGTATAGAGAATAGATTCTTAGGTGGGCTTAATCAAGAAATTAAGAACATTCTCGTCCACAAAGAATATAATTCTCTCTATGATTTGTTTATACTTGCTTGTAAGGTTGAAAGTCAGATTGAGAAAGAATTGAGAATACTTGATAATAGGACACATGAGAGCAAACCTGTGGTTGTGCCTTTTTCTATAACTAACAACTTGCAGCAAGTTGAAAACCATGTGAAGAGAAGAATGAGTTACTTGAGCTACCAACTCCATTACTTGAGAAGGAAGATGAGGAGATGGATGTACCTACATCATCCGAGGGGAGCCAAAAGATAAAGATCATGGTGCTATCATCACTCACGGTGAGTATGCTTGTGAAGAACAACAATTATGTACTGTTCATGCTATTTTAGAGCAAAACTTAGTGGAAAACAATTCGACACGCCCATATTTCAAGTAGAGAATTCACACTGCATTGATTTGAGTATTGAGAATGAGTTTAGTGCACCTTGTCAAAAATAATTGAATTGCTGCTGTTTTGAGTGATTCATGTGATGAATTAATCACATACAATGATCATGTGGCTTTGGTTAGACATAAAGAAGTTTTAACTAGAATTTCTCCTGCCAATTCATTGTGTTACATCATGTTGGATCTTCCTATGAAATTGTCACATGCTTTGGAGAAAGTTTCTGAACTTACATGTTCAAAATTCTTGTTTAGTGCCTACACCCTTGGATATAAGTTTAATTTGATTGGAGATTATGGTGTAGGAAATCAATTTCTTGTATATCGAATACGCATAACTTGTGACCACATGGATGAATTGCAGCTTGTTGTTTTGAACAACAACTCTTGTATGCTCAATCTTGTTCATTATAAAAGAAAAATAAATTTTAGTGATCATTCAATGCCTATGTGTTCTTCTCTTATTGAACCATCTAACATTGGCAATCTGAATAATGAAATTGATGTATGGAAGAACTTGCAAATATTTTCACCCTTACTAGATGAATTTGCTATTGCTCAATTGAAATCTGATTATATGGATAAACTTTGTTTGATTCCAAAAGTTGTAGCTTTGCCTATATGTGCCACCACAACAAGTTTACAACTTCAAAGATTTGAATTGCATAAATGCTTCACTTACATTTGCAAAACAAGTTGCGATAATTACTGTGTGAGAAATTTTGATTTGTTCATTAACATATATGATTACTTTTGGGTTAATAATACAATGAGCTTTTATGATTGCTGCTGTGTTATAACATTAGTTGTGCAACAACGAAGAACTGTTAAAACGGATGATATATACATATACCATGCATACACCTTGGCTTCTTTGTTACCATACTTTCAGTTTATCAAAAGCCGAGGACGGCTTTGTTTTCAAGAAGGGGAGGATGATGAGGACACGACCCCTATGGATACAACCATATTTACTATGCTTGTTGTTCCAATTACAAGAGCTCCTACGCATCACTTAAATTATAAGGTGAGCTCGTTTCAAAAAGGTTTTACTTTGTGTGATAAAGAACGTATGATATTACATAATGAGAGTTTGTTGCGTTTGTTATTATGTACCGAGATTTATGATGAAGATCATGCAATACGTGAGGCTACACATATGATAAAAACCGAGGACGGTTTTCTATCAAGAAGGGGAGGATGATATGACCACGCCACAAACACATACGACAATCGCGCCCAATATCAAGATTGAACTAAAGGTGAATTCGTTTCTTCAGCCTTCATATGTTACTGAGAATAGACCGCTACCTAATGCAAGTGATTTAATTGTGCTTAGGAATTTGGGAAAGGATGAAGGAAAGGGACATGGAGTCCTGGACATGCATGGAAGGAATAATGGAGGTCACCACGTCACTTTGAGACCAAGTCAAGCACGAATTCGAGTTGGACACGTTTTGGAATCAGACTCGGACTGCTGCAATGGTGCAAGTTTAAACGGACGTAACTTTCTCATACGGACTCCGTTTGAGAAGTTCTTGGACTTGATGGAAAGCTTATCAAGTCTACTTTCTAAAGGATTCAACCCCATCTTCAAATTCTATCCGAGACAGCTGCAATCATCAAAAGAGTCCGTGTTGGTCACGTACTGGAATCAGATTCGGACTGCTGCAATGGTGCAAGTTGAAACGAACGTAACTTTCTTATACGGACTCCGTTTGGGACGTTCTTGTACTTCATGGAAATCTTATGAAGTCTACTTTCCAACGGATGCAACCTCATCTTCAAATTCCATCCGAGCCGGCTGCAATCATCAAAACAATCCACGTTGGTTTTTGAGTCCGAGTCAAAAGGGTGCTGCGCCACCACCAATTGGGCCCATGGGCCTTGTAACCCTAGAGCATGCACTTTGGACGCCCCTCCTGGTTGTTCTCCCTATAAAGGAGCCGCCGCCTCCCTTGTTAGGACTTGGATTTCGTTGAATTTAGGTTTAGCCATTGTGCAAACTTTTGTTCTTCAGTTGTGTCGGTTGACCACCTGTCAAGACATCTTCGGAATCCCACCTTTGTTATTCGCAATACAATTTGTGCTTCATATCAATATTTGCAATTTCAGATTGCTTGTTATCTTGTTCTTGCGTGTTCTTCGGTTGCATGCAGGAATAGACCTTCGTGGTCAGGTCAACCGCGTTCTTGGCATGGTTGATAACAACTTGGAGTGTGGTTCAGCGATTGCTAAGGCGCAAGCGACGTCGTTCGGTTGTAGTCGGATCGCAAGGGTCGCCTCCGCCAAAATCGATAGTTATCATCCTATCGGAAGATCGGGACCCCATCGCCTCATTAGTGCAGCTCCAGAAAGTTATTGTTGATGGTCGTACGCAATTGTGTGACCTCCTCCCCGAGGGTGTTCAATCCAGTCTGAACTTCCCCGAGCTCATCGCGCACGCCATTGTCACCATCATGAAGTTGTTTTTGTAGCATCTCGTGCAACCGAGTGTACTCGGTCCACATAACCGGCGCCTCCGGATTAGGTGGATCCTCCTCGTGACCTGACATGGGAACGACACAAACAAGAAATGAGGTTATATCCGGGTTAGTAAAACAAAAGCTCTCTCTTTGCTTGCAACTCACTGTCCTGAAAACAAGACAAGCTTACCGTTCCAAAGTGAATCAAGGACGGCAAATCGACAATTGTGACAGCGAACGACCTCAACCCAGTAATGTATGAGCGTAACCAAGAGCAAGGGAGTACACAAACGGGTGTAGGTGGAGCTTGGACAGTTATGTGGATATCATATGCAATCTGATATTCAAGGTATTGTAAAGCTAAGTAATGATCTAATGCTAGAGTATTTTGCCTATGTGCTGATCAATTGGTTTAAGCGAAGTGTATGAACGCACACGCAATGATAAATGGAACTTAATGCAAACAAAGGAATGAGCTAGGGAGAATCAATCGAAAACAGAGATGAAACTAGCTCGTTTTGCACCAAGTACTAAGAGAGACGCTAGCCAATTGCAACTGAATATACGAGGGCACAAAATTGCTCTAAAAAAGGAGTTTGGAAGCTCTATCTTCTCATTTCCTTTCCAACGGATCAAGAAACGCCTCAATCGGAGGTCGTATGAAAAAGTTATGTGTTTCTCTCTCTTTTTTTTATGCCGCGGCTCTTCCTAACTGCGGCTGCAAGCCTCACAAATCAGCAAGGTGTAATCAATTTTAATGAGCAGCCCTAATTGCAATGTTAATAGCTAGTCTCAAGATAAAACGATATAAGTGAAGCACAAAGACACCAAATGTGGTTCGGATTGTGTTTGAGCTAGAGGTCGATTCGGACTCTAGTCCCACCAAGGAGTTCGGATAAAGAAACACAAACCAACTCGGATTGTGCTCTCAAGATGGCGCACGGTAAAAGATGGAAGCTTTTTTTTTGTTGCTAATTGAGGGAATCAACCAGCAATTTTGTAGGGTTTATGTGAACACAACGATTAAGCAATGCAAAAGGAAACACACGGATCAGCACTAAAACAAAACTCTAATGGACGAAGACTTAACAATACGCACAAGAAAAAAACAAATTAAACTACGGTTTTGGTATTGCAATTTTCGGTTTAATGGACAAAAGGACAGAAAACGAATTTAACTATGGGTAAAGAAGTTCTCACCGAGTAAACCTAGAATCTGATACCACACGATACGGGGAGGGGTCCCGATCTTCTCAGTAAGGAACCGTGGATAGTTGATGTGAAGTAGATGATGTCGCTAGTTGAACATTCACGCCAATGCACGAACCCTCAACTCCTCGGAATACGCCCAAAACACATCGGATAATTGTTCGTCGCGAGACCACAAACGACGAACGCCAAGTCCTCAATTCCCAATGGAACGACGGCTTGACCTTGAATTGCAGAACGAACAATGGATCACCTAGTTCTCTCTCAAAGTCCTCGCATGAACTCTGGTGTTGAAAGAACAAGTAATAGCTATGTTCAATCTTATGCATAAAATTGGTCTCCCCCTAAAGGGTGCCAATACAAGGCTTATATAACCCCTTGGGACGTCCATATGGTCCCCAAACCAAGTACAACTCAACCCCATATGGTTTTGGATACGAACTCTCACAAAAAGGAAACTATATTTTTCACACGTCATATTGTTTCGGTCATAACTTTTTATCCGTGATGAATTTGAAGATGAGACCAAATGCATTGCGTAGCCCTTGAAATTATCTTTTCAACGAGTACAATAACACCTGAATCGGACTTAGTTTGTGAAAGTTATGGCCTTTTTAGTAACTGTCTGTCAGGTTGTCCCGAACCGAATCCGAATTGAATCCTGAGTTGAATCCGAGTTTGAATTGGGTTGAGCACGTGGGAAGTCCGAATTTGGCTTGAAAATCTTATCCAAAACTTGTAGTTTAAGTCCTTGGGCTCCTCCCTTTTGCTCTCCCAAGTCTTCACATGATTCATACCTAAGAATACATAAAATACTAGCATAAGATAGTATTCCAAGTTCATCGTCAATTAAAGGAAACTCCTTAAGAAACAAAAACCCTGTTTGTTTAAACTTCTTTCCACGATGGGTTCCACCTAAACTATAAACACAATTCGTATGAAATCTCAGCACAAAATGAAATTGAGTTCCAAACACAACGAATGGAGTTCATCTATGCTCTATCTTATATTGGCATGTACATCGAATCTGCCAGAGTTGATGTGAAATTTTCCCTCATGACGGGTTTCATTGGGTAGTACAAACTCCATGAGCACAAATCGATGAACGGAATGAAACACCTTGAACGGAGTTTATGTACTCCTTTGGTCATTTTGGCATGCATTTTGAATACGTCTGAGTTGGTGTGACACTTTCCTTCATGACATGTTCCATCTGAAACTACAAACTCCATTCGTACAAAATTGAGGCACGAAATGAACAGAGTGCCAAACACCCTGAGTGGGGTTCATATGCGCCCTAACGCATTTCAGCATGCATTTCAAATCTATCTGAGTTGGTGTTAAACTTTTCTCGACGAGGGGTTCTATTAGGATGTGCAAACTACACGAACGCAAAACTCTCCTCAACGACGGGTTCCAACCGTTACTACAGTTCCATTCATAGAAAATCAATGCGTGAAAAGAAACTAAGTGAAAAACAACTCAAATAGAACTCATATACACCCTAGCT
Organism: Dendrocalamus sinicus; assembly: GCA_036346575.1. Classification (NCBI taxonomy): domain Eukaryota; kingdom Viridiplantae; phylum Streptophyta; class Magnoliopsida; order Poales; family Poaceae; genus Dendrocalamus; species Dendrocalamus sinicus. The sequence continues at coordinate 20,836,059 of CM070664.1, forward strand.
CATTTTGGCATGCATTTCGATTTCATCCGAGTCGGTATGACACTTTCCTCTATGACGAGTTCTGTCTGAAACTTCAAACTCTATTCATACGAAATCAAGTCACGAAATGAAATTGAGTGTCAACACCCTGAATGGAATTCATATGCACCCTAGCACACTTCAACATTTATTTTGAATCCGTCTATGTCGGTGTGAAGGTTTCCTCCATGACAGGTTCTAATTGGAAGCATAAACTCCATTCATACAAAATCAAGGCACGAAACAAAACTAAGTGTCAAACACCCAGAATGGAGTTTAGATGCGATGTAGCTCATTTTGGCATGCATTTCGAATCCGTCCAACTTGGTGTGAAACTTAACTCTGGGTAACATTGGATAGTACAAAGTCTATGAGCACAAAATCAATGAACGAAATGAAACTGACTGCCAATACCTCGGATGGAGCTCATATACGCCCTAGCTCATTTTGGCATGCATTTCAAATCCGTCCGAGTCAGTGTGACACTTTCCTCGACGATGGGTTCCATCTGAAACTACAAACTCCACACGTACGAAATCAAGGCATGAAATGAAACTGAGTGTCAAACACCCCAATGGAGTTCATATGCCCCCTAGCTCATTTTGGCATGCATTTCGAATCCGTTTGAGTCGGTGTGAAACTTTGTCCATGACAGGGTCCATTGGGCAATACAAACTCCATGCACAGAAAATCGAGCAACGTAATGAAACTGCGTGCCAACATCCCGAATGGAATTCATATGTGCCCTAGCTCATTTTAGCTTGCATCTTGAATGCGTCCGAGTCAGTGTAAAACTTGTTTCCACGATGGGTTCCACCTAAACTACAAACACAATTCGTATGAAATCTCGGCACAAAATGAAATTGAGTTCCAAATACTACGAATGGAGTTCATCTATGCTCTATCTTATTTTAGCATGTACATCGAATCTGTCAGAGTTGATGTGAAACTTTCACCGATGACGGGTTTCATTGGGTAGTACAAACTCCGTGAGTACAAACCGATGAACGGAATGAAACTGAGTGCCAAACACCTTGAACGGAGTTTATGTACACCTTTGGTCATTTTGGCATGCATTTTGAATACGTCCGAGTTGGTGTGATACTTTCCTCCATGACCTGTTCCATCTGAAACTACAAACTCCATTCGTACAAAATTGAGGCACGAAATGAACAGAGTGCCAAACACCCTGAGTGGGATTCATATACGCCCTAACGCAATTCAACATGCATTTCAAATCTATCTGAGTTGGTGATTAACTTTCCTCGACGAGGGGTTCTAGAATCGCAACCAACACATTATTACACATTATTATCGCCTCTCCAACTCGCAAACAGCACAGGTTTCTTCTTGTACTTGTCGGTTAATTAAATCTCATACGAGTATTCATGACAAGCGAGCGATTGTAGCTGGCAACATTGGCTCACATAGTAAATAGCTGAGGTTCATTAGAATTATTTAATCGTCCTATGAATAGATTGCAAGGGCCAGATTTTACAATGCGACCTGTTGGTGCATTCCAGGCTAGGGATCGATCCCTTGGCCTTGTTTTACCTACACATCAACTGGTCGAACTTGTTCTCGGCTATTTAAAACCTCTATTTTAATTCCATTGAGCCGAGTAGAACATTCGTTTTGTGGTAATTATAAGCAATGGGCTATTGTTAAATTACTATTAGTTGAAGTGTTCTCAACCTTGCACAGGGTACGACCTTGAGCAGCCAACAACACGTCTGGCTGAACGTAATTCATCAAGTGAAGATGAGTCATCGGCTGGCAATAAAAATCACTGAAACATGGTTGACGAGCCGGTGATGATTCACTCCATATTCATGGACATGAAGTTAGTTCCTTGAACAAAACCTGGAGTATCGCTGCTCCATGGCCGAGTGCTTCTTAATCAAAGAATATAACCATTAGACCAACAAAAGTCAATTTAGAGCCAAGAATCGGCACACATGAAAATAACAGAAGCCGATCCAAGGGGCTGACATTTGCTGAGTTGTTCAAAAAGTACGAACAAATGGGAAGAGATCATCGGTTGAAGAAGAGTAAAAAACAAAAGACCGATCGAGGCAATAAACAACAATATCGGCAACAGTCAATCGCCAAGGCCAATGCTACCACCGTGGAAACCGATTAAATCAAGAAACGCTAATCGAGCTATAAAAATCACCTGAAGCCAATCAACGATCAAACCAGCAAGTATGACCAAGAGTGCAGAAGCAGCGGTGCTTGCAAGAACGAAGTCAACGACAAGTCATTCCGGACAATGGTGAGTGTGATAAAATTCGCCTAGTAACTAAAAAGCAAAGGAGTGGCGAGTCAAACGGAAGTACGGATATCGGTGAGATCCGGTCAGAAATATGGAATCGGAACAGTCTACCACAGAGTTGATAGCACAAGAACCCGAAGATGCTGTCTTTGGGAAACCAGATACCCATTGGCACCTGGATGCATTATACATAAGAGGCCGCATTGATGTTGATGGTGAGCTGATGTCTAAGATGCTTGTGGATAACGGAGCTAACGTGAATTTAATGCCATATCATATTTTCAAAAAGATTTGAAAGGCCGAACAAGATTTAACAAAAATACATCCAGTCCGTTCGGACTTGATTTGTTCAGCTGTGAGTGCGCCATACTAACTGTTCCAAACCTAGTGCACGTGCCTTTGATCGAGCTACGCCAGTGCATTCGGCAATTGTTTGATAAGGACGTGGCCAGTGGTAGAGCCAGGAAATTTTAGGAGCCTGGATGCACTGCGAGACTGAGTATAGGCAATATGCGGGAACAAATCCATATACGTGACACAAGCAAAGTTGATAACCACAATAGTTTTAAAACCAACACGCATTTCAATATCCATAGATGAAAAGAAAAAACATACGACAACAAGTACCTCAGTATGGCATTACAAAAGTTTCGATGATGCGCCAACAAAAGTCCGACCACACATCTAGAAGAGATTATGTAAAATATAGATATGTAGATGAGTGTATCGTATAACATTGTAATGTATTCACATTGAAAGCTAAAGAGAATGGAACACAATATACCATAAATGTGTTAATCACGCGTACGAGGCAAATTCATTATTTCAGGAAAAAATATTCAAATATATATGACTATGACTATGAATCAGTGTATCATAATTCACAAATATTATATCCATGGCTTTAACCTTGTGTTCAAACAGTAGACATAATTTTTCACTCTCATCGAAATAACACTGCAAAGCTGGAAAGGACGTAAAAGACTAACATCTCTGATTCAGGATCTTGTGCATTTCCACTATGGAAAGAACAGCACAGAGTGAACCCTGATGGCCCCACCCCCGGAATGGGCTTCCAAACTTGAGCTGAGCTGCCTCCAATCACCACCCTAACGAAACGCCAATTCTCTACTTCTGAGGGCCGCATTGCCTCACGCATTTCAAATTTGGATTGAGTCAAGAAAAGCGCACAACCAAACGATCTTAGGACCCTTCAATTGCATATCTGATATCCTCTACTTCTAAAGGCTGCATTACCACATGCATTGCCCGTCGTGAACATTTCTTTTGGTAGTGAAGTCGATATCTGAGCTGAATCCCTTCCACGCCATCAGAAAATTCTGTTCCACAGTCGTACATACCAAACAAGTTGGAATTGAGCGAAATGAGTGGGCATTGCCCGAGCACTAGACTCGAATGAATTACAACCCTAAGTTCCTGCCAAATTCGGTAAGATCCAAATCAGCAACACAATCCACTAATCGGGTACAGCACGTTAGATCATACTCAAGAGCTTTCCACCACAGCAACAGTACAACAGCACCTCCCAAAATGGGCATGCAGACTTAAGCCGAGTCCAATTCCCCCGCAAGATGCCCTGTGGTCTTCCCAGTTCCCGCAATCCTATCTATGCCATTTTTACCACCCACAAGAAACAATCTGCTACAATCCCAAGAACCCCCACAAGTTCTTGAACCAAGCATCCATGGGCACTCCACAAGGCATTCCCACAAACACAGAGCGCGCAATCATCGGCGTCACCCTCCCGACTCATCAACCAAACACACACGCACGCACATAGCGCGCGCAAGGAACCAGGAAGGGCTGTGCACTCACCTGCCTTCCCCTTGTGCCGGTCATGGTCCAGCAGTGGCAGTGTTGTAGGGGTGGCCCCCACCTCAGCCCAGCAGGCCTGTTAGGAGGTTATAAGAACCAGAGTAACATGTGTAATGACATAAGTGCCCCTAATGGGGATGTACGGATGTAAGGGCATAACTGTAAAAGCATACCCCATGTGAATATATATATCAGGATGAGGGGGAGGGTGAGGCAGAACACTCCCACCTCTCCACTACCATCTCTCTCTCTGTTTGGACTGTAGCCACAACAGTTGGCGCCGTCCGTGGGGAGGACAGGACAAGCCTGAAGACCGAAGAAGAAGGATGGCACCGAAAAAAGCTTCATCAGCGGCGGCGAAAAGAAAGAAGACGGCTGGGTCGGAGCGGCGCGTGAATACCAGGGCTTCGGCATCGGCTGCCGAAGGAGCTGGCTGCGGCGTAGGCGCAGTGGTCGCGGGTGTCGACGCTCGCGCTACATCAACCGACCCCGCCAGCGCAGGTCACAGGCGGCCCATCATGTCCTCGACACCGAGAGCGCCCGCCAAGGACCCGACCCCGCCTCATGGAGGGGAGACCGGGGATCGGAAGGCGGACTTGGTTGCGGCGGCCAACCCCACGCAGAACAAGAGCTCCTACACTATGGCAAGTGGTGCGAGGTACACGGCTACGGTGATCATTACACAAGGGCATGCACCGCAGTTATGGAGCTGCGGAGGGTGACGGCCGGGTCTCGGGCTCTGCCTCCTCGGCCCCTCGCCGGAGCCCACGTGGGGCACCCAAGGGGTAGCCCCATACGAGCCACCGCAACGGAGGGCGCGCAGCATCGCACCGTCAGCGTCATCACCGGAGGCTCCTCCTCAAGGGCCCCCGGGGAGCAGCCGCAATTGTGGATGCCGCCCCGCAACATCACCTTCGACTTGAACGACGCCAGGGGTGTGGAGTACCCTCACCAAGACCCTCTAGTCATCCAGGCCCACATAGCACACTGTGACGTCAGGCGCGTCCTTGTCGACGGGGGAAGCTCCATGAATATCCTGTTCGCAGAGGCCCTCGACCGCATGGGGATCCCCCGAAGCCGGCTAGAGCAGCCAGGGGCTCCACTTCAAGGCTTCGGGGGTCAACCGCTGCAGGCCTTGGGGCACGTGTCCCTTCCGGTCACTTTCCGTCAGGAGGGCAACAAGGGTAACATCCGGACCGAGCATGTCATCTTCGACGTCATAGATATCCCACATCCCTACAACGCCATACTGGGGCGACCCGCCATCAACTCTTTCGAGGCGATCCCACACCACGCGTTTTTGTGTGTGAAGCTCCCGGGTCCAGAGGGTGTTATCACCGTCTTCGGCGATCAGGACCTGGCCAGACGTGCCGAGGCCGGCAGCCTGTTCCGCATCGCCTGGTGCATGCCCTCTCCGGCACGCTCGGCAACGGGCCCTCCGCCCCCGGCTGGACGCCCAAGCCTCGGCCCGAGGGCGGAGTCAAGAAGGTGCCGCTCCAAGCGGAGGGGCAGTTTGTGTCCATCGGTGAGGGCTCCGCCGGGTCGAACGGATCTGCCCGAGTGCTTGAACAACGTTGACATCTTCGCATGGTCCCGGAGGACATCAAGGGCGTGGACCGAGCGATGTCGAGCATCGCTGGCGGTCCGCCCGACGCCAAGCCGGTCAAGCAAAGGCTTCGGTGTATGTCGATGGATCGGCAGCAGGCGGCCAAAACAGAGGTGGCGAAGCTTCTTCGGGCCGGGGTCATCCGCGAGGTCCACCATCCAGAATGGCTCGCTAACCCGGTACTAGTCAAAAAGGCCAGCGGGGTCTGGCGTATGTGCATCGACTTCACGTCACTCAACAAGGCGTGCCCAAAGGACAATTACCCCTTGCCGCGCATCGATCAGCTGGTCGACACCACCGCTGGGTGCGAACTCATGAGTTTCCTGGACGCCTATTCCGGCTACCACCAGGTGTACATGGCCGAAGACGACGAGGAGAAGACTAGTTTCATCACACCACTTGGGACGTTCTGCTTCGTCAGAATGCCCTTTGGCTTGAAGAACGCAGGCGCTACCTTTACCCGCCTCGTCGCTATTGCCCTGGCCGTCCAGCTCGGGAGGAACGTCGAAGCTTACGTCGATGACGTGGTGGTCAAAACCCGGCAGCTTGCTCTGCATGGCCAGGACCTCCAGGAGACCTTCGACAACCTCCAGAAGGCGGGCAAACTCCTAGGTTTCCTCGTGTCCGGACGGGGCATCCAGGCGGACCCCGACAAAGTAGACGCCATCCTGGGTATGGAGCCGCCCAAGACAACGAGGGAGGTCCAGAGGCTGGCGGGCCGCATGGCAGCACTAAGCCGCTTCCTATCCAGGGCAGCGGAGCGGGCCTTGCCATTTTTCAAGACACTCTGCGGGTGCGATGGATTTCGTTGGGACGGAGATTGCGCGAAGGCCTTCAACAAGCTCAAGGAGCACCTGGCTAGGCTCCCCACTCTGGTCGCCCCAGCACCAGAGGCTCCCCTCCTACTCTATCTAGCCGCGTCAGCCACCGCGGTCAGCGCCGTCCTCGTCTTAGAGGAAGGCGCCATACAGCGGCCCGTATACTTTGTCTCTGAAGCCCTCCAAGGCGCCAAGACAAGATACACGGAGCTTGAGAAGCTCACCTACGCGCTGGTCATGGCCTCCAGGAAGCTTCGGCATTATTTTCTGGCCCACCCGATCACAGTGCCTTCCTCATTCCCCCTGGCGGAGATGTTGCACAACAAGGAGTCCACAGGGCGCATCGGCAAATGGGCTGCCGAGCTCGCTCCCTTCTCCTTGATGTATGCTTCACGAACGGCAATCAAATCCCAAGTCCTTGCGGATTTTCTCGCCGAATGAACCCCGCCGGCCCAACCCGTCCAGACGCACGATGACCCCGTCTGGACGCTCACCATTGACGGAGCTTATGGCGTCGCGGGCGCGGGCATAGGTGCAGTGATCGTCACGCCCGAAGGACAGCGTCTGCTATACTCGGCGCGCCTTGCCTTCCCCGCCACCAACAACACGGCTGAATACGAGGCGCTGCTCTTTGGCCTGGCGAAGCTCAAGGCAGTCGGTGCGAGACGGGTGCTAGTCCGCACCGACTCGCGCTTGGTGGCTGGTCATGTGGACAAGTCATATCAAGCCAAGGACCCTGAGTTGGCCAAGTACCTCGCGGCTGTGAGGGCGAGGGAGAGGCACTTTTTGGGCGTCACCGTCAAGGCCATCACCCGCGCGGAGAATGAGCAGGCAGACGCCCTCGCTAAGGCGGCCAGCTAGCAGCTGCCCCCCTGAGGGGGCGTTTTACGAGATATTAGCACAGGCGGCCATCGCGCAGGACAACCGGGACGCGGCACTTGCCCACCACATTGACCGGCCAGGTGATTGGCAGGAGCCCATCTTTAATTTCTTGCAAGGCATCGCCGAGCCGGAGGACCCCGCCGAGCTTCGGCGTTTGCAGCACCGCGCAAGGTCCTTCCAGGTGTTCGAAGGGATACTCTACAAGAAAGGGGTTTGCGCACCGCTCCTGCGCTGCCTCTCGACGGAGGGAGGAAAGGAGCTCCTCGTGGAGATCCACGTGGGTGCGTGCGGATCCCACCTGGCACCGAGGTCATTAGTCGGCAAGGCGTTCAGGCAAGGCTTCTACTGGCCAACTGCCATCACCGATGCCCAGGACCTCGTCCGTCGGTGCCAAGGGTGCCAGTGGATGGCGCGCATCATCCGCAGGCCCCCGACGAGCCTCAACCCCATTCCTCCGGTATGGCCATTGGCGCGCTGGGGCGTCGACATAGTAGGACCGCTTGCCCGAGCTCCAGGGGACCTCCGGTTCTTGGTAGTCGCGCTGGAGTATTTCTCCAGATGGCCGGAAGCGGTCGCTCAGCTAAAGTAACCTGCGCCATCGGCGCTTCCTCCGGCAAAACATCATATGTCGCTTTGGCGTGCCCCGGGAGCTCACGGTTGACAACGGCCTGCGATTCGACGCCACCCTCTTCAAAGACTATTGTGACAGCATGGGCATCACCCTCCGATTCGCCTCGGTAGGGCACCCCCAGTCCAACGGGGCGGTCGAGCGGGCGAATGGCGCCATCTCCGCTGCCACCAAAAAGCGCCTGGTCGGGTTGCCAAAGGGCAAGTGGCCAAGCGAGCTTCACAGTGTTCTTTGGTCGCTTCGCACAACGGTAACACGTCCGACGGGATTCACGCCGTTCAAGCTCCTTTTCGGCGAGGAAGCAGTGACGCCCGAGGAAATCAAGGCCGGCTCGCGGAGGGTCCTCGTCCAAGCACCCGAAGAGGAGCGCCGTGTGTCCTTGGACCTCCTCGACGGGCTGCGGGCAGATGCAGCCCACCATGTCGAGAAGTATGTGCGGCAGACAATGCGTACTCGGGACCGCTCTATATGCCCGCGGGGATTCAAGCCTGGGGATCTCGTTCTCAGAGTGGCGCTCCAGGCGGAGACCGCTGGCAAGCTAGAGTCCAAGTGGGAAGGCCCGTACATCGTGATGGAGGCATTGCCGAAGGGGGCGTACCGCCTCGCCACGCTTGAAGGACAAGCCCTCCGGCACACATGGAATGCGGACAGGTTGCGGCGATACTACGCCTAGAAGTAGGATGACAAGTGTAGAGCCACCAGCCCCTTGTTATACGAAGCTCGCCTGCGCAAACGGGAGGTCAATAAAGATTGCTGTTCCCAGAGCATTGTCTATCCACGCTGAGAAGAACAAAGTCTACGGACTCTAAATAAGACGTAGCGTTGAGCTCAGCTTCCGCACGCGAGAGTCTGCGGAGTATAAATAAGACGTAGCGTTGAGCTCAGCTTCCGCACGCGAGAGTCTGCGGACTATAAATAAGACGTAGCGTTGAGCTCAGCTTCCGCATGCACTAGTCTACGGACTCTAAATAAGACGTAGCGTTGAGCTCAGCTTCCGCACGCGAGAGTCTGCGGACTATAAATAAGACGTAGCGTTGAGCTCAGCTTCCGCACGCACCAGTCTACGGACTCTAAATAAGACGTAGCGTTGAGCTCAATTTCTGCACGCACCAGTCCGCGGACTATAAATAAGACGCAACGGGGGGACGCCCTCGTGCGCACCAGTCTACGGACTCTAAATTAGACGTAACGTTGAGCTCAGCTTCTGCACGCGAGAGTCTGCGGACTATAAATAAGACGTAGCGTTGAGCTCAGCTTTCGCACGCACCAGTCTACGGACTCTAAATAAGACGTAGCATTGAGCTCAGCTTCCGCACGCGAGAGTCTGCGGACTATAAATAAGACGTAGCGTTGAGCTCAGCTTCCGCGCGCACCAGTCTACGGACTATAAATTAAGTCGTAGCGTCGAGGTTCGCCTCCGCACGCGCCAGTCCACGGACTCTAAATAAGACGTAGCGTCGAGGTCCGCCTCCGCACGCGCGAGTCTCCGGACTATAAAGTCGTAGCGTCGAGGTTCGCCTCCGCACGCGCCAGTCCACGGACTCTAAATAAGACGTAGCGTCGAGGTCCGCCTTCGCACGTGCGAGTCTCCGGACTATAAAGGAAGTCGTAGCGTCGAGGTTCGCCTCCGCACGCGCGAGTCTCTGGACTATAAAAGAAGTCGTAGCGTCGAGGTTCGCCTCTGCACGCGCCAGTCCACGGACTCTAAATAAGACGTAGCGTCGAGGTCTGCCTCCGCACGCGCGAGTCTCCGGACTATAAAGGAAGTCGTAGCGTCGAGGATCGCCTCCGCACGCGCCAGTCTACGGACTCTAAACACGACACAGTGGGGGACACCCTCGCGCCCGCTAAAAGGCAGAGGTCTTCCCCTCGCACTCGGCGGCAGGTAACACCAAGAATAAAGTGCTACTTGGTTTCATTGCAAAAGCAAGGAGGGTTACATGGTTGCAAGCATGAGAACCAATACATCATCCTCCCGCCCTACCCAACCAACAGCTCAGTCTTGGCGCGGTGCGGACAAACCCGTGCCGACGTCGTCGTGGTGTTGGACGACTCCTTCGAGCCACCGGAGGAGGTCCCCCTCCCCATGCAGCGCTCGCTACGGCGACCCTGCCGCATCTTCCCGGCGGCCCGCATCCGTTGGTGGAAGTTCTGCAGGCTAGGCCCGACGGAGCGAATGGCGTCCGACATAACCTGCGGTCGGCCGGGAAGATCCAGTTGAGGATTCGCCAGCTCATGGGTATGTCTACACCCACGAGTGTGAAGCATGGCGAGGGCGAAGCACGCACCAAGATAGCCGCAGTGCTCGCCAAAGGTTCTGGCGCCACGAAGAGCAACGCCCGCCCCCTCCTCGATCAACCCCAGCGTCTCTGACAGGTCCTCCGGCCCGTGCATAGTGTCCGGCACTCTGACGCACAGATCTCGGAGGGCCTGGTTCAGAGACTCCATGGCCCGCCACGCCTACGTGGATGCATTTTCCAAGGCATGGCTATTCCCTACAGCAGACTCCGCCAACTGGGCTTTCTCCCCTTCTAGGACGACGATCTGCTGCAGGAAGGCGGCGCTCCCGCAGCGCGCACAGCTTCGTGGCCTCGAGTTGCGCGGCCGCCATGGCGCCCTCCAGCGACGGCTCTTCATCCTTCGCCGCGAGCATTGTTTGCCGCGAAGGCGGCTTCGAACCCTCCGCTCCCGAACACGGGACTCATCAAAGGCCCGACTGAGCGCAAGCGTCTGGCAAAAACAACAAGTCAGCAGGCGCCCAGCAGTACCTTACAAGCTAAAGCGCACATATTTACCTTCATCTCGGAGGCCTGCAGTGCGAGCGCTAGGAGTTCCCCCTCGCATGACGACAACATCTCTCGGTCAAGGTCGTTGTCGGCACGCTCTGCGGCTGCGCGTGAGGACGCCGGTGTCTCGAGCGAGGAGGAAGTCCGAGCGAGCGAGCTCCGGCCCCAACGCGCCAGGATTTACCGCGGCCGCGGCCACATCAACAGCAACGGACACCTGCGGGGCATCCTGCACAAGGCTTTGGACTTCGCGCACACCTCCGTTGCTCGATCCTTCGCCACGTCCGGGAGACTTCGTCTCGCCTGATGTTGGCAGAATGAGCGAGCAGATCGGAGAGAGTCTCGCGAAGTCAGGTGAAGAGAGGGACTCGCGCCTACCTCCTGCGCCTCTCGTCGCGGTAGGAAGTGGCGCCGGTTCGACTGCCAAGTGGGAGGCGGGCGCCTCGCTGGTCGGCGAGAGGTCGCTCGGCGCGCGCACGCGTAATCTGCGACAAGGCCCTGCAACGGCGTATCGACCCCTCGCTGGCGGCGGGGACTGCGTCCGAGGGCGTTTTGCCTGCGGCGGCACAAGCGATTCTTCCGCGGCAACACCAGCTACGGTTCCCGTCGCCCCCACGGTTCCCTCCGTAGGGGGCGCGCCCTCGCCGGCCGCTGCGGTTGATAACGCACCATCAACCGTGGTTTTCTCGCCGGGAGCGGTGCTCCCCCCGGGTTGGCGACTTCTAGCTCAACGATGGCCGCGAGCACGGGTTCGTTGGCGTCGGCAGAGGGTGCCAGGGGATTCGAGGCGGCGCGCTCCTCCGAAGCAGTGTGGCCGGGCCCACCGCTGGTCGCACGCCCCGTCTCAGCTATGCTAGCCGCCGAGGGGCCTGCTGGGTCACATACGGCAGCCGGGGAATGAGCCCGGCGTCGCGAAGATAACACCCTCGCAGGGCTATCACCGTCCTGAGCGCCGGAGTCCCAGCGGGAAGCTCCCCCGGCACCACGCGCTCGGGCACAGTAATGCCCAGAGCCTCGCATGTGCGGTTTACCCGCCCTTGCTTAGCCGCCTTGACTGCGGCCTCGCGAGCCTGGTGCTCCTTAAGCGTGTACGGGCCGAGGAGCGCCGCAACTGCGCGCTCCGCGTCTTCTAGCCGAGCCACTGCGCAGGAGATCACATCAGTCAGGCGGAGACTAAACAGATACAATGGCACGCGTAAAACGTGCTGGGTGGCTTACAAGGAGCGGAAGGCGGAAGCAGGCGAGATACGGATGGGCTGAACCCATCCTCGCGGGGGCCGTCCTGTCCAACATACTTCCCCCGGAGGAGAGTGGCGCCACCCCATACATTGTGAACTCCTCGGCTAGGTCGCGCAAGCTCATTCGACGGGCGACACCGACAAGACTCTGTAGCTTTTGCGTGTCGTCAGTCTCCGCCTTCAGACCCGGTGTACTGTTAAACGAGATCGGCTCGCCTCGGCATTGCATTCCGCTCTTGTCGGTCACGGTGTAGTAGAACCACTGCCGAGTCCAGCCGGACTCCCATTGCCTCGGCGAGGCTGGCGCGGGGAACAACATCGCGCACGACGCCCGGAATACGAAGTCCACACCACCGAAGTTGGACACCGCCCCGTCAACCTTTTTGGGTCGACAGCGTGCGTCGTGCAGTGTGGCGAACAAGCTCGCGCTGGGACGCCCCCCCTCTGTCCACATCGCCCACATGAAGACAGCTAGGCGGAGTATTGCGTGGGGCGTCAGTTGGGCTAGCTCCAATTTGTAGGCCCGCAGGACTTCGCCCACGAACAATGTGGAGGGCATTCGAAGGCCGGCGTCGAAGAATGCGACAAAAACAATCGCCTCCATTGCCCGGGGCTTCGGCTCCGTCTCGTCCCGACGGGGTAGGCGAGCCCCATCGCGATCCGCGATCTTCCTCTCCTCCACGAGTCGCTGCAGCCTCCCTTCGGTCACGCGGCTCCTCCCCAACACACGGGAACAGCGGCCTCCCGAGTGCTCCATGGCATCCCACCACTTGTTGGCGCGCGAGCTCCCCCGCGGCACCAGCTCGTACTCCCTGGAAGGATGGGACACCTCACCCTGGCTAGGCAAGGAACCGCTGCGGGGATGGTAGGTGGCGTCGTCATGGCTAGCCATCGCTCTTCGCGACCAGGGAGAAAGAAGCAAGGAAAGGAGCAACTGGCGTTCCAATTTGCACGGGCGGAAGCAAAGCGGCAGATCAAAAGACAAAAAAAACACCAAGAAAGGGCGCCTCTACCTCAACACTGGCACCTTATAAAGGCCGCTCGCCTCTCATGTGGCTCACAGCGCAGACAAATCAAACTTGCAGCGGTTCGGCTGCCCACGATTTGGAAAGAAGAACCGCCGGGGCTTAGAGGGCCGTGCCCGGTAGGTGGCCAAACAGCGCACAACGCCTCCACGCCTTCAACACGCGTCCAACTTCCCTGGGGAAGAGGCGAACAGCCGCGGTCACGCAACCGCTCACATCCCACGACGCACGATGCGTGAGTCGCGCGCGTCCACTCCCGGATGGCGAGACTACGACACGGCGGCGACCTCTGCGGGCGGCGTCGGCGTGATTCCAGCTGCCATTAAAAGCGCACTACCAGACTGCAAGGTCACAACAGCTCCGAAGCACAACAATATCGGCGCCAAGCTCCAATCTTAGCGCGGGGACGGAGCGCGCGCGCGTCTACTTCGAGCAGGGCGCTAGCCTCCGCTGCCACCCATTTGAAGGGTAGGGGACGGAGCGCGCATGCCTCGGCTTCAACTTAGGCGCCAGCCTCCGCTGCCACCCGTTCGAAGGGTAGAGGACGGAGCGCGTGCGCGTCTACTTCGAACAGGCGCCAGCCTCTGCTGCCACCCGTTCCAAGGGTAGGGGCGGGCGCGCGCGTCAACCGAGCAGCGCCGGCCTCGCGCCACCCTTTCCAAGGGTAGGGGCGGAGCGCGGCGCCTCGGCCGACTTAGGCGTCGGCCTCCGCGCCACCCGTTCGAAGGTAGGGGCGGAGCGCCGCGCGTCTACCGAACAGCGCCCGCCTCGCGCCACCCGTTCGAAGGGTAGGGGACGGGCGCGCGCGCCTCGGCCGACTTAGGCGCGGCCCGCTGCCACCTATTCGAAGGTAGGGGCGGGCGCGCGACGCCTCGCCGACTTAGCGCCACCTCGCGCCACCCGTTCGAAGGGTAGGGGCGTAGCGCGGCGCCTCGACCGACTTAGGCGCCCGGCCTCGCGCCACCCGTTCGAAGGTAGGGGCGGAGCGCGCGCGTCTACTTCGAACAGCGCCCGGCCTCGCGCCACCCGTTCGATGGGTAAGGGGCGGGCGCGCGCACGCCGCGCCGACTTAGGTGCCGGCCTCGCGCCACCCGTTCGAAGGTAGGGGCGAGCCGCGCGCGTCTGCCGAGCGGCGCCGGCCTCGCGCCACCCGTTTGAAGGGTAGGGGACGAACACGTGCGCCTCGGCCGACTTAGGTGCCAGCCTCGGCGCCACCCGTTCGAGGGTAGGGGCGGGCGCGCGCGCGCCTCGGCCGACTTAGGCGCCAGCCTCGCCGCCACCCGTTCGAAGGGTAGGGGCGGAGCGCGCCGCGCCGCCGACTTAGGCGCCGACTCGCGCCACCCGTTCGAAGGGTAGGGGCGGGCGCGGCGCCTCGGCCGACTTAGGCGCCGGCCTCGCGCCACCCGTTCGAAGGGTAGGGGCGGAGCGCGTCGCGCGTCTGCCGAACAGCGCCCGGCCTCCGCCACCCGTTCGAAGGGTAGGGGACGGAACGCGCGTGCCTCGGCTTCGACTTAGGCGTCAGCCTCCGCTGCCACCCATTCGAAGGGTAGGGGACGGAGCGCGCGCGCGTCTACTTCAACTAGGCACCGTCCATCCCAGACCTCGGGCTCCCCAACCACAAGCTTGGCGAAATTCACGAGCGCGAGGGGACGGAGGGCCAAAGGACCTGGCGACATGGCTTCGGCCCTGTGAAGCCCTTCACCATGAGAGGCTCCTATTGTAGGGGTGGCCCCCACCTCAGCCCAGTAGGCCTGTTAGGAGGTTATAAGAACCAGAGTAACATGTGTAATGACATAAGTGCCCCTAATGGGGATGTACGGATGTAAGGGCATAACTGTAAAAAGCATACCCCATGTGAATATATATATCAGGATGAGGGGGAGGGTGAGGCAGAACACTCCCACCTCTCCACTACCATCTCTCTCTCTGTTTGGTCTGTAGCCACAACAGGCAGGATCCGCCAGACCATCGCCTCCGTTGATTAGGGATTTGATTTGAGAGGCCAAAGGAAATGGAACTCATGGAAATGGGGATCGCGAGCCGATCGGGGGCAGCATGGCAAGGCAATGGCTGGCTATGGGCCGTAGACCGCCACCCATCCCGCATGGCCTAAAGGCCATAACCACCACAATGGCGGCCCAATCATCGGTTTCGTCTGCCTGTCGAGGCGTCGTCCCGCCTACAGCCGGCGGCCAGATTTCGCCGACCGCTGCCCGGAACTTGGCGATGGAGTACGCCGGCGTAGCCGTGATGCTTAGCATCCTTCCATGGCTCGGGGCTGGCGAGCAGCCCGGGCTCACCGGGAGGTGGCTCCGCCTCTCGACGTGGCATGGAACAAGATAATAATAAAGACAATGACCGTCACCATGGTGACACCTTAGGGGAAAATCGTGTGATATGGTAAAACTTACTAGCAGTGCTATGTGAGAGCATTACATGGAGATGGCTAGTAATTCTTCATCTTCGACCTTTCAGCGGCCCATGGTGTATGTCCATTTTGTTGACCGTGGTGATTCCTCTAGGGTGGCCAATGCGCAAGGAGGTGCGAATAATCTTGTCCCCGTCTTTCATTCATTGTCAACGGACGAGTTGCCCCAAGAGGTGTAGATCGCCAAGGAAAAAAACTCCAATTGACAGAGATTTTGTAGGCATCCAGCCGAACGAAGGTGTCGGTAAATAGTGGGGGCTTGCATTGACTGCCACGAGATAATATGCAGCACGTCTGAGGGGACAAATACTGAAGATGAGGAGAACTTCGACTCACAATCTAGCGAGGATGAATCGGGTAACAAGGGTGGTGCCGTGGGTGGCATTGTTTTCACCAACACGGACAATGTGGCCAGTCGGTTGGATTTGCAAGCGGCCTCTTCCCTAGTTCTGCCACAGGACCACGACTCTTCATGGGCCTTTGATGTGACATCCTGCTTGTGGGGCAGCGCTTCCCTGACAAGAGTGTCGCAAAGCAAGCTATCGCAAGCTTTGCAGTCAGGATCAGTTGAACTTATCGAGTTTTCATGTGAGTTGGACTGTGAACATATCACGTTTTTTTTTGTGAACATAATAGTAGTCACCAATATGTGTATGCCAGTCTTTTGCAGGTCGAACCTTGACACTTACATAAGTAAGTGTGTGGTTAGCTCTTGCCTAGGCAAACTCCGTGCTCAGAGAATCCCTAGTGCATGAACGGACTTCCGTATTACAGTTGTGAGGAACCACACATGTGAGTTTGAGGAGCCATTGCATCGCCACCAAGATGTGACCTTGAGCTACATCGCGACCATCATTAGTGATTTAGTTGTATCGATTGTAACCATTTCCCCAAAGGTTTTGATGGCAGATGTAGTGAATGCAATAGGCTATGACGTGAGCTACAACAAGGTGTGATGGGCAAAGCGGAAGGTGCTCGAAGGGATGTACGGTACATATGAGGAGGCGTATGACCTAATCCCCAAAATATTGCACTAGATAGCTGAGGCTAATCTGGGCACATGCCTCAACAAGATAGACCGGCCTCACCTATGTAACACCCCAAATTCCCTAATCCTAGATCGTGTATTTTGGGCATTTAGCCTGGTAGTGGAGGGATTTAGGCATTGTCGGCCTGTTCTCACTATGGACAGGACCTTCCTATGCGGGAAGTACAAGGGCATCATCTTTACCGCTATTGCCGCTGATGCCATGATCAGTTGCTCCTAGTTGCCTTCGTAATTATGGAGAACGAAAACACCAATAGCTGGCTATGGTTCCTGACCAACATAAAGCAACATGTTGTGCAGGACCGGCCAGATGTGTGCATCATCATAGACTGTCACACCGGGTTGTTGTCTGCAGCACAACATAAAGTCATCGTTCAAATGGAACAACATGCTCACATGTTGGTGCATGTGGCATCTTGCGACCAACTTCCACACCTGTTTCTAGAGCAAGGACCTTATGAGACCAGAGGTTCTGGGGTAGGCACACCGCAAAGCGAGTTTGCTGAGTGGATGAGCATGCATTGCTCGGACTTGGAGAAGTGATCCCTTCTCCACGATACGCACGGTGAGCGATATGGTATCATGACGACCAACATATATGAGGTGTACAATGGTGTGTTGAAAGGGGCTCGTGCCCTGCCCATCACCACCATTGTGGACAAGACTTGGAACCGCACTATCAGTTACTTTGTGAACCGAGCTATGATGGCCAAGAAGCACTTGGACAAGCAGAAGCAGTACTCAGAGGTTACCCTTGCCTACATGGAGAAGGAAATAATGAAGGCCCGAACCCATGTAGCTCGCTACATGGATGGCCTGAGGAAGAAGTTCAAAATCCATCTTTGAGACAAGTATGTTTGGGCCACTTGAGAGGTGATCGGAACCATGTTTCACCAAAGGGGATGTGGTTGTTTACACCTATAACAAGCTTCAACTGCTACACAAGCCTTGTTCCCACGTATATGCTGCATGCGCCCTACTATGCCAATCTTCCGCAATGTATGTATCGGAGTTCTATGACATATGTCACCTGTATGATACTTGAAAAGCAGAGTTCAACTCGTACGGTGTGGAAGGGAACTATAGGGACCTATGGCAGGGGGATATCAAGTGGTCACCTAATAGCACACTACGGCATCCTAGGCGGGGTAGGCGATAGCCAAGGCATATCCAAAATGACATGGCTGCTAGCCAACATGGAGACAGGCCTAGACCTAGGAGGTGCAAGCTATGCAAGAGTGCTAGGCACTCTTTGAGGGACTGCCCAAATAGGCCTTCTTCCTCCGATGTGTGCCCTAGCAGACATTTTGTCAGTTGATTTAGATATGGCCCTCAAATGTTGTGTGTTGTGCAATGTGTATGAGTATAATAATTTGTTTTAATGAGCCATGGGTGAAAATATTTTCTTACATTCGTTATATTCATGAAACAGAGCAATCCACGTGACAACGTGAATGACAAAAACAGTCATAGCACGACACCTTCAAGATAATGACAAATACAAGAAATAAAATAACACACAACATAACACTGATCTTACTCTCCAGTCTGTCAAAACAATGCCTCATCTTCACCATTTTCAGACCACCAATGATAGCTTTTATAGCCCGAACTCTCCACTCGTTTGTTGTGAAGGACAAGCTTGCATAGTGATAGGACTAAATGGGGCAGCTTTGCACAATGACAAGACCAAAGGAGACAACCTTGCATAGTGACAGGACCAAACAAGGCAGCTTTGCATAGTGACAAGACCGAAAGGGGCAACTTTGCATAGTGATAAGACTAAATGAGATCTCCTTGCATAGTAACAGGACCAAAAGGAGTAGCTTTGTGCAGTAACAAGACTACACAAGGCCTCACAGATGCGAATTTGCCCAAATTGAATTGGACTTGCAAAGCTTACATCGCGTCGGCTAATCTTATAAGTAATGTCCCTTCCGCAGCGTGTCTTCTTGCACCACGACTACAACACTACATTGCTAATATGGATAAGCAATGGGAGAAGATCACCTGATTCACAAGGGCTGCTACAGCCTAGGAGGAACAAGTGTAGCGTGCTAGGAGGCCACCCTACCTCCAACCCGAACCCATACCTCAACGTTCCCACCAAACGTTCGCTGCAAGACCCGCCCATGGGGAAGACGCCCCTTCTACTAGTGCTGGGACACATGCAAGTTCTTTAAGTCCAAGGAGCGGTTGAGTTTGGGCATGTGTTACTGGGGCTGCATGTAATTATGCAAGGGACTATCCCGACTAGAGTTAGGACACGGCCCGCTACTGGCAACCGGTAAGTACGGATTACAATACATTCCCCTACCAATTCTCTTCTATGGCATGTACTAACAAGCTCTCCCCTCTTCCTGTAGTCTTCAGATCCGCTATGCGCGTACCACAAATGGATCGACCAGGAGATCCACCTACACGGCCAGTGGACTCTGGACTGCGAGGATTGGGATGCCTAGATGGTATGCAAGAGGATGGAGGAGCGGCGGCGCAATGAAGATAGAAGCGAGCGTATCCAGCGGGAGATGCAATCTCACCTAGAGAAGTGCAAGCATAGGGAGCGCAAGGCTCGCAAGGAGGAGCGCGAGAGAAAGCGCGAACTAGCTGCTAAGGTCAGGTCTGCCGACGAGGACTACAACGCTGACCTCGCGAGGAAGAGCAAATGGCTGCAGTCCACGCAGTAGATAGCACCATTCCATAGTACCCCACCATCCTACCAGTGAAGATATTCCTTTCTCCAAAATGCATGTATTCCTACATGCTCTGGGTGCATGTATCGTTGCGTACCCTTTGTAGTATCGTTGTTGAGAACAAAATACAATGAACAAGTTTTCTCCCTAACCAGTAAATATTCTTCGTTATATGTTAAACTTGCTCATGCGAGGGCGCCACGGAAGGATCTCCAAAAAAATTCATAATGTTTCAACCTCTTTTTTCGTATTAAAATTTTCCTACAATCAATACACAAAATTTTTTGCAAAAATTTAGAATGGTTACAATTATGAATAAATTACACATGCAAGTACACTATATCAGAAGACTGCACAAAAAAATTATTTTTCGAGCTCATTTGTTATATTTTAAAATTGTTACATAAAATACATTTCAATGGATTTTTCTGACACATTGGTACTATAGAGCCTAAATTCCGTACGCGGGCCAAGGGTCTGACAGTGTGCCCTTGTCCCCACTCAGACACCACCAAAAATTAAAAAAATTCTAAAGCTTGCACAATCAACGTGGACCGCGTGGGCAAAAGGTGGTGAGCCGAGAGCCCGGCATGCATTGACGCGACATAAAGTTGAAATCATCACAAAACGACTGATGACTGGGTGTTCGCACTCACCGTGCCTGGTAGCACAGCACGCTCCCTGGTAACACCAAGTGATATGGCATGCTCGCGGCCACACTAGGCACCTGGAGCACTTGCCGGCCGAGCCATGTGCTTGGCGCACCAGCTGGCCATGCCTGGGGGCTACTTTCGCAAAAACATGACATTGGGCCCATTTCTATAAATAAATTCTTTCAAGGGATCAAAAAAATTCTTTTTGAAGTACGATCAGTCAAACTAATTCAGGCATAGTGTTGTTTCATATTTATAGATACGGCTGGAATATTTAGATCAGGTATGAAACTGCTAATCCTTATTATAATAAAGTACTCAATGAGACAAAAAAATGATAAGAAGATAGCTTTGAAAACCTTTAACTTATTTAGGGGCTATTTCTTTTGATGATTCAGAAAGATAGATGGTTACTATTTATGGTGAGATGCAATCTTTTGAAAAAAAAATGGCACTTGAGAGTTGGTCAAGTTTCCAATTGAGAAGAAGGCATTGTAAATAGATCTTAAAAAAGAAGGTGTTCTACCAACCGAAGACGTGAGGTACAAAGCAAGGCTCATTACTAAAGGATAAAACCAAATTTCAGTTATTGATTTTATAGATGTATTTTTTCCAGTTGTGAAGCATAGTTCTATTTGTATTTTACTCAGCATTGTTGCTATGCATGATTATAAGTTTGAGCAATTGGATGTAAAAACTGTATTCTTACATGGGGATCTGGAAGAAAATATTTATATGGAGCAGCTGAAACGCTTTGCCATTATAGGAAAAGAAAATTTTGCTTGCAAGTTGAAGAAATCTTTTTATGATTCAAACAGTCACACACATAGTGGTACAAAAGATTTAATGCCTTTAGAGCCTCTCATGATTTGAAAAGATCCAATTATGACAGCTGTATTTATTTGAAGACCATTAATGGTTCAGCTATTTACTTGCTCCTATAATTGATGATATGCTGATTGCTGCAAAAGACAAGACAGAAATTTTAAAATTAAAGGCACAATTGAGAAGTGAATTTGAGATGAAGGATCTCAATGCTGTATAGAAGATTCTCTGTATATAAATTACTAGAGATAGACAATTTACAAAATTGTATCTAAGTCTGAAATGGTATATTAATAAAGTCCTTCATTGTTTCCACATGCATAAGGTCAAACCAGTGAGTACTCCATTAGCTACACATTTTGGATTTTCTTCAGCATTAGGTCCACAGTCAGATGATTGAGTTGAATGCAGTCTAAAGTTCCATATGCCAGTGCAGTTGGCTCACTTATGTATACCATGGTATATTCTCGTCCTAATTTATCTCAATTATTGAGTGTTATTAGTAGATACATGGCTAATCCTATCAAAGAGCATTGAAAAAGCAGTCTAGTGAATTTTTCTAGATATTTGTGGGGCACTTCTGATGCTTATTTACAGTTTAGGAATACTAGAGATGGATGGGTTCTTTTGGGCTGTGGCTTTTGGCTTAAAATTTTAAATTCTGGCTATTCATGTGAGAGAGTATGGAGAGATAGGGACTCACGTGCTATTTTGATTGATATAGATGAAACTGGTATAGTGTCTACTACAATTGATTTGTAGACCCACCTTTAAAAGACACACCGTTTGAAAGCTAGTTACTATAGATAAGCCATAAGCCGAAAAGAAGGGAGCCGGACTCATTGGTTATGTGGATTAAGATTTTGTTGGAGATTTGGCAAAGAGAATGTCTCTTGCTTGTATGTGTTCATTGTCAGAAGATGTGCCATTAGTTGGAAGGTAAATCTACAAGCTATTGTTGCCTTGTTCACTACCCAAGCCAAGTATATGGTTATTTCTGAAGCTTGCAAAGAAGTCATTTGGTTGAGAGAATTATTTATTAAGCTTTGTGGAAGTAAGTTTTGCACTACAATATGCTGTGATAGTTAGAATACTATTTGCCTTACGAGGGATAAGATGTTATAGGAGAGAACGAAATATATTTATATCAGATATCACTACATCCGAGGTGTGATTCCTCAAGCTGACTTTAAAGCTTAAAGAAATATACGTGAACAATATAAAGAAGAAAACAAATTAGGACACGTGTTTGAAAAAACTTTTGACGCCTACAAGTTAAAAGCTAAAAATTATTTAAATGGAATCGATCATCACATGAATTAATTAGTCGTGGATTAGCTTTACTGGTAAGTATATTAAAAATCCGTCAATCGCGACGACCGACGGAGTTGACACCATGCTGGCATATATGGATCATCGTTGCGTTGCGTTGCGTGCTTGTAAATAGCCACCCTCGCGCCGGTGCTCACCCATCCCAGAATACCCTCCCGTCCCAGGCAGCTAGCCACACCTCTCTATATAGAGATGGATCGAATGGACAGCGACAGTCGAGGCGGCGCCAAGGATGCTAATCGGAGGCAGCACTGGAGGCGGCGGGACCCCTCGGCCACGGCGGTGTACGTGGTCCATCCCACCCAGTTCCGCAGCGTCGTGCACCAGCTCACCGGCGTTCCGCCCGCCGTGACTACTCAGCAACACAACTCAGCTTCTGCTTCTGCTGCTGCTGCTAGTGCCAATGCGGCGGTAGAGGCGGTGCAGCAGCGTGGCGGCGACGAGCACAGCAGCAACAAGAGCGACAGGTGGACGCTGGGGCAGATGCACCAGGAGTGCATGGCCTGGGCCGACATCGCCGATTACTACTAGCAAGCTCGATCGCTAGCTACTTCATTCCCTTACCAATCCGGCCGGCCAAGCTGGATCCATCAACATATATAGTACTTGTTACATTCTAATCTTGTTTAATTTTTTTATTTTGTTTCATATCCGGGTATGTCGTGTACAAGTTTGAGTCCGCATCCGAGTTTGTATAGTATACGTATAAAAGTTGGAGTCGAGTGTGAAGCCCGTTTGCTAGTCCAATATATGGCCTTTTAAGACATGTTAGAGTTTTGTAATCACGCCAGAGAAGAAATAAAGAAAAAGGGAGTGGTTGTGCTCCAGAAGAAGAAAAGAGGGTCTGCATGTTTGCATATGCATGTTTTGGGTGTTGCTGTGCATCACGTGAAGAAACAACAGATCAGACGCACAGCTTCACGTCAGAGTGATCAAGGGGCAGAGGTGTTGTTCCTTTGGTGTTTCATGCAAGACGATCTGCGAGCAAGGAGTTAGAAAAAAATATAACAATACTCCTTCCAGGCTAGCTTAGCTACACACTCCAATCCATCAATTCTAGCTAGTTTAAATACTACTTTTATCCATGCTTGTATCTAGGCAGGCATGCTGCATGCATGCAGATCAGGACCAAATAAGTATGGAAGCAAGCAGGGCCGGATCTACAGTAAGTCATGGGTGTTCAATTGAACACCTAAATTTTTTGACAAAAAACCTAGTATATATAAGGTATAATACATATACGTATATTTAATTGGGCCAAAATAACTATTTTCGTAGCCTCAGTCCATCACTATTCAATCAGCCGGCCAGCCCGACGCTGAAACACAGTAGGCTAGCAGCGGCCTACGGCCCAACCCATTTTGCGCGTTGCGGGCAGCAGCAATAGAAACGGCGTCTCGCCGCCCGATCCCCATCCTGCCCAAGCAGCCGAGCTTGACTCCCCAATGGCCAATCCCTAACCCTAGCAGAGCAGGCAACCAGCAGCCTACGGCCCCACGTTGACTGTGCCTTCGGCCCACCACCCGCGTCGATCTGGCTCCGCACCGGTGACGCACGACTGGCCGACCGTGCCTCCAACCCTCCGCTTCGCTGGCACCGGGACACCGCCAGATCTGGGCTCCGGCTCCACGCCGACGCGCCGCACGACCGGCGACCACGCCTCCGCCCTCCCGCCCTTCGCTCTGCCGGCACCGCGAGCCCGTGACATCGCCAGGAGGACAGATCTGGGCTCCAGCTCCGTGCCGGCGCGCCACACGACCGGCGACCGCGTCACCTCCGGGCTCCGACCCTCTAGGCTACAACTCCGCACCGCACAACCGGCGACCGCACTTTCGGCCATCCTCTCCGCCGGCACCGCGTCGCACGACTGGCCGACCGGACAGCGCGGCGCACCTCCGCTCTACGGCACGCCGGCACCGCACCACCGCTTGGAGCTGGGTTGTCGTCTTGACGTCTCCACTCCACCTGCGGCCACTAACCCGCCGTCCAGCAAGCAGCAGTCTAGCTCCGCTGCAGTGGGCCTCCGGCGACCGGCGACCGGTGAGTATTAACAATTATTTTGTAATTTCTTTATATTATTTGAGATATTATCCCTAGTATGAACAATTGTATGTTCACTATTGCTACTGTATATCTTTATGTTTTGTACTGAAAAATATTTTTACAATTTCGAACACCCATTCTGAAAATTCCTGTGTCCGCCACTGAGCTCAATGCATCTAGATATTGTGGAGCAATATCTTGACTTCAATTCCCTAGCTACTCCTACAATAAAATGAGGCAACAATGCAAAGTTGGTTAAGTTGGCCTCTATATATGACCAGACTCTCCAGTATTAGGAGAGAAAGCTTGGAAACTGGTTACAGGAGGATGTTAGTAGCTTTCTCCTTCTTCTTCTTCGAAAAACGGGATGTTAGTAGCCAGTTTGTCGACTTGGATCAGGAATGGGTGGTATCGAGAATGTTGGTAGCCCGTCGAACCTGTGCTAACGGAGCACACGATTGCTATGTCCTATTGCTCCTGCAAATATTTGCTCTTTGTGTGAGAGTGGTCGAGCTATCGGGTCTGGTGGCGCTTGAGGTTGCTTGTACTTAGAAAAAGAAAAAACTAAAGCCAGAAGAATCCTGCTTGCGGTTGAAATAATTGGAATGATAAAAAAAAAAACAGGTCATCTATTTAGTACTGTATTCATCAGAAAATGGGTGTTGCAGTTTCAGAATTCAGATTCTGCTATTTATATAGAGTTTGCTTATTGTTGGCTTGTTACAATTAATTCAGATTGCGCATGCTGTTTCGCGAAAAACATTTTTGTCGTTATCTTCCAGGGAGGCCAGTTCACTTACTAGCAGTGTAGCGCAGTGTAGCACTGTTTTTGTACCAAAAGTTAAAAATCATCGAGTTGATCAAGTGCCCAAGCGATCAAAATTCCAAAAATTTTAGGTCTAACAGGGTTGTCCCACCTACACTCCATTTATCACCATAGCGTTTGTATAAGGCATATGTAGTTTCAAGTAGAAGGCACAAAGTAGAAAAAAATATTTAGCATTGTGTCCGACGGAGGGTGCCCCTTGGTAACGTATGCCACACCAGCCGATTTTTAGCAAATCAACAAAGTCGATGATGGATAATAAAGTAACTCAAAATTGATTCAATAGATGAACAAAAGTCAAATTACAGACAAAGGATTGGATCTACTAGCTACGGAACTATTCCTAAGGTACAATAAAGGTAAAGGTAATATAAAAGTGTTTTCTTCCTCGTTAACTAGTACAGGGTTTATATAGCCAATTGTCAGACCTCAGGTTTAGCAAACCCAGATCCTCTATGATTTGACCGCACTATTCCCTACATCAGTAGATAGTGCTCACAGATACATTATTGTATACCAAAAACAAATCATGTGGAAGCGTAGATAATACAGTAATAACTTACTCATGGGCCGATCAAGCCGAAATCAATAAAATGTATGTAGCTACCTTAAGCTTGACATACATTTACATAATAAATTAAACATTTAAGTTGATAATTTAAAGGAACATAATTTTGCATAAAATGTAGGGTCAATATGATCAAAGTAATGACTTGACTTGCTTCGTTTACCATGGCCTTAATTCAAAGCCTGCTCAGTCAGTAATCTTGAATTCCTGGTCTTCACTTTTTACCCAAGTCTGGATCCCGCTCAAATTTGTCGTTTCTTCGAGTCTTTAGATTATAATACGCGGAAATGAACAGAAGACCAAATAAATCCAAATAACTGTAAGGTTCAAATAGATTTAATTGGGATTATTTATATTTTGCTATGGTGGAGGATAGAGAGAAGATTTAGCGAGTTGTGGGATAGAGATGGAGTCAATGGAATTCTGAGTGGAAGTGAAGTGACGGAGTACTTCGCCGGGAAGCGTAAAAGAAGGATCGAAGTTTAAAGGAATATCTTGTGGGAATACTCTACTTTAGATGTTTCTTAGATATAGCCGAATAAAAGATACAAAGTTTCAATCTCTTAATTAATAGATTCTTTATTTAATTTATATTTATTAAGTAAATTCTATAAGTTAGGCAGGACCTATGAACAGATGGAAGAGATTAACCAGGATACTGAGTACTGTTTATCGAATGTTGATAACTTAGTGTTTTTAGGATGTGGGATTCACATGTGGTGTGTATATTTTTAAATTGGTTGAATTAACTTGATACTTCAATATGAAATATTATTTGAGATTGCAACGGCCAACTTAATGAACCATCATAATTAGTCATTTAACTAGTTATTATTATGAACAAAATTGATTATTTACTGATTAACCCATTTATTAATAATGGATATTGGTGCGCCTTTTATTGGAGTTAATATTTTAACAGGGTTCCCTTTCAAGATTGAACTGGTTATCGGTATATTAAATATTCTCAAATGTCATTGGTGGATTTAAATCCTGAGATAAGGTAGGATGATTATTAGTTGGGCGAAATAACATTTTTTGCATGACTTCTTAATTAAAGATGCTTGTTTGCATAAGATGTTATTTTATGCTTCATTTTACATGGTTTGGATTTAAGATAACTATTAATGGCTTACAATTCATTTTAGAATCATCTGATTAGCAATTAGGTCAGAGGTACAGATTAATCACCCCTCATGATTAGGTTTAAGAATCCCTTAATTCTAAACTAGGGAAATTTTTAATTTAGATCTCAGTATTTTACAGGTTAGTATTGGAGAATTTACTAGCAATTATTTTAAGCATTATTTAAAAGAGAGGTTTTATGATTTTAGAGATGAGCAAATCTTGATTAGTATTTTGTGTGTCAAAATCTAGTTATACCAATTATCTTTAACTGCATTGATAAATTTAGATCTAGAGATGAAAGTATAATAGTTATTGTTTGGATCACTTTGTGTTTTTAATTGCAAGTAGCATTCGAGTCTTTAGAGTAATTTGAGAGCATCAAGGTTACTGTAGAAAGCTTCAATTTCATTTCATGATAATGAGCAATTAAATATCTCTATTATAGTTAACTTGCCATCTTCTTTGTTGACATGATCTTAAGCAAGATTAGATGTGCATAATTCTTTTATTAAGACTCATAATTAATCTTTTAGTCATGATATTCTTTTTATTGAAGTTACGATAATTACTGGTATTTTACACAAATTGCTTTTAAATGGGAAATAATTCAGGCACAAACTTGCTTTGGAAATCTTACAAGAGGATTAATTTATTAATCTTGATTGGCTTATAATTATCCAAAGTTAAGTGTTTCATTTAATTGCATAGGTCTTTTCACTATAAATTCATAAGTAATTTCTTATTCATGAATTCATCATTTAGCCATATGTAAAAAGATATTGAGATATATGTGCAAGAGCATGGACCCTTTTATCTACTCAGACCTACTGGTCATAAGAAAGAGAGCGATAGACATAGCGGGGGAGGTAGCACAATAGAGGAGGGGTGGCCGGCCGAAAACAAAGCAAGGGAAGGTGCAGGGCGGCGGCGGTGCCTGCTGGTGAAGAGTGGTCGGAGAGGGGTAGGAGGCGGGCAAAACGGTTGCCCCAGGGGAAAGGGTGCCAGGGGAGGTGGTGCCGGTGCTCGGGGCGGAGCATGGCGGCTCGGGCGGCGGTGTGAAGCGGACAGCGGGGAAGCCGAATGAGGCACTGATGGCCGAAGAAAGGGGAGAGTCAAATGGTGCAAGCATGAGCAAGAGTGAGGCAAGGGGTGAGGAGGCCACTGTGGACGGGTCATACAGGCAGGGGAAAGTGTTGGTCGGCTGTTGAGGAACCTTCTTGGCACCAAGGAGATGCTCTTGGAGGTTGGAATCAAGGAGAGGAGCCCTAGGGAGTAGACGGTGGTGGTAGAGGCAGCTTTGGCCTGAGGTGAGAAAGAACGACTGTTGCGGTGGATTCCGGTGAGGCAACGACCAATTGAGCTGGGGAAAAGAAATTGGGGAGATGGGACATGCTGTGATGTGGGTGCTGGCGAGCGAGGGCCACCGGAATTGTCAGGGCGACGACCGGCGCATGGGCGACGTTCCGGGATAGAGGAGGAAGGAGGCAATGGGGAGACACTGGGGAGCTCAGGCCCTCTTATAGTCGAGGTGGTAGTGGAGGAGTAACGCGGGGTGGTGGTATTGAAGGCATGCAGCAGGGCTATCAGAGGGGCGGAGCTAGGCAATGTCAATGCAGCCTGGCTTCAATGAGGCGTCAGTGCGAGTTGGCTCGGACATGATGGGAAAACCTGGGGGTGGAGCTGGCGCAGCGCAAGGGGAAACCAGGGGTGGGATAGCCTCAGCCACTGTGAGGGAATGCAGAAGGCGATGCACGGTGGGGCTAGTAGAGGCGAGAGGAATCTAGCACCAAGGGAGGGAAGGAGCTAGCTTGACGGTTGACGCCGGCCAGCGTGGTGCGGCAGCAACTCGCGGTGAGCGTGACACAGCAGGACAGGGGGAGGTAGAAAAAGGAGGTGGCCGACTGGGCCAGATGGGCCGAAGGCCAAGGAAAAAGAAAAAGGCTGGCCGGGCCGGAACAGGCTGGGAGGAAAAACGGGCTGGAGCCTAAGAGGATTTTAAAATTTTTTAGGAATTTCAGAATTTGATTTCTTGGCTAAATTAATTTGGTGGGGAAAATTTTAATACTAACTTTAATTTCAATTTCCAAGTTTCGAAGGACATCTTGAGATTTTTTAATTCTTAATTGTTGTAATTAGATGGAAATTTTAATGTTAGCTCATATTTTAAATTTCTAATCTTCGTTTTAGCAAATTCCAAATTCTAGTTTTGGATTTGCAAAGGAATTCAAATTCTTCCTGATTGATTTTCATAGTCTCGGTTCTTTATCATGATTTTTATTTTTATCAATCGAGTTTTTAGCAAGGAATCAAATCAAGGCTCTCGAATAAACACCAAAATTTTTAAACAATATTTAGAAAGCAATGAAAAGATTTTATAATTTTCGTAATTACAGTAACTCCTTTTTGAGTTGTTATACTAATGCTAGGACTCTTAGCCCGGCTTCTCCTTCAAGAAAATCTTTCCTTCTTTATCTCGATCATCTCATTTCTGTCTCCGTCCCAGCGCCAGATTTTCCTTCAATTGATGAATCTTCCGTATCACCTAAACGTTCCTCCCTCGGACTTCCCAAAACCGGCTTTCCTTTCTTGTTATTTACTCCATGGCCGATTTTAGCACTTCTAGATGCTTCTACGTGACTCGTTCTCTTTGACTTTTTCTCAAATATGTGTTGACCTGGCCGTCTATTTTGCCTGCTAAAATTAGGTGGAAACCCATGCCCCCTATTTTTGTGAAGGCGGATACCTTTGCAAAAATGACAATCATTATAACACGTCATCCAATTTACTTGGTAATTCCAGGTTTCTAGGGATTCAAGCAATGGCTATCTTGATTTTTTATGGATTGAATTTCCTTGATTCTCGGTGAAAATTTCCTCAATAGTAGTTGTTGTGGTTACAGACCAAATAGAGAGAGAGAGTGTGGTAGTGGAGAGTTAGGTGAGCGATGGCTTAGGGTTTCCCCCGTGGCCTGTGTTGTATATATATATCCACATGGGGAGTACTTTTACAATTATACCCTTACATCCAAGTATCCCTCTCAAGGGCACTTATGTCATTACACATGTCCCATCCTGGGCCTTACATACCTCTAACAGGCCTGCTGGGCTTAGGTGGGGGCCACCCCTACGACAGGAGCCTCTCATGGTGAAGGGCTTCACGGGCCGAAGCCATGTTGCCAAGCCCTTTGGCCCCCTCCGTCCCTGCGGCCTGTGAGCTTCTTCAGCGTTTGGCGGAGCCTTATTGCTTAGTGCAGTGTTCACCTTGCCGCAAGGGTATAGCGCTGGGCGGGTTGGCGAAGTCCTCCTCCTTGCCTGCAGGGTCCTACAGCAGCGGAGTCAAGGTTGCCCTTCGGGCCGAAGTCAGAGTCGGAGTTGAAGTCGTAGTCGAAGTTGGAGTCGGAGTCGAAGTCGGTGTCGAAGACGCATCCGCCTTGGCGGGGCCGCTAGTTGCCCTAGCCACCCTCCACCACAGGTTCTTTGGGCTGCGAAGTCGAAGTTGGAGCGGAGGCAGACCTCGCGCCACAGATTCCCCTAGGCGCGGGGTGGTTGCGGCTCCGCGCTCTGGTAATGCGCTTTAATGACTCCTGGAATCGCGCCGACCCCTGAGCTGGCAGGAGCAGGCTTGTGCAACTGTACATGCTTTTCCACTCGGGGTGTACACACTGCGCGCCATGATTGGCGCATCGTGGGCTGTCAGCGGTCACACGACCGCGGCCGTTTGCCCCTTCCCTAGAAGGGCGGGACACGTGGCGGGGTGCTCTGGGCGCGTCGTGCGCCGTCTGCCCACCTACCAGCGCGGGCCCCCAGTTGCCAGCGGTTGCGCTTCCCGATCGTGGGTAGCCGAACCGCTAGGCTCCCGCCGGTTGCGCTGTGCTGGAGGGGGGCTTGAGCCAGCTTTATAAGGCGCCGCCATCGTCATGGGGACGCTCCTTCGCGTTGGTCGTTCCAGCCTGTCCTCTTTCTTCTGCTGCCCGCGCAACCCACCCCTGCTCCTGCTGTTTTAGCGCCCTATCTCAGAGAGGAATGGCTTGTCGCGACGATCCCGCTCGCCGGCTTAGTGGCAGCGCTTTGTCCGATCGGTACGACCTGTTGCCTCCTCCGGGGGAGTACCCGCTGGTGGTGCGAGGAAGAGCGCACGTCAACAAGCGGTGGGACGCCATGGAGCACTCGGGAGGCCGCTGCTCCCGTATGTTAGGGCGAAGCCGCGTGACTGAAGAGATGCTCCGGAGACTCGTCTGGGAGGGGAAGATCGCGGAATGTGACGGGGCTCACCTGCCCGGCCCCACCGAGACGGAACCGCAGCCGGCGGAGACAGAGGCTATTGTCTTTGTCGCATTCTGATGAGGACATCCTTTCCATGCATACAACCATGCCGACTCCACATCAAACTGAAACTATGATACAAGGACCAATGACTAGAGCGCGAGCACGTCAACTTAACCATCAGGTGAATGCGTTCCTAAGTTTGCATACCAATGTTTCAAAGAATGGAATACTACTTAATTCTTGTGATGATTTAATTGTTCTTAGGAACCATGGGGAAGAACCACATGAGCTCAAGTATAGAAGCGCAAACCAAGTCCTGTTCACGAGTTTGACTCGGATTCGACCTTGTTGACAGCGTCTACTTCAAATGGCCATAACTTTTGATCCAGAAGGTTTCTCGGGGCCCATGAGTACTTGTTGGAAAGCTCTTGAAGTCTACTTTCAGATGGATCTGGTATCACCTCCAAATTCCATCCAAGTCGGTCAGAAACTGCAAAACAAGTCACGTCACTTTTCCAGTCCGAGTCAAAGTGGGCCTTGGGCCTTGTAATTCGAGTCCTATTCGGCTTCCTTGTGTTTTGGCCAACCCTCCACCTTCCGTGTCCCTTAAATAGGCAGCCGCACCCTCTTCTAGGGTTTGGGTTTTGATAAACTAAGTTAGCTTTTGCTAGTTTGCCTTGTACTCACGCGTGTCGGCTAGACCGCCCGGATACTTGTCTTCGGAACCCCACTGTTCTTCTGTTTTTGATTGAATCCTATATCGTTCATTTGCAATTGAGTTGCTGTTCATCTTGTTATTGCCTGTTCTTCAATTGCTTGCAGGAACAAGTACCCTCGTGGTTAGGTTGATCGTGCGTCGATAAGGTCACGAACAATCTCTGGAGTTGGTGTATCGATCGCTAAGGTGCAACGTCCTTGGATGGTTGTAGTCGGGTCGTCAATGTCATCTCCTTCCCCAATCGAATCTACCAGTTTCATCAAAAGATCGGGACCGCTAGTGCTATCACATTCTTTGATGCCGAGTTGCAGATGCCCTCAACACTCTTCGTCGGCGAGGTCTTGCGGGCTTATGAGCTGGAGCTGGCGCAGCTGACCCCTAGTGCGATAGTTTGCCTGGCTGTGTTCGCTTGGGCAGCTGACCCGCCTGTTCGCTATTCTGCACGATGCGCGCTATTAGCCGAAGAAACTCGAAGGGGGAGCGGAATCGAACTTCGGCAGCGTCAACCGTGCTGAGGAAGTGCGGGGCTCTTCCCTGCGTGGGCCGCGCGAGGGAAGTGGGAGTCCGGTTGGACGCGCCGGTGGATGTACTACCTCGTGACGAGCAAGAGCGGTTTGTCATGCCGGGGAGCGCCGATATCGTTCAACAGCTCGCCAGATGTAGAGCCAATGGTCAATGACGCACAGAAGGTGCAGAGGCTTGCCGGTATCGCCCGCCGGTTCAATATGCGTGACCTTACCGAAGAGTTTACCATGTATGGGGCAACGCCGCTCTCCGGTCGGTGGCAGTACGAGGTACAGGGCAGTATCCGGAAGGATGGCGTCCATCCGACAGTGTCCTGCCTTCTAAGACCCTCCGCTCCTTGTAAGTCCTTCGCCTTATGGATGATGCTCCATTTTTGTGCGTAGTGCCCCGCCTAGAAGATGCAGAGCGTGCAGTCGTTGCGCTCCTCGAGCCATACACGGCAAAGGAGCATAAGCTGCGCGAGGCCACGACCACCTCGGCGAAACAGGGGCAGATAAACCGGGTGTGCGAGGTCCTGGGGATTAGCATACCCGAGCGCGCGGTGCCGGTGGAGGCCCTGAGTCGCCATGATGGCGACAGCGAAGTGGAGGCGCAACCCCCTCGGCGTAAGGCCCGATCTGAGGCCACCACACCCGGCCCGTCGGTCGTGTCGCTGGGAGGTACCATCGAAACAAGGGGCGCGGCCGGCGCCGGGTCCGATCCCGCCGGTTCGGGGGGGATGTTGCCCCTATGAGGGTTTAGATGGCGACGAGGCGCCGGGCTTCGGTGCTGTTGACCCTGGAGGCGAGGTGGTGCCGCCTGCAACGGCCACCGAGGGTCTGTCGCCTGCAACGGCCATCAGGAATTTGCCGCCTACGATGGCCACCAGGGGTCTACCGCCTACGACGGCCACCGGGGGTCTGCTGCCTACGACCGGAGCGGCTGAGGACGGATCGCCCGCGTCCCCGAGGGCGAAGCATCCCCGAGTACAGTCGCCTCCGCCTACAAGGGGGCGATTCGAGGTTGCTGGCGCGATCACTGGGATCTTGGTGCCCTGTGAAGAGGTCGGCAAGGCTGGGGGAGGAGGCGCCGCTCCTCGGGTCGATGAGACCTCCATGCCATTTATGGAAGCTGCGCGGGCACCCCCCGTACCTTGGTAGAGGGTGTCGAAGGTAGGCGCGATTCCTTTTCCTCTCGTGACTTCGCGAAACTCTCTCTGATTTGCTCGCTCATTCCGCCATCGACATCAGGCGAGACAAGGTCTCCCGGATGCGGTTAAGGATCGAGCAATGGAGGTACGCGCGAAGTCGCCGAACTTATGCAGGAAGCGGCGTGGGTGCCCGGTGCTGCGGAAGCCGCTGGGCCGAGGCCCGTCATCTCCGACTTCATCCCGTGATCAGAGATGCTTTGCGTTCTTAACCAGGCTGCGGAGCACGTCGGCAGCAGCTTGGATGTGCCGGCATTGGCGTCATGCGGGGGAGACCTTCTGGCGCTTGCGTTGGGTGCCTCGGGGATAAGGGTAAGTGGTTTACGGCCTGTGCTGCTGTCTGAGGTCCTTCTAACTCGTGCGGTCTTTCCCATGGGTCCTCAGCCAAGCCTTGGAGGAGACTCGCGTTCACGAGCGGAGGGCGCTGCAGAGCGAACTCCGTGCTGCGGACGATGCTCACGCTGCCAAGGACGAGCAAATCCGCAGGCTGGAGGCAGAAAAGGCGATGATGGCTTCCAACGCGGAGGAGGTCCAGCGCGCCGTGACGGAGGAGCGTGCCGCCTTTCTTCAGCAGATCTCCGCGCTAGAGGAGGAGAAGACCCAACTCACCGCATCCCTTGCAGAGAGGACTGAGGCCCTGGACAATGCATCCATGGCGGCATGGAGGGCGATGGAGTCGTTGGAAGGGGCCCTCTGGGACCTTGTCGTCGACGTACCAGAAGTTACGCATGGCCCTGAAAATATGACGGAGACGCTTGGGCGGATCGAAGAGGGCTCGGGCCTCGCTCTCCGCGGTGCCAAGTCCTTCGGCGATCACTGCGGCTTCATGGGTGCCTCCTTCGCCCTCGCCTTGCTTCGCGCCTGGGGATGTGGACACGTCGGCGAGTTGGCGGACTCCCAGCTGGATCTGCCGGCCGAGCCCGGGGTGTTGTCTAACGCCATCCGCTTCACCTAGCCAGCCATACAGAATTTCTATAATCGAATCTGGGGCTATGTCGGGGAAGACGCAGCCAAGATCGCGCTGCGGCGAACTCTGCGTGAAGAGGGGGACCTCCTCCGGTGGCTCGAGGAAGTTCCTCGGCGCAACGAAAACGACGCAGATCAAGAGTGATGCCGGGGTTGGGTGTGTTAAGTCATGTACACCTTTTTGTATGGTTGCTTCAAAACCTGTTCTTTTATATGAATGAAGTAGTGCCTGCCCAATATCTTCTCGTCGCTGCATGCCCCTATTCAAGGTGGTTGTCACGTAGGGTTCAGATTTCCGCGCTAGGTATCCGTCGGCGCCTAGTCGAAGTAGGCGCGCGAGCGCTCCGTCCCCTACCTTTCGAAGGGGTGGCAGCGGAGCTGACGTGTAGTCGAAGTAAATGCGAGAGCGATCTGTCCCCTACCTTCCGAAAGGGTGACAGCGGAGCTGGCGCCAAGCCGAAGTAGACACGCGAGCGCTCCGTCCCCTACCCTTCGATGGGGTGGCAGCGGAGCTGGCACCAAGTCAAAGCAGACATGCGAGCGCTCCGTCCTCTACCCTTCGAATGGGTGGCAGCGGAGCTGGCGCCTAGTCGAAGCAGACGCGCGAGCGCTCCGTACCCTACCCTTGGAAGGGGTGGCAGCGAAGCTGGCGCCTAGTCAAAGCAGACGCGCGAGCACTCCATCCCCTACCCTTCGAAGGGGTGACAGCGAAGCTGGCGCCTAGTCGAAGCAGACGGGCGAGCGCTCCGTCCCCTACCCTTCGAAGGGGTGGCAGCGGAGCTGGCGCCTAGTCCAAATAGACGCGCGAGCGCTCCGTCCCCTACCCTTTGAAGGGGTGGCAGTGGGGCTGGCGCCCAGTCGAAGTAGACGCGCGAGCGCTCCGTCCCCTATCTTTTGAAGGGGTGGCAGTGGAGCTGGCGCCTAGTCGAAGTAGACGCTTATTAGAGCTTAGGCGCATGGGAACATCGACCACGTCTTATTTATACTCCGGGGAGTACGCGCAAGGACAGTGCCTGCACATGCACGGGGATATCCGCGTCTTGTTTATACTCAGTAGAGTGCGCAGGGACAACATCCGCGTCTTATTTATACTCCGTAGAGTGCGCACAGAGGTATGCCTCATGTTGCGTCCCCCCGCTGCGTCTTATTTAGAGTCCGTAGACTGCGCGCGGAGGCGAGCCTTCGCGTGTTGCGGGCCATGAAGGTGCGTGCGGAGGCGGACCTCGATGCTACATCTTATTTATACTACGTGGAGTGCGTGCGGAGGTGGACCTCAACGCTACGTCTTATTTAGAGTCCGTGGACTGCGCGCGGAGGCGAGCCTCCGCGCGTTGCGGGCGGTGAAGGTGTGTGCGGAGGCAGACCTCAACGCTACGTCTTATTTATACTCCGTGAGGTGCTTGCGGAGGCGGACCTCGACGCTACGTCTTATTTATACTCCGTAGAGTGCGTGCGGAGGCGGACCTCGACGCTACTTCTTATTTAGAGCCCGTAGACTGCGCGCGGAAACGTCCCCCCGCACGTCTTTGTTTATATTCATGCCCGTGTTTTTCACGGAGAGTGCGCGCGCGGACGCGTGTCTTTGTTTATACTCATGCCCGTGTTTTTCATGGAGAGTGCGTGCGCGAACGCGTGTCTTTGCTTACACTCATGAAGAGTGCGCACGGAGGCAAACTTTCGTGCGATTTTGCGAGAAACAGGGCAGTTTTTTGCTTTTTTTGTTGCAAACGGTGAACTTTATTGAATCCCCGTTTGCGCGGGTGAGCGATTACAAAAGACGAGGTACTGACCACTGAGCGCTCGGAGGTGGGAACGGCCACCGCTGTCGTTGCCCGGTGACGAGGCGGCGCACGGTGGGAGCCTCTAGCGCTGGAGTGGTCCGCGCAGGAGTCTGGTGAGATGCCCCCCGAAGCCGCCAAGTATCCTCGTGCTTGCACGCTCGGCTTAGGCGTAGTACCGCCGCAGTCTGTCTGCGTTCCATGTATGGCGAAGCTTCTACCTTACCAATGTGGCGTGGCGGTATGCCCCCTTCTGAAGGGCTTCCGCGACAATGTACGGGCCTTCCCATTTGGATTCCAGCTTGCCTACCGTCTCCGCATGAAGTGCCATCTTGAGGACGAGGTCCCCCGGCTAGAATTCTCGCGGGTATATGGAACGACCACGAGCGCACACCATCTGCCGCGCATACTTTATGACGTGCTGGGTTGCGCTTGCCCGATCTCCATCAAGGAGGTCCAGGGACAATTGGCGCTCTTCTTCTAGTGCCACGAGGACCCTTCTGGAGCCGGCCTTTGTTTCTTCGGGCATCACCGCCTTGTCGCCGAAGAGGCCACCTGGAGAAATATTCCAAAGCGACCACGACAAACCGCAGGTCGCCTGGAGCCCAGGGAAGCGGCCCCACGACGTCGATGCCCCATCGTGCCAGTGGCCATATCGGAGGTATGGGATTGAGGCTCGTTGGGGGCCTGCGAATGACACGTCCCATCCATTGGCAACCTTACACCAGCGCACGAGATCTTGGGCGTCGGCAACAGCTATCGGCCAGTAAAACCCTTACCTAAACGCCTTGCCGACTAGTGATCTCGATGTGAGATGCGAGCCACAGAGTCCCGCGTGAATTTCTGCAAGGAGGTGCTTCCCTTCTTCGCGTGAAAGGCACCGCAGAAGCAGTGCGCAGACTCCTTTCTTGTAAAGCACCCCATCGAGCACCCAAAAGGACCTGGCGCGGTGCTGTAAGCGCCGGATCTCGACGGGGTCATCCGGCTCCGTGATGCCCTGCAAAAAACCAGAAATGGGTTCTCGCCAGTCACCTTGCTGGGTGATCTGGTGGACGAGGGCTACGTTGCGGTTGTCCTGCGCGACGGCTGCCGCTGGCAGGACTTCGTAAAATGCCCCCTTGGGAGTTGGGAGCTACTGGCTGGTGGCCTTCGCAAGGACATCAGCTTGCTCGTTATCCGCCCGAGGGATGGCTTTCACCGTGATGCTCAAAAAATGCCGCTCCTTCGCTCTTACGGCTGCCAGGTACTTGGCGAGCTCTGGATTCTTAGCCTGGTAGGACTTGTCCACATGGCCCGCCACCAGCCGTGTGTCGGTGCAGACGAGGACGCGCCGCGCGCCCAGCGCTTTGAGCTTCACAAGGCCAAAGAGTAACGCTTCGTACTCAGCCGTGTTGTTGGTGGCGGGAAATACGAGGCGTGCCGAGTACAGCAGGCGGTGTCCCTCAGGTGTGGTAACGACTGCACCGACGCCCGCGCCCGCAACGCCATAGGCTCCGTCAGTGTCGAACATCCACACCGGGTCTTCTGGTTGTTGGACGGGGTGAGCTGGAGGGTCCATTCCGCGAGGAAGTCCGCCAGAACTTGGGACTTGATCGCCGTTCGGGAGACATATATTAGGGAGAAAGGGACGAGCTCGGCTACCCATTTGCCTATTCGCCCTGTGGACTCCTTATTGTGCAGCATCTCCGCCACGGGGAACGAGGATGGCACCGTGATCAGATGGGCCAGGAAATAATGTCGGAGCTTTCTCGAGGCCATGACCAGCACGTAGGCGAGCTTCTCGAGCTTAGTATACCGCGTCTTGGCACCCTGAAGGGCTTCAGAGATGAAGTACATGGGGCGTTGGAAAGCACCCTCCTCGAGGACAAGGACGGAGCTGACCACTGTCGCGGAGGCTGCGAGGTAGAGCAGGAGGGGAGCCTCTGGTGCTGGGGCAACCAGAGTGGGAAGGCTTGCTAGGTGTTTTTTGAGGTCATCGAAGACCTTGGCGCAATCATCATTCCAATGAAATCCGTCGCAACCGCGAAGAGTCTTGAAAAATGGCAATCCCCGCTCCGCTGCCCTAGACAGGAAGCGACTCAAAGCCGCCATGGGCCGGCCAGCCTCTGGACCTCCCTCGTCGTCTTGGGCGGTTCCATGCCAAGGATGGCGTCGACCTTGTCAGGGTTCGCCTGGATGTCTCGCCCGGACACGAGGAAACCCAAGAGCTTGCCCGCCTGCACGCCGAAAACACACTTGTCCAGGTTGAGCTTGATGCCCACCTTCCTGAGGTTGTCGAAGGTCTCCTGGAGATCCCGAGCATGAAAGGCGAGCTGTTTGGTTTTTACTACCACGCCGTCGACGTAGGCCTCCACATTCCTCTCGAGCTGGGTGGCTAACGCCAGCGCGACGAGGCGGGTGAAGGTTGCACCGGCGTTCTTCAAGCCGAAGGGCATCCTGACGAAGCAGAAGGTCCCAACCTCGTCGTCCTTGGCCATGTAGATCTGGTGGTAGCCGGAGTAGGCGTCCAGGAAGCTCATGAGCTCACACCCCGCAGTGGCGTCGACCAATTGATCTATGCGCAAAGGGTAGTCGTCCTTCGGGCATGCTTTGTTGAGGGCAGTGAAGTCGATGCACATACGCCAGGCGTCGCTGGCTTTCTTGACTAGCACCGGATTGGCGAGCCACTGGACTTCGTGAATAACTCCAGCCTGGAGGAGCTTCGCTACCTCCACCTTGGCCGCTTGCTACCGGTCCATGGACATACAGCGAAGCTTCTGCTTGACCGGCTTGGCGTCGGGGCAGACTGCCAGGTTGTGCTCGATGAGGGCGCGGTCCACACCCTTGTTATCCTCCGGAGACCATGCGAAGACATCAGCGTTACTCCGAAGAACCTGGAGCAAGTCTTGCTCCACCTTCGGAGGGAGACCCTCGCCGATGGACACGAATTGGCCTTCCGCTTGAAGAGGCACCCTTTTGACCCTGCCCTTCAGGCGGGGCTTAGGTGTCCATACTGGAGCGGATGGCGTGTCCGCCTTGAGTTTGTCGGCGAGGACGTGCACCTTGCGGTGCGGACTCCTGACGCCGGCTTCGACACGCCTAGCGAGGTCCTGGTCGCCGAAGATGGTGATGATATCCCGCGAGCCCGGGAGCTTCATACACAAAAAGGCATGGTGCGGGACCGCCTCGAAGGAGTTAATGGCAGGTCGGCCCAGTATGGCGTTGTATGAGTGCAGGCTGTCCACAACATCAAAGACGATGTCCTCGCTTCTGGCGTTGTTGGCCTGGCACAGGGAGACTCGGAGGCGTACCTGACCCGAGGCCTTCAATGGCTGGCCTCCGAAACCTTGGAGAGGGATCTCCGATGCTCCCAACGACTCCGAGGTATTCCCATGCAATCAAGGGCCTCCGCCTAATTGTTAAGATGACTCGTTATGTTTGAGGCCACCGCTCGACAGTAATAAGGGTCCCACTCGGCAGTAAAAAAATTGTATTTTAATGCTTGTGGTAGTTGGTAATTGGCTGGTGGGGGAGAGAGAACAACAGGATTAAAAGAAAATTATATTTTAATGCTTATGGCCAGGTCTTTAGCTTGAAGACCGGCCTCAAGCCTTTTTTGCTTATGGCCTGCTTCAGATCAACCCTGTAATGTATAAGGTCGACCTTAAGGTAACTTATGACCCTATTTTCATACACTCCGGATGCCCTAACATAGACCAAAGAGCAAATAATTACAATTTACATCATTTACATGTACAGAGGTAAGTGATAGAAGGGAGTACCGAGTACAGCCCAGCTTAATGAACCACAAACATTTCAAGCGGGCAACCGATAACTAACAGAGAAGAAACGCCATGCTACTGCGATTGCTATTATTACCACAGAAATTTGAGAATTTCATCTCCTCTGCAACAGGTGCATGATGTTAGAACCTCCTGAAGCCCGCGAGTGAGATGGCAGAGATGCAGCCATACGGCCATATGAGGAGGATTCTTACTAGGAAACAGAGAGATTACAGTAAGATCTTTGATGTACCTAAATAACAAAGCGAGCCCAGAGCTCATCAGTCGTCACAACGGTACTCCAGCATTCCTTTCTGGACTGTTGGAAATTAAGCAATTTTAGCAAATTTCTCATATTAATTCCAAATTTCAGCATGAATATAAAGACTATTATCCAAAGACATATAAATGACATGAAATCTAAATAATCATTACTCATCAATGATAATGAATTCAAGCCATTTAACCATAAACTAAATAATCATTACTCATCAATGATAATGAATTCAAGCCATTTAACCATAAACAGGTTTGCATGTCTAATAGTAAGGAAATAGCATTTGTGATCTGCATAATGCACATGTACTTGTTTTTATCTTTGCTCTTAGGTGAGGAGTTGCTCAAGTTCTTAACACTTGGCCTTCTCAACTCTAGTCTATAGATCATTGACTAAAGTGACAACCTCCATATTCTGCTAGTTTGCTACTTTTAACATTACCTCAGTAAATGATAGACTCAAGTACTCTTGCAAAGAATAAGCATGAACCGAAATTGCTTGTGGAAGGTAAATAACAGAGCTACGGCAAAATAGGTAATAACAAGTGATACGGCTAAGACAAAAGAGTACAACATGAATCGGTGCATAACCAAGTAAGCAATCAATAATAGATGGCTCAAACTAGCAGAAATATTTTTAGTATGCCACAGTGATCTCATAAACAACTAGAATCCTCATCGAGCGATCACAAATCCCACAATCTATCATGCAAAGTCCTCCCAAAGCTAGTCAAAATCACAGAGATACGGATGATAAACAAACATCATACCAAAGACGACTAACTTTTGCACAATAGAAATCAGAAAGTAAAGCAAAGCTCACTATGCGACAGCAATCAAAGCCGTCGTGAAGACAGACTAGGCAAGGCACATCACAGGGACGTTGTCCCAGAAAATCAATCACCGCCATGTGCCGCGGTACCGACGGGTTCCAGAGATACAATGTCCAACTCCGGAAGTGGCGGACCCACCAGGGGGCAGGTGGGGCTGGCGCCCCCCCTTCCGCTGGCTAAATGTTGTATACCTTAGCACTGTGAAAATTGAGTTGATTCATTCCAGAAAGCATTCGGTGAGTTCATTTAGCATGCTACTCACTCTCGCATGCTGTCCCGCTGATCGCTTAGTTTCTCCTCTCTGAATCTGAATCGAAACCTAGAAGCGACTGTCTTTACCGATCCAAGCCTAGACCAAGCCTTGCAGGTACAATGTGCACAATGCTAACATTGTCTTTCTTCTTTCCC
Source organism: Dendrocalamus sinicus (assembly GCA_036346575.1). NCBI lineage: Eukaryota > Viridiplantae > Streptophyta > Magnoliopsida > Poales > Poaceae > Dendrocalamus > Dendrocalamus sinicus. The sequence continues at coordinate 20,877,431 of CM070664.1, forward strand.
GAGAACACACAGAATGCCAACATTTTCTTTCTTTTTGTTAAAAACACGTAGGAATGCCAACCATTTCTTTCACTGCCTAGTCCAACTAAAGGCAAAGAGAGTTAATTTTGTAGAAACTGATTCAACCAACGATGCAAACTTCAGCTCCAAATCTACAAGGTCACAAAAATGTCCATGTTTTATGCTTAAAATCCACACAACCTGCATGTAATATATATGTAGATTTACATACTGATCGACCGACCCAACGTGACACATTCAAAGAAGGATCAGGGTATTTGCATCCAATGGTGCTCATTTAGATTCCTATGTGTAACGAAAAGTAGGCAATATGGCAGGCTACCGTAGGCCGACAACACGGTATTCGACAAACTGGTGAAGTCCCATCAGCCCACCCTAAATTTTGATCCTGGATCCGCCACTGAACTCCGGCGATTTGGAATACACCAAATCCAGAAGCCGAAGTGGTGATATTGCTGCACAAAGACCTCCAGGAAGTAAGGACTCAGTGTGCACACGGGTCTCACAAGGGCATACCAATCCCTTGAAAATCCCAAGCCGACTGCAAGCTGCACACACGAACCGTGAATGCCCAGAAGGATGGCAGAAATCAAGAGCGGCAAGGCCCCGGTGATCTCACTTAGAACCAGCCCCAAAGCCCCAGACCAGTGGCAAATCAGATCGCCACACACGGACTTTGGATCCACGGGACTCACCTCTTGATTTCTTGCCCCTTCGCTAGCTCGTAGGTCTCGGTATATATAGAGGAAAGCAGCGGCGGCACGTCCATCGGCCCGCGCGCCGCACGAATGGTCGATTCGGAGAAGCCGAGTCCCCTGCCGCCGCTGCTCCCATCAGAGGAAGCGAGATGGGCGAGATGAAAGGGGATTGACCAATTCAATCTGTGTGAAAAGGTCAAGCCGATGGCCTTAGAGCAACTCCAGCAGGAGCCCTCAAATCAGAGCCCCTACTTTTGATTTGAGGGCTTCCCCTACTTTTGAGGGCCCTGTTTTTTTGAGTTGAACTCCAGTAGAAACCCTCAAATCAGGGCCCTCAAATTCAATCCAAGTGAGAATGACATGTAGGGCCCACTCGTCATTCTCAAAATTCTCTACTGCTCAGCCGCCGCTTCGCTGCACTGCACCTGCCGCCGCTCCCCCTCGCACGCCACCGCCGCCGCATCTCCCGCTTCCTCCGCCACGCACCTCCTCGCCGCGCGTCCCACTCGCCATCGTTCTCCCCTCCACCCGCCGCGGCCGCCGACGACCAGCAGCCACGCGGCGGCGGGCGCGCGAGGTGCGCAAGGGGGCATCGGGAGGGGAACACGGGGAATGGGATGGGGATCTCGAGGCGGGCGCCCGTGCCGGTGTCTCGCCACGCCGCCCGAGCACACCGCGCCTCGGCCCGGCCGCTATGCGTGCGCTGACGCCACCCGCCGCCCTCCCACGGCCCGCCCGCCCCGAGAGCCGTCAAAGAGGAGCCGCCGAGGAGGGGCGGAGGCGGAGGTGGCGGTGGAGGGGCGGAGGCGCCGGGAAGGAAGGGGGCGGTGGGGAAGGCGGGGAGTCGGGGACGGCGGGGAAGGGGGCGGAGGCGCCGGGAAGGGGCGCGGGGAGGGGCGGAGGCGGAGGCGGCGGTGGAGGGGCGAGGCACCGGGAAGGGAAGAGGCGGTGGGAAGGTGGGAGTCGGGGACGGCGGGGAAGGGGGCGGAGGCGGCGGTGGAGGGGGTGGAGGCGCCGGGGAAGGGGAAGGGGGCGGCGGGGGAGGCGGGGACGGCAGGGGAGGGGGCGGCGGTGGGGGAAGGAGCAAGGAGGGAGGCGGACTGGCGGAGTGGGAGGGAGGGGGACGGGCGCCGGGGAGGAGTCGGGCGAGGGAGGCGGGCGGGCGAGGGAGGCGGCGGGAAAGATGCAGGCGGGGGGAGCGGGAGAAGTTTCACAGTGCGGGAAAAAAACAGGAAAATGAGGGGTGGAGGGGGAGCCCCTAGGAATGAGGGGTGGGAGGGGGATTTGAGGGGCTCCTCAAATTTGAGGGCTCTAGTAGGGGCCCTGCTGGACCTCTATTTTTGCCTTAAGCCCTCAAATATGAGGTTTGAGGGCTCAAGTAGGGGCCCTGCTGGAGTTGCTCTTACCCCTTTACCTCTTCCCTTCCTTACATGTGGGCCCCACCAAAATTTCCAATTTCTTTTCTTTTAATTAGAAATTGATGGAAGTTACCATAATGCCCATTAGTCCCAACCAATTTCCCACAATTTGCAACAAAGTAAACTTCCTGAAAGTCATTTGTTTGATATATAGTTTTTTTGACAAGGGTACCTTTCAGGTTTTTACCCAATATCTAGCAACAAAAGTTACAACTCTACATAGGTAGAGGATGACTACACCTTGATCCAATGCCTTAGTGTGAGAGGTTTTACTTATGCTGCACTCTATACAGGATAACTGTACCGCACCTCTCGGGTTGAAACGTTACGATCATGTTCCCGCATCTTTTTATGAGTATTTAAGAAAGGTGATAAGAACATATACCCTATGGATACAACCATATTTGCCATACTTGTTATTCCAATTACAAGATCTCCTACGCATCACTTACATTATAAGGTGAGTTCATTTCAAACAGATTTTGCTTTGTTTGATAAAGAACTTATGATATTACATAATGAGGGTTTGTTGCGTTTGTTATTATGTACCGAGGTTTACGATGAAGATTATGCAAAACGTGAGGCTACACATATGCTAAAACCGAGGATGGTTTTCTATCAAGAAGGGGAGGATGATGTGACCATGCCACCAACACATACAACCATAGCGCCCAATATCAAGATTGAACTAAAGGTGAATTCGTTTCTTCAGTTTCAACATATTTTAAATAAGAATATGATGCTACCTAATGATGAAAATATATATTTTTATAGCACCACATCATTTTTGCACCAATTCAAGTAAGAGTTCAACTTGAACACGTTTTGGAATCCAATTCGACCTCCAGATCAGTTCGGATTCAGCTTGACGGCCCAACTTCAAATGTGCATAACTTTCACATACGGAGTCTGTTTGAGGTCCACGAGTACTCGATGGAAAGCTTTTCTCGTCTTCTTTCCAATGGATCTAGCCTAATCTCCACATTCATCCTGTGCTGGCCGCAATCACTCAAAAAAGGTGCTGCGTCACCTGTTTTGGTCAAATTGGGCCTTGTAATGTTTGGGCTCCCCTCCTAGGCCCGTACTGTTCACGTGTTACTATTCACATGAACAGTACCATAAATAGTACCACCCCCTTTTTCCTTAGTTTTGTGTTGCTTTCCCACCCCTATTTAAGGAGGCTGCACCCTTCTAGTTTTCTTGGATTTCGTTGAGTTTAGGTTTAGCTATTATGCAAACTTCTGTTCTTCAGTTGTGTCGGACGACCACCTGTCAAGACAGCCGTCGGAATCCCACCTTTTGAACTCAATATCAATATTTGCAATTTCAGATTGCTTGTTATCTTGTTATTGTGTGTTCTTCGATTGCATGCAGGAATAGACCTTCGTGGTCAGGTCAACCGCGTTCTTGGCACGGTTGATAATAACTTGGAGTGTGGTTCAGCGATTGCTAAGGCGCAAGCAACGTCATACGGTTGTAGTCGGGTCGCAAGAGTCACCTCTACCGAAATCGAAGTTATCATCCTATCGGAAGATCGGGACCCCATCGCCTCATCAGTTGGTATCAGAGCTTCAGTTGACCGGTAGGAATTCTTTGTATCCCTAGTTAGTAGATTGATTTCTATTTCCCATAGTCCAGAAAAATTGCCCTACAAAAAGAGTTAATTTCCGTTGTCCAAACCCCGTTGTGCCTTTCAATCTGTTAGTTTTGGTTTGCTAAATTGAATTTGTGTCCATTTTAGCTTTGTCTAGTTGCTGGTCATATCCTTGATTCCATAAAAAATCCAAACAAAAAAAAAATCCCCACCCCAAACCCTAATTCCAATTCGGATGATTTTTCCTTCCTCTGCAACCGCCACCAAAAATGCCATAACTTTTGTTTCCAATCTTATTTTTGAGTGAAACCATCGCCATTAGATTCAAAACTTCATTGTCCATCTATCTATAAAATTTCACGTCATTCCAGCAAGGCAGTTAAGAGATATATGCGGTGAAAGTTGACCTAAAATTCCAGATTGAATCTACAACAGTCGGCACTTGCGAATTTTGTGCAACTTTTTCGGTCGGTTTCCAGAACTTGGCCTCAACACAAAAGTTGTAGAAAATGCCGTCAGAAAACTGAGAAAAAAAATAATCATTGAAAAAAGGCAACTGACAAAAAGTTACGGCCGAAATACCGACGTGCTGTCCAGTGGACAGAAATCTTCAGTTTCCAAGTTTGGGTCAATCCTTGTGTTCTTTAATTCCAGATTGCATTCAAATGAATTATCTTGTATTTACCACTCCCATACATTGCACTTTTTTAGCCTTCTTTCATTTTTGGTTGATCAGCAACATAGGCTAAGTGCTAGATACGAACTATAATTCAATTCTGTGTAATTTCTAAAATTAATTGATTGTTTTCCTTTGCTACAAAATACATAGCCTATCCAAGCTCCACTTTTCTACTAACCGAACAGGTCTCGCTGTACCTTGCAATCGCTTTACTCATCACTTGAGTTAGATTTATCACGACTAGCCACCGGTTGCACCACCTGTTTGCTTTGGTAAGAACTCGTAAGAATTTGGTAAGAGCTTGAGAGATGCGTGACTTAATTTGAGCCTCCATATCCTAGTAGTTGATAGGAACATTTACTTGTGATTTGTTTCCTTGTTTTCTACTAACAATGACAGGCTTGAGAAAATGGGTAGATTATGATGTCATCGCGGGCAGATTTGAACTCGAAGGGAAACAATTACCGGTATATATCTTGCCACTTACCGCTGAGAGTACGTCGTCGGACTACTTCTTGTGGGTTACTATGTTGGATAGCTACTTTGAAAGATAGGATCTTGATCCTGTTGAGAAGATGAGCATGGCAAGGATGGGGCCGATTGGTGATGTTCAACATTGGTGGTCAAATCTCGAGTACCACTATATATATACATGGGAGCAGATGAAAAAGAAATTGCGACATCGTTTTGTACCTTCAGCACCTACGGTCACAAGCGAGGTGCAACCTGAGGTAACTGAAAATATTGATATTATTTTGGTTCCTACTCCATCTACAGATACCACCGAGAAACTTGAAGAGGTGAAGGATGATCTGGTGCATCTTATGCCATTAGTGGAGAAGTTTGAGCTACCTACAGTACCTGATGAGGACGATAATGACAAGGTACTGATTTGGTGCTACAACAAGACATAGAGCAACCTTGTGAGTATATACCTGCTGTAGTGCAATCTTTTGATATTCCTTGTGTTGACTTGAACGAACCATGTGTTGATCTAAATTCTCATAATTTTGCACATGTCGAATTAATTACACATAAGGAAGTATTTGATAGAATATCCCCTGCTGATGCATTATGTCATGCTTAATGAGGCTGTTAGTTTGGATTGTGCTATGGAGAAAGTTTCTGAACTTGCATGTTCGAAATTCTTGTTTAGTGCATACACCCTTGGGTATAAGTTTAATTTGATTGTAGATTATGGTGTAGAAAATCAATTTTTTGTATATCAAATATGCATAACTTGTGATCACATGGATGAATTGAAGCTTGCTGTTTTAGACAACAATTCTTGTGTGTTGAATCTTGTTCAATATGAGAGGGAAGTAAAATTTAGTACTCATCTAATGCCTATTTGTTCATCTCTTTTTGCACAATCTAGTATGGACAATCTGAATAAAGATGATGAATTATGGAAGAACATACAAATCTTTTCACCCTTGCTAGATGAATTTGTTATTGCTCAATTGAGATATGATTATATGGAAAAACTTTGCTCGATTCCAAAAGTTGTAGCTTTGCCCATATGTGCCGCCACTGCAAGTTTACAACTTCAGATTTTTGAAATGCATAAATGCTTCACTTACATTTGCAAAACAAGTTGCACTAATTGTTGTGTGAGAAATTTTGATTTGCTCATTAACATATATTATTATTCTTGGGTTAATAATACAATGAGCTTTTCTGATCAGTGCTGTTTTAGAACATTAATTGTGCAACAACGAAGAATTATTAAAATGGATGACATATACATATACCATGCATACACCTTTGCTTCTTTATTACCATACTTTCAGCTTAACAAAAGTCGAGGACGGCTTTGTTTGCAAGAAGGGGAGGTTGATAAGAACATATACCCTATGGATACAACCATATTTGCCATACTTGTTATTCCAATTACAAGATCTCCTATGCATCACTTAAATTATCAGGTGAGTTCGTTTCAAACAGATTTTGCTTTGTTTGATAAAGAACTTATGATATTACATAATAAGGGTTTGTTGCGTTTGTTATTATGTACCGAGGTTTACGATGAAGATCATGCAAAACGTGAGGCTACACATATGCTAAAACCGAGGACGGTTTTCTATCAAGAAGGGGAGGATGAGGTGACCACGCCACCAACACATACAACCATAGCGCCCAATATCAAGATTGAACTAAAGGTGAATTCGTTTCTTCAGTTTCAACATATTTTAAATAAGAATATGATGCTACCTAATGATGAAAATATATATTTTTATAGCACCACATCATTTTTGCACCAATTCAAGTAAGAGTTCAACTTGAACACGTTTTGGAATCCAATTCGGCCTCCAGATTAGTTCGGATTCAGCCTGACGGCCCAACTTCAAATGTGCATAACTTTCACATACGGAGTCCGTTTGAGGTCCACGAGTACTCGATGGAAAGCTTTTCTTGTCCTCTTTCCAATAAATTTAGCGTAATCTCCAAATTCATCCCGTGCTTGCCGTAATCACTCAAAAAATGTGATGCATCACCTGTTTTGGTCAAATTGGGCCTTGTAATGTTTGGGCCCAAAGGGGAGGTGCCTCCCCTCCTAGGCCCGTACTGTTCACGTGTTACTATTTATATGAACAGTACCATGAATAGTACCACCCCTTTTTCCTTAGTTTTGTGTTGCTTTCCCACCCCTATTTAAGGAGGTTGCACCTTTCTAGTTTTCTTGGATTTCGTTGAGTTTAGGTTTAGCTATTATGCAAACTTCTGTTCTTCAGTTGTGTCGGACGACCACCTGTCAAGACAGCCGTCGGAAATCCCACCTTTTGAGCTCAATATCAATATTTGCAATTTCAGATTGCTTGTTATCTTGTTCTTGTGTGTTCTTCGATTGCATGCAGGAATAGACCTTCGTGGTCAGGTCAACCGCGTTCTTGGCACGGTTGAAACAACTTGGAGTGTGGTTCAGCGATTGCTAAGGCAAGTGACGTCGTTCGGTTGTAGTCGGATCGCAAGGGTTATCTCCACCAAAAACGATAGTTATCATCCTATCGGAAGATCGGGACCCCATCGCCTCACTAAAAGGATACCTATACTTTCTTTTGATCACCACCTCACAATCATGCTCACTTAGGTGAATTCTCTAGGCAATTCTGTAGGACAGTTCTCGTTGCCATATAAGACATCAAATTCATCAAGAGCTTTATTGCTCATCCTGTCATACAGTTTAGAGTGTTGTAGCTAATGGGCTCTGAAGTGCACTCTTAGTCCTTCACAATTTTTTTCTAGAGCCTAGTTCACGGGATCTTCGCTCTTCTAGGTTAGGTTACCATTTTTTAAGACCATCAAATGGGTATGAGTTCCATTCCCTTTGATGCTGCCAGAATCCCTTGCACACCATTCTTTTAGTGAAAGGGTATGCTAGATTCCTTTCAGACTGGATGTATTCCGCGGTAATTACACCAGTCTCTCTGGCATGCCGAACTGACTTAAGTCACCTCTTAATGTTACTAGAGGACTTTATGTTGTCTTTCCTACTCTTCACCTTAACTAGAACGGTTTGGTTATCGCAGTAGGTTAAGACAGCTGGTTTAGCTTTTTCAATATCGACAGAGTGGAAAGAGCTCTTTAAGCTATTCTGCCTCGACTATTGCTGAGTCAAGTGCTACTAGCTTAGCCTCCATGGTGGACTATGTAAGGATAGTTTGTTTCGAAGACTTCCACACAATAGCCCCACCTACTAAAGTGAATACATAACTACTCATAGTCTTCATATCATCCGAGTCACTGATCTAGTTAAAGTCACTGAATCCTTCAAGGATTGCCGAATGGCTAGTACAATGTGTCCCCAAATTCTTGGTTTCTTTTAGGTAACTAAGTACCCTTTCTAGCGTTGTTCAATGATTATCTCCTGAATTGGCCTTGTATCAGCTCAATTTGCTTACAACATATGAGATGTCAGGCCTTATTGCACTAGTTAAATACATCAAGGATCTAATTATTTGTGGATATTTAAGCTGGTCTTTCGCATGTCTAGTATTTTTATGTAGCTTTGCATTTGGATCATAAGGTGTGGCTATAGGCTTAGAATCCATGAATCCAAAGCAGTTCAAGATCTTGTCCACATAATGAGATTGTATTAAGATAATCCCATTATCACCCTTTAATAGCTTGATGTTTAGAATAACATCCGCTTCTTCAAGGTCTTTCATATCAAAGTTCTGGGAGAGGAACGAATTGGTTTTATTGATTACATCCATGTTGGTCCCGAATAGTAGTATGTCATCCACGTACAGACAGAGGATGACACCTTCACCCCCACTGAATCGATAATATATGCACTTATCGACTTCGTTTACATAAAAGCTGACTGAAGTCAACATATTATCAAATTTCTCATGCCATTGCTTAGGAGCTTGTTTAGACTATACAAGGATTTAACCAAGTGACATACTTTCCTTTGCTGCCCTTTAGCCACAAAACCATCGTGCTGTTGCATGTAAATCTCCTCATCCAACTCTCCACTTAGAAAAATGGTCTTAACATCCATTTGATATACTTAGAGTTTAAATGCAGTAGATAGTGCTAAAAGCACGTGAATTGTGGGTAGTCGAGCCATAGGCGAGTATGTATCAAAATAGTCTTCACCCTCCTTTTGTGTGAAGCCCTTAGCAAATGGACAAGCCTTGTACTTTTCAATAGTATCATCAGGTCTTCGCTTTCTTTTGAAGTGATTGACCAGTATTTGTACAAATCATTTTTAAGTTAAAGCAAGTACCGAGGTGTATGTTTGGAAAGAAAATTGTGGTATGTGTACGTGCTACGCAAGACTTATTTTCTTTAAGACCAGGTAATGAAACGGCATGTAAGCTGGTCCTCAAGCTATCGGTGCATGGTCGATGCGTTGCGCCTCATATGGCTGTAAGTCCCACCAGACCATGAAATATATGTGCCAAGATCATCCTCTAAGTTCGTGGGTATTCGACCACATTGAGACAACCATGTTGTGTCGACCATGCCTGCTCGAGCACGTTCATTTCGACCACGTGTCGACCACGGCTATTTTGACCACGTTGTGTTCACCATGTTCATTTTGACCACGTTGGTCTGACCATATTGTTCTCTTTGACTGTTACTTGATGCCTCAACCCCATCTCCTCAACTATGCAGGCCCTTGAAGCACTAATCGAATACTTAAGCTTGGTTCACTAAATGGTTCACACTATCTTATGACCAACTTACTATAATCCGAAGGGTCTCCGACTCCAGGGGTTTCGACTGGTCTCTGACTACTACACGAGCTTGGGCACATATGTACTCAACTACCATCAACAACAAAATTAGTGCCAAGATGATCTATGGTCTAGTTTGATTGATTGTTGTGCCATGCCTCACACGACCGCATGTTCTCAGTCGATTGCAAGGTGTGGTTGATTTATGGCAACTTATGCATCAAGATAGAAGGAAAGAATTTGCTCTCAGCGTGCCATGTTCGCAATGGAAAGATAATTAAATCATATCTCCATCTGATGGAAGAAATTCTCAACAAATATTTTTGATATGGAAAGTAGAGGTCAAGAAGATAAGAAATCAATAATCGATTGGGAATTTAATCTCAAAATTAATGACATGATTGGCACTGTGTGGGGAGCCACATACATTACATGTGACCTTTCACTCGTGCCTATAAAAGGAGAGGCGGGGGCAAGCCATTAGGAGAGATCAGACAGAAGGAGGAAAGAAGAGAGGAGGATGGACGAATGGACCTAGCTTGCATGCTGATAGAGTGCGGCAGTGGTGAGATAGCTGCCAATGTCTGCACTTGCTGCTAGCGATGACATCAAGGAAGTGATCAGGAGCTCGCCGTTGGGCAACCTTTCACCGCAACGACGGGCCGAAAAGATCGTTGTCATCTCATTAGGCTTGAAGCATGAGTCCTCCCACTCTTGCATGTGGCGCGCGCCCTAGCCAAGCTGTGCGGCTGAGATGATCCATCATATACCAGGTTTGTACTGCTTGTACCTTTGATCTGATGATAGCTCCACAAGGCAAGGTAGATGGCGCTGCTCGCAAGTCCTTCTTGTCACCCAGGACATGTGACGTCGCCAATCGCGACTCTAATCTAATGAGGATGGTCTACCCTTGTGATCTTGGTGTCTTTCCTGCTGTGTGCCCTCATTGCATTGAAGTTGTCCCAGTCAGCTGTTGAGCTTGGTCGCCTACGACCACCTCTGATACTCAAAACTTCTTTGGCCGCCTTTGAGACAGAGGCGCTTTCAACCGCCTATGATATTTGGGCGCTTTCGACCGCCTTCGGTGCCCAAACATTTTCTACCACCTTCGATATTCAAGACTTCTTCGACCGTCTTATGGGCTTAGTTCCTTATGACCATTTGCTGTACCCAAGCGGCACCGATGGTTTCGATAGTCAGTCGCTTACGACCGCCTCCTGTGCTTAGTCACTTATGACCACCTTCTATGATCGGTCACTTATGACCGTCTGATGTACTTAGACATCATTGACCGCTACTGACACTCGGTCACATACATCCACTTTCAATACTTGGGCACCATTGACCACCCACAGCACTTAGACATCATCGACCACCCGCTGGGCCAGACGTCTACGATCACTTTCATCACCTGGGGCCATCAATTGCCCACAGTACTCGAACATCCCCGACCATTCACTGCACTCAGGCACCATCAACCACACGTAGTACTCGATCGCCATTGACCGCCTGCTATACTTAGGCGTTGCCGCTCATCGGTTTAGATGCCATTGACCCCCTACAGTACCTGGATGTCATCGACCGCAAACCATGTTCGGTCGCTTATGATTGCCTACTCTGCTAGCTCACTTATGACCACTGACAGTATCTAGACGTCATCGACCACCTTGTGTGCTCCGTCACCTATGACTACCTACTGTGCTCAGACGTCGCCGACCACTTTCAACACTCAGGTGCCATTGACCACCCAAAGTACTCAGGCTTCCAACCGCCTTCAATACTCGGATGCTTTCGACCATCTGTGACATTCAATCACTTTCAACTACCTACTGTACTTGGGCATCGCCGACAACCTTCGATACTCGATCCGGTATCACTTATCGAAGCCAAGCGTCTTCGACCGCTTGTCAAAGTCGAGTGCCTCCGGCCGCTTGTCAAAGCCGAGTGCCTCCGACCACTTGTCGAAGTAGAGCGCCTCCGATGGCTTCTCGAAGATGGGCATCTCTGACCGTTTCTTGAAGATGGATGTCCCCGACCACTTGTCGAAGTTGAGTGCTTTAGACCACTTCTCGAAGATGGATGCCTCTGATCGCTTGTCAAAGTAGAGTGCCTTTGACCGCTTCTCAAAGATGGGCATCTTTGACCACTTCTTGAAGACGGATGTCCCGACCGCTTGTTGAAGTTGAGTTCTTTAGACCACTTCTCGAAGATAGACACTTCCGACCACTTGTCAAAGCCGAGCATCTCCGACTGCTTGTCACAGTCGAGTGCCTCTGACTACTCCATGAAGGTGGGCTTCTCCGACCACTTGTCGAATTCGAGTGCCTTCGACTGCTCCTCAAAAATGGACACCCCCAACCGCTTCACGAAGGCGGGCGTCTCCGACTAGTCAAAGTTGGACGCCTCCGACCGCTTGTCAAAGTGTTACACCTCTGATCGCTTGTTGTACATGGCCATCCTTGACCATGTCTTGAAAATGGGTGCGTCTAACTACTTGTCAAAGAACAGACGCCTCCGACCGCATTTAATACTCGACCGCTTACAACTGCTTGTCATGCTTGGGTGTCGTCCAATGTCTTTCAAACTCGGACATGCTCAACCACCTTTGGCACTCGTATGCCTCCGATCCCTTGTCATACTTGAGTATCGTTTACTACATTTGACACTCAGATGTTTCTGATTGCTCATTGCACTACATTACCCCTCGACTAGCTTGCTACAGTGCTTCTACGACAATGACTTCGACCATGAGGGCTTCTGACAACTGGCTATTGTCGATGTCTGGTGGCTTCCGACTACCGGTTGCTTCGACGCCCAATAGCTTCCGATCATGAGGGCTTTTGACTACTATTTATTGCCAATGTTACGGTACTCCAATGAGTACTCCGTTTGACTATGATGCTACAGTACTCCAACGAGTGCTCCGTTAAGCCATGCTGGTATAGTACTCCAACGATTATTCTGTTCAACCATGTGCTACAGTACTTTTATGAGTTTTGATGGCTTTTGATTAGGGGTGGATATCGAGCCAACTGCTCGTCTTATCGAGCTTTTTCTAAAATTGACATATTTTGATTTAATATCATTTTACGGATAATTTAAAAGTATTTTTAGAAACGAGCTAACGAGCCGAGCCGAGCCGAGCTTGAGCAAAATTCAAATTCATTTGAAATCAACTCATTTTAATGTTTAACCAATTAACAAGTATAATTGAAGCAATTTTGAACCGAGCCAACGAGCCCACTAACGAGCTTTTTTTCCACCCCTACTTTTGATGATATACACCTTCCGATGGCTTTCGACCACAGACGCCTTCCGATGGTTTTTGAATGGAGTACTCAACCACGGACACACCTCTCGATTTCTTGCCCCTTTGCTGGCTCGTAGGTCTCAGTATATATAGAGGAAAACAGCAGGGTCTCGGGAGAAGTAGGCAGCAATATCCATTGGCCCGAGCACCGCATAGAGCAGCCAGATCCGAAGAAGCCAGAGTCCCCCACCATCGCTGCCGCTCTCATTAGAGGAAGCGAGAAGGGTGAGATAAAAGGGGATCGGCCGATTCAATTCGTGTGAAGAGGTCAAGCCGATGGCCTTATCCCTTTACTACTTCCTCTCCTTACATGTGGCCCCCACCAAAAGTTTGAATTTCTTTTCTTTTAATTAGAAATTGACGGAAATTACCATAATGCCCAACAATTCTGACATTTGCTTTAGCAATGGTAGCGTCAACTTGCTTCCTAACTTCTTTCTTCATGTCCTAATAAGAAAGAATAAATCGTTATAATGAATTAGAATATAAGCAAAAGAAATATGCATAGAACATGATCAAATGCAAAGAACATGATGAAATGCATGTTAAGGACAACACCAATGCAAGGCTCATCTTTCAGTAAAGAATAATAACGCGATTGATGAGCACTCAAACTTTAAATAGCAAAACATTACACATCACTTCTATTGCAGTTCAAATAGCAACACCAACAGTCTAAATAGCAAATAAACAATTGCAAAAGATTACTCATATCTTCCAAGTTCCAACTTCCAATAGTCCAAATAGCAAAAGATTACATAGTCAAATTCATAGTTCTTCTATATCTTGGCAAAAGCTAAATATCAAAGTTGGATCCGAGGGGATCCAAGGAGAAGACACTTACTGTTGGAATATCCTCCACATCTTGTCCTATCACTTCCTCGATACCTACAGGACACAAAAGAGGATACCACCACTAGAAACTTTCATTCTCTTGTTGTATAAAGATCTCATTATATTTGTAGAATCAGATTTTGAATGCTTCATACCACTACCACTAGTTTGTGATTGTGATGAAGCTTGTCCATCACCTTGGCTTCCAACTTGAGAATACAAGTTCTTGTATTCTTTAAAAAGATATAAGAATGCCTTATGTGCCTTGACCCATATCTTTTCACCTTTAATCTGGCCATATGTCGAGATGATAATATCGTTCAAATAATCAGATTGTTTGGTCCTTGCATAAACATTAAACAAAAGTAAATTAGCCAATGATAAAATAACAAGATTGACTATATCTTGATGAAATACACAAAAAGGAAAAAGCTTGCACCTAGGACCAAGCATAACAGCAATAAAAAAATTAAATCATTCATCTTCTCAGGATCCCCCAATATTTATCATATTTTTTCTTCATGACATCAGCCATGTGTTTAAGATATGATCACCGTCATCCTCCTCACGTTGACTCAAATTGAACAATAAATAATTAACACCAGCAATATCTTCAAAGAAAGTGTTGGAAGTAACGTAATTAGTGCCAGAAACTTTTTCTGTAAGGTCGAAGAAATGTTTTAAAAATAGCTTGAATTCATTTACAAACACCCAATCATCATATTTCGGAACCCCATTCACATCCAATTCTGTCTTGTAGGAGGGGTCCTAAAGTTCAAGCCTTTCAAATGACTTCTCGAAACCCATGGGCACTCTCTAACATAAGATATGTTGAGTTCTATTGAGTGCGCATGTCAAGAGACACAAAACATTTTTCTTCTACCTTGCTAATTTGCACACATTTCTTGACGTTATTCATTCATGTAGGAGTACTTCTCACATATTTGATAGCCCCACGAATACGGAAACTAGAAGGAGCCATTGTCTTCAACTCATCTTGCACCACAAGATTCATAATATGAACTATACATCTCACGTGAAGATGCCTATCTTTTGCAAAAGTAGCACCATGATTTGACAAAGAACTCCTCATGTAGCCTATAGCACCATCATTTGAACTAACATTATCTACCGTGATAGCGCATACATTCTCAAAATCCCACTCAAGCAAGCATTTATCTAGTGCTTTCCTGATGTCTTCCCCTTTGTGATTGTCTACCAAACAGAAGTTAAGAATATTTTTGTTAAGTTGCCAATTGCTATCAATGTAGTGTGAAGTGAGAACCATGCATTTTTGAAGAGTTGAAGATGTCCATGTGTCGGTTGTGAGACTAATTGTTTGATGAGAATCCTTAAAATATTTCTTTAGCTTTGCTTTCTATCTTCATAATGGCACATAACATCTCTATGCATTGTTATCCTAGATGAAGATTTGAACCGAGGACATGCTTTTGAAATGAAGTCCTTAAAACCTTCTTTTTTAGGAAACATAAAGGGTAGCTCATCTATAATTATCATGCAAGTAAATGCTACCCTAACTTCTGCAGCATTGTATTGCCAAGGAACTACACAACTACTTCCATCTGCACTATATTGGTAGCTTAGTTGAGTTTGATTCTTACTGCTATTAGGTTGCATCTTACAATATTTTGCATGAGAGACTAGTGAGGAGGTACCATTCTTTTGCGAATCACATTTGAGCACCCGAGAGCAATAGTTACACTTAGCCATGTTCCAATCATCTTCAAGTCATGTGAAGTGGCTCCATAACTTCAATCCAGAACTCATTTCTTGCTTGCCAGTGTTCAGGACTAGAGTGGGTCCAACAGCTTCATCACTGCCAATGTTAAATGGCCGAGCAACAGGAAGCACTTCTATATCATTAGAGTCAGACATCTGCCATTGCCAAAACAAGTAAAGAACAAACAAAGTAGCAATTAGCAATTGAGTATTGACAGTGAAAGATTTACAATTGACAAGGAAAGTATGAATGTATGATCCCATATCATTGCCACAAGTACATAGTTAAATGGTGGATAGAATTAAAAGGCATCAACGTGCAAATATGGTTATCAACATCAACACATAAGTTTGTACAACCACAAGAGCAGCAGAATAACGTCTCCCTCTCACAAGAGTATGCATGTAACACAGCCCTTTCAGACATCAAATACAGTAAATTTTCTTTTCCAACAAGGAGAGACTAGTAAAGTGCATGCATGCATCTAAAGTTCCCAACAAGGAGCCATACAGAAAATGCAGTGATACTAGTATGGTCTCCATCTTTGAAATGGTATCGGCTCTCGACCTAGCCAATCATAACTAACAAAGTAACAAACTAGCAAGTAGCAGTGAAAACAATTTTATCGAAATTTCGATAATTATCAGCGATAACCAGCCGTATCGGTGAGGGCCGGTAAGAAAGATATTTTTGAGTATTTCAGTTGTGGGGCCCACATTTCAAATACAAATCATTTAAATACAAAAATACATCAGATTTCAACTTCATTTTCATCTATATTCATGTATATATAAATATCTAGTTTATCTCAACAAGTATCTATAGTTTTTTCTCAAAATTCAAAATCTTTCACAAAATTCAAATTTAAATTTCAAATTTTTTGGTCCAAATTTTTTTGATAAAACCAGTTATTGGCGTTATCATTAACCTCCAATAAAAATTTTTCATCGATACAAATTTCCTTGGCAAGTAGCAATTAGTAATTGGCAATGAAAGATTGACAAGAAAATTTACATCGTGTGATCCTATTGACTCCGGCGGAGGCACACAAATGCATGGGATTTGAGGCAGGCCGGTGCCATCTGGACTCTAGAGGCTAGAGCTTGGACACGGTGCGGTCATGGCACCATGCCGTGCTGCAGTGCAGGACTGGTAGAGCCACAGAAGCAGAGGTATAGAGCCGCGGTGGCAGTCTCATGGAGGCGTGGAGTGGAGGAGGCTAGAGAGAGCCACCTGGACAATGGCCACCGATCGCTAGATGGGGAAATGATGTGGCACCAAGTAGCATTACAACTTTGGTTAGTGCTTGCAGTTCTGTGCACAATGTTCAAGAAGCTTTGAATACCAATTCTGAGGTTTCTAATGTGCACAAAAGACATATTTGGAAAGATAATGAAGTCTATTTTCCAACGAATCAAACGGCACACTACACTTGGGTACAATTGAAGAATATTTTGAGGCGTCGTTTTGTCCCAGCACACTACACTAGGACCTTGTACAACCGGCTACAACAACTACGCCAAGGTAATTCTAGTGTTGACGAATATTATAAAGAGATGGAGATGTTGATAATCCGTACAGGAACAGAGGAGCATGATGAGGCTACTATGGCACGTTTCTTTAATGGGTTGAATGAGGATGTGCAAGATAGGGTGGAGATGGTCAATTACTTCAACATCCAAGACTTGGTGCATCAAGCTGAACGTGCTGAACAACAATTGAAGCGCAAACAAGCCAAGGGTAGGCATGCCAACACTCAAACAAACCCATGGAGGCGTCCACCACAGCAAGGCGATGATGTGGGTTCACCGTACAAAGTGGCGGCATCAAGCCGTTCAAATGGTGCTCTTTCAAAGGAGGCAAGCAACAGAGGTAAAGAAGCAACTAAAACTGATTCTAGTTTGCCTTCTAATGCTCATGCTAGAGAAATTGAGTGTTTCAAGTGCAAGGGAAGAGGTCATATGATGCGTGATTGTCCAAATCAACGAAGAGTGCTTCTCACTAAAGATGGCTATGCTTCAACAACTTCTAGGAGTGATTCTGAAAGTGAAAAATCCGATGATTCCAAGGAGGATGTTGTCTATTGTGATCTAGAATTGAATGGTGTTAATCTTTTGGTCCAGAAGGTGCAAAGTAAAGAAATTGAAACAAAAGGACAGCGGTGGAGTGTTTTCCAAGCGGAGTGCAAGATCAAAGATAAAGCATGCAAGTTGATCATAGATGGTGGAAGTTATACCAATGTGATTAGCAAAGATTTGGTGTACGCTTTGGGGCTGTCCATGTGGAGGCATCCTCAACCACATCATGTGGAGTGGCTACACAACTCCGGAAGGCTAAAGATAACTCACAAGGTGCGTGTTCCGTTTGTTGTTGGTGACTATGTTGACAAGGTGGATTGCGACGTAGTTCCAATGGATGCATGTGGGTTATTGTTGGGAAGACCATGGCAATATGATCGCAATGCTACGCATGAGGGCCGGTCCAACACATATACATTTGTACGTGAGGGAAAGAAGCATGTGTTGAAACCAAAATTGGAGAGTGCTATTCATGTTGATGAAGAAATTACAGCCAAGAAGAAGCAAGCCCCCAAGATTACCCCAAAGCTGAGGACGGCTTTGCTTCAAGGAGGGGAGGATGATGTGGCACCAAGTAGCACTACAACTTTGGTTAGTGCTTGCAGTTCTGTGCACAATGTTCAAGAAGCTTTGAATACCAATTCTGAGGTTTCTAACGCGCACATATTTGGAAAGATAATGAAGTCTATTTTCCAACGAATCAAACGGCACTTAATTTGGAGTTTCCTACACAAAGTTATGGCAATTTCATTGGATGCTGCACGAGCTGTCCGGAGAGACGCGTGAGACTTGCAAAACATAAAGAGTTCGAGTATTGCAATGCAAGTAAGGGTAAAATCCGACCACACCATGACTTTCTAAAGATTGAGAAGGATTCCTTTTCAGGTTCCAAACGGATTTGGAAGCCCCTTGAACCAGAAAACAAAACATATAAAGATTTGAAACCGATTCGGACTCGGATTGGGACAGCTGGCAAGACCGATACTAAAACGTCCATAACTTTCACAAACGGAGTCCGATTTGGGCGTTCTTGGACTCGTTGGAAAGCTATTTTGAAGCCCCACATAATGGATAAGGTTCCAGCCATGAAATCCTCATAGTCAGATCGCAAATTAAGAGAGAATTCAGAGGTAGCAGTTTAGGTATTTCCTTTTTAGTTCATATTGGAGTTTGTTTCGGCCTTAGGCCAAGTAGTGCGTGAGTTGTAATCAAGGCCGTGCATTGTGCACCAATATAAGGCCAGGGCCTTAGCCCCATTGTAACTTAGACTTTGATTTGAGAAATAGAAACCAGAAAATCACCATGGTTTGGTGGCCATTGTTGGCGTGTTCTTGAGATTTCCATCGAGGAATTGCTCTTGGTGTGTTGAATCCAATTGTGGTGTTGGATTCTACTCGCTGAAACTTCGGTTTCTCTACCCTTTGTTCACGTGCTGCGGTGTGCGTGGGAGAAGGCTTATCTTGGAGAGGGCATCCAACAAGGCGTATCGTGAAAGATCAGGGCCAAAGCAATGGGGTTCAGCTAGCTTGCTAGTGGATCCGCATCAGGAAATATGTGAAGCAGAGGTTCCGAGCCACAGTGGTGGTCTCGCGGAGGTGTGGAGTGGTGGAGGCCAGAGAGTCGCCGGGAGGATGAACACTGCTGGCGCCAATGGGGAGGGCCGGAAGGGATTGCTGGTTGTGGTTGGTGGTTCAGTCAATGGATAATGAAGGCATGGAGCAGGCGAGTAGGCACAGTCGCCGATTGCCTGATGGGGAGAATGGGGAGAGGATTGCTGATTTGCTGTCGATTGCTAGGGTTAGGGTTACTTCACTTGGGGTCTACGGTCTTTGGGGAGTTGGGGATCTTGGGGTCTTAGGGATTCAAGTACCAAGGCGTTGTTGGACTTGGGATGTTGGACTTGGATGGGCCAAGGTGCCGAGCGGCCGAGAGGCCTGCAAGGTGTGAGCCAGAGGACATAGGCCCAGCTACCCACAACTTGAATTTTTCAAATTCAGTTTCCTTCAGTTTTATCGGTTTTCACCAGTTTTTTTATTGAAAAACTAAAATACCAAAAAAATTGATTTCTGTAAAAATACGAATACCGATCAAACTGAGTTAACTAGTACGATATGGTTTATTCGGTTCAGTTTAACAATGAACAACCCTGCCTAGTTTCACCATCATTCTTCAAAAAACCCCCCAAATCTAGGGTTTCATCACTGAGAACTCTACCGATGCCTCCAATCATCTTCTTGAACTGCAATGGATGCCAACCAAGTATTCCATCCAACCTCTCAATCTACTGATCGATTTTTTTCTTAGTCCTCGTGGCCCTTCGGAACTTGGGCACATTATATCCCATAGTTTTTCTTGTATCCTTTTGAACTTGGGCAAATTCAGTTTGAAAAGATGGGCAAATAACTTTAGATCTTGGCCAACTGCTTTGAAAAGATGGCAAGATTGGTATGCTCAAGCAGCTTCCTAAAAAAGAACAATATGGACTCAAGCCAATATAGTTGAAGCCCTTGAACTTTCTCTTGTGCCCCCTATTGTTAATAAATCTCAACTAGCAGCCGCTTATTAGTTTTGGCCAAGATCTTGACAGTTAATCCAGTTGTCTTTAGGTCTAGCCGTGTCCATGATCGGAGTATGTCTACAACCACGACAGTCTATATGACCACTATAGCTTATGACCAGTTTGAGTACTGTAGTAGTCATAAGTCGAGTAGCACTCGAAATCAAGTACTGTAGTAGTCGTAGTTGCAAAAGTGCTGTAATAGTCGTAGTTGTAAAAGGTCAATAATCAGAGTCTGCATGTAACTAGGATTCACAGCGATTGTAAAGGAAAGTTAGGGTGTGTCCATGTAGGACTCTCAACAAGGGATGCCACGTTAGTTACGGAGTCTTGTATGTTGCTTCTCTATATAAGAAAGATGAAAAGGACACAAGCGTATCGCGTTGCCGAGGATCTATCTTAGTTTACTCATATTCATGTTTGTGATCTTAAAGTCAAGTTCATCGCTCAATGCTGTTGATCCATCGAAGTCAAGAGCGCTCGTCAAGACCATGGACAACGAGCTCAACCCATCAAAACTAGGCGTGTTTGTCAAGCCGACAACAAGAAGAGCCTCAATCCCGATTCAATACCTGATGTTCAGCGAAATGAATTATGGCATATGGATTGTCAAGATGAAGTTAATCTTAAATTTGCTAGGGGCATGGTCGACGGTCGAAGATGGAGATGATGGTGCGATGGTGGCCATCTCACAAGCGGTGCCAGACGACGTGATGATATCAATCACCGAGAAAGAAACGGTGAAAGAAGACTGGACCACACTCAGGAGATGCGGGTAGGCGAAGATTGTGTCAAGAAGGCATGTACTCAAGTGTTAAAATGGCAACTGAGCAAGTTGCAGATGGGGGACTCAGAAACAATCACTGAGTACTCCATGAAACTTGCCACAATGGTGGGTGAGATCCGTTCGCTTGGCACGAAGCTAGAAGAGAGCGACGCCATCGAAAAACTATTCAACTCAGTACCAGATCGGCTTCTCTAGATTATCAAAACGATCAAATAGTTCAATGACATAGCTATGCCGCTCTTAGAGGTGATTAGTTGCCTCAGAACCTATGAGAAAGGACTCAAGGGTTCACAACACTCGAAAGATGGAAGTGACTAACTTCTCTTTCCTTAAAATGAGTGGGAAGAGAGGAGCACAAAGACAAAGAGCATGAGGGCACTTCTTGTGCCAAGGGAGGAGGTCATAATGAAAGAGGTTGGGGATGCGACTAAGGTGGAGGCCAAAGCGATGGTGATCACATCATCGATGAACGAATGTCGCCAAACTCCAACAAGACCAAGGTCAAGTGCTTCAACTGCAACGAATATAAGCACTTTGCGAAAAAATGTCCAAGCCAAACCAAAGAGAAAGGGCCAATCTCGTAGCAAGGCAGAACAACAAAGATCCTCAACTGTTGATGGTTGTAGTATATGAACTCATCCATACAGTTTCGATGCCTGAAGAGAAGGTATTCCTACATGAAGACAATGTGGTGCCAAAGCAACCACATGACCAGCTACAAGGAGAAATTTGCTGAGCTTGACATGACTATAAAAGGCTCAATTAAATTTGGAGATGGTTTGGCTATGTCGATACAAGGAAGGGGCTCTGTGCTATTGGAGTGTTCTACGGGTGAACATTGTATCCTCATGAGTGTTTACTACATCCCGAAGCTAAGAAGCAATATAATCAGCCTTGGTTAGCTGGACAAGAAGGGCTGCAAGATTGTGGTCGAAGGATGATGAGGACATCCTTTCCATGCATACAACCATGCCGACTCCACATCAAACTGAAACTATGATACAAGGACCAATGACTAGAGCACGAGCACGTCAACTTAACCATCAGGTGAATGCGTTCCTAAGTTTGCATACAAATATTTCAAAGAATGGAATACTAATTAATTCTTGTGATGATTTAATTGTCCTTAGGAACCATGGGGAAGAACCACATGAGCTCAAGTATAGAAGTGGAACCGTCAAGCGCAAACCAAGTCCTGTTCACGAGTTTGACTCGGATTCGGACTTGTTGACAGCGTCTACTTCAAACGGCCATAACTTTTGATCCAGAAGGTTTCTCGGGGCCCATGAGTACTCGTTGGAAAGATCTTGAAGTCTACTTTCAGATGGATCCAGTCTCATCTTCAAATTCCATCCGAGTCGGTCAGAAACTGCAAAACAAGTCACATCACTTTTCCAATCCGAGTCAAAGTGGGCCTTGGGCCTTGTAATTCGAGTCCTATTCGGCTTCCTTGTGTTTTGACCGACCCTCCACCTTCCGTGTCCCTTAAATAGGTAGCGGCACCCTCTTTTAGGGTTTGGGGTTTTGATAGACTAAGTTAGCTTTTGCTACTTTGCCTTGTACTCGCGCGTGTCGGCTAGACCGCCCGGATACTTGTCTTCGGAACCCCACTGTTCTTCTGTTTTCGATTGAATCCTATATCGTTTATTTGCAATTGAGTTGCTATTCATCTTGTTCTTGGCTGTTCTTCGATTGCTTGCAGGAACAAGTACCCTCGGGGATAGGTTGATTGTGCGCCGACAAGGTCACGAACAATCTCCGGAGTTGGTGTATCGATCGCTAAGGCGCAACATCCTTGGATGGTTGTAGTCGGGTCGTTAACGTCATCTCCTTCCCCAATCGAATCTACCACTTTCATCGAAAGATCGGGACCGCTAGTGCTATCAGTTGGTATCAGAGCTCAAGGTTGATCGGTGAGAGATCTTATCTAGTCTTTGCATCTTTTTTTACCTACAGTCCAGAAAACAAAAAAAATAGTAGATCTATTCCCCAAAATCCGAAGCAATTTGAGCCTTTATCTATTGCTGCATAGTCTTTGTTTGTTGAGTCTTCGGTTGCATCGTCGTGTCCTTTGCTGGTCTTAGTGTCTAGTTCCTTTAGAGTTTCGAGTTCTGTTCACGTCTTGGAATCACCGTTGCAGTTAGATCCGAACTCGGTTTCTAGGGAGGCTTTGCCCTAGTTGGTCTCGGAGTAGGACACGAATTCGGATTCAACCGCGTCGTGTGTGAAAAAAAAGAAAAAAAAAGAGAGAGAAAAGAAGGAACAGGCAGCCGCATTTAGAAAGAGCCGCGGCAAAAAAAAGAAAGAAAAAAAAGAGGAGAGAGAAACAGCTAACTTTTGCATACGACCTCCGATTGAGGCGATTCTTGATCCGTTTGAAAGAAAATCAGAAGATAGAGTGAAAAAAAGAAGTCTGAAAAAACTGGAGATTTCAGATCCGCGTAAGCCTCCAGGCACACACGCGGCAACTTTGACCCCAAAAAACATCGTTTAGGGCCTCAAAACGGGCCCGCAAACCGAGAAAAATTCAAGTTTCTCAGAATTCGCTCAAAATTGACAGAACCCTTCTACACATGATTCTAAGGTTCCCTGTGAAGACGGCATCCTTTTTTGAGCTCCCGAACTCCATGTGCAACATCATCTAGTTTTTTTTCTACACGGTGTGTTTTCGTTTGTGTTCTAGGCTCGCGTCTCTAGTACGGTCTAGCCTAGGACCAGCACGGTGCCGTCGTTGAGCAATTATTCAACTTGCTTTGACTAATGTGGTTCTAGTTATCCTTTGTTCTCTCTCAGCCAACCTATAGCTCCACAGATTTGGCTACCACCTCACAGGGACTAGCGACCCAGGCAGCGATACACCCAATTTCCAGGAAATATTGTCTTGTCTTGTCGGCTGACATCACCTCCTGCTCGCTGTGGTAAGAACTTGTAAGAGCTTGACAGAACAGGTTGAGAGTGTGCGACTTGATTTAACCACATCCCAGTAGTTGAGAGGGCATAACTTGCGATTTTATTATTTTTTTTCTCTTGTTGGTTTGTTTCTTGTGTTCTTCTAACAATGTCAGGAGAACCAGTGGACCTGCGAGCAGCGCCACATTCCCCTCGGACTAGGGGAATCATACAACACTTTGAGCGCCAAATGAAGCTGCACACTGAAGGACTTGATGAGGATGTACGGGTCACTAATGAACGCCTTGGTCAATTGGAGGCCGCGCAGATCGACACCAACACTATACTTGCAACATTGGAGGCTTCCGTTGGCACCGTCAACATCTCACTTGATGAGATTTTGAGACGTCTTGATGAGATGGGCCGTGCTTCTCCAGCTGCACCAACTCAGCGCGCACGTGCCAACATTGGTGTCTTCGGCAGCAGGGTGGATGAAAATGGTGGAGACGAATATGCGGCTAATACTGAGATCGATAATAATGAGGACGATCACCGTCATCGTCAACCACGTCGGAATGAGGTACGTGAGAATGATGAATCACTTGGTAAGATTAAGTTCACTATGCCACCTTTTGATGGAAAATATAACCACGATGCTTATATCATCGAATTGGTGTTGATCAGAAATTTGCTTGTCATGCATTTCCTGAAAACAAAAGGGTTAGGGCTGCTACTAGTGAGTTTACTTACTTTGCGTCTGTTTGGTGGAGTGAATATTGTAAGAAAAATCCTTTAACCATACCACAAACTTGGGATGCATTAAAAAGAATCATGCGAGCTAGATTTGTTCCCTCATATTATGCACGTGATTTGTTACATAAGTTGCAACAATTAAGGCAAGGTAGTAAAAGCGTAGAGGAATATTTTCAAGATTTGCAAACAGGAATGCTGCGTTGTGACTTAGAGGAAACTAAGGAAGCTGCTATGGCTAGGTTTATGGGTGGTTTGGATCGTGAAATTCAGGACATTTTAGCTTACAAGGAATATAATTCTATCACTCGTTTATTTCATCTTGCTTGTAAAGCTGAAAGAGAAGTACAGGGACGACGCGCGAGCACTAGGACTAATATTTCTGCAGGTCGTGGTAACATTTGGTCTCAACGTGCATCTGCTGCACCATCAAAGTCAACCGACTGCACCTTCTTCCTCCCACGGCAAGCCACGGTTTTCATCATCAAACTCAGCATCTCGGGCATCCGAAGCAACAAAGGGGACAGCCCAAGCACATGCAAAGAGCTCTTCATCCGTTGCATCTACGGGACGAACGAGGGATATCCAATGTCATCAATGCAAGGGGTATGGCCACGTGCGGAGTGAATGCCCAAGCAAGCGTGTTTTGATTGTGAGAGATGATGGTGAGTATTCTTCTGTTAGTGATTTGGATGAGGATACATATGCTATGCTTGCAGCTGACCATGTAGGTAGTGGGAAGGAGCAAGAAGAAGAGCACATTGGTGCTGACGATGCAGAGCGCTATGAGAGCCTCATTGTGCAGCGTGTGTTGAGTGCACAAATGGAGAGGATGGAGCAAAATCAGCGGCACATCCTTTTCCAAACAAAGTGTGTCGTGCAGGAACGCTCATGCCGTGTGATCATTGATGGAGGGAGCTGCAACAACTTGGCGAGCTCCAATATGGTGGAGAAGCTTGCGTTGAACACCAAACCTCACCCACAACCTTACTACATTCAATGGTTCAATAACAGCGACAAGGTGAATGTAACACAAATGGTGAGAGTGAATTTTGCTATTGGTTCTTATCATGATGTTGTAGAATGCGATGTTGTCCCTATGCAAGCATGCTCTATGCTGTTAGGTAGACCGTGGTAATATGATAAAGAATCACTGCATCATGGTAAGACAAATCAATATTCTTTTGTGCATCATGACAAGAAAATTGTGTTACATCCTATGTCTCCTGAAGCTATTTTCAAAGATGAGATTGCTAGAGCTAGTAGAGAGAAAAATCAGGAGCATACTAGGAGTGAAAATCAGATTGTAGCAAACGAACTTGAGCAACATAAAAAAAACTCTAGATCTGTTCATGAGACGAAAAATGAGATTAAATTAAAAGGTGCATGTTTTCTTGCTACTAAGTCTGATGTGAATGAGCTGGATGCTAGTACTTCTGTTTGCTATGCTTTACTTTGCAAACAAGCTTTATTTTCATTCGAGGAGGTATCTTCTTCTGTGCCTCCTGCTGTCACTAATCTTTTGCAGGAGTACATGGATGTCTTTCCAAAAGACGTGCCACCAGGGCTACCACCAGTGCGAGGGATTGAACATCAGATTGATTTGATTCCCAGGGCATCTTTGCCCAATCGTGCGCCATACAGGACCAATCCGGAAGAAACTAAGGAGATTCAATGACAAGTTCAAGAACTGCTTGATAAAGGTTATGTGCGTGAGTCTCTTAGTCTTTGTGCTGTTCCGGTAATTTTAGTGCCTAAGAAAGATGGATCATGGCGTATGTGTGTGGACTGTAGAGCGATCAATAACATTACCATTAGATATCGTCACCCTATTCCTAGGTTAGATGATATGCTTGATGAATTAAGTGGCTCTACTGTTTTCTCTAAAGTTGATTTGCGTAGTGGGTACCACCAAATTCGCATGAAATTGGGAGATGAATGGAAACAAGCATTTAAAACTAAGTTCGGTTTGTATGAGTGGTTAGTGATGCCGTTTGGTTTAACTAATGCACCTAGCACATTCATGAGATTAATGAACGAGGTTTTGCGTGCTTTCATTGGTAAATTTGTGGTGGTATATTTTGATGATATATTGATATATAACAGATCACTAGAGGAACACCTTTGCCATTTACGTGCTGTTTTTGATGCTTTACGTAATGCACGTTTATTTGGTAACCTTGAGAAGCGCACATTTTGCACGGATCGAGTCTCTTTTCTTGGCTATGTTGTTACTCCACAGGGGATTGAAGTTGATCAAGCCAAGGTTGAGGCAATACAGAGTTGGCCGACTCCTAAAACGGTCACGCAGGTGCGAAGTTTTATAGGACTTACTGGATTCTATCGTCGTTTTGTGAAGGGTTTCAGCACCATCGCCGCGCCATTGAATGAGCTCACTAAAAAGGGGGTGCCGTTTACTTGGGGGAATGCACAGGAAGACGCCTTCAACACATTGAAAGATAAGTTAACACATGCACTATTACTCCAACTTCCAGATTTTAGTAAGACTTTTGAGCTAGAATGTGATGCTAGTGGAATTGGATTGGGTGGTGTGCTGTTGCAAGAAGGTAAACCTATGGCATACTTTAGTGAAAAATTGAGTGGGCCTAGTTTGAACTATTTTACTTATGAAAAGGAATTATATGCTCTAGTTCGAACTTTAGAGACATGACAACATTATTTATGGCCCAAAGAATTTGTCATTCATTCTGATCATGAGTCATTAAAGCATATTAGAAGTCAAGGAAAATTGAACCGTAGGCATGCAAAGTGGGTTGAAATCATAGAGTCTTTTCCTTATGTCATAAAACACAAAAAGGGAAAAGAGAATGTTATTGCTGATGCATTGTCTAGGAGATATACCATGCTCTCACAACTTGACTTCAAAATTTTTGGATTGGAAACAATTAAGGAGCATTATGTTCATGATGATGATTTTAAAGACGTGTTGCTGAATTGCAAAGAGGGAAAAACGTGGAATAAATTTGTTCTAAATGATGGATTTGTGTTTAAAGCTAACAAACTATGCATTCCAGCTAGCTCCGTTCGTTTGTTGTTGTTACAGGAAGCGCATGGAGGTGGGCTGATGGGGCATTTTGGAGCGAAGAAGACGGAAGACATACTTGCTAGTCATTTCTTTTGGCCAAAGATGAGACGTGATGTGGAACATTTTGTTGCTCGCTGCACTACATGTCAAAAGGCTAAGTCACGACTTAATCCTCACGGTTTGTATATGCCTCTACCTGTTCCTAGTGTGCCTTGGGAAGATATTTCTATGGACTTTGTTTTAGGACTGCCTAGGACAAAGAAGGGGATGGATAGCATATTTGTTGTTGTGGATAGATTTTCTAAGATGGCACACTTCATACCATGTCATAAAAGTGATGATGCTACCAACATTGCTGATTTGTTCTTTCGTGAAGTTGTTCGTTTGCATGGTGTGCCAAATACAATAGTTTCCGATCGTGACACTAAATTCCTTAGCCATTTTTGGAGAACTTTATGGGCTAAATTGGGGACTAAGCTGTTATTTTCGACTACATGTCATCCCCAAACTGATGGGCAAACTGAAGTTGTGAATAGAACTTTATCTACCATGCTTAAGGCTGTTTTGAAAAAGAACATTAAAATGTGGGAAGAATGCTTGCCTCATATTGAATTTTCTTATAATCGTTCGCTGCATTCTACTACAAAGTTGTGCCCTTTTGAGATTGTCTATGGCTTTGTGCCTCGTGCTCCTATTGATTTGCTACCACTTCCATCTTCGGAGAAGTTAAATTTTGATGCTAAATAGCGTGCTGACTTGATGTTGAAAATGCATGAGACAACCAAAGAAAATATTGAACGCATGAATGCTAAATATAAACTTGCTGGTAGTAAAGGAAGGAGGCATTTAACTTTTCAACCGGGTGATTTAGTTTGGTTGCATTTGAGAAAAGAAAGATTTCCTGAATTGCGGAGGTCTAAGTTGATGCCTAGAGCTGATGGTCCTTTCAAAGTGTTGGAAAAGATTAATGACAATGCATATAAACATGAGTTGCCTGCAGATTTTGGGGTTAGTCCCACCTTTAACATTGCAGATTTGAAGCCATACTTGGGAGAAGAAGATGAGCTTGAGTCGCGGACGACTCAAACGCAAGAAGGGGAGGATGATGAGGACATCCTTTCCATGCATACAACCATGCCGACTCGACATCAAACTGAAACTATGATACAAGGACCAATGACTAGAGCGCGAGCACGTCAACTTAACCATCAGGTGAATGCGTTCCTAAGTTTGCATACAAATGTTTCAAAGAATGAAATACTACTTAATTCTTGTTATGATTTAATTGTCCTTAAGAACCATGGGGAAGAACCACATGAGCTCAAGTATAGAAGTGGAACCGTCAAGCGCAAACCAAGTCCTGTTCACGAGTTTGACTCAGATTCGACCTTGTTGACAGTGTCTACTTCAAACGTCCATAACTTTTGATCCAGAAGGTTTCTCAGGGCCCATGAGTACTCGTTGGAAAGCTCTTGACGTCTACTTTCAGATGGATCTGGTCTCACCTCCAAATTCCATCCGAGTCGGTCAGAAACTGCAAAACACGTAACATCACTTTTCCAATCCGAGTCAAAGTGGGCCTTGGGCCTTGTAATTCGAGTCCTATTCGGCTTCCTTGTGTTTTGGCCGACCCTCCACCTTCCGTGTCCCTTAAATAGGCAGCCGCACCCTCTTCTAGGGTTTGGGGTTTTGATAGACTAAGTTAGCTTTTACTACTTTGCCTTGTACTCGCGCGTGTCGGCTAGACCGTCCGGATACTTGTTTTCGGAACCCCACTGTTCTTCTGTTTTCGATTGAATCCTATATCATTTATTTGCAATTGAGTTGTTGTTCATCTTGTTCTTGCCTGTTCTTTGATTGCTTGCAGGAACAAGTACCCTCGTGGTTAGGTTGATCATGCGCCGACAAGGTCACGAACAATCTCTGGAGTTGGTGTATCGATCGCTAAGGCGCAACGTCCTTGGATGGTTGTAGTCGGGTCGTTAACATCATCTCCTTCTCCAATCGAATCTACCACTTTCATCGAAAGATCGGGACCGCTAGTGCTATCAAAGGAGGAGTGATGTCGATCTTAGATAGAACTTGTAGGTTGTTGGCTAAAGTGAGCAGATCAAGAAACCAGATATATGTGTTGCACATCAATCCAGCTCTCCTAGAGTGTCTTCTGGCAAGAAGCACTGAAGAGGTGATACGGGCATGTGAACTTCATGATCCGAAGGATTTGGTTCACAAGAAGATGATGCATGGAATGCTCATAATCAAGCACGTGGATCGCATCTGCGATGGTTGTATGACCGACAAGCAACACCTGAACCCATTTTTTACCACGTCTCTATAGAAAGTAGTCGTTCCCCTCAAGCTGTGGCACGGTGAGTTGTGCGGGTCAATCACTCCGACCACACATGGAGGAAATCGATACTTTCTACTGTTGGTGGATAACTGCACAATATTTATGTGGCTTGCTTTACTCTGAAGCAAAGATGAAGCATTCGAGGCATTTAAGAGGATCAAGGCTATAGCCGAGATGGAGAAAATCTTAGGCTGAAAGCTCTACGCACCGACTACAGTGGCGAGTTTACCTCGAACAAGTTCACGGACTACTGTGAGCTATTGGGAATTAGGCGTTATCGGACAACACCTTATTCTCCCCAACAGAACGATGTGGTCGAAAGGAGGAACTAGACAGTGGTTGGTATGGTGAGGAGTTGAAGGGCATGGGAATCCCAGGTGAATTTTGGGGAGAAGCGATATTGACTATCGTTTATTGTCGAATCCCGGAGCAGCAACTCCAGAACCCTCTGTGTAAATCGCACTAGTCCAGGATCAGCTAGTGCATACAGTGATAACAATGATACATATCAAGCACAATGACAACTTTATTTAACTGAATATGGGCCTAATGGCCAAAGTTTACATCAATGGTCCATAAACAAAAACCAAAATATAAGCAGCGGAAGGAAAAACCAAAGCGGAAGAAGCCCACTGAGCCTGCACATAGGTAAATGACAGCAAGACGCCTATACGTTTTAATCCTCACCGAAGTCGAAGCTGTCCTCTGAAAAATGATGAGTTGAGCAACATGAGCACATAAAGTACTCCACAAGTTACACTAGAAAGTTTAACAGAGTTAATGCATGAATATGGATTGACAAAGGAAGGCATAGTAAGGTTAGTTAAGCATAAAGCGAAATTGAAGTAAATACTATAAGTAGATTCAAAAGCTGATTTTGATATAATAGATAGAAACAAAATTTTAACAAAATAATATCATTAGTGCAGGCTCCAACCAAACACTAAGCTATCCACAGGTATCCCACTTGGACCATCTTTTCCAAAAAGATCTCATATGGATTCTATCCATCCATAAGGTTTTCATAAACCATTTTGAAAAACAAAGTCTAATCTGTGAAAAACTTTACTCAGCTTGCCCATGACCGTGGGCATGGCTATCCAGGATAGATTATACACTCTGCAAAGGTTGGACAGCTTTACCCACAAGACATGTCCTCTCGTATTGCCACGCGATTAGCACACTGCCTTAGGTGTGCGGCTGAGAGTTCATGACAAAGCCTTTACAATGTTCTGTTGTCAACTTAATCACATCGCTACTAAGGTTTCACCACAACATGAATCCACATGCTGGAGCCCCCTCTTGTGCCATGTGAGACTTCTTGCGGCCTACACCACGCTCACATTCAGTCTATAGCGAGATCAAGTTGGAACTTCACAAATTATTCGGCTAGGTCTATCCCATACTAGACTTGTGGTAGTACGGTGTGACTTTGTAATAGTAGCTCACACACCAGTCCTTAACTTGCCTTAGGCTTAACCACATACCCCTTGTGCCTGGCAATTGACATTATGTTACCAAACAACAATGCATGCCAGTAAGCACTCACCACAATACCAATGCCTAAGTCTAAAACAATTTTTATAATTTTATTTGGAAATATTTCATAATCCTTCTTGACTCACCAAAGTCAAGAATACACTTCAAAAGTTTACCATTTTATGTAAAAAATTATCCCAATCCTATGATTATATAAGCATGGCTAAGCAATTCTACAAAATTTTTAGTTAACACTAATGTACTAACTAGGTTTCATCTAGGGTGACAAGGCATGAGTATTCAATAGCAAATTTGGCCATACAAAAGAATATGGTTTAACTAAAGTTTAAATCATATTTGAACTAATTTGAATAAAAGTACGCATGCATAGTAATTTAAAAACAACATAAATAATTTAAATTACTAGGAACAATATGATCAAAGGTGTAACTTGCCTTGCTCAAAGTCCTGGTGCGAATTGTCGAAGTCATGCTCTCCGAAATCGTTGTAATCTATACATGAAGAACCAAAGCAAATAAATTCAAATAAAATCTCTAAAATTCAAGCAACCAAATAACACTTGATTGTATTTTAAATTAAATTAATTTTTCTAAGAATTTTGAAATAAACAGCTGGGCTGTTACATTTATCTCCTAAATCAGGCACCAACGAAGAGCGTCTTCAGTAAAACTCCTTACGAAGCCTACTACAACCACAAGTCAAGTGTTGGTCACCTTCACATTTTCGGGTACATTGCACACATGAAGATGACCACGCCACATCTCTCCAAGCTAGCATATCAAAGCAAGCTAATGGTGCTCATTGGATATGATCCAAGGATAAAAGGTTATCGAATGTTCGATCCAGTGACACGATGAGTTGTGTTGACTCGTGACATAGTGTTTGAGGAGGAGAAGAAGTGGGAGTGGAGCAAAGATCCCTCAGTAGAGGTAAAACTGATTGAAGACATCTTCAAAGTACATTACTCTCCTAACACTGATGCAGGTCCTGACAATCATGTGGGGGCAACGACATGCCGACCACAGAGGGCAGAGTCAGGGAACCCGACCACAATGTGGTCGTAGGTCCTAACGACCACGTGGTGGCTTACGATACTCTGACCACGGAGGATGTAGTTGGAGGACATGACCATGAAGCGGAAATTCTAGGCACAACCATGACCAATATGAGCACGGGATCTAGTATGGCCAGCTCATCTACACCACGCACTCCTGTAGCAATGATGAGAGTGACGGTTTTACCAGGAGCTCCGCTACGGATGGAGTTTGATGAGAGCTCATTTGAAGGATCACGATGGGAGTGTGACATCAAAAGTCCCTATGATGCCACATCTCTAATAGAATTGGAAGATTCAAAGTTCTGCTTACTCAGAGAGGAGGAGCATGTGAACTTTGAAGAAGCCAAGGCGAAGCCAGAGTGGAGAAGAGCTATGGAGGAGATGTCCTCTATCCAAGAGAATGAAACATGGTAGCTTGTTCCATTGTCAGACAACCATAGACCAATCAGATTGAAGTGGGTGTATAAGTTAAAGAAGGACACTCAAGGTGTGATTGTAAAGCACAAGGCGAGGCTGGTTGCAAAGGGGTACGTTAACGACAAGGCGAGGCTGGTTGTAAAGCACAAGACGAGGCTGGTTGCAAAGGGGTACGTTAACGACAAGGCACTCAATCTTGTGTTATTATTTTGAATTCGGAGTAAAAGAACTCTAGAAGTAAAAATGGCTGAGGCAGCATATAGATGAGGGAGAATCATCTAAGAGAGATGAGAATTAGCATTACAACCTATATTTTTGGAAATAGGTATTTAAGAAATAATTCTAGTCATGAAACTAACGGCCAAGCTAACTAGCTCACGACCTGCAGTCGATATGCTCTGATACCATCCCTGTAGGGACCCAGATTTCACAATCCAGATTCCTCTGGGATTCCACTGCACTATTCCCAGGATCAGTAGATAGTGCTCACAGTTTACAGTTCTGAATATCAAATTACATATCATACGGAAACGTAAATATAATAGTAGACTTACTCATGGGCCGATTAGGCCGAAATCATTAAATTGCAGCAGCGGAAGAACGAAGCACGCAAGTGGGACCTTCAGAACATGCCCACAGGCAGCCAACTGGAGGTTCGCGACCTAGCCCTTGACATCTTCATCTTCTTTGCCATCATGTCCAATCGTGTTGCTGAGGTGGGTGACCTGATTCCTGATTCTGGATTTGTTGTGAAAGCAAGTGTGAGCACAAACCACCGTGCTCCGCGAGCCAATACACAGGATGCAAATAATTAGCATGCATGGCTTATCAAAGGAGAGGCTCGGGTTTATTTTATTTGCCAGAAATTGCTTTTAGAAGCAGTATTATTATTTAATCATAGTGTTATTGTTGCTGCCTAAACTCCACACTGCGATTGCCGTATTTGACTTAGTCCAACGAAAATACACTTTCTTTATCGATTGCTATCTAAAACTCCCAACAGCGGGTGTAATCATTTATTTAATATCACCGATCAAACAACTCCCATTTCATCGGCTAAACATTCTATTAATCACATCGGGGTTGCTAGCTTCCATATAAATCTAAAATTTTCCACCAATTCATGGATCCAATCTCGGGTTCACTATTTACCAACTTCTTTATTTTAGAGCCACCAACATCTTGTGTATTCTAAATTCCTAACAATCCAATCTTGTGGTTGCTAATCATCAACTCTTCATTTCTAAATTCCAATGGTTAACCAACACAGTTGCTTTTAAATCCACCGAAATCATTCGTATTCAATCCTCTTGTTATTGATCCAGAAATCATAATTTGTTCTCCCAATAATCAATCTCATTTTCCTTTATCTACCACCAAATAATTCACTAGTATATTTCCACCAAAAATATCAATGATCAAGTCTACGACTCACTGGTATACATCCACCGTAACTATCACTGATCAAGATTATAATCCAATAATTGTTATTATTCCTCCAATATTCTCAGAAATTCAATTCATCCATCTAGTATTTGATCCAATGCTATTAATCCCGTTATCGCCACTATCTTCCGCGAATTTATGTTAGCTATCAGTGTTGTAATCTAGCAATTATCTTTGCATTCCTTAATTCTCCAAGATCATTTAAATCATCTACCTAGCCTATATTTCATTTAGGATCCACCAATGTATTTATACCAGAATCCACTCTATCATGTCCTTTTTATGTTCGACATGAATCCACCAATACCTTTATATGTTTATCACAGACATCCATCTCCTTTACTCACGACTCTATTTATTCCCCTTGTATTTTATTTTGCAAGAATAGAAGTGTCATTATTTGAAATATAATACATAGAAATTTCCTGAGACCTAGCAGTTTTACTCAAAAACATAATGTGTAAAGGAATGCAATAATAATAGTGATCCAGATTCCATCCACCATTACATGGCATCTGCACCATATGCTAACATTTCAGCGTTATAACCGCTTACATTACCACTGGGACGACACCCAGGACAACTCAAATCAGGGCTTTCCACTGCCCTTCACTTTTCCAAACCCATCCATAAAGCATTTTGAAAAAGAACTATATCTAGTTAAGTTCCCATGTCCACCCTTGATCGTGGGCATGGCTATTCGAATAGTTTTAACTCTGCAGAGTTTGCACACTTTACCCACAAGAGATAAATCTACTCGTTGCCCCACATGATTCTTTAGCCATGCGATTGAGTAGACTATCACAGGATTGTTACAATGCATAGTCCTACTGTGGTTACGCCTGCTAAGGTCTATCTTCTGTAGGATACGACCATCCCTCGAGAAGGGTCCCTCGTGAGCCATCACGGGCAAAGGCGGGGATGAGACCATCCATCCCTTTGCTCGTGGTCATACCTTCACGTAACCACCTTAGAGCCACACAAATTAGTAAACCCTGCCTACACTTTGCCAGCTTGTGGTTGTACTGTTTTACACTGGGAGGCCATCACGAGATTCAATCCTTAGGGTTATCTGGGCGGTGCTACCACTAACCACTTTGTGCTTCCACTGCACCACACTCACACACACCCTCGATCCATCCACCCAGATAAATAAGCAAGTTGGGGGTTTTTGGGAACATAAACTAATCATACCAACATATACCAATCATTACCACCATGACTGTCCAAACCAGTTTCTCACGATTAAAAATGACAATGATGTTTGAGAAATTCAGCGCCCTCGAGTATCTATGCAGTACTAAGCATGGCGTACAATTAGGGACTTAATTTCGAAAGGTTACTGTTATAATTTTGCTAGGGCGACAAGGTTCACACATTCAGTTATTCCAAAGGAGGTGTAATATTATTCAAGGCAAACAATGGGTATATAACTAGAATCTTAAATCAAACATGTATTGCATATAAAATAACAGCATGCAATTTGATAATTTAAACCAAAGCAATTTGCAAAAAATGTAGGATCAACATGATCAAAGTATTGACTCGCCTGGCGCGGTTTACCGCGGTCTTGAGCTCACACAATGCTTTCCCTTAAGCTTTTGGGTATCTATCTTCACTTCGAGCTTGATCTCGCTTGATCCACTGAATCTTCACGACTCGCAATTTCTAATACGCGACAAACAACTGAATCCAAATAAAAGCGAATAACTCAAAGGATCCAAATAAATCCGAATAAACTTAGTTTAGATTTATTGTAAGTTATTGGGTGATTCAGATGATCTGAGACAAGGCCTGTGGTGTGATATTTTATGTACCTCCTTTTATCGCTAGGTTAAGTTTAATTTAAATTAGGGTCTATTTATACGGGTCCAAACTTGTTATATAAATTTATGCTCAGTGTCGTTATGCATTTAAAACTAACATTAAAATTTAATTAATGTCACTTTTATTATCTTGCATTTACTTTAGCTACTATTAGGCCTATCTTTATTCCTAATTTTAGTTTAAACCTAGTTATCTGGGCAAAACTTGGTATGTAGCATTTTAAACAACCCAATTTTCTCGTGTTATTGGTTACATGTTCAATTTAGAGTATTTATATGTCCATGTTATTATTTTGAATCTTGATGGCCTAGGGCTATTATATTAGAATATATCACTGGGGTTTGTTTAATGGTGAGATGACAAATATTGGGCCCCTATGTTTACATGTCAATTAAGGGCCACCATTATTAAGTATAGACATTTATCCAAAGCCTTTATTAACTAGTTAGATTTACAATTTAAATATTAAAGTCACACTAATCATTTATCATGACAACTAATCCGAATTTAAATTATACTTAAACTCCCCAAAGCCTTATTTAAATTTTATTAGCTTCCATAGATTATCCCAAATTTTTCCTAAGCTTTTCCTTTAATTTAGGATTAGATTTAAAATAAATGCTAAAGGCATACTAATCATGATAATAACTAATCCCGGGTCATGCATTTATTAAGCTCATGAATATCCTAATAAATTTTGTACCTTCTATTGATGTATCTTTATTTATTTATTTATTTTTAACTTTGGTTCTTAAGCTAAACTATATTCTATTAATGCCTTTAATTGGTAATTAAACTCAATTAAATATTCAAACTACATTAGCTACTCATGTAGTAAATAACCAGGTATTAAATGTTAAGTAATCTTATTTTACATTCTAATTAAATTTTATTGCATTCTCTAGATTTCTTCGCCAAGGTTTACTCAATGGTATACTAGGAAATCTTCAACTTAACTTTCAATTAATTAAGTATTAGTGAGTTAATCCTAAACTATTCCTCCTAATCACTTAATTGCTTCTTATGCATATAAACCTTGTATTCTGCTGTATATCTATTCATTTTATTTAATCCTAAATCATTCACCTTAGCTCTCTGGAATTATTCCTTAATTGACCTTTATTTAAAATAGCTAAAAAGACAAAGCAAAAATGTGGCCAAATATGGCCGGAAGAAGGCTCGACCTCAAGACCTCAGGGATATGCTAATCTTTAGCAGCGCTCAGGTAGCCAAGTGGACGTTCGGTGTTTCGCGGTATAGTGTGGGGATCGGTACTAAAAGAAGTGAGCGAACGATCGGGTTACAACAGAAGAGTCGGCTGCCCCGAAACAGAGGAGGGGCGGTGTGGGTTAGGCGTCGGCGAGGTGCGGACGGGGAGGGGGGCAGTTATTGGCAAAATGGATTGCTCGACGAGCGGGGAAACTTCTAGTGTTGTCTCCTTGGGCCGTGGTGGCGTCGAAGGTGGCCGGCGTCGACACAAGCAGCCGGAGGCGGGGGTGGAGCGGGGCGACGGCGCCGACGTGGAGGAGAAGAGAAACGGAGGCGTGCGCGAGCAATAGAGGAGGCAAGGGAAGCTTACCACGGAGTGGGATGAGCGGGAGGGGTGCCGAGGGGAGCTGGCAGCGGAGGCCGGTGGTGGCGTAGAGGGGGTCACCGTGGGCGGCTTGCTAGGGAGAAGGAAACCCGATGGTGGCGCCGTGCTTGACTTCGGCCAAGCGTGGAGGTCCTCTTCCCCAGAGGAATCGGGCCGAGGGGTGTTGGAGGCGAAGTAGTGGAGGGGGGGCGCTATTGGCCGGATTTGGGGAAGATGACCGCTCTGGCGAACACAGGGGGATTGAGGGCAATTCGACGCGGTGGGAGGTTTGGGGGGTGCGAGGAAGGTTGTGACGGCCTCCTTTTGCTTTTATATACGCTGGTTGAGGCGGGTGGCGTGAAGCTCC
Organism: Dendrocalamus sinicus; assembly: GCA_036346575.1. Classification (NCBI taxonomy): domain Eukaryota; kingdom Viridiplantae; phylum Streptophyta; class Magnoliopsida; order Poales; family Poaceae; genus Dendrocalamus; species Dendrocalamus sinicus. Next base: position 20,915,559 of record CM070664.1, read on the forward strand.
GAGCGGCGGAAGAAATAGGGCGCGATGTAGAGGGTGGAGGCGGGCGGCGCTGCAGCGGGATTCGAGGGATTTCGCGTGTGACTACTTGGGCGTTTGCAGCCTTTGCGCCGCGCACGCGAGCGGACGCGACAGAGCGGGTAGGCAGCGGCGACGGGAATGCTGCAGGCGGCTCATGGGCACGACTGGGCGAGGCAGCGTGTGATGGCGACGGGGCAGGCATGCGCCCATGATGGCTGAGCAACAGTGCAGGGGGTGGAAGCAGGCGGTGCAGTCCCGAGAGCAATGGGAGAGAGAAAGATGGTGGCGCAGAGGGCCGCGCGGCCACAGGAGGGAGGAGGGAAAAGAGAAAAGAAATGGGGGGAGCTGCGCACGGGGAAAGTAGGAGAGGAAGTAGAGACTTCAGCCACATGGTCAGTAGGGAGCAGGGCCCACTGGCAGAAAACGGGAGAAAAGGAGAGGGGAGAGGGAGAAAGGGGTTGGGGCCCTACCTGTAAATGAGTGAAAAATAAAGAAGGGGAAAATGAGAAGCTTTAGCATTGTTTGAAATTTTGATCCTTGAATTTGAATTTCTATTTTCTAACTTAAGTTTTTATTTCCTATTTATGTTTACTGATTTTTGCATGACATTTGGAATTTAAACTTCAGTTTTTTTAAACTATTAAATGATAGTTTCTATTACTATTATTATTTAGATTATATGTGTGTATGTATATGTATATATATATACATACTTATTTCCTATATTGATAAACTCCTTCTTGCGCAATTTGTATATACACATAGGTATATGTATGTATATGTGTTTGTATTTTATTCATTCACTTTTATTGCTATTTATGTCATTATTTCCAAAATAAGATTTCATATTTTAACTCAGGTCTCTCCCTCCTTTTTAGATTTGAATTTACAATTTTTGGGTTTCCATTATTTGCATATTTCCTTTTATGGCATTATTGATATTAGTTTTATTTTTCGAAGCTTTCTTAAATTTTTGGATCCTCCACCAAAATCCAGAAAATCGCCATAAAATCCAGGTTTCCAATAGAACATATTGCAAAATAATTTAAGAACTTTATATTTCAAATTTGAATTTTTCCAGGATATTACAACTTCGAAGCTAGATAAGTCTCTGTTGCCACTTGGTTTTAAAAGATGCTCGTAAGAGCATGCAGTGTACATTGCAGCTTGTGTGGCAGCATGTCAAGGGGTATGGCTGGAAAAATTGTTGGTTGATATGCTTGAGACAAAGGTTGAGAAGATAACTCTGAAGATTCATAATCAGTCTACAAGTGTGTTGTGCAAGAACGTAGCCTATCATGAGAGAAGAAAATACATCGATACTCGTTTCCATTACATTAGGGAATGTGTGAAATCAGGAAAGATAGAGGTGCCGCATGTTGCACAACATACCAGCTTGCTGATATCCTGACCAAGTCACTTGAAAGATTGAAGTTCTTGGAGATGAGGGAGAAAATCAGTGTGCGGAATATCGACAGAAGACAACAACCTTAAGGAGAAGATTGATAGAATTAATCTAGTTGTCTTCAGGTCTGATCGAGTCCAGGATCAGAGTATGTCTGCGACTACAGCTGCCTATATGACCACTATAGCTTACAACCAGGTTAGGAATCAGAGTCCGCATGTAACTAGGATTCATAATGGTTGTAAAGGAAAGTTAGGGTGTGTTCGTGTAGGACTCTCAACGTGGGATGCCGCGTTGGTTATAGAGTTTTGTATGTTGCCTCTCTCTATAAGAAAGATGAAATGGACGTAGGCGAATCGCGTCGCCAAACATCTATCTAAGTTTACTCGTGTTCACGTATGTGATCTCAAAGTTCAAGTTCTGCTAATCTAGATCCTAGACAAATTCCCCAACAGTTCTTGCATGTTTTTCTCTTTCCGACTGATCTCATCGGCCCAACTCTCTTAGAGATGGCCTAGATGTAACATCCCAAAAATTTGCTTTTTGTAAAAATTTAATTTCAAATTAATTATTTGAACTTTATTTGGATTTATATGAATTTTATTTCAAAATCTAAATCAAGAAAATGAATTTTAAATATTTTATTAAAGCCAAAAAGAGTTCATTTTATTTTTTCCAACCTTCCCTGGATTTTTATATAATTTTTGAGAATTTTCTGAAATTAAAAATCAATTTTAAAAGTTAGAAAGTATTTTATAAAATTATTAAAGGCAAATTTGAATTTAAAAATATTTTTCCTAAGTCTAAAATAGCTTCAGGAATATTCTATGAATTTTCTAGAATTTTTAGACATTAATTAATATTTTCTAAGTATCTATAATGTTTTGTATTTTCTTAAAAGCTAATCCGAAAATTAAAATGAATTTAATCCCAGGTTGCCATGTGGCACTCTCAGATTGAATCCACCTCTTCTCTTGATCTAATCCTAACCATCCATAGCCACTTATCCCTTCACTCAAATCCAACGGCCTTGATTTGCCACTTGTTGCAAATCCAACCGCCTATACCCCTTCTTTCCCCTCTCTCTCACCGACGCGCGGGCCCCACCCATCATCTCTTTCTTCTTCCTTCCTTTCTTCTTCCTCTAGCCCTCTCTCTCCTCTCCTCCATTGCCGCCGCACCCAAGCTTTCAATGCAGCCATTTCTTCTCCTTTAAGTCCCGATCGAGTGCGCGTTGAATGCCCCTCGTCACTCCTCCTCCCTCCGACCGTTTCTCGCTCCTTTAAACCCCGCAAACCGTCGGCCCCATTTAATCTGGCGAACTCAAACCGCCGGCCATTACCCCCTCCTCTCCGCCTGTAAATCTTCCTCCCCGTGGCCGGCTCCCTACCTTTCGTCTCTCCCGTGCGCCGAAGCCCTCTTTCCCCTTCTTCCTTGTGCTCGAGTGCCTTCGCATCGTGCCTCGTCGTCCTTGCCGCCACGCCGTGCTCCAGTGAGCAATTGCCGACGCCCCGGACCGCCTCGGGCTTCGCCGCCGCCTCCTTCGCCACCCCCGTGCGCCGGCGACCACCCGCTACTCTTCGGCTGTGCCTCCCGCCCTCTCCCTCGCTGCCGCACCAAGCACCACCGCCGCCGTCCTCTCTCTCCTCCGCCGCCGCTCCCCTCCGGCCACCTTGAGTCCCGCCGCCGGTATGGCTCAACTCGTCGTCGGCGAGCGCACCGCCCTGTGTGCCGTCGTCCCATCTGCGTGGCCTCTGTGTGGGCGCCGCGTGGAGCCCGGTTGGCTGGCGTGCCACCTCGGCAAGGCCCGCGGTGCGTGGACCCGGTCCACGGTAGACCGGGCCCACATGTCCGAAAATTTGAATTTTGAATTCCTGCTGACGTCATAAATATTGTTTTTCAGAACAAAAATAAATCAGCAAAACAACCTTTTTCTTTTTCTTCCAATTAAACTGTCGGAAGCCCTAACTTTCTCATTTTAACTCCGATTTGACTCGTTCAAATTTCTAAATTTTTCTAAAATCATAAACTACTCAAATATCACGTAGAACCCATCGTTGCTGAAGACTTTCCCGACCCGCAGCAAGAAGGTCCAGACAACGTGCAAGAAGGCAAGTCTCCTTTGAACATTTTGCACCTATGTTTGAGAAATGCTTTTTATTAATTTAAATTTATTTGCATTGCTATTTACATAGAACACTAGTTTCTGTATTAAGGTATTGGTTAATCCAATTATTGTTATGCCACGATTGAAGTTGAATGCCATGTACCTTTGTAACCTTAGGACATCCCTTATCTCAGTAATGAGAGTATTACGATTCTTTGCTAAATATTAGAATGGTAGTAAAATGCTTAGTCACACTATTTAACTTTGTAACCTGGGAATGGAAAATTATATTTCATTAATCTAGCCTCTTATTCAGAATTTAGTGGCGATTGGCGTTGCCACTGTTCTTTTAAAAATAAAATAAAATGTGAAAATTGTTTTAGACCAGGGCGGATGGTTAGATTGGATTGGTGCTGTTTTAGCATGAGATTCTGTAAAGTGTATGTTCCGCCCTAGTCGATTAAGGACCGACTCTTGTGATTGTTTAGACTGAGCATTACCGTGCAACTCCAAGTCTATATGGGTATGACCTTGCTGACTAACTTACGATAGTCTAGTTTAGGTATCACCAGTGGAAAGTGGGTGCCAGGGATTCACTGGTCTATTCACAGTGAGGGACAGGGTTTTACTGTACTCATATGGCGCAAGAGGGGGCTTTTGACTGGGTGGATTTAACCCTTTAGCGGTGAAACCTCAGCGGGTGGTGTCTAGCTAGATTAGAGTGAGCAAAAGCTTTGTAATATTTTATCTGGGTCTCATGCCAAAGGAAGCATGTTGACTATTAGGATAATTTATCTCTTGGGGGTAAAGTTGTACATCCTCTGCAGAGTGTTAAACTATTCGAATAGCTATGCCCACGGTCAAGGGCGGGTAAGGAATGCATTCACATGGTAGATCTTTGGATTTTGGTTTTAATAACAAAGTTTTGGTATATCGAGAGTGGAGGGAACTCTCGGAAGGGTATCCTGGCGGTTGGAGCCAGTGTGGGTGGATGAAACCCGTAGTTTTAAACTTTAGCGATTAGAGCTGGTTAATTAGTGTTGCTGGATAGAGCCTTCACTATAAAATGCTTAATAGTTTCAGTTAAAACAATTACTTTGTTAAAATAATGCCCTCAGAAATATTTAATGGTATTTGAAATAAAATATTGCTTTGTGCAAAATAACCATATAACCTCTCCTTGTAAGCCTTGCATCTACTGCATCTTTCCCAAGACTTGCGGAGTACTTTATGTACTCACATGCTACACTCAAAATAAAACCTAGAGGAATAAGAAGCTCAAGATGGAGATTACGACTACTTCGCGTGTGTATTCGACGAAGGCTTCCCAGAGTTCTAGGCTGCGTTTCCCCAGTCAATTGCCTGTGGCGTATTGATGGGTCTTCACCGGATTTACTTTTGTTTCCGTTGTGTTTTGTGAGTTGTGAGGTCTTGAAACCTCAGTTGTAATAAAGAGGTCTTTCGGTCTGTACTCTTTACTATTGTAATAAAGCGTTGTTGGTTATGTATCATCATTGTTTGACTGTGTGCACTAGCTTTGATTTGGGACTAGTGCTGTAATACACAGAGGATCTGGATTCAGAAATCCGGGGTCCCGACACTAGATATGCTGCTTCCGTCCTGATTGGGCAACATTATCAGCATTTGAACCAGCTCCCATATTCAGGCTGCTCCAGTTTGCCAAGAAAAACGAGGGTTGGATAAGCTATATGAGAAAATTCAATCACAAGGAAGACCCTGTGTCTAACGAAGAACACACAGCTTTTCTTGACATGTGGCTAGACAGATTTGTATTCTACCGATTGTCCTTAGGGGCTACTCAGAGGTGCATGTGTTAACTTATCTTTCAATGTGGTGAACGTGTTCTCCTATGCGGCGCCCCAAACAAATGGCACACCCTTCTTGGTAAGCTCATTCAATGGTGCGGCGATGGTGCTGAAATCCTTCACAAAGCGGCGGTAGAACCCAGCAAGTCCTAAAAAGCTTCGCACCCGTGTGACCGTGTTAGGAGTCGGCCAACTCTGTATAGCTTCAACCTTGGCTTGATCAACTTCAATTCCCTGTGGAGTAACAACATAGCCAAGAAACGCGACTCGATTGGTGCAAAAGGTGCACTTCTCAAGGTTACCAAATAGGCGTGCCCACGTAAAGAATTAAAAATAGCACGTAAATGGTCAAGATGTTCCTCTAATGATTTGCTATATATCAATATATCATCAAAATAAACCACCACAAATCTACCAATGAAAGCACGCAAAACCTCGTTCATTAGTCTCATGAAGGTACTAGGTGCATTAGTTAAACCAAAAGGCATTACTAACCACTCATATAACCCGAACTTAATTTTAAATGCCGTTTTCCATTCATCTCCTAATTTCATGTGGATTTGATGATAGCCACTACGCAAATCAACCTTGAAAAAGACAACGGAGCCACTCAATTCATCAAGCATATCATCTAACCTAGGAATAGGATGACGATACCTAATGGTAATATTACTGATTGCTCTACAATCCACACACATGCGCCATGATCCATCTTTCTTTGGTACTAAAATGACCGGAACAGCACAAGGGCTAAGAGATTCGCGCACATACCCTTTATCAAGCAACTCTTGATCTTGACGCTGAATTTCTTTAGTTTCTTCTGGATTGGTCTTATATGGTGCTTGGTTGGGCAATGATGCACCGGGGATTAAACCAATTTGATGCTCAATCCCATGAAGCGGTGGCAGCCCCAGCGGTATGTCCTTTGGAAAGACATCTTTGTACTCCTGCACAATGTTAGTGACAGCAGGTTGCAAACAAGAAGGTATATCCTCAAATAAAAACAAAGCTTCTTTACAAATTAATACATAGCAAACAGAATTACTAGCATCCAGTTCAGTCATATTAGATTTGGTAGCAAGAAAACAAGCACCTTTCAATTTAATTTCTTTATTCTTGTCATGAACAGATTTAGGTTCTTTCTTTTTATGTTGCTCAAACTCTTTTGCTACAATCTGATTTTCGCTCTCAGTATTCTCCTGACTTTTCTCTCTTCTTAGCTCTAGCAAGGTCATCTTTAACAATTTGTTCAGGAGTCATAGGATGTAGCACAATTTTCTTTCCCTTGAACATGAGAGAGTATTGATTATTATTACCATGATGTACACAATCAGTATCGTATTGCCAAGGTCTTCCTAATAACAATGAACAAGCTTGCATAGGAACAACGTCGCAATCAACATAATCATGTTATGAACCCATAGAAAAATGTACTCTCACCATCCGTGTTACCTTCAACTTACCATTGTTGTTGAACCATTGAATATGGTATGGGTGGGGATGAGGTTTAGTTGACAAAGCAAGCTTCTCCACCATATCCATACTCGCCAAATTGTTGCAACTCCCACCATCAACAATTATGCGAATCAATGAAATGAAGACAGCCCAAGCCACCACCAACACCAATCTAGCCAACATCATGACACGGCTTGAGGAGTTGTCCCAGAAGCTTGCAGATGTTGTCCAACGCCAAGCTGCCCACAGAGAGGTTGACGAACAGGGCGAAACTGATTATGGTGGTGACACCGAGCATGCAGACCTTTCCAACAATAACAACGATAGGGAACATCGATGCCGGCTTCGTGCCTCAATTTTGTACGAACAGAGTTTGTAGTTTCAGATGGAACAGGTCATGGAGGAAAGTGTCACACCAACTAGGACGTATTCAAAATGCCTGCCAAAATGACCAAAGGTGCACACAAACTCCATTCAAGGTGTTTGGCACTCAGTTTCATTCCGTTCATCGATTTGTGCTCATGGAGTTCGTACTACCCAATGAAACCCGTCATCGGGGAAAGTTTCACATCAACTCTGACAGATTCGGTGTACGTGCCAAAATAACATAGAGCATAGATGAGCTCCATTCGTAGTGTCTGGAACTCAATTTCGTTTTGTGCCGAGATTTCATACGAATTGTGTTTGTAGTTTAGGTCGAACCCGTCGTGGAAACAAGTTTTGCACCGACTCGGACGCATTCAAGACGCAAGCTAAAATGAGCTAGGGCACATATGAATTCCATTCGGGATGTTGGCACGCTGTTTCGTTACGTTGCTCGATTTTCTGTGCATGGAGTTTGTGTTGCCCAATGGACCCTGTCGCGGACAAAGTTTCACACCGACTCAAACGGATTCGAAATGCATGCCAAAATGAGCTAGGGTGCATATGAACTCCATTGCGGTGTTGGTACTCGGTTTCATTTCGTGCCTTGATTTCGTACGTATGGAGTTTGTAGTTTCAGATGGAACCCATCGTCGAGGAAAGTGTCACACCGACTCGGACGGATTTGAAATGCATGCCAAAATGAGCTATGACGTATATGAGCTCCATCCGAGGTATTGGCAGTCAGTTTCATTTCGTTCATTGATTTTGTGCTCACAGAGTTTGTACTATCCAATGGTACCCGGAGTTAAGTTTCACACCAAGTTGGACGGATTCGAAATGCATGCCAAAATGAGCTACATCGCATCTAAACTCCATTCTGGGTGTTTGACACTTAGTTTTGTTTCGTGCATTGATTTTGTATGAATGGAGTTTCTACTTCCAATTAGAACCTGTCGTGGAGGAAACCTTCACACCGATCTAGACGGATTCAAATAAATGTTCAAGTGTGCTAGGGTGCATATGAATTCCATTCGGGTGTTGGCACTCAATTTCATTTCGTGACTTGATTTCGTACGAGTTTCAGACGGAACTCGTCATAGAGGAAAGTGTCATACCGACTCGGATGAAATCGAAATGCATGCCAAAATGAGCTAGGGTGTATATGAGTTCCATTCGAGTTGTTTTCACTTAGTTTCTTCTCACGCATTGATTTCGTATGAATGGCAACGGTTGGAACCCGTCGTTGAGGAAAGTTTCACGCCAACTCAGACAGATTCAAAATGCATGCCAAAATGATGTAGGGTGCATATGAACTCCATTCGAGATGTTTCACAACCAGTTTCACTATATGCCACGATTTTGTGTGCATGGAGTTTGTTGTTTCAGTTACAGCCTATTGTGGGGGAAAGTTTCACACCTACTCGGATGGATTCCAATGCATGCCAAGATTAGTTGGGGCGCATATGAACTCCAATCGGGGTGTTCGGCCTTCAGTTTCATTTCTTGCCTCGATCCGGTATGAATGCAGTTTGAAGTTTCAATTGAACTCGTCGTGGACGACATTTCACACCGACTCACGGATTCGAAATGCATGGTGAACTGAGCTAGGGTGCATATGAACTCTATTCGCGGTGTTTGGCACTTAGTTTCTTTTCATGCCTCGATTGCGTGTGAATAGAGTTTGTACTTTCAATTGAAACCAATCTTTGAGCAAAGTTCATACTGACTCAGACGGATTCAAAATGCATGCCAAAGTGAGCTAGGGTGCATGTGAACTCCATTCGGGGTATTTGGTACTCAGTTTCATTTCGTGCCTCTATTTCGTACTAATGGAGTTTGTAGTTTCAGCTGGAATCCATCGTGGTGGAAAGTTTCACACCGACTCAAACGGATTTGAAATACACACCAAAATGAGACAGGACACATATAAACTCCATTCGTGGTGTTTGGTACACAATTTCAGTACGTGCCTAGATTTTGTGCGCCGGTAGTTTGATTTGCCCAATGGGGCCCGTCGCGGAGGAAAGTTTCACACCGACATGGATGGATTCGTAGTACATGTCAAAATGAGCTAGCACACATATGAACATCATTCGAGGTGTTGGCTCTCAGTTTCATTGCGTGCCATGATTTTCTCGTTCATGTAGTTTGTTAAACCTAATCGAACCCCTCGTCTTGGAAAGTTTAACACCAGCTCAGATAGATTTGAAATGCATGCTGAAATGCGTTAGGGCGCATATGAACCCCACTCAGGGTGTTTGGCACTCTGCTTCATTTCGTGCCTCAATTTTGTACGAACGGAGTTTGTAGTTTCAGATGGAACAGGTCATGGAGGAAAGTGCCACACCAACTCGGACGTATTCAAAATGCCCGCCAAATTGACCAAAGGTGCACACAAACTCCATTCAAGGTGTTTGGCACTCAGTTTCATTCCGTTCATCGATTTGTGCTCATGGAGTTCAGATTACCCAATGAAACCCGTCATCGGGAAAGTTTCACATCAACTCGACAGATTCGTGTACGTGCCAAAATAAGATAGAGCATAGATGAGCTCCATTCGTAGTGTCCGAACTCAATTTCGCTTTGTGCCGAGATTTCATACGAATTGTGTTTGTAGTTTAGGTCGAACCCATCGTGGAAACAAGTTTTACACCGACTGGACGCATTCAAGATGCAAGCTAAAATGAGCTAGGGCACATATGAATTCCATTCGGGATGTTGGCACGCTGTTTCATTACGCTGCTCGATTTTCTGTGCATGGAGTTTGTGTTGCCCAATGGACCTGTCGTGGACAAAGTTTCACACCGACTCAAACGGATTCAAATGCATGCCAAAATGAGCTAGGTGCATATGAACTCCATTGGGGTGTTGGTACTCGGTTTCATTTCGTGCCTTGATTTCGCACGTATGGAGTTTGTAGTTTCAGATGGAACCCATCGCCGAGGAAAGTGTCACACCGACTCGGACGGATTTGAAATGCATGCCAAAATGAGCTATGACGATATGAGCTCCATCCGAGGTATTGGCAGTCAGTTTCATTTCGCTCATTGATTTTGTGCTCACAGAGTTTGTACTATCCAACGGTACCGAGTTAAGTTTCACACCAAGTTGGACGGATTCGAAATGCATGCCAAAATGAGCTACATCGCATCTAAACTCCATTCTGGGTGTTTGACACTTAGTTTTGTTTCGTGCATTGATTTTGTATGAATGGAGTTTCTACTTCCAATTAGAACCTGTCGTGGAGGAAACCTTCACACCGATCTAGACGGATTCAAATAAATGTTCAAGTGTGCTAGGTGCATATGAATTCCATTCGGTGTTGGCACTCAATTTCATTTCGTGACTTGATTTCGTATGAGTTTCAGACGGAACTCGTCATAGAGGAAAGTGTCATACCGACTCGGATGAAATCGAAATGCATGCCAAAATGAGCTAGGTGTATATGAGTTCCATTCGAGTTGTTTTCACTTAGTTTCTTCTCACGCATTGATTTCAGATGAATGGCAACGGTTGGAACCCGTCGTTGAGGAAAGTTTCACGCCAACTCAGACAGATTCAAAATGCATGCCAAAATGATGTAGGGTGCATATGAACTCCATTCGAGATGTTTCACAACCAGTTTCACTATATGCCACGATTTTGTGTGCATGGAGTTTGTTGTTTCAGTTACAGCCTATTGTGGGGGAAAGTTTCACACCTACTCGGATGGATTCCAATGCATGCCAAGATTAGTTGGGGCGCATATGAACTCCAATCGGGGTGTTCGGCCTTCAGTTTCATTTCTTGCCTCGATTCGGTATGAATGCAGTTTGAAGTTTCAATTGGAACTCGTCGTGGACGACATTTCACACCGACTCACGGATTCAAATGCATGGTGAACTGAGCTAGGGTGCATATGAACTCTATTCGCGGTGTTTGGCACTTAGTTTCTTTTCATGCCTCGATTGCGTGTGAATAGAGTTTGTACTTTCAATTGAAACCAATCTTTGAGCAAAGTTCATACTGACTCAGACGGATTCAAAATGCATGCCAAAGTGAGCTAGGTGCATGTGAACTCCATTCGGGGTATTTGGTACTCAGTTTCATTTCGTGCCTCTATTTCGTACTAATGGAGTTTGTAGTTTCAGCTGGAATCCATCGTGGTGGAAAGTTTCACACCGACTCAAACGGATTTGAAATACACACCAAAATGAGACAGGACACATATAAACTCCATTCGTGGTGTTTGGTACACAATTTCAGTACGTGCCTAGATTTTGTGCGCCGGTAGTTTGATTTGCCCAATGGGGCCCGTCATGAGGAAAGTTTCACACCGACATGGATGGATTCGTAGTACATGTCAAAATGAGCTAGCACACATATGAACATCATTCGAGGTGTTGGCTCTCAGTTTCATTGCGTGCCATGATTTTCGCTCATGTAGTTTGTTAAACCTAATCGAACCCCTCGTCTTGGAAAGTTTAACACCAGCTCAGATAGATTTGAAATGCATGCTGAAATGCGTTAGGGCGCATATGAACCCCACTCAGGGTGTTTGGCACTCTGCTTCATTTCGTGCCTCAATTTTGTACGAACGGAGTTTGTAGTTTCAGATGGAACAGGTCATGGAGGAAAGTGCCACACCAACTCGGACGTATTCAAAATGCCCGCCAAATTGACCAAAGGTGCACACAAACTCCATTCAAGGTGTTTGGCACTCAGTTTCATTCCGTTCATCGATTTGTGCTCATGGAGTTCGTACTACCCAATGAAACCCGTCATCGGGAAAGTTTCACATCAACTCGACAGATTCGTGTACGTGCCAAAATAAGATAGAGCATAGATGAGCTCCATTCGTAGTGTCTGAACTCAATTTCGCTTTGTGCCGAGATTTCATACGAATTGTGTTTGTAGTTTAGGTCGAACCCATCGTGGAAACAAGTTTTACACCGACTGGACGCATTCAAGATGCAAGCTAAAATGAGCTAGGGCACATATGAATTCCATTCGGGATGTTGGCACGCTGTTTCATTACGCTGCTCGATTTTCTGTGCATGGAGTTTGTGTTGCCCAATGGACCTCGTCGTGGACAAAGTTTCACACCGACTCAAACGGATTCAAATGCATGCCAAAATGAGCTAGGTGCATATGAACTCCATTGGGGTGTTGGTACTCGGTTTCATTTCGTGCCTTGATTTCGCACGTATGGAGTTTGTAGTTTCAGATGGAACCCATCGTCGAGGAAAGTGTCACACCGACTCGGACGGATTTGAAATGCATGCCAAAATGAGCTATGACGTATATGAGCTCCATCCGAGGTATTGGCAGTCAGTTTCATTTCGCTCATTGATTTTGTGCTCACAGAGTTTGTACTATCCAACGGTACCGAGTTAAGTTTCACACCAAGTTGGACGGATTCGAAATGCATGCCAAAATGAGCTACATCGCATCTAAACTCCATTCTGGGTGTTTGACACTTAGTTTTGTTTCGTGCATTGATTTTGTATGAATGGAGTTTCTACTTCCAATTAGAACCTGTCGTGGAGGAAACCTTCACACCGATCTAGACGGATTCGAAATAAATGTTCAAGTGTGCTAGGTGCATATGAATTCCATTCGGTGTTGGCACTCAATTTCATTTCGTGACTTGATTTCGTATGAGTTTCAGACGGAACTCGTCATAGAGGAAAGTGTCATACCGACTCGGATGAAATCGAAATGCATGCCAAAATGAGCTAGGGTGTATATGAGTTCCATTCGAGTTGTTTTCACTTAGTTTCTTCTCACGCATTGATTTCGTATGAATGGCAACGGTTGGAACCCGTCGTTGAGGAAAGTTTCACGCCAACTCAGACAGATTCAAAATGCATGCCAAAATGATGTAGGGTGCATATGAACTCCATTCGAGATGTTTCACAACCAGTTTCACTATATGCCACGATTTTGTGTGCATGGAGTTTGTTGTTTCAGTTACAGCCTATTGTGGGGGAAAGTTTCACACCTACTCGGATGGATTCCAATGCATGCCAAGATTAGTTGGGGCGCATATGAACTCCAATCGGGGTGTTCGGCCTTCAGTTTCATTTCTTGCCTCGATTCGGTATGAATGCAGTTTGAAGTTTCAATTGAACTCGTCGTGGACGACATTTCACACCGACTCAGACGGATTCGAAATGCATGGTGAACTGAGCTAGGGTGCATATGAACTCTATTCGCGGTGTTTGGCACTTAGTTTCTTTTCATGCCTCGATTGCGTGTGAATAGAGTTTGTACTTTCAATTGAAACCAATCTTTGAGCAAAGTTCATACTGACTCAGACGGATTCAAAATGCATGCCAAAGTGAGCTAGGTGCATGTGAACTCCATTCGGGGTATTTGGTACTCAGTTTCATTTCGTGCCTCTATTTCGTACTAATGGAGTTTGTAGTTTCAGCTGGAATCCATCGTGGTGGAAAGTTTCACACCGACTCAAACGGATTTGAAATACACACCAAAATGAGACAGGACACATATAAACTCCATTCGTGGTGTTTGGTACACAATTTCAGTACGTGCCTAGATTTTGTGCGCCGGTAGTTTGATTTGCCCAATGGGGCCCGTCGCGGAGGAAAGTTTCACACCGACATGGATGGATTCGTAGTACATGTCAAAATGAGCTAGCACACATATGAACATCATTCGAGGTGTTGGCTCTCAGTTTCATTGCGTGCCATGATTTTCGCTCATGTAGTTTGTTAAACCTAATCGAACCCTCGCCTTGGAAAGTTTAACACCAGCTCAGATAGATTTGAAATGCATGCTGAAATGCGTTAGGGCGCATATGAACCCCACTCGGGTGTTTGGCACTCTGCTTCATTTCGTGCCTCAATTTTGTACGAACGGAGTTTGTAGTTTCAGATGGAACAGGTCATGGAGGAAAGTGCCACACCAACTCGGACGTATTCAAAATGCCCGCCAAATTGACCAAAGGTGCACACAAACTCCATTCAAGGTGTTTGGCACTCAGTTTCATTCCGCTCATCGATTTGTGCTCATGGAGTTCAGATTACCCAATGAAACCCGTCATCGGGAAAGTTTCACATCAACTCGACAGATTCGTGTGCGTGCCAAAATAAGATAGAGCATAGATGAGCTCCATTCGTAGTGTCTGAACTCAATTTCGCTTTGTGCCGAGATTTCATACGAATTGTGTTTGTAGTTTAGGTCGAACCCATCGTGGAAACAAGTTTTACACCGACTGGACGCATTCAAGATGCAAGCTAAAATGAGCTAGGCACATATGAATTCCATTCGGGATGTTGGCACGCTGTTTCATTACGCTGCTCGATTTTCTGTGCATGGAGTTTGTGTTGCCCAATGGACCTGTCGTGGACAAAGTTTCACACCGACTCAAACGGATTCGAAATGCATGCCAAAATGAGCTAGGTGCATATGAACTCCATTGGGGTGTTGGTACTCGGTTTCATTTCGTGCCTTGATTTCGCACGTATGGAGTTTGTAGTTTCAGATGGAACCCATCGCCGAGGAAAGTGTCACACCGACTCGGACGGATTTGAAATGCATGCCAAAATGAGCTATGACGATATGAGCTCCATCCGAGGTATTGGCAGTCAGTTTCATTTCGCTCATTGATTTTGTGCTCACAGAGTTTGTACTATCCAACGGTACCCGAGTTAAGTTTCACACCAAGTTGGACGGATTCGAAATGCATGCCAAAATGAGCTACATCGCATCTAAACTCCATTCTGGGTGTTTGACACTTAGTTTTGTTTCGTGCATTGATTTTGTATGAATGGAGTTTCTACTTCCAATTAGAACCTGTCGTGGAGGAAACCTTCACACCGATCTAGACGGATTCAAATAAATGTTCAAGTGTGCTAGGTGCATATGAATTCCATTCGGGTGTTGGCACTCAATTTCATTTCGTGACTTGATTTCGTATGAGTTTCAGACGGAACTCGTCATAGAGGAAAGTGTCATACCGACTCGGATGAAATCGAAATGCATGCCAAAATGAGCTAGGGTGTATATGAGTTCCATTCGAGTTGTTTTCACTTAGTTTCTTCTCACGCATTGATTTCAGATGAATGGCAACGGTTGGAACCCGTCGTTGAGGAAAGTTTCACGCCAACTCAGACAGATTCAAAATGCATGCCAAAATGATGTAGGGTGCATATGAACTCCATTCGAGATGTTTCACAACCAGTTTCACTATATGCCACGATTTTGTGTGCATGGAGTTTGTTGTTTCAGTTACAGCCTGTTGTGGGGGAAAGTTTCACACCTACTCGGATGGATTCCAATGCATGCCAAGATTAGTTGGGGCGCATATGAACTCCAATCGGGGTGTTCGGCCTTCAGTTTCATTTCTTGCCTCGATTCGGTATGAATGCAGTTTGAAGTTTCAATTGGAACTCGTCGTGGACGACATTTCACACCGACTCAGACGGATTCAAATGCATGGTGAACTGAGCTAGGTGCATATGAACTCTATTCGCGTGTTTGGCACTTAGTTTCTTTTCATGCCTCGATTGCGTGTGAATAGAGTTTGTACTTTCAATTGAAACCAATCTTTGAGCAAAGTTCATACTGACTCAGACGGATTCAAAATGCATGCCAAAGTGAGCTAGGTGCATGTGAACTCCATTCGGGTATTTGGTACTCAGTTTCATTTCGTGCCTCTATTTCGCACTAATGGAGTTTGTAGTTTCAGCTGGAATCCATCGTGGTGGAAAGTTTCACACCGACTCAAACGGATTTGAAATACACACCAAAATGAGACAGGACACATATAAACTCCATTCGTGGTGTTTGGTACACAATTTCAGTACGTGCCTAGATTTTGTGCGCCGGTAGTTTGATTTGCCCAATGGGGCCCGTCGCGGAGGAAAGTTTCACACCGACATGGATGGATTCGTAGTACATGTCAAAATGAGCTAGCACACATATGAACATCATTCGAGGTGTTGGCTCTCAGTTTCATTGCGTGCCATGATTTTCGCTCATGTAGTTTGTTAAACCTAATCGAACCCTCGCCTTGGAAAGTTTAACACCAGCTCAGATAGATTTGAAATGCATGCTGAAATGCGTTAGGCGCATATATGAACCCCACTCGTGGTGTTTGGCACTCTGCTTCATTTCGTGCCTCAATTTTGTACGAACGGAGTTTGTAGTTTCAGATGGAACAGGTCATGGAGGAAAGTGTCACACCAACTCGGACGTATTCAAAATGCCTGCCAAAATGACCAAAGGTGCACACAAACTCCATTCAAGGTGTTTGGCACTCAGTTTCATTCCGCTCATCGATTTGTGCTCATGGAGTTCAGATTACCCAATGAAACCCGTCATCGGGAAAGTTTCACATCAACTCGACAGATTCGTGTACGTGCCAAAATAAGATAGAGCATAGATGAGCTCCATTCGTAGTGTCTGGAACTCAATTTCGCTTTGTGCCGAGATTTCATACGAATTGTGTTTGTAGTTTAGGTCGAACCCATCGTGGAAACAAGTTTTACACCGACTCGACGCATTCAAGATGCAAGCTAAAATGAGCTAGGGCACATATGAATTCCATTCGGGATGTTGGCACGCTGTTTCATTACGTTGCTCGATTTTCTGTGCATGGAGTTTGTGTTGCCCAATGGACCTCGTCGTGGACAAAGTTTCACACCGACTCAAACGGATTCAAATGCATGCCAAAATGAGCTAGGGTGCATATGAACTCCATTGGGGTGTTGGTACTCGGTTTCATTTCGTGACTTGATTTCGCACGTATGGAGTTTGTAGTTTCAGATGGAACCCATCGTCGAGGAAAGTGTCACACCGACTCGGACGGATTTGAAATGCATGCCAAAATGAGCTATGACGTATATGAGCTCCATCCGAGGTATTGGCAGTCAGTTTCATTTCGCTCATTGATTTTGTGCTCACAGAGTTTGTACTATCCAACGGTACCGAGTTAAGTTTCACACCAAGTTGGACGGATTCGAAATGCATGCCAAAATGAGCTACATCGCATCTAAACTCCATTCTGGGTGTTTGACACTTAGTTTTGTTTCGTGCATTGATTTTGTATGAATGGAGTTTCTACTTCCAATTAGAACCTGTCGTGGAGGAAACCTTCACACCGATCTAGACGGATTCGAAATAAATGTTCAAGTGTGCTAGGTGCATATGAATTCCATTCGGGTGTTGGCACTCAATTTCATTTCGTGACTTGATTTCGTATGAGTTTCAGACGGAACACGTCATAGAGGAAAGTGTCATACCGACTTGGATGAAATCGAAATGCATGCCAAAATGAGCTAGGGTGTATATGAGTTCCATTCGAGTTGTTTTCACTTAGTTTCTTCTCACGCATTGATTTCGTATGAATGGCAACGGTTGGAACCCGTCGTTGAGGAAAGTTTCACGCCAACTCAGACAGATTCAAAATGCATGCCAAAATGATGTAGGGTGCATATGAACTCCATTCGAGACATTTCACAACCAGTTTCACTATATGCCACGATTTTGTGTGCATGGAGTTTGTTGTTTCAGTTACAGCCTATTGTGGGGGAAAGTTTCACACCTACTCGGATGGATTCCAATGCATGCCAAGATTAGTTGGGCGCATATGAACTCCAATCGGGGTGTTCGCCTTCAGTTTCATTTCTTGCCTCGATTCGGTATGAATGCAGTTTGAAGTTTCAATTGAACTCGTCGTGGGCGACATTTCACACCGACTCAGACGGATTCAAATGCATGGTGAACTGAGCTAGGTGCATATGAACTCTATTCGCGTGTTTGGCACTTAGTTTCTTTTCATGCCTCGATTGCGTGTGAATAGAGTTTGTACTTTCAATTGAAACCAATCTTTGAGCAAAGTTCATACTGACTCAGACGGATTCAAAATGCATGCCAAAGTGAGCTAGGTGCATGTGAACTCCATTCGGGGTATTTGGTACTCAGTTTCATTTCGTGCCTCTATTTCGTACTAATGGAGTTTGTAGTTTCAGCTGGAATCCATCGTGGTGGAAAGTTTCACACCGACTCAAACGGATTTGAAATACACACCAAAATGAGACAGGACACATATAAACTCCATTCGTGGTGTTTGGTACACAATTTCAGTACGTGCCTAGATTTTGTGCGCCGGTAGTTTGATTTGCCCAATGGGGCCCGTCGCGAGGAAAGTTTCACACCGACATGGATGGATTCGTAGTACATGTCAAAATGAGCTAGCACACATATGAACATCATTCGAGGTGTTGGCTCTCAGTTTCATTGCGTGCCATGATTTTCGCGTTCATGTAGTTTGTTAAACCTAATCGAACCCCTCGTCTTGGAAAGTTTAACACCAGCTCAGATAGATTTGAAATGCATGCTGAAATGCGTTAGGGCGCATATGAACCCCACTCAGGGTGTTTGGCACTCTGCTTCATTTCGTGCCTCAATTTTGTACGAACGGAGTTTGTAGTTTCAGATGGAACAGGTCATGGAGGAAAGTGTCACACCAACTCGGACGTATTCAAAATGCCTGCCAAATTGACCAAAGGTGCACACAAACTCCATTCAAGGTGTTTGGCACTCAGTTTCATTCCGTTCATCGATTTGTGCTCATGGAGTTCAGATTACCCAATGAAACCCGTCATCGGGGAAAGTTTCACATCAACTCTGACAGATTCGGTGTACGTGCCAAAATAAGATAGAGCATAGATGAGCTCCATTCGTAGTGTCTGGAACGCAATTTCGTTTTGTGCCGAGATTTCATACGAATTGTGTTTGTAGTTTAGGTCGAACCCATCGTGGAAACAAGTTTTACACCGACTGACGCATTCAAGATGCAAGCTAAAATGAGCTAGGCACATATGAATTCCATTCGGGATGTTGGCACGCTGTTTCGTTACGTTGCTCGATTTTCTGTGCATGGAGTTTGTGTTGCCCAATGGACCCTGTCGCGGACAAAGTTTCACACCGACTCAAACGGATTCGAAATGCATGCCAAAATGAGCTACGTAGCATATGAACTCCATTGCGGTGTTGGTACTCGGTTTCATTTCGTGCCTTGATTTCGCACGTATGGAGTTTGTAGTTTCAGATGGAACCCATCGCCGAGGAAAGTGTCACACCGACTCGGACGGATTTGAAATGCATGCCAAAATGAGCTATGACGATATGAGCTCCATCCGAGGTATTGGCAGTCAGTTTCATTTCGCTCATTGATTTTGTGCTCACAGAGTTTGTACTATCCAACGGTACCGGAGTTAAGTTTCACACCAAGTTGGACGGATTCGAAATGCATGCCAAAATGAGCTACATCGCATCTAAACTCCATTCTGGGTGTTTGACACTTAGTTTTGTTTCGTGCATTGATTTTGTATGAATGGAGTTTCTACTTCCAATTAGAACCTGTCGTGGAGGAAACCTTCACACCGATCTAGACGGATTCAAATAAATGTTCAAGTGTGCTAGGGTGCATATGAATTCCATTCGGTGTTGGCACTCAATTTCATTTCGTGACTTGATTTCGTATGAGTTTCAGACGGAACTCGTCATAGAGGAAAGTGTCATACCGACTGGATGAAATCGAAATGCATGCCAAAATGAGCTAGGTGTATATGAGTTCCATTCGAGTTGTTTTCACTTAGTTTCTTCTCACGCATTGATTTCAGATGAATGGCAACGGTTGGAACCCGTCGTTGAGGAAAGTTTCACGCCAACTCAGACAGATTCAAAATGCATGCCAAAATGATGTAGGGTGCATATGAACTCCATTCGAGATGTTTCACAACCAGTTTCACTATATGCCACGATTTTGTGTGCATGGAGTTTGTTGTTTCAGTTACAGCCTATTGTGGGGGAAAGTTTCACACCTACTCGGATGGATTCCAATGCATGCCAAGATTAGTTGGGGCGCATATGAACTCCAATCGGGGTGTTCGGCCTTCAGTTTCATTTCTTGCCTCGATTCGGTATGAATGCAGTTTGAAGTTTCAATTGAACTCGTCGTGGACGACATTTCACACCGACTCAGACGGATTCGAAATGCATGGTGAACTGAGCTAGGGTGCATATGAACTCTATTCGCGGTGTTTGGCACTTAGTTTCTTTTCATGCCTCGATTGCGTGTGAATAGAGTTTGTACTTTCAATTGAAACCAATCTTTGAGCAAAGTTCATACTGACTCAGACGGATTCAAAATGCATGCCAAAGTGAGCTAGGGTGCATGTGAACTCCATTCGGGGTATTTGGTACTCAGTTTCATTTCGTGCCTCTATTTCGTACTAATGGAGTTTGTAGTTTCAGCTGGAATCCATCGTGGTGGAAAGTTTCACACCGACTCAAACGGATTTGAAATACACACCAAAATGAGACAGGACACATATAAACTCCATTCGTGGTGTTTTGGTACACAATTTCAGTACGTGCCTAGATTTTGTGCGCCGGTAGTTTGATTTGCCCAATGGGGCCCGTCGCGGAGGAAAGTTTCACACCGACATGGATGGATTCGTAGTACATGTCAAAATGAGCTAGCACACATATGAACATCATTCGAGGTGTTGGCTCTCAGTTTCATTGCGTGCCATGATTTTCGCGTTCATGTAGTTTGTTAAACCTAATCGAACCCCTCGTCTTGGAAAGTTTAACACCAGCTCAGATAGATTTGAAATGCATGCAGAAATGCGTTAGGGCGCATATGAACCCCACTCAGGGTGTTTGGCACTCTGCTTCATTTCGTGCCTCAATTTTGTACGAACGGAGTTTGTAGTTTCAGATGGAACAGGACATGGAGGAAAGTGTCACACCAACTCGGACGTATTCAAAATGCCTGCCAAATTGACCAAAGGTGCACACAAACTCCATTCAAGGTGTTTGGCACTCAGTTTCATTCCGTTCATCGATTTGTGCTCATGGAGTTCAGATTACCCAATGAAACCCGTCATCGGGGAAAGTTTCACATCAACTCTGACAGATTCGGTGTACGTGCCAAAATAACATAGAGCATAGATGAGCTCCATTCGTAGTGTCTGGAACTCAATTTCGTTTTGTGCCGAGATTTCATACGAATTGTGTTTGTAGTTTAGGTCGAACCCGTCGTGGAAACAAGTTTTGCACCGACTCGGACGCATTCAAGACGCAAGCTAAAATGAGCTAGGGCACATACGAATTCCATTCGGGATGTTGGCACGCTGTTTCGTTACGTTGCTCGATTTTCTGTGCATGGAGTTTGTGTTGCCCAATGGACCCTGTCGCGGGCAAAGTTTCACACCGACTCAAACGGATTCGAAATGCATGCCAAAATGAGCTAGGGTGCATATGAACTCCATTGCGGTGTTGCTACTCGGTTTCATTTCGTGCCTTGATTTCGCACGTATGGAGTTTGTAGTTTCAGATGGAACCCATCGTCGAGGAAAGTGTCACACCGACTCGGACGGATTTGAAATGCATGCCAAAATGAGCTATGACGTATATGAGCTCCATCCGAGGTATTGGCAGTCAGTTTCATTTCGTTCATTGATTTTGTGCTCACAGAGTTTGTACTATCCAACGGTACCCGGAGTTAAGTTTCACACCAAGTTGGACGGATTCGAAATGCATGCCAAAATGAGCTACATCGCATCTAAACTCCATTCTGGGTGTTTGACACTTAGTTTTGTTTCGTGCATTGATTTTGTATGAATGGAGTTTCTACTTCCAATTAGAACCTGTCGTGGAGGAAACCTTCACACCGATCTAGACGGATTCGAAATAAATGTTCAAGTGTGCTAGGGTGCATATGAATTCCATTCGGGGTGTTGGCACTCAATTTCGTTTCGTGACTTGATTTCGTATGAGTTTCAGACGGAACTCGTCATAGAGGAAAGTGTCATACCGACTCGGATGAAATCGAAATGCATGCCAAAATGAGCTAGGGTGTATATGAGTTCCATTCGAGTTGTTTTCACTTAGTTTCTTCTCACGCATTGATTTCGTATGAATGGCAACGGTTGGAACCCGTCGTTGAGGAAAGTTTCACGCCAACTCAGACAGATTCAAAATGCATGCCAAAATGATGTAGGGTGCATATGAACTCCATTCGAGATGTTTCACAACCAGTTTCACTATATGCCACGATTTTGTGTGCATGGAGTTTGTTGTTTCAGTTACAGCCTATTGTGGGGGAAAGTTTCACACCTACTCGGATGGATTCCAATGCATGCCAAGATTAGTTGGGGCGCATATGAACTCCAATCGGGGTGTTCGGCCTTCAGTTTCATTTCTTGCCTCGATTCGGTATGAATGCAGTTTGAAGTTTCAATTGGAACTCGTCGTGGACGACATTTCACACCGACTCAGACGGATTCGAAATGCATGGTGAACTGAGCTAGGGTGCATATGAACTCTATTCGCGGTGTTTGGCACTTAGTTTCTTTTCATGCCTCGATTGCGTGTGAATAGAGTTTGTACTTTCAATTGAAACCAATCTTTGAGCAAAGTTCATACTGACTCAGACGGATTCAAAATGCATGCCAAAGTGAGCTAGGGTGCATGTGAACTCCATTCGGGGTATTTGGTACTCAGTTTCATTTCGTGCCTCTATTTCGTACTAATGGAGTTTGTAGTTTCAGCTGGAATCCATCGTGGTGGAAAGTTTCACACCGACTCAAACGGATTTGAAATACACACCAAAATGAGACAGGACACATATAAACTCCATTCGTGGTGTTTGGTACACAATTTCAGTACGTGCCTAGATTTTGTGCGCCGGTAGTTTGATTTGCCCAATGGGGCCCGTCGCGGAGGAAAGTTTCACACCGACATGGATGGATTCGTAGTACATGTCAAAATGAGCTAGCACACATATGAACATCATTCGAGGTGTTGGCTCTCAGTTTCATTGCGTGCCATGATTTTCGTTCATGTAGTTTGTTAAACCTAATCGAACCCCTCGTCTTGGAAAGTTTAACACCAGCTCAGATAGATTTGAAATGCATGCTGAAATGCGTTAGGGCGCATATGAACCCCACTCAGGGTGTTTGGCACTCTGCTTCATTTCGTGCCTCAATTTTGTACGAACGGAGTTTGTAGTTTCAGATGGAACAGGTCATGGAGGAAAGTGTCACACCAACTCGGACGTATTCAAAATGCCTGCCAAATTGACCAAAGGTGCACACAAACTCCATTCAAGGTGTTTGGCACTCAGTTTCATTCGTTCATCGATTTGTGCTCATGGAGTTCGTACTACCCAATGAAACCCGTCATCGGGGAAAGTTTCACATCAACTCTGACAGATTCGGTGTACGTGCCAAAATAAGATAGAGCATAGATGAGCTCCATTCGTAGTGTCTGGAACGCAATTTCGTTTTGTGCCGAGATTTCATACGAATTGTGTTTGTAGTTTAGGTCGAACCCATCGTGGAAACAAGTTTTACACCGACTCGGACGCATTCAAGATGCAAGCTAAAATGAGCTAGGGCACATATGAATTCCATTCGGGATGTTGGCACGCTGTTTCATTACGTTGCTCGATTTTCTGTGCATGGAGTTTGTGTTGCCCAATGGACCCTGTCGTGGACAAAGTTTCACACCGACTCAAACGGATTCGAAATGCATGCCAAAATGAGCTAGGGTGCATATGAACTCCATTGGGGTGTTGGTACTCGGTTTCATTTCGTGCCTTGATTTCGTACGTATGGAGTTTGTAGTTTCAGATGGAACCCATCGTCGAGGAAAGTGTCACACCGACTCGGACGGATTTGAAATGCATGCCAAAATGAGCTATGACGTATATGAGCTCCATCCGAGGTATTGGCAGTCAGTTTCATTTCGTTCATTGATTTTGTGCTCACAGAGTTTGTACTATCGAACGGTACCCGGAGTTAAGTTTCACACCAAGTTGGACGGATTCGAAATGCATGCCAAAATGAGCTACATCGCATCTAAACTCCATTCTGGGTGTTTGACACTTAGTTTTGTTTCGTGCATTGATTTTGTATGAATGGAGTTTCTACTTCCAATTAGAACTCGTCGTGGACGACATTTCACACCGACTCAGACGGATTCGAAATGCATGGTGAACTGAGCTAGGGTGCATATGAATTCCATTCGGGGTGTTGGCACTCAATTTCATTTCGTGACTTGATTTCGTATGAGTTTCAGACGGAACTCGTCATAGAGGAAAGTGTCATACCGACTCGGATGAAATCGAAATGCATGCCAAAATGAGCTAGGTGTATATGAGTTCCATTCGAGTTGTTTTCACTTAGTTTCTTCTCACGCATTGATTTCGTATGAATGGCAACGGTCGGAACCCGTCGTTGAGGAAAGTTTCACGCCAACTCAGACAGATTCAAAATGCATGCCAAAATGATGTAGGGTGCATATGAACTCCATTCGAGATGTTTCACAACCAGTTTCACTATATGCCACGATTTTGTGTGCATGGAGTTTGTTGTTTCAGTTACAGCCTATTGTGGGGGAAAGTTTCACACCTACTCGGATGGATTCCAATGCATGCCAAGATTAGTTGGGGCGCATATGAACTCCAATCGGGGTGTTCGGCCTTCAGTTTCATTTCTTGCCTCGATCCGGTATGAATGCAGTTTGAAGTTTCAATTGGAACTCGTCGTGGACGACATTTCACACCGACTCAGACGGATTCGAAATGCATGGTGAACTGAGCTAGGGTGCATATGAACTCTATTCGCGGTGTTTGGCACTTAGTTTCTTTTCATGCCTCGATTGCGTGTGAATAGAGTTTGTACTTTCAATTGAAACCAATCTTTGAGCAAAGTTCATACTGACTCAGACGGATTCAAAATGCATGCCAAAGTGAGCTAGGGTGCATGTGAACTCCATTCGGGGTATTTGGTACTCAGTTTCATTTCGTGCCTCTATTTCGTACTAATGGAGTTTGTAGTTTCAGCTGGAATCCATCGTGGTGGAAAGTTTCACACCGACTCAAACGGATTTGAAATACACACCAAAATGAGACAGGACACATATAAACTCCATTCGTGGTGTTTTGGTACACAATTTCAGTACGTGCCTAGATTTTGTGCGCCGGTAGTTTGATTTGCCCAATGGGGCCCGTCGCGGAGGAAAGTTTCACACCGACATGGATGGATTCGTAGTACATGTCAAAATGAGCTAGCACACATATGAACATCATTCGAGGTGTTGGCTCTCAGTTTCATTGCGTGCCATGATTTTCGCGTTCATGTAGTTTGTTAAACCTAATCGAACCCCTCGTCTTGGAAAGTTTAACACCAGCTCAGATAGATTTGAAATGCATGCAGAAATGCGTTAGGGCGCATATGAACCCCACTCAGGGTGTTTGGCACTCTGCTTCATTTCGTGCCTCAATTTTGTACGAACGGAGTTTGTAGTTTCAGATGGAACAGGACATGGAGGAAAGTGTCACACCAACTCGGACGTATTCAAAATGCCTGCCAAAATGACCAAAGGTGCACACAAACTCCATTCAAGGTGTTTGGCACTCAGTTTCATTCCGTTCATCGATTTGTGCTCATGGAGTTCGTACTACCCAATGAAACCCGTCATCGGGGAAAGTTTCACATCAACTCTGACAGATTCGGTGTACGTGCCAAAATAAGATAGAGCATAGATGAGCTCCATTCGTAGTGTCTGGAACTCAATTTCGTTTCGTGCCGAGATTTCATACGAATTGTGTTTGTAGTTTAGGTCGAACCCATCGTGGAAACAAGTTTTACACCGACTCGGACGCATTCAAGATGCAAGCTAAAATGAGCTAGGGCACATATGAATTCCATTCGGGATGTTGGCACGCTGTTTCATTACGTTGCTCGATTTTCTGTGCATGGAGTTTGTGTTGCCCAATGGACCCTGTCGTGGACAAAGTTTCACACCGACTCAAACGGATTCGAAATGCATGCCAAAATGAGCTAGGGTGCATATGAACTCCATTGGGGTGTTGGTACTCGGTTTCATTTCGTGCCTTGATTTCGTACGTATGGAGTTTGTAGTTTCAGATGGAACCCATCGTCGAGGAAAGTGTCACACCGACTCGGACGGATTTGAAATGCATGCCAAAATGAGCTATGACGTATATGAGCTCCATCCGAGGTATTGGCAGTCAGTTTCATTTCGTTCATTGATTTTGTGCTCACAGAGTTTGTACTATCCAACGGTACCCGGAGTTAAGTTTCACACCAAGTTGGACGGATTCGAAATGCATGCCAAAATGAGCTACATCGCATCTAAACTCCATTCTGGGTGTTTGACACTTAGTTTTGTTTCGTGCATTGATTTTGTATGAATGGAGTTTCTACTTCCAATTAGAACCTGTCGTGGAGGAAACCTTCACACCGATCTAGACGGATTCGAAATAAATGTTCAAGTGTGCTAGGGTGCATATGAATTCCATTCGGGGTGTTGGCACTCAATTTCATTTCGTGACTTGATTTCGTATGAGTTTCAGACGGAACTCGTCATAGAGGAAAGTGTCATACCGACTCGGATGAAATCGAAATGCATGCCAAAATGAGCTAGGGTGTATGAGTTCCATTCGAGTTGTTTTCACTTAGTTTCTTCTCACGCATTGATTTCGTATGAATGGCAACGGTTGGAACCCGTCGTTGAGGAAAGTTTCACGCCAACTCAGACAGATTCAAAATGCATGCCAAAATGATGTAGGGTGCATATGAACTCCATTCGAGATGTTTCACAACCAGTTTCACTATATGCCACGATTTTGTGTGCATGGAGTTTGTTGTTTCAGTTACAGCCTATTGTGGGGGAAAGTTTCACACCTACTCGGATGGATTCCAATGCATGCCAAGATTAGTTGGGGCGCATATGAACTCCAATCGGGGTGTTCGGCCTTCAGTTTCATTTCTTGCCTCGATTCGGTATGAATGCAGTTTGAAGTTTCAATTGGAACTCGTCGTGGACGACATTTCACACCGACTCAGACGGATTCGAATGCATGGTGAACTGAGCTAGGTGCATATGAACTCTATTCGCGGTGTTTGGCACTTAGTTTCTTTTCATGCCTCGATTGCGTGTGAATAGAGTTTGTACTTTCAATTGAAACCAATCTTTGAGCAAAGTTCATACTGACTCAGACGGATTCAAAATGCATGCCAAAGTGAGCTAGGGTGCATGTGAACTCCATTCGGGGTATTTGGTACTCAGTTTCATTTGTGTGCCTCTATTTCGTACTAATGGAGTTTGTAGTTTCAGCTGGAATCCATCGTGGTGGAAAGTTTCACACCGACTCAAACGGATTTGAAATACACACCAAAATGAGACAGGACACATATAAACTCCATTCGTGGTGTTTTGGTACACAATTTCAGTACGTGCCTAGATTTTGTGCGCCGGTAGTTTGATTTGCCCAATGGGGCCCGTCGCGGAGGAAAGTTTCACACCGACATGGATGGATTCGTAGTACATGTCAAAATGAGCTAGCACACATATGAACATCATTCGAGGTGTTGGCTCTCAGTTTCATTGCGTGCCATGATTTTCGCGTTCATGTAGTTTGTTAAACCTAATCGAACCCCTCGTCTTGGAAAGTTTAACACCAGCTCAGATAGATTTGAAATGCATGCTGAAATGCGTTAGGGCGCATATGAACCCCACTCAGGGTGTTTGGCACTCTGCTTCATTTCGTGCCTCAATTTTGTACGAACGGAGTTTGTAGTTTCAGATGGAACAGGTCATGGAGGAAAGTGTCACACCAACTCGGACGTATTCAAAATGCCTGCCAAATTGACCAAAGGTGCACACAAACTCCATTCAAGGTGTTTGGCACTCAGTTTCATTCGTTCATCGATTTGTGCTCATGGAGTTCGTACTACCCAATGAAACCCGTCATCGGGGAAAGTTTCACATCAACTCTGACAGATTCGATTATGCGTGCCAAAATAAGATAGAGCATAGATGAGCTCCATTCGTAGTGTCTGGAACTCAATTTCGTTTTGTGCCGAGATTTCATACGAATTGTGTTTGTAGTTTAGGTCGAACCCATCGTGAAACAAGTTTTACACCGACTCGGGCGCATTCAAGATGCAAGCTAAAATGAGCTAGGGCACATATGAATTCCATTCGGGATGTTGGCACGCTGTTTCATTACGTTGCTCGATTTTCTGTGCATGGAGTTTGTGTTGCCCAATGGACCCTGTCGTGGACAAAGTTTCACACCGACTCAAGCGGATTCAAATGCATGCCAAAATGAGCTAGGGTGCATATGAACTCCATTGGGGTGTTGGTACTCGGTTTCATTTCGTGCCTTGATTTCGTGCGTATGGAGTTTGTAGTTTCAGATGGAACCCATCGTCGAGAAAGTGTCACACCGACTCGGACGGATTTGAAATGCATGCCAAAATGAGCTATGACGTATATGAGCTCCATCCGAGGTATTGGCAGTCAGTTTCATTTCGTTCATTGATTTTGTGCTCACGAGTTTGTACTATCCAACGGTACCCGGAGTTAAGTTTCACACCAAGTTGGACGGATTCGAAATGCATGCCAAAATGAGCTACATCGCATCTAAACTCCATTCTGGGTGTTTGACACTTAGTTTTGTTTCGTGCATTGATTTTGTATGAATGGAGTTTCTACTTCCAATTAGAACCTGTCGTGGAGAAACCTTCACACCGATCTAGACGGATTCGAAATAAATGTTCAAGTGTGCTAGGGTGCATATGAATTCCATTCGGTGTTGGCACTCAATTTCATTTCGTGACTTGATTTCGTATGAGTTTCAGACGGAACTCGTCATAGAGGAAAGTGTCATACCGACTCGGATGAAATCGAAATGCATGCCAAAATGAGCTAGGGTGTATATGAGTTCCATTCGAGTTGTTTTCACTTAGTTTCTTCTCACGCATTGATTTCGTATGAATGGCAACGGTTGGAACCCGTCGTTGAGGAAAGTTTCACGCCAACTCAGACAGATTCAAAATGCATGCCAAAATGATGTAGGGTGCATATGAACTCCATTCGAGATGTTTCACAACCAGTTTCACTATATGCCACGATTTTGTGTGCATGGAGTTTGTTGTTTCAGTTACAGCCTATTGTGGGGGAAAGTTTCACACCTACTCGGATGGATTCCAATGCATGCCAAGATTAGTTGGGGCGCATATGAACTCCAATCGGGGTGTTCGGCCTTCAGTTTCATTTCTTGCCTCGATTCGGTATGAATGCAGTTTGAAGTTTCAATTGGAACTCGTCGTGGGCGACATTTCACACCGACTCAGACGGATTCGAAATGCATGGTGAACTGAGCTAGGTGCATATGAACTCTATTCGCGGTGTTTGGCACTTAGTTTCTTTTCATGCCTCGATTGCGTGTGAATAGAGTTTGTACTTTCAATTGAAACCAATCTTTGAGCAAAGTTCATACTGACTCAGACGGATTCAAAATGCATGCCAAAGTGAGCTAGGGTGCATGTGAACTCCATTCGGGGTATTTGGTACTCAGTTTCATTTCGTGCCTCTATTTCGTACTAATGGAGTTTGTAGTTTCAGCTGGAATCCATCGTGGTGGAAAGTTTCACACCGACTCAAACGGATTTGAAATACACACCAAAATGAGACAGGACACATATAAACTCCATTCGTGGTGTTTGGTACACAATTTCAGTACGTGCCTAGATTTTGTGCGCCGGTAGTTTGATTTGCCCAATGGGGCCGTCGCGGAGGAAAGTTTCACACCGACTTGGATGGATTCGTAGTACATGTCAAAATGAGCTAGCACACATATGAACATCATTCGAGGTGTTGGCTCTCAGTTTCATTGCGTGCCATGATTTTCGCGTTCATGTAGTTTGTTAAACCTAATCGAACCCCTCGTCTTGGAAAGTTTCACACCAGCTCAGATAGATTTGAAATGCATGCTGAAATGCGTTAGGGCGCATATGAACCCCACTCAGGGTGTTTGGCACTCTGCTTCATTTCGTGCCTCAATTTTGTACGAACGGAGTTTGTAGTTTCAGATGGAACAGGTCATGGAGGAAAGTGTCACACCAACTCGGACGTATTCAAAATGCCTGCCAAAATGACCAAAGGTGCACACAAACTCCATTCAAGGTGTTTGGCACTCAGTTTCATTCGTTCATCGATTTGTGCTCATGGAGTTCGTACTACCCAATGAAACCCGTCATCGGGGAAAGTTTCACATCGACTCTGACAGATTCGGTGTACGTGCCAAAATAAGATAGAGCATAGATGAGCTCCATTCGTAGTGTCTGGAACTCAATTTCGTTTTGTGCCGAGATTTCATACGAATTGTGTTTGTAGTTTAGGTCGGACCCATCGCGGAAACAAGTTTTACACCGACTCGGACGCATTCAAGATGCAAGCTAAAATGAGCTAGGGCACATATGAATTCCATTCGGGATGTTGGCACGCTGTTTCATTACGTTGCTCGATTTTCTGTGCATGGAGTTTGTGTTGCCCAATGGACCCTGTCGTGGACAAAGTTTCACACCGACTCAAACGGATTCGAAATGCATGCCAAAATGAGCTAGGGTGCATATGAACTCCATTGGGGTGTTGGTACTCGGTTTCATTTCGTGCCTTGATTTCGTACGTATGGAGTTTGTAGTTTCAGATGGAACCCATCGTCGAGGAAAGTGTCACACCGACTCGGACGGATTTGAAATGCATGCCAAAATGAGCTATGACGTATATGAGCTCCATCCGAGGTATTGGCAGTCAGTTTCATTTCGTTCATTGATTTTGTGCTCACAGAGTTTGTACTATCCAACGGTACCCGGAGTTAAGTTTCACACCAAGTTGGACGGATTCGAAATGCATGCCAAAATGAGCTACATCGCATCTAAACTCCATTCTGGGTGTTTGACACTTAGTTTTGTTTCGTGCATTGATTTTGTATGAATGGAGTTTCTACTTCCAATTAGAACCTGTCGTGGAGGAAACCTTCACACCGATCTAGACGGATTCGAAATAAATGTTCAAGTGTGCTAGGGTGCATATGAATTCCATTCGGGGTGTTGGCACTCAATTTCATTTCGTGACTTGATTTCGTATGAGTTTCAGACGGAACTCGTCATAGAGGAAAGTGTCATACCGACTCGGATGAAATCGAAATGCATGCCAAAATGAGCTAGGGTGTATATGAGTTCCATTCGAGTTGTTTTCACTTAGTTTCTTCTCACGCATTGATTTCAGTATGAATGGCAACGGTTGGAACCCGTCGTTGAGGAAAGTTTCACGCCAACTCAGACAGATTCAAAATGCATGCCAAAATGATGTAGGGTGCATATGAACTCCATTCGAGATGTTTCACAACCAGTTTCACTATATGCCACGATTTTGTGTGCATGGAGTTTGTTGTTTCAGTTACAGCCTATTGTGGGGGAAAGTTTCACACCTACTCGGATGGATTCCAATGCATGCCAAGATTAGTTGGGGCGCATATGAACTCCAATCGGGGTGTTCGGCCTTCAGTTTCATTTCTTGCCTCGATTCGGTATGAATGCAGTTTGAAGTTTCAATTGGAACTCGTCGTGGACGACATTTCACACCGACTCAGACGGATTCGAAATGCATGGTGAACTGAGCTAGGGTGCATATGAACTCTATTCGCGGTGTTTGGCACTTAGTTTCTTTTCATGCCTCGATTGCGTGTGAATAGAGTTTGTACTTTCAATTGAAACCAATCTTTGAGCAAAGTTCATACTGACTCAGACGGATTCAAAATGCATGCCAAAGTGAGCTAGGGTGCATGTGAACTCCATTCGGGGTATTTGGTACTCAGTTTCATTTCGTGCCTCTATTTCGTACTAATGGAGTTTGTAGTTTCAGCTGGAATCCATCGTGGTGGAAAGTTTCACACCGACTCAAGCGGTTTGAAATACACACCAAAATGAGACAGGACACATATAAACTCCATTCGTGGTGTTTGGTACACAATTTCAGTGCGTGCCTAGATTTTGTGCGCGGTAGTTTGATTTGCCCAATGGGGCCCGTCGCGGAGGAAAGTTTCACACCGACATGGATGGATTCGTAGTACATGTCAAAATGAGCTAGCACACATATGAACATCATTCGAGGTGTTGGCTCTCAGTTTCATTGCGTGCCATGATTTTCGCGTTCATGTAGTTTGTTAAACCTAATCGAACCCCTCGTCTTGGAAAGTTTAACACCAGCTCAGATAGATTTGAAATGCATGCTGAAATGCGTTAGGGCGCATATGAACCCCACTCAGGGTGTTTGGCACTCTGCTTCATTTCGTGCCTCAATTTTGTACGAACGGAGTTTGTAGTTTCAGATGGAACAGGACATGGAGGAAAGTGTCACACCAACTCGGACGTATTCAAAATGCCTGCCAAAATGACCAAAGGTGCACACAAACTCCATTCAAGGTGTTTGGCACTCAGTTTCATTCCGTTCATCGATTTGTGCTCATGGAGTTCGTACTACCCAATGAAACCCGTCATCGGGGAAAGTTTCACATCAACTCTGACAGATTCGATTATGCGTGCCAAAATAAGATAGAGCATAGATGAGCTCCATTCGTAGTGTCTGGAACTCAATTTCGTTTTGTGCCGAGATTTCATACGAATTGTGTTTGTAGTTTAGGTCGAACCCATCGTGAAACAAGTTTTACACCGACTCGGGCGCATTCAAGATGCAAGCTAAAATGAGCTAGGGCACATATGAATTCCATTCGGGATGTTGGCACGCTGTTTCATTACGTTGCTCGATTTTCTGTGCATGGAGTTTGTGTTGCCCAATGGACCCTGTCGTGGACAAAGTTTCACACCGACTCAAACGGATTCGAAATGCATGCCAAAATGAGCTAGGGTGCATATGAACTCCATTGGGGTGTTGGTACTCGGTTTCATTTCGTGCCTTGATTTCGTACGTATGGAGTTTGTAGTTTCAGATGGAACCCATCGTCGAGGAAAGTGTCACACCGACTCGGACGGATTTGAAATGCATGCCAAAATGAGCTATGACGTATATGAGCTCCATCCGAGGTATTGGCAGTCAGTTTCATTTCGTTCATTGATTTTGTGCTCACAGAGTTTGTACTATCGAACGGTACCCGGAGTTAAGTTTCACACCAAGTTGGACGGATTCGAAATGCATGCCAAAATGAGCTACATCGCATCTAAACTCCATTCTGGGTGTTTGACACTTAGTTTTGTTTCGTGCATTGATTTTGTATGAATGGAGTTTCTACTTCCAATTAGAACCTGTCGTGGAGGAAACCTTCACACCGATCTAGACGGATTCGAAATAAATGTTCAAGTGTGCTAGGGTGCATATGAATTCCATTCGGGGTGTTGGCACTCAATTTCATTTCGTGACTTGATTTCGTATGAGTTTCAGACGGAACTCGTCATAGAGGAAAGTGTCATACCGACTCGGATGAAATCGAAATGCATGCCAAAATGAGCTAGGGTGTATATGAGTTCCATTCGAGTTGTTTTCACTTAGTTTCTTCTCACGCATTGATTTCGTATGAATGGCAACGGTTGGAACCGTCGTTGAGGAAAGTTTCACGCCAACTCAGACAGATTCAAAATGCATGCCAAAATGATGTAGGGTGCATATGAACTCCATTCGAGATGTTTCACAACCAGTTTCACTATATGCCACGATTTTGTGTGCATGGAGTTTGTTGTTTCAGTTACAGCCTATTGTGGGGGAAAGTTTCACACCTACTCGGATGGATTCCAATGCATGCCAAGATTAGTTGGGGCGCATATGAACTCCAATCGGGTGTTCGGCCTTCAGTTTCATTTCTTGCCTCGATTCGGTATGAATGCAGTTTGAAGTTTCAATTGGAACTCGTCGTGGGCGACATTTCACACCGACTCAGACGGATTCGAAATGCATGGTGAACTGAGCTAGGTGCATATGAACTCTATTCGCGGTGTTTGGCACTTAGTTTCTTTTCATGCCTCGATTGCGTGTGAATAGAGTTTGTACTTTCAATTGAAACCAATCTTTGAGCAAAGTTCATACTGACTCAGACGGATTCAAAATGCATGCCAAAGTGAGCTAGGGTGCATGTGAACTCCATTCGGGGTATTTGGTACTCAGTTTCATTTCGTGCCTCTATTTCGTACTAATGGAGTTTGTAGTTTCAGCTGGAATCCATCGTGGTGGAAAGTTTCACACCGACTCAAGCGGTTTGAAATACACACCAAAATGAGACAGGACACATATAAACTCCATTCGTGGTGTTTGGTACACAATTTCAGTGCGTGCCTAGATTTTGTGCGCGGTAGTTTGATTTGCCCAATGGGGCCGTCGCGGAGGAAAGTTTCACACCGACATGGATGGATTCGTAGTACATGTCAAAATGAGCTAGCACACATATGAACATCATTCGAGTGTTGGCTCTCAGTTTCATTGCGTGCCATGATTTTCGCGTTCATGTAGTTTGTTAAACCTAATCGAACCCCTCGTCTTGGAAAGTTTAACACCAGCTCAGATAGATTTGAAATGCATGCTGAAATGCGTTAGGCGCATATGAACCCCACTCGGGGTGTTTGGCACTCTGCTTCATTTCGTGCCTCAATTTTGTACGACGGAGTTTGTAGTTTCAGATGGAACAGGTCATGGAGGAAAGTGTCACACCAACTCGGACGTATTCAAAATGCCTGCCAAAATGACCAAAGGTGCACACAAACTCCATTCAAGGTGTTTGGCACTCAGTTTCATTCGTTCATCGATTTGTGCTCATGGAGTTCGTACTACCCAATGAAACCCGTCATCGGGGAAAGTTTCACATCAACTCTGACAGATTCGATTATGCGTGCCAAAATAAGATAGAGCATAGATGAGCTCCATTCGTAGTGTCTGGAACTCAATTTCGTTTTGTGCCGAGATTTCATACGAATTGTGTTTGTAGTTTAGGTCGAACCCATCGTGAAACAAGTTTTACACCGACTCGGACGCATTCAAGATGCAAGCTAAAATGAGCTAGGGCACATATGAATTCCATTCGGGATGTTGGCACGCTGTTTCATTACGTTTCTCGATTTTCTGTGCATGGAGTTTGTGTTGCCCAGTGGACCCTGTCGTGGACAAAGTTTCACACCGACTCAAACGGATTCGAAATGCATGCCAAAATGAGCTAGGGTGCCTATGAACTCCATTGGGGTGTTGGTACTCGGTTTCATTTCGTGCCTTGATTTCGTACGTATGGAGTTTGTAGTTTCAGATGGAACCCATCGTCGAGGAAAGTGTCACACCGACTCGGACGGATTTGAAATGCATGCCAAAATGAGCTATGGCGTATATGAGCTCCATCCGAGGTATTGGCAGTCAGTTTCATTTCGTTCATTGATTTTGTGCTCACAGAGTTTGTACTATCCAATGGTACCCGGAGTTAGGTTTCACACCAAGTTGGACGGATTCGAAATGCATGCCAAAATGAGCTACATCGCATCTAAACTCCATTCTGGGTGTTTGACACTTAGTTTTGTTTCGTGCATTGATTTTGTATGAATGGAGTTTCTACTTCCAATTAGAACCTGTCGTGGAGAAAACCATCACACCGATCTAGACGGAATCGAAATAAATGTTCAAGTGTGCTAGGGTGCATATGAATTCCATGCAGGGTGTTGGCACTCAATTTCATTTCGTGACTTGATTTCGTATGAGTTTCAGACGGAACTCGTCATAGAGGAAAGTGTCATACCGACTCGGATGAAATCGAAATGCATGCCAAAATGAGCTAGGGTGTATATGAGTTCCATTCGAGTTGTTTTCACTTAGTTTCTTCTCACGCATTGATTTCGTATGAATGGCAACGGTTGGAACCCGTCGTTGAGGAAAGTTTCACGCCAACTCAGACAGATTCAAAATGCATGCCAAAATGATGTAGGGTGCATATGAACTCCATTCGAGATGTTTCACAACCAGTTTCACTATATGCCACGATTTTGTGTGCATGGAGTTTGTTGTTTCAGTTACAGCCTATTGTGGGGGAAAGTTTCACACCTACTCGGATGGATTCCAATGCATGCCAAGATTAGTTGGGGCGCATATGAACTCCAATCGGGGTGTTCGGCCTTCAGTTTCATTTCTTGCCTCGATTCGGTATGAATGCAGTTTGAAGTTTCAATTGGAACTCGTCGTGGACGACATTTCACACCGACTCAGACGGATTCGAAATGCATGGTGAACTGAGCTAGGGTGCATATGAACTCTATTCGCGGTGTTTGGCACTTAGTTTCTTTTCATGCCTCGATTGCGTGTGAATAGAGTTTGTACTTTCAATTGAAACCAATCTTTGAGCAAAGTTCATACTGACTCAGACGGATTCAAAATGCATGCCAAAGTGAGCTAGGGTGCATGTGAACTCCATTCGGGGTATTTGGTACTCAGTTTCATTTCGTGCCTCTATTTCGTACTAATGGAGTTTGTAGTTTCAGCTGGAATCCATCGTGGTGGAAAGTTTCACACCGACTCAAGCGGTTTGAAATACACACCAAAATGAGACAGGACACATATAAACTCCATTCGTGGTGTTTGGTACACAATTTCAGTGCGTGCCTAGATTTTGTGCGCGGTAGTTTGATTTGCCCAATGGGGCCGTCGCGGAGGAAAGTTTCACACCGACATGGATGGATTCGTAGTACATGTCAAAATGAGCTAGCACACATATGAACATCATTCGAGGTGTTGGCTCTCAGTTTCATTGCGTGCCATGATTTTCGCGTTCATGTAGTTTGTTAAACCTAATCGAACCCCTCGTCTTGGAAAGTTTAACACCAGCTCAGATAGATTTGAAATGCATGCTGAAATGCGTTAGGGCGCATATGAACCCCACTCAGGGTGTTTGGCACTCTGCTTCATTTCGTGCCTCAATTTTGTACGAACGGAGTTTGTAGTTTCAGATGGAACAGGTCATGGAGGAAAGTGCCACACCAACTCGGACGTATTCAAAATGCCCGCCAAATTGACCAAAGGTGCACACAAACTCCATTCAAGGTGTTTGGCACTCAGTTTCATTCCGTTCATCGATTTGTGCTCATGGAGTTCGTACTACCCAATGAAACCCGTCATCGGGGAAAGTTTCACATCAACTCTGACAGATTCGGTGTACGTGCCAAAATAAGATAGAGCATAGATGAGCTCCATTCGTAGTGTCTGGAACTCAATTTCGTTTCGTGCCGAGATTTCATACGAATTGTGTTTGTAGTTTAGGTCGAACCCATCGTGGAAACAAGTTTTACACCGACTCGGGCGCATTCAAGATGCAAGCTAAAATGAGCTAGGGCACATATGAATTCCATTCGGGATGTTGGCACGCTGTTTCATTACGTTGCTCGATTTTCTGTGCATGGAGTTTGTGTTGCCCAATGGACCTGTCGTGGACAAAGTTTCACACCGACTCAAGCGGATTCAAATGCATGCCAAAATGAGCTAGGGTGCATATGAACTCCATTGGGGTGTTGGTACTCGGTTTCATTTCGTGCCTTGATTTCGTGCGTATGGAGTTTGTAGTTTCAGATGGAACCCATCGTCGAGAAAGTGTCACACCGACTCGGACGGATTTGAAATGCATGCCAAAATGAGCTATGGCGTATATGAGCTCCATCCGAGGTATTGGCAGTCAGTTTCATTTCGTTCATTGATTTTGTGCTCACGAGTTTGTACTATCGAACGGTACCGGAGTTAAGTTTCACACCAAGTTGGACGGATTCAAATGCATGCCAAAATGAGCTACATCGCATCTAAACTCCATTCTGGGTGTTTGACACTTAGTTTTGTTTCGTGCATTGATTTTGTATGAATGGAGTTTCTACTTCCAATTAGAACTGTGTCGTGGAGAAACCTTCACACCGATCTAGACGGATTCGAAATAAATGTTCAAGTGTGCTAGGGTGCATATGAATTCCATGCAGGGTGTTGGCACTCAATTTCATTTCGTGACTTGATTTCGTATGAGTTTCAGACGGAACTCGTCATAGAGGAAAGTGTCATACCGACTCGGATGAAATCGAAATGCATGCCAAAATGAGCTAGGGTGTATATGAGTTCCATTCGAGTTGTTTTCACTTAGTTTCTTCTCACGCATTGATTTCGTATGAATGGCAACGGTTGGAACCCGTCGTTGAGGAAAGTTTCACGCCAACTCAGACAGATTCAAAATGCATGCCAAAATGATGTAGGGTGCATATGAACTCCATTCGAGATGTTTCACAACCAGTTTCACTATATGCCACGATTTTGTGTGCATGGAGTTTGTTGTTTCAGTTACAGCCTATTGTGGGGGAAAGTTTCACACCTACTCGGATGGATTCCAATGCATGCCAAGATTAGTTGGGGCGCATATGAACTCCAATCGGGGTGTTCGGCCTTCAGTTTCATTTCTTGCCTCGATTCGGTATGAATGCAGTTTGAAGTTTCAATTGGAACTCGTCGTGGACGACATTTCACACCGACTCAGACGGATTCGAAATGCATGGTGAACTGAGCTAGGGTGCATATGAACTCTATTCGCGGTGTTTGGCACTTAGTTTCTTTTCATGCCTCGATTGCGTGTGAATAGAGTTTGTACTTTCAATTGAAACCAATCTTTGAGCAAAGTTCATACTGACTCAGACGGATTCAAAATGCATGCCAAAGTGAGCTAGGGTGCATGTGAACTCCATTCGGGGTATTTGGTACTCAGTTTCATTTCGTGCCTCTATTTCGTACTAATGCAGTTTGTAGTTTCAGCTGGAATCCATCGTGGTGGAAAGTTTCACACCGACTCAAACGGATTTGAAATACACACCAAAATGAGACAGGACACATATAAACTCCATTCGTGGTGTTTG
Organism: Dendrocalamus sinicus; assembly: GCA_036346575.1. NCBI lineage: Eukaryota > Viridiplantae > Streptophyta > Magnoliopsida > Poales > Poaceae > Dendrocalamus > Dendrocalamus sinicus. Next base: position 20,954,487 of record CM070664.1, read on the forward strand.
GTACACAATTTCAGTACGTGCCTAGATTTTGTGCGCCGGTAGTTTGATTTGCCCAGTGGGGCCCGTCGCGGAGGAAAGTTTCACACCGACATGGATGGATTCGTAGTACATGTCAAAATGAGCTAGCACACATATGAACATCATTCGAGGTGTTGGCTCTCAGTTTCGTTGCGTGCCATGATTTTCTCGTTCATGTAGTTTGTTAAACCTAATCGAACCCCTCGTCTTGGAAAGTTTAACACCAGCTCAGATAGATTTGAAATGCATGCTGAAATGCGTTAGGGCGCATATGAACCCCACTCAGGGTGTTTGGCACTCTGCTTCATTTCGTGCCTCAATTTTGTCGACGGAGTTTGTAGTTTCAGATGGAACAGGTCATGGAGGAAAGTGCCACACCAACTCGGACGTATTCAAAATGCCCGCCAAATTGACCAAAGGTGCACACAAACTCCATTCAAGGTGTTTGGCACTCAGTTTCATTCCGTTCATCGATTTGTGCTCATGGAGTTCGTACTACCCAATGAAACCCGTCATCGGGGAAACTTTCACATCAACTCTGACAGATTCGATTATGCGTGCCAAAATAAGATAGAGCATAGATGAGCTCCACTCGTAGTGTCTGGAACTCAATTTCGTTTCGTGCCGAGATTTCATACGAATTGTGTTTGTAGTTTAGGTCGAACCCATCGTGGAAACAAGTTTTACACCGACTCGGACGCATTCAAGATGCAAGCTAAAATGAGCTAGGGCACATATGAATTCCATTCGGGATGTTGGCACGCTGTTTCATTACGTTGCTCGATTTTCTGTGCATGGAGTTTGTGTTGCCCAATGGACCCTGTCGTGGACAAAGTTTCACACCGACTCAAACGGATTCGAAATGCATGCCAAAATGAGCTAGGGTGCATATGAACTCCATTGGGGTGTTGGTACTCGGTTTCATTTCGTGCCTTGATTTCGTACGTATGGAGTTTGTAGTTTCAGATGGAACCCATCGTCGAGGAAAGTGTCACACCGACTCGGACGGATTTGAAATGCATGCCAAAATGAGCTATGGCGTATATGAGCTCCATCCGAGGTATTGGCAGTCAGTTTCATTTCGTTCATTGATTTTGTGCTCACGAGTTTGTACTATCGAACGGTACCCGGAGTTAAGTTTCACACCAAGTTGGACGGATTCGAAATGCATGCCAAAATGAGCTACATCGCATCTAAACTCCATTCTGGGTGTTTGACACTTAGTTTTGTTTCGTGCATTGATTTTGTATGAATGGAGTTTCTACTTCCAATTAGAACCTGTCGTGGAGGAAACCTTCACACCGATCTAGACGGATTCGAAATAAATGTTCAAGTGTGCTAGGGTGCATATGAATTCCATTCAGGGTGTTGGCACTCAATTTCATTTCGTGACTTGATTTCGTACGAGTTTCAGACGGAACTCGTCATAGAGGAAAGTGTCATACCGACTCGGATGAAATCGAAATGCATGCCAAAATGAGCTAGGGTGTATATGAGTTCCATTCGAGTTGTTTTCACTTAGTTTCTTCTCACGCATTGATTTCGTATGAATGGCAACGGTTGGAACCCGTCGTTGAGGAAAGTTTCACGCCAACTCAGACAGATTCAAAATGCATGCCAAAATGATGTAGGGTGCATATGAACTCCATTCGAGATGTTTCACAACCAGTTTCACTATATGCCACGATTTTGTGTGCATGGAGTTTGTTGTTTCAGTTACAGCCTGTTGTGGGGGAAAGTTTCACACCTACTCGGATGGATTCCAATGCATGCCAAGATTAGTTGGGGCGCATATGAACTCCAATCGGGGTGTTCGGCCTTCAGTTTCATTTCTTGCCTCGATTCGGTATGAATGCAGTTTGAAGTTTCAATTGGAACTCGTCGTGGACGACATTTCACACCGACTCAGACGGATTCGAAATGCATGGTGAACTGAGCTAGGGTGCATATGAACTCTATTCGCGGTGTTTGGCACTTAGTTTCTTTTCATGCCTCGATTGCGTGTGAATAGAGTTTGTACTTTCAATTGAAACCAATCTTTGAGCAAAGTTCATACTGACTCAGACGGATTCAAAATGCATGCCAAAGTGAGCTAGGGTGCATGTGAACTCCATTCGGGGTATTTGGTACTCAGTTTCATTTCGTGCCTCTATTTCGTACTAATGGAGTTTGTAGTTTCAGCTGGAATCCATCGTGGTGGAAAGTTTCACACCGACTCAAACGGATTTGAAATACACACCAAAATGAGACAGGACACATATAAACTCCATTCGTGGTGTTTTGGTACACAATTTCAGTACGTGCCTAGATTTTGTGCGCGGTAGTTTGATTTGCCCAATGGGGCCGTCGCGGAGAAAGTTTCACACCGACATGGATGGATTCGTAGTACATGTCAAAATGAGCTAGCACACATATGAACATCATTCGAGGTGTTGGCTCTCAGTTTCATTGCGTGCCATGATTTTCGCGTTCATGTAGTTTGTTAAACCTAATCGAACCCCTCGTCTTGGAAAGTTTAACACCAGCTCAGATAGATTTGAAATGCATGCAGAAATGCGTTAGGCGCATATGAACCCCACTCAGGGTGTTTGGCACTCTGCTTCATTTCGTGCCTCAATTTTGTACGAACGGAGTTTGTAGTTTCAGATGGAACAGGTCATGGAGGAAAGTGTCACACCAACTCGGACGTATTCAAAATGCCTGCCAAATTGACCAAAGGTGCACACAAACTCCATTCAAGGTGTTTGGCACTCAGTTTCATTCCGTTCATCGATTTGTGCTCATGGAGTTCGTACTACCCAATGAAACCCGTCATCGGGGAAAGTTTCACATCAACTCTGACAGATTCGATTATGCGTGCCAAAATAAGATAGAGCATAGATGAGCTCCATTCGTAGTGTCTGGAACTCAATTTCGTTTTGTGCCGAGATTTCATACGAATTGTGTTTGTAGTTTAGGTCGAACCCATCGTGAAACAAGTTTTACACCGACTCGGACGCATTCAAGATGCAAGCTAAAATGAGCTAGGGCACATATGAATTCCATTCGGGATGTTGGCACGCTGTTTCATTACGTTGCTCGATTTTCTGTGCATGGAGTTTGTGTTGCCCAATGGACCCTGTCGTGGACAAAGTTTCACACCGACTCAAGCGGATTCAAATGCATGCCAAAATGAGCTAGGGTGCATATGAACTCCATTGGGGTGTTGGTACTCGGTTTCATTTCGTGCCTTGATTTCGTGCGTATGGAGTTTGTAGTTTCAGATGGAACCCATCGTCGAGAAAGTGTCACACCGACTCGGACGGATTTGAAATGCATGCCAAAATGAGCTATGGCGTATATGAGCTCCATCCGAGGTATTGGCAGTCAGTTTCATTTCGTTCATTGATTTTGTGCTCACGAGTTTGTACTATCGAATGGTACCGGAGTTAAGTTTCACACCAAGTTGGACGGATTCGAAATGCATGCCAAAATGAGCTACATCGCATCTAAACTCCATTCTGGGTGTTTGACACTTAGTTTTGTTTCGTGCATTGATTTTGTATGAATGGAGTTTCTACTTCCAATTGGAACCTGTCGTGGAGGAAACCTTCACACCGATCTAGACGGATTCGAAATAAATGTTCAAGTGTGCTAGGGTGCATATGAATTCCATTCGGGGTGTTGGCACTCAATTTCATTTCGTGACTTGATTTCGTATGAGTTTCAGACGGAACTCGTCATAGAGGAAAGTGTCATACCGACTCGGATGAAATCGAAATGCATGCCAAAATGAGCTAGGGTGTATATGAGTTCCATTCGAGTTGTTTTCACTTAGTTTCTTCTCACGCATTGATTTCGTATGAATGGCAACGGTTGGAACCCGTCGTTGAGGAAAGTTTCACGCCAACTCAGACAGATTCAAAATGCATGCCAAAATGATGTAGGGTGCATATGAACTCCATTCGAGATGTTTCACAACCAGTTTCACTATATGCCACGATTTTGTGTGCATGGAGTTTGTTGTTTCAGTTACAGCCTATTGTGGGGGAAAGTTTCACACCTACTCGGATGGATTCCAACGCATGCCAAGATTACTTGGGGCGCATATGAACTCCAATCGGGGTGTTCGGCCTTCAGTTTCATTTCTTGCCTCGATTCGGTATGAATGTAGTTTGAAGTTTCAATGGGAACTCGTCGTGGACGACATTTCACACCGACTCAGACGGATTCGAAATGCACGGTGAACTGAGCTAGGGTGCATATGAACTCTATTCGCGGTGTTTGGCACTTAGTTTCTTTTCATGCCTCGATTGCGTGTGAATAGTGTTTGTACTTTCAATTGAAACCAATCTTTGAGCAAAGTTCATACTGACTCAGACGGATTCAAAATGCATGCCAAAGTGAGCTAGGGTGCATGTGAACTCCATTCGGGGTATTTGGTACTCAGTTTCATTTCGTGCCTCTATTTCGTACTAATGCAGTTTGTAGTTTCAGCTGGAATCCATCGTGGTGGAAAGTTTCACACCGACTCAAACGGATTTGAAATACACACCAAAATGAGACAGGACACATATAAACTCCATTCGTGGTGTTTGGTACACAATTTCAGTACGTGCCTAGATTTTGTGCGCCGGTAGTTTGATTTGCCCAGTGGGGCCCGTCGCGGAGGAAAGTTTCACACCGACATGGATGGATTCGTAGTACATGTCAAAATGAGCTAGCACACATATGAACATCATTCGAGGTGTTGGCTCTCAGTTTCATTGCGTGCCATGATTTTCTCGTTCGTGTAGTTTGTTAAACCTAATCGAACCCCTCGTCTTGGAAAGTTTAACACCAGCTCAGATAGATTTGAAATGCATGCTGAAATGCGTTAGGGCGCATATGAACCCCACTCAGGGTGTTTGGCACTCTGCTTCATTTCGTGCCTCAATTTTGTACGAACGGAGTTTGTAGTTTCAGATGGAACAGGTCATGGAGGAAAGTGCCACACCAACTCGGACGTATTCAAAATGCCCGCCAAATTGACCAAAGGTGCACACAAACTCCATTCAAGGTGTTTGGCACTCAGTTTCATTCCGTTCATCGATTTGTGCTCATGGAGTTCGTACTACCCAATGAAACCCGTCATCGGGGAAAGTTTCACATCAACTCTGACAGATTCGATTATGCGTGCCAAAATAAGATAGAGCATAGATGAGCTCCATTCGTAGTGTCTGGAACTCAATTTCGTTTCGTGCCGAGATTTCATACGAATTGTGTTTGTAGTTTAGGTCGAACCCATCGTGGAAACAAGTTTTACACCGACTCGGACGCATTCAAGATGCAAGCTAAAATGAGCTAGGGCACATATGAATTCCATTCGGGATGTTGGCACGCTGTTTCATTACGTTGCTCGATTTTCTGTGCATGGAGTTTGTGTTGCCCAATGGACCCTGTCGTGGACAAAGTTTCACACCGACTCAAACGGATTCGAAATGCATGCCAAAATGAGCTAGGGTGCATATGAACTCCATTGGGGTGTTGGTACTCGGTTTCATTTCGTGCCTTGATTTCGTACGTATGGAGTTTGTAGTTTCAGATGGAACCCATCGTCGAGGAAAGTGTCACACCGACTCGGACGGATTTGAAATGCATGCCAAAATGAGCTATGACGTATATGAGCTCCATCCGAGGTATTGGCAGTCAGTTTCATTTCGTTCATTGATTTTGTGCTCACAGAGTTTGTACTATCCAATGGTACCCGGAGTTAGGTTTCACACCAAGTTGGACGGATTCGAAATGCATGCCAAAATGAGCTACATCGCATCTAAACTCCATTCTGGGTGTTTGACACTTAGTTTTGTTTCGTGCATTGATTTTGTATGAATGGAGTTTCTACTTCCAATTAGAACCTGTCGTGGAGGAAACCTTCACACCGATCTAGACGGATTCGAAATAAATGTTCAAGTGTGCTAGGGTGCATATGAATTCCATTCAGGGTGTTGGCACTCAATTTCATTTCGTGACTTGATTTCGTACGAGTTTCAGACGGAACTCGTCATAGAGGAAAGTGTCATACCGACTCGGATGAAATCGAAATGCATGCCAAAATGAGCTAGGGTGTATATGAGTTCCATTCGAGTTGTTTTCACTTAGTTTCTTCTCACGCATTGATTTCGTATGAATGGCAACGGTTGGAACCCGTCGTTGAGGAAAGTTTCACGCCAACTCAGACAGATTCAAAATGCATGCCAAAATGATGTAGGGTGCATATGAACTCCATTCGAGATGTTTCACAACCAGTTTCACTATATGCCACGATTTTGTGTGCATGGAGTTTGTTGTTTCAGTTACAGCCTATTGTGGGGGAAAGTTTCACACCTACTCGGATGGATTCCAACGCATGCCAAGATTACTTGGGGCGCATATGAACTCCAATCGGGGTGTTCGGCCTTCAGTTTCATTTCTTGCCTCGATTCGGTATGAATGTAGTTTGAAGTTTCAATGGGAACTCGTCGTGGACGACATTTCACACCGACTCAGACGGATTCGAAATGCACGGTGAACTGAGCTAGGGTGCATATGAACTCTATTCGCGGTGTTTGGCACTTAGTTTCTTTTCATGCCTCGATTGCGTGTGAATAGAGTTTGTACTTTCAATTGAAACCAATCTTTGAGCAAAGTTCATACTGACTCAGACGGATTCAAAATGCATGCCAAAGTGAGCTAGGGTGCATGTGAACTCCATTCGGGGTATTTGGTACTCAGTTTCATTTCGTGCCTCTATTTCGTACTAATGGAGTTTGTAGTTTCAGCTGGAATCCATCGTGGTGGAAAGTTTCACACCGACTCAAACGGATTTTAAATACACACCAAAATGAGACAGGACACATATAAACTCCATTCGTGGTGTTTGGTACACAATTTCAGTACGTGCCTAGATTTTGTGCGCCGGTAGTTTGATTTGCCCAATGGGGCCCGTCGCGGAGGAAAGTTTCACACCGACTTGGATGGATTCGTAGTACATGTCAAAATGAGCTAGCACACATATGAACATCATTCGAGGTGTTGGATCTCAGTTTCATTGCGTGCCATGATTTTCGCGTTCATGTAGTTTGTTAAACCTAATCGAACCCCTCGTCTTGGAAAGTTTCACACCAGCTCAGATAGATTTGAAATGCATGCTGAAATGCGTTAGGGCGCATATGAACCCCACTCAGGGTGTTTGTGATGAGGCGATGGGGTCCCGATCTTCCGATAGGATGATAACTATCGATTTTGGCGGAGGTGACCCTTGCGATCCGACTACAACCGAATGACGTCGCTTGCACCTTAGCAATCGCTGAACCACACTCCAAGTTGTTATCAACCGTGCCAAGAACGCGGTTGACCTGACCACGAAGGTCTATTCCTGCATGCAACCGAAGAACAAGCAAGAACAAGATAACAAGCAATCTGAAATTGCAAATATTGATATTAAGATCAAAAGGTGGGATTCCGAAGGCTGTCTTGACAGGTGGTCGTCCGACACAACTGAAGAACAGAAGTTTGCATAATAGCTAAACCTAAACTCAACAAAATCCAAGTCCTAACAAGGGAGGCGGCGGCTCCTTTATAGGGAGAACAACCAGGAGGGGCGTCCAAAGTGCATGCTCTAGGGTTACAAGGCCCATGGGCCCAATTGGTGGTGGCGCAGCACCCTTTTGACTCGGACTCAAAAACCAACGTGGATTGTTTTGATGATTGCCGCCGGCTCGGATGGAATTTGAAGATGAGGTTGGATCTGTTGGAAAGTATACTTCATAAGCTTTCCATGAAGTACAAGAACGTCCCAAACGGAGTTCGTATGAGAAAGTTATGTCCGTTTCAACTTGCACCATTGCAGCAGTCCGAATCTGATTCCAGTACGTGACCAACACGGACTCTTTTGATGATTGCGGCTGTCTCGGATAGAATTTGAAGATGGGGTTGAATCCTTTAGAAAGTAGACTTGATAAGCTTTCCATCAAGTCCAAGAACGTCTCAAACGGAGTCCGTATGAGAAAGTTACGTCCGTTTAAACTTGCACCATTGCAGCAGTCCGAGTCTGATTCCAAAACGTGTCCAACTCGAATTCGTGCTTGACTTGGTCTCAAAGTGACGTGGTGAGCTCCATTATTCCTTCCATGCATGTCCAGGACTCCATGTCCCTTTCCTTCATCCTTTCCCAAATTCCTAAGCACAATTAAATCACTTGTATTAGGTAGCGGTCTATTCTCAGTAACATATGAAGGCTGAAGAAACGAATTCACCTTTAGTTCAATCTTGATATTAGGCGCGATTGTCGTATGTGTTTGTGGCGTGGTCACATCATCCTCCCCTTCTTGATAGAAAACCGTCCTCGGTTTTAGCATATGTGTAGCCTCACGTATTGCATGATCTTCATCATAAATCTCGGTACATAATAACAAACGCAACAAACTCTCATTATGTAATATCATATGTTCTTTATCACACAAAGTAAAACCTTTTTGAAACGAGCTCACCTTATAATTTAAGTGATGCGTAGGAGCTCTTGTAATTGGAACAACAAGCATAGCAAATATGGTTGTATCCATAGGGGTCGTGTCCTCATCATCCTCCCCTTCTTGAAAACAAAGCCGTCCTCGGCTTTTGATAAACTGAAAGTATGGTAACAAAGAAGCCAAGGTGTATGCATGGTATATGTATATGTCATCCGTTTTAACAGTTCTTCGTTGTTGCACAATTAATGTTATAACACAGCAGCAATCATAAAAGCTCATTGTATTATTAACCCAAAAGTAATCATATATGTTAATGAACAAATCAAAATTTCTCACACAGTAATTATCGCAACTTGTTTTGCAAATGTAAGTGAAGCATTTATGCAATTCAAATCCTTGAAGTTGTAAACTTGTTGTGGTGGCACATATAGGCAAAGCTACAACTTTTGGAATCAAACAAAGTTTATCCATATAATCAGATTTCAATTGAGCAATAGCAAATTCATCTAGTAAGGGTGAAAATATTTGCAAGTTCTTCCATACATCAATTTCATTATTCAGATTGCCAATGTTAGATGGTTCAATAAGAGAAGAACACATAGGCATTGAATGATCACTAAAATTTATTTTTCTTTCATAATGAACAAGATTGAGCATACAAGAGTTGTTGTTCAAAACAACAAGCTGCAATTCATCCATGTGGTCACAAGTTATGCATATTCGATATACAAGAAATTGATTTCCTACACCATAATCTCCAATCAAATTAAACTTATACCCAGGGGTGTAGGCACTAAACAAGAATTTTGAACATGTAAGTTCAGAAACTTTCTCCAAAGCATGTGACAATTTCATAGGAAGATCCAACATGATGTAACACAATGAATTGGCAGGAGAAATTCTAGTTAAAACTTCTTTATGTCTAACCAAAGCCACATGATCATTGTATGTGATTAATTCATCACATGAATCACTCAAAACAGTAGGCAATTCAATTATTTTTTGACAAGGTGCACTCAACGTATTCTCAACACTCAAATCAATGCAGTGTGAATTCTCTACTTGAAATATGGGCATGTCAGAATTGTTTTCCACTAAGTTTTGCTCTAAAATAGCATGAACGGTGCATAATTGTTGTTCTTCACAAGTATACTCACCGTGAGTGATGATAGCACCATGATCTTTACCTTTTTGGCTCCCCTCAGATGATGTAGGTGCATCCATCTCCTCATCTTCGTTCTCAACGAATGGAATCGATGGTTCAATCAACTCATGCTCCTTTTGACATGGTTCTCAACTGCCTGCAAGTTGTTAGTCACAGAAAAAGGCACAAACATGGGTTTGCTCTCATGTTTCTTATCATCAAGCACTCTCAATTTCTTCTCAATCTGACGCTCAACATTACATGCAAGTATAAACAAATGAGGAGAGAACTATATTCTTTGTGAATGAGAAGGTCCTGAATTTCTTTATTAAGGCCACGTAAGAATCTATTCTCTGTAGCTTCAGCATGTTCCTCTAAGCCAAAACGCAACAAAAGAGCTTTCAATTCTTCATAGTATTCACTTACAGTTCTCCTACCTTGTTCTAAACGTTGCAATCTGTTTAACAAGTCACGTGAATAATATGAAGGAACAAATGTAGATCTCATCACTCGTTTCAAAACATTCCAAGTTTTAGGTACATGTGGTAGTCTACATTGTTTCCTCCACCAAAATAATGCGAAATCAGTGAATTCACTAGTAGCAGCCCTAACTCTTTCATCATCAGGAAAATCATAGCATGCAAAATTTCCATCTAATTGTATTTCCCAATCAAGATAAGCTTCAGGGTCATATCTACCAGCAAATGGCGGAATTGTAAACTTGGCATCATCATCACATACCTCTCTTGTTAACCTACCTGTGCCTTGTTGATTTTGTCGAAGTCGATAACGGTGGTGATCATTGGATCCCTCAATTCTGTTGTTGATGGTGGTGAGGGTCTTATTAATACGATCCAACAAGTTGTTGGTCTCACAAAAATTGCTACAATGTGATCTTGAACCTGTCATGGTTAGTAGAAAACAAGGAAATACACTAGAATTATGTAAGTCCCTATAAACTACTAGGAGGTGGAGCTTCGCAAGTCACACATCTCTCGAACTCTTACCAAGCTCTTACAAGTTCTTACCAATGCAAAACAGGTGGTGCAACTAGTGGCTGGTTCGTGATAACTTAACTCAAGTGATGAGTATAGCGATTGCAAGGTACAGCGAGACATGTTCGGTTGTAGAAAAGTGGAGCTTGGATAGGCTATGCATTTTTGTAGCAAAGGAAAACAATCAATTAATTTCAGAAATTGCACAGAATTGAATTATAGTTCGTATCTAGCACTTAGCCTATGTTGCTGATCAACCAAAGATGGAAGAAGGCTAAAATAAGTGTATGGCAATGTATGTGAGTGGTAAATACAAGATAATTCGATCGAATGCAATCTGGAATTGAAGAACACAAGGATTGTTCCAAAACTTGGAAACTGAAAATTTCTGTCCACTGGACAGCGCGTCGGTATTTCGGCCGTAACTTTTTTTCAGTTGCCTTTTTTTCAATGATTCTTTTTTTCTCCGTTTTATGACGGCTTTTTCTACAACTTTTGTTTTTGGGCCAAGGTCTGGAAACCGACCTAAAAATTCGCACAAAATTCACAAGTGCCGACTGTTGCAGATTCAATCTGGAATTTTGGGTCAACTTCCACCGCAGATATCTCTTAACTGCCTTGCTGGAATGACGTGAAATTTTACAGATAGATGGATGATAAATTTTTGAATCTAATGGCGGTGGTCTCACTCAAAAATAATCTCGGAATCAAAAGATATGGCGTTTTTGGTGGCGGCTGCAGAGAAAGGACAGATCAGCCGAAATTGGAATTAGGGTTTGGGGTGGGGGAATTTTTTTTATTTGGATTTTTCTTGGAACAAAGATATGACCAGCAACTAGACAAAGCTAAAACGGACACAAATTCAATTTAGCAAACCAAAACTAACAGATTGAAAAGCACAACGGGGTTTGGACTAGCAAAACTAGCAAACCAGCGGAAATTAACTCTTTTTGTGGGGCAATTTTTCTGGACTATGGGAAATAAAAATCAATCTACTAACTAAGGATACAAGAAATTCCTACCGGTCAACTGAAGCTCTGATACCAACTGATGAGGCGATGGGGTCCCGATCTTCCGATAGGATGATAACTATCGATTTTGGCGGAGGTGACCCTTGCGATCCGACTACAACCGAATGACGAGATTTGCACCTTAGCAATCGCTGAACCACACTCGATTGTTATCAACCGTGCGAGCTTGCGCCTGACCTGACCAACTCCGAAGTGTCTATTCCTGCATGCAACACGGAACAAGCAAGAACAAGATAACAAGCAATCTAAAATTGCAAATATTGATATTAAGATCAAAACAAAGGTGGGATTCGAAGATGTCTTGACAGGTGGTCGTCCGACACAACTGAAGAACAGAAGTTTGCATAATAGCTAAACCTAAACTCAACAAAATCCAAGTCCTAACAAGGAGGCGGCTCCTTTATAGGAGAACAACCAGGAGGGGCGTCCAAAGTGCATGCTCTAGGGTTACAAGGCCCATGGGCCCAATTGGAGGTGGCGCAGCACCCTTTTGACTCGGACTCAAAACCAACGTGGATTGTTTTGATGATTGCGGCCGGCTCGGATGGAATTTGAAGATGAGGTTGGATCTGTTGGAAAATATACTTCATAAGCTTTCCATGAAGTACAAGAACGTCCCAAACGGAGTTCGTATGAGAAAGTTATGTCCGTTTCAACTTGCACCATTGCAGCAGTCCGAATCTGATTCCAGTACGTGACCAACACGGACTCTTTTGTGGCTGAGTTGTATCCATGGAAGGGATGTCCTCATCATCCTCCCCTTCTTGCATTTGAGTCGTCCTCGACTCAAACTCGTCCTCTTCTCCCAAGTAGGGCTTTAAATCTGCAATGTTAAAAGTGGGACTCACAGCAAAATCTGCAGGCAGTTGAAGCTTGTATGCATTATCATTAATCTTTTCTAACACCTTGAAAGGACCATCAGCTCTTGGCATCAATTTCGATTTTCTCAATTCAGGAAACCTATCTTTTCTTAAATGCAACCAAACAAGATCCCCAGGTTCAAAAGTTAAACGTTTCCTCCCCTGACTACCAGCAAGTTTATATTTAGTATTCATGTGTTCTATATTCTCCTTAGTTGTCTCATGCATTTTTAAAATCAATTCAGCACGCTGTTTAGCATCAGGGTTCAATTTCTCCGAAGATGGAAGAAGCATTAAGTCAATAGGAGCACGAGGCACAAAACCATAAACAACTTCAAAAGGGCACATCTTTGTAGTAGAATGCAATGAACGATTGTAAGCAAACTCAACATGAGGCAAGCATTCTTCCCACATTTTTAAATTCTTTTTCAACACAGCCCTAAGCATGGTAGATAAAGTTCTATTCACAACCTCAGTTTGTCCATCAGTTTGGGGATGACAAGTAGTAGAAAATAACAGCTTAGTCCCCAATTTAGCCCATAGAGTTCTCCAAAAATGGCTAAGGAATTTAGTATCACGATCTGAAACTATAGTATTGATGCAAGCGAATAACTTCACGAAAGAATAAATCAGCAATATGGGTAGCATCATCGCTCTTATGACATGGTATAAAATGGGCCATCTTAGAAAATCTATCAACAACCACAAATATACTATCTCTCCCCTTCTTGGTCCTAGGCAATCCTAAAACAAAGTCCATCGAAATATCTTCCCACGGAACGCTAGGAACGGGTAAAGGCATATATAAACCATGAGGATTAAGTCGTGACTTAGCTCTTTGACATGTAGTGCAGCGA